>CM072875.1:21302500-21902500 GCA_036937835.1 Pampus argenteus
CTCTGCTTCAAATATGAGGAATCATGAGGAATATCTATATTAATTACAACGAAAACCTGGAGTATAAAATCAGGACACATCTTATGTAAACATGTAGATTTGTTCCTGCCTTTGTTGCAAAAAATCACTGGAAGAAGATGAAATCATACTGACAAAGGTTCTTATTGAATTCAGCCTCACTTTAAAGTTTAAATATATATATATATGTATATATATATCCTGGTGAAAAACACCATGTTAGCAGATTTAGTGGAGGAGCTAAAGAAGACTGAACTCCAAGCTGCTCCTGCTGATCACTGCTATGCTGGACCTGAAGATGTGGCCTGTGATTTCTGTACTGGGAGGAAACTGAAAGCCCTCAAGTCCTGTCTGGTGTGTCTGGTCTCTTACTGTGAGAAACACCTCCAGCCTCACTATGATATCGCTCCATTTAAGAAACACAAGCTGGTCGACCCCTCAGAGAAGCTGCAGGAGAACATGTGCTCTCGTCATGATGAGGTGATGAAGATGTTCTGTCGTACTGATCAGCAGAGTATCTGTTATCTCTGCTCTGTGGACGAACATAAAGGCCACGACACAGTCTCAGCTGCAGCAGAAAGGACTGAGAGGCAGAGAGAGCTCGAGGTGAGTCGACAAAACATCCAGCAGAGAATCCAGCACAGAGAGAAAGATGTGAAGCTGCTTCAACAGGAGGTGGAGGCCGTCAGTCGCTCTGCTGATAAAGCAGCGGAGGACAGTGAGAAGATCTTCACTGAGCTGATCCGTCTCATCCAGAAAAGAAGCTCTGATGTGAAGCAGCAGATCAGATCCCAGCAGGAAACTGAAGTGAGTCGAGTCAAAGAGCTTCAGGAGAATGAATGTTTATCTTAAATCTGAGTTAAAGCTGTGCACCAACAAGCATGATTTATGACTTCAGCCAGTTGTGATTAAACATGTAATGTGGAAACTTGCCTTCGTGTGCATACACCGGGGATTTTTACAGGGAAGCAGGATACAATCCTTTGTCTTTGTCCAGCAGGTAAACCTTTGTATAAATTCTGTATTTTTAAATATAGGACAAAAGATTTTAAGGGTTTTTAAGACGACTGAAATTTTTTGTGTTAAAATCATATCAGACACAAATTATTGATGATAGTCAAGAGTTAACAGAAAATGTGTTATATTTGATTTTTATTTTTTTTTGTTCAAATGACGTGTGATGTGTGTGGTGGTATCAGGGTTTCCTGTTAGAGCTTGCTGTCAGCTATTTGCTAGTATAAATTTCTCCACTAGGGTTCACTCTTTACATATATATATATATATATATATGTATGCAACTTATAGTACACTATCTGGCCAAAAGTATGTGGACCCCCCCCCGTTCAGTAACTTGTTTGGTCAAGGCCACTTAGGTCTAATAAAGGGACATTTCCATAATGAAAGCAAATCTCTGAAGCGAGGTACTAAATCTGCTGTAAAGCCTGAAACCAGAAGAGTGGAGGCTGTTTCAATAGTCGATTAATGGTTTGAATTAGACAATCACATATGTATGCAACGTTTAGGAGGCCACATACGTTTGGTGATGTAATGTGTAATGTTTCAGCAAAAATATGTAAAATAAGGTTAAATATGTATAAGATATAATTTATTTAATTAATATTTTGAATTTCTGATTGATTTTTTTGTGACATTTTTAGCTGTAACAGAAATGGAAAACAAAATGTAAATATGTTCATGGTCACTGACGTTTAATCTCTAATAATTGAATATTGTCTTATCTGCTACTGATGTGACCGAATGAATTTAATAGCACAACCATTTTAAGATTAAATTATGTATTGTTATTCTGTGATCTATTGGCTGCTGTGATGGTTATGATGGTCTGAATGCTGCATTAAAATGTTTGACATGCTGAGTCAAGTATGTTCTCATTATAGTCCATGTATAAAGGGAGATTTTTATTTATCATTATCATTATAAGATGTTTACATTACAACGTGTCAAAGATTCAGTTTTAAAATATCAGAATATTAGAGTATCTAATATGTGCTAATAGTTAACACACAATACTAAACAATGACAACATTTATTTTCTTATGTTTTAACTTTATTTTCTTATAAATTAATACATATTATATTAATATATCATCAAAAGCAGTTGTGTGTCTTAAGACAGGATTTAAAAGCAGAAACAGTGTCAGCAGACTGAATAGGCTTGATAAAACAAAAGCTCCATCACCGTTTGACCTTTAACCTGGACCTGAAAATCTGTTGATCTCTATCCTATGATCATAATGCACTTGAACTTACAAGACCTGAATAATTCCTTATTCAGAGTACAATCATATGATCCTAATATCTGTGTTTCTAGGACAGCAGTCGCCAGTTTTGGTTTTGGTTTTTCCTTCCTGCAACATAAAGCTTTATTTTCCTTCTCTACGCAGGGAGGACACCTCATGCAACATGCATGCAACCACTAAAAGATCTTATGGGACTGGATTAAAAATTTTAATCGAGTTAATTACAGGGTCTGTAATTAGTTTAATTGCACTTAATCGCAAAAATAAATAAATAAATTCAAATAACCTTTTGATTTATTTGTATTTTATTTATCATTTTATATTATATTAATATATGAGGATGTTTTTTTTAAAAGTAAAAATTAACCCTCAATGAGCCAAGTGAAGCACTTTCGTTGTCCATCTTTGTTTTACTGGATGTGTGCATCTGCTTTAGGGTACCAGAAACATGTGAATACAAAGGTTCCGGCTCAAAAAAACAAACTTCTGATATTATTCTAAAACAATAATAATAAAAATTAGTGTTAAAATGTTTAACTTGTTAATTAATTTCATTAAACTATCATTTAAGAATTATGTATCGATGTAATGATGTAAAGCAGACCATAACGTCTCATACTACATACTCCGGTACAGCAGGTGGCGTTATGCACTTTACAAGCAATATCTGCAACCCGCTATGAATCCAAACAAGGAAGAAGAAGAAGAAGGATGCTTTAATTTTGAAGGCTAACCGCTGTGTTCCGGTGGTGGCTGACGGTGGCAGCTCCGTGTGTGAACTGTAACGATGTTTTGTATCGGAGGTTTTTTCACGTTTTGTCCGGTTATAACCGCCTCATCTCTCCGGTTCTGAGGTGTAACTCGGACACGGAGGTTTTATAAAACGCCGTTTCATCGCTTCAGAGCGTCAGGTTAGTGAAACACAGGGTCGCCATTAATGTTTTATTCATCGGTGATGACCGTTTAACCGTTAACCGTTAACCGTTACCTCTGCGGCTAACTGGGATAACTTAACGTTAGAGCTACATTTCAAACTAACGTAAAACCCAACGGACACAAAAAATAAATAAAAATAAAAATAACGGCACATTTTACAGCTGGTTACCCGAAATGTTGAGCTTCACATGTCGATTATAAACACAAGATTTTGACATTTGTCCGTCAGTAAAATTTATTATATATTATTTAGCTAATTGTGTGTTTACCTGCCTGCTAGTTGTGTAGCGTTGGGCCGAGTTTGATTGATTGATTGATTGATTGATTGAAACGGCTGTTAAGTGAATGAACAAATGTTACATTAACCTACAAGGAAAACCAGTTAAATTATAGCTAAAATATAAATAACATTATGTGAGACTTTTAGTGGAAAATTAGATGCACATATATAGACATTTATTTATTTATTTATATATATATATATATATATATATATATATATATATAGTAATAATAATATTGTTTGTAGAGTGTTTTAAAAAATAAAAATCGCAGTGATTTTCAAGGTGAGGACATTTAATACATAAGAAGCATTATGGACAACTGTAGGAGGTAAATAAATAAATACATTAATAAATTAATAAAATAAAATGTGTGCATATACATATACACATATAAAAGAGGAAAAAAAACATCCAACATACAGTGTCAGAGTTCAAATGGTGTAAAGAGCTTAAATAATTATTGAATGGGTAAAAAAAAAATATAGTAGTTGGTTATGTACAGTATATACAGTCTGCTCAGATATACAACATGTATATATTTTGTTTTTATTAATTTCTGCAAGGCATAGAGGACACAAAAAACACATTGTTGATAGCAGCATTCAAAGTATCACATATCATGTAGTACAAGTACTATACATGTGGGTATTATAAGTATATAAACAAAACTGAAACACAATTGAAAATAATAATAAAAACAAATGTTTATCACAACAGAAAGATGCTTTGCAGTATTATTTTTAGTATACATTTAAACTACAGGCTTTTAGTTTGAAGTTCCGTTTCTTGTTTCCGGTGTCCGTTTCATCACCTCGTCAGCTTGACTCTGTTTCCAAAACAGCGGCTGAGAGCAGCTGAGCACTGCGGTGTTTCTGAGCAGCAGCAGCAGCATTATTATCCGAGCAGCCCGTCTCCAGACTGCCCGGACTTCTCTCATTTCACCCGTTTTCCTCGACGAACACTCTCATTCTCCTCATTTTTATTTTTAATGCACCTCCAGGGATTTACGCTGGAATATAATCACTAAATGACAGCCTACCTCGCCTGCTGGGAGGACAGCTGGTGCGGTGATAACATAGGGCAGGGAGGGGAAGAGGAGGAGGAGGTGGTGGTGTGTGGGGGGGTGGGGGTTGCCCTTGACTTGGTGAGGAGGAGTTATGAGGAGAACCATCATACAATGTAGTGAAAGAAGTGACATTGTGACTGTGTGATGTTCTTTGACAGGGGTGTCAGGGATGCGGCGCAGGCTTTGCAAGTTCATTTCATCCCCGCCAGCCGTGGAGCAGCAGCAGTGTCCTGCTGAGAGAAGGAAGCCGTCCAGTGGAAATGTTGTGCATCTGCAGGGAGCCGCGTCCCCGGAGCTCCAAAGAAAAGGTCTGAGCGGTCTCACGGACTAGCAGGTGGCAGGAGGCACGAGTGCATGACGAGATAAACAAAAACACTGAGGCTGCAGATAAGGTTTGAGCCTACTTTCTCTTCGGTTGTCATTGTTGTTTTTTGGGGCCTCTCTGGGGACCATAGACTGGTATTTGTGGGAGTAGATGTGCCTGTTAATAATACATGTAATGGGCAGCAGCTCCTAAGCTGTAGGCTTGGAACCGGGCTGGTTTATTTTTTCTAACCCTTAAAGAAAAGTGACTGGTAAAAAAATGGCTGACCACGAGGAGGCCGAGTTGTCTGAATCCCTTCAGAAGGAGGACGGGTTTTCTAGCGAGCCGGAGGAGCCAGGTACGGACTTCAAATCCAAAAGTCTGCCAATATTAAATGAAGCGGCGCCTCAAGAGGAAACCTTACTGTCTAGTTCTGCGCGGATGTCAATAACAGCGGAAGAGAGCGCAGAGTTTATTCAGCTTCCAGCCAAGACTGAGTCCTTTCAGACGGAGTCCCCGACGAGAATGAACTACCTGCCTAAGCCGGGGAAGTCGGCACTGAACAGGCCGAGCTCGTACATGGAAAACACGGAGATCCGTAGGAGTAAAAACATGGCGAGGAGGAAGACCCCGGGGTTTTTCACTTCCAGGCTGGCGTGGCTTCGTCTGCCCAGCAGGAAGTACCTGGCTGTTCTTCTACAGGACTCTCGCTGCTTCCTGTTCTGCATGTGCTACCTGACGTTCATCCAGTCGCTCATGGTGTCGGGCTACCTGAGCAGCGTCATCACCACCATAGAGAAGAGGTACAGCCTGAGGAGCTCGGAGTCCGGCCTGCTCGTCAGCTGTTTCGACATCGGGAGCCTCCTGGTGGTCGTCTTCATCAGCTACTTTGGTGGACGGGGTCAGAGGCCTCGCTGGCTGGCGGTGGGCGGAGTCTTCATCGCTGTGGGCGCCGCCCTCTTCTCCTTACCTCACTTCATCTCCCCGCCCTACCAGATCCAGGAGGTCAACTCATCCTCGGGCAATGAGGGCCTGTGCATGAACAACAACGCCAGCAGAGACCGCGTAGACATTACTTCCTGTCCCCGAGACCAGGAGGGCAACGAGCACAACCTGTATGTGGCGCTGTTCGTCATCGCTCAGATCCTGGTGGGCATGGGATCCACGCCCATCTACACCCTGGGACCCACCTACCTGGACGACAATGTCAAGAAGGAGAACGCCTCACTGTATTTAGGTAAGAGCTGGACTCACTCAGCAACCTTCAACCTTGTTGAAATTAGAGCCAAACGGTTTGTTAGTTTTTGAGACAGGAAGTGGAAAAACATTTTGAAAACAAATTGATGGTACGAGACATTTGGTGTTCTGTAGAGAAGAAGAAGACCAGGTTTGAGTCACTGTTTGCTAAAAACAACAAATTCAAGATTATTCTGTTCAACACGTTTATTCGCTGTGAGCACTGTGGTGTCAGAGTGGACCTGAACGCATCTACACTGACTGTCACCTGCAACAAATGAAGGTTGTCTTAAAAGCGCTTTGTCTGAAATTAGTTCTGAGGGGAAACGCCCATAAACATACTGCTTCTGGAGCATAGAACCCAAAAAACATGGTATTACGTTTTATTTGGTCCGGAAATGTAGTAGCGAGATGGCGAGATGGCTCGTTCTTTAATGTGCCGCTCAGAATGCAGTCAATCAACCTTGAGATTTACAAAAGTAAAATGTATTGAGCTGCAGATATTAACCAATAGATTGATTAGTTGCCCACCATTAAGTTAATGGCTAACTATTTTCATAACGATTACATTGTTCTGAGTCATTTTTAAGAAAAAAAAAATCATTAATTGCAGCCCTAAAAAATGTATTTCAAAGTTAAAATTTCATTAGCTGGAGCGGCTGACGGCACAGCCCAGAAAATCTGGCACACCAGCGAGTGAGAAACGGACAACAGTACACTTGGAGTGTGAAAAAAAAGAGACATCTGAAACTTCCTTCCTTCCTTCCTTCCTTCCTTCCTTCCTTTTCCCTTTCACATGCTTCCCCAGAAGTTCTCGCCCCAGTAGCCTCAAACAAGGTAAAGGCCTAATTAAACTAACAAATGAGAGCTTGGGTTATGAAAGGGAACAGGGGAAGGCCTCATGTATGTGCTTTCCTGCCGTTGGGATAGAAAGTTCCACAGAGGCTCAGCTTCGGTTGGACACCTTCGTGTTTTATTAGCGGAGCAAAGAAAGGAAAGTGGTGTTGAAATGTCACCTGCCAGGTGTCTAGAGAGTGAAATGGGATCGGACACCGTCCTGGTTGAAAAAGTACAAGCTTATTAGTACTCGTTCTGAAGTTGAAAAGAAATTGTAATACTACTTTTGCAATACAAGAAAATTAAATAAATAATAAAAAATGTAAATAAATTAGTTTAGCCAGTCGGGGGTACAGGGTTACCTGAATGAAAATATGTAAAAGTTTTGTTTCTAAAGTGCAAGTATTATGCACATTTACATGTCTGACTGTAATATCTTATGTATGATTTACAGTTTAAAAAGCTCCTTATTTAACTGGTACTGGTCCTTTATGCAGCCTCTGTCTGAAACGGGCTGTTTCAGGCTGAACTATACTCGACTCTGCAGAGCCTACGGCGTAGTGAGACGCTGGCGTGTCTGTTAGTTGGTGGTGGGGTTTCTATGCCACTGTAGTGAAGTTTTTTTCCCAGTTTCTTTGTGTATCTGTTCATGTTGGAGCTAATAAGTGTTGAACAACAGTCACTTCAACTGAAATCACTGTATGAGAGTATTTCTCTGCTGTTTTCACCACAACTTGGTGCGTTTTGTCCCGTGAGAAGAGTTAATTTACCAGGTTTATGAACTGAATCACTCACTCATGAATTCATGATCATCTTGTATATTGAAAAGAGAGAAGACATCGGAGGACATGGTGTGTACGACCATTAAACCGATGTGTTTTCTGTGCTTGTCCAGTCACGGAGAGACAGCTGTACTTTGATAAATGGATAATAAACAAATAGCCCACCTTTTAATGTACGTATTAATTTGTGAATATAGACGGTTGTGTTTATGTTGTGTAGAGCAATCCCAGCAGACCAATCACAGTTGTTGGAGTCTGTGTCGATGGGGAGGTGTACATCAGGCTACAGCGTAGGGATGGCTGAGCTTATGGAAATCATGATGGACATTTTATAGTTTGTCATTTTAGACTCAAGATTAATTGATTAAAAAAAAAACCCAAAACAAGTAGATTCAGTCATAATAAAAATGTCGTTAGTTGCAGCCCTACAAGCTCATTTTACTTTAAGTTTTTTTTCCTGTGATTTTCCTGCACTGAAAATGTAATTGTGGGAATTTTCAGTCCAAATCTGTATCATCTAATAACTCAAACTACTCTGCTCTTCAGCAAAATGAAAACATTGGCTGTTGTATTTTTTTTATCTGCTCTACCAGCCACTTTGGCAAAGAACCAAGATGCGTAAACTGTGGTATTCAGTTGCCAGTTCGTGACAGCTGAATGAAAACATTTGTTCACTGACACAACAGTTCAGGACGGCAGCGGCAGGACGTTGCAGAGCAGAGCTGCAGAAACATGCCAGTGCAGTCGGCTGGTTTTAATGGCAGCTGACAGCTTCTCCAGTCACTGGAATGAGGACACGTCCGTTACAAGCCAGCACTGGGCTTGAGATGTAGCAGGGTTTTCATGGACACAAACCCCAGTTCAAACCAGCAAAGTCCGGCCAAAATACACTGGCAAAGAAAATGTTTGTACCATAGTTTGATGCTTTATCTTAACCTGTTTCTTGCTGTAAATGTTATTTCTTTGTAATAATTTGTGTCATTTGGAGCCTTCATTTGCCCTCTTTTGACTTGAGATCTGCAGTCTGTATGATATTGACCATGAACTGCACAAAGAGCTTACTGTACATGCATAGGTCTCTTATGCCACTTAGCTTACTTAGGTTATTATGTTAGAGGCGGAACATGAGATGAGTGGAGACGGGTGATGTCTTTAGTACATCTGGATTCAGCCATCTATATAGACGACCCCTGTATTTACCCCACTGCGTTACCTCTGCAGACACTTTTAAAACAACGATTGATCAACGGCTTACTAAAGCAAAAGGGGGAATTTCCTGGCACGCGCCCATGTTAACCGAAATCAATCTGTACCATTTGTCTCGTAAGCCCCCGTCACATCAAAGGTGTTCTTTTTTCTCTCAGCGGCTAATGGAGATAAAAGGCCAACTGGGAGGGAGAGTTAACCTTGAAGTTTTAGTGGATCTTAAGTCATATGGTCATGTCCAGTGGGAACAGAGGCAGCCCAGCAGCAACACAATGCCACATATTCTACTTGTGCCCTGCCTTGAATAATGAACACAAGTGATGTCTCGCTGCGACAAAGATGAGATTTATTCATGGTAATTTGTTATTGACAGAGAAATCCAACTGATGACAAGAGTTTTTTTTAAGATGCTTAAAGAAATGGAAATGGGCAACTTTTATGGTTATGTAATGAAGTAAATCCATCATCCAGCCATAAGCGTTGGTTCTCCCAGGAAAATGAAGGACGTGCTTTTATGTCTCCATTATAGACTAAATGGGTTTCACTGGACAGCCATGAATGTTGGCCCGGCCAGTGTTGGTGCTTATTTCTGGCTCCGTTTTATCCCAAAGGTGTTGGATGGGGTTGAGGTCAGGGCTTTGTGCAGGCTAATCAAGTTCTTCCATAACAAACTGGGAAAACCATTTCTCATATTGAAACACGAAAGGACCTTCCCCAAACTGTTGACGCAACTAGACGCTAAGAAATATAAGTACAAAGTCAAGCATTTTAGGGCACAATAATCCCAAAAAACTTAAAATATACTTTTTATATATTTATATATATATATTTTTTGTTTTTTGATGATACCAGCAGGTTCTGAGGCCGATTGTAGAAACAGTCAAATCTGATGTTCAAATCAGTACAGAAACATCTTTATTGTCTGATTTACTTTAAAATCTCTTTTTTTTGGCTAAGCGTAGTAGCTGATATAACTGAAATGAGAGGTAAAGAAGGGAAGCAGGCTACCACACTGTTTGGTGTCCGTCAGCTGTAGAACAAACGCTGTGGTCCATGTTGGCCTTGCTTTGCGTTAGCCTACATATGAGATCATGCCCAGAGGCGTGACAGACATCCATTAGAATAATTCAGCACAATATTTCTTTGTAACCCCAATAAGAGATGCTCTGTTTGGCTCCCAGGCCACATTGCAGCCACTTGAAATTTTAATGTGGCAGTTCAGAGACACAACAAGGTCCTAACTAGGTTTAACAGCGGTGTGCTGTTTTGTTATGCACATCATGTGTATCAACTGTGGTTCATAGTCCAGCATGGTAGGTGGCGGTAATCCACCTTAACGCTAATTGCCACCTGCGGTGACTCAGATGGAGGCAGGAGAGCTGCATAGAGGAAGAGAGGCCATGCACGGCCTGGACTAGATTGAGGACATTAAGATTTTATTGTTTTATTTTCTTTTGCATGTATTTTACCCTTTTTTCTTTTTCTTTTTTTCTTTGGATAGTGGGTAGTAAAGAGGCAGACGGGAAACAATCAGAGATACGGAGAGAGAGAGAGAGAGAGAGAGAGAGACATACAGCAAACTGGCTGTAATTAAACAATTTTTGATGCTCAAAATGTTGTTAGTCAAATCACTACAAATGTTTCTTCCAGTTTCCGTCTAGCTAACTTAGACGCTGTTTAATTACAACTCAGACTTGCAGTCGACCTCTATCACTAACAACTTGCCCTTCTAATTTTGTGTCACACAAATAGTTGTTATATTGATATTTAATGATGTGCTGTCCTTCAATATTGGCACAGGTAGTGTACATCCTCCCATTTTAACTTTATCAACGAGGTTCAGCAGACTTTGTAAACTCAGGTTTTGCAGCCAGGCTTTGCTCTGTTCCACAAAACTTTATTTTGACATCCACATTCTGGCCTGAACCTTTCCTGTGGTCCAGAAACCATTTCAGTAACATTCAGAAACCTTGCTCGTGTTTCGTTAGAGACCAACGACTACATTTAGTTCTTCTGTCAATCTTTTGTACCAAAAAAGTTGTTGTTCTCATCAAAGTAATTTTCTGGAACTATCAGAATGGAGTTTGATTCATTACAGTATCAGCAGATGGAAGCGACGGGTGGAGACAGGTGTTCAAGTTACTTCCTGTAGTTTAGTTGCTGTGGCTTAATCGTTCCTGAAACTGCTTGGTTGAAAAAGGGCTAAATTATATTAAATATGTCGGGCTGGATTTGTAAAAAATGTGTACACAAACCAATGAATATTTCTATTTGATGGAATAGTTGAGGCATAAACTCTGCATTTAAAGGAGAACTTTGATTTTACACACATCCAATGGTCAGTCTGCAATATCTTCTGTGGCTTTACGGGCTTTAGATCTAAGAAAATAACCCCTGACTTTTGACAAACAAACAGTGGACTATCCCTTTAATCAGTCACATAGTGTTTGTGAAGGGTATCAACAGCATGTTGAACGCAGGAAGCCTTTTCACAGATTTCATGGAGGACGGCGTCTCATGAAACTAGACGGCGCTGTGTCAGCAGGTTGCTGTGACAACGCCATCACCCCATAACATTTCATTGTGTCACCGTCTTTCATCTCGGCACACTCACACACGTGCCACACGTCTCCTCACGCAGCATTTACTTCTGCTGTCACAAACAAAAAAAACTACAGTTTGAAATTTTAAAAAATTACTTTATGTGTATTTTGTGTGTGTGTGTGTAGTTTGTCATGTGAGTATCATGACAAATTAGGGTATTATTACCCTAATTATTATAAGTTAATTGGCATTCACCAAATTCTTATTTGTTGTTGTTAATTCAATGAAAGGTGGATGATAAGCTACCTGCTCACCAGTACAACATGACTCGCAGCAAAGTTCACAATCAGGATGTCTGAAGTGTCTCGGAGGACGTTGTAGACGTTGTAAAAGCAGCTATTCATTTAGTCTTTAAAATGTCATTTTCTCATTTTTAATTATGCTTAGGGCTTGACTCTATTAATGGAAAATTGATCCCTGATTTTCTATCGACCTGTTCTTATTCTTCTGAAATACTGATGAGCTTGACTGAGGTGGAAAAGTTGGTGCAGAAGTTTATTCTGCTGCCACAGTTACTAACGTTCCCTTACAGAGACCTCAGGAGAGAAATAAGTAGCTTTCTTTAAATTTTTTCACCCCACATATTTTCATTTCTGAATTATATACGGCAAGTTTCCAGGAAAAAACGCCTAACGTTGAAGGATCAGACTGTAACCGGCCTCAGGCTGTGGATTGGTGGCTTAACTGGATAAAGATGTGGAGGAATCAAAGTCAGGACCTGCTTTCAGAAAATGGTGAAAAGCGTTGAGGCTGGAAACCAGTTTGCTAAAGTTTTCCCTCAATCAGCACAAATAGGCTCTCTCCATCCCTTCCCATTTCTCTTATTCCTTACTCTCTCTTCCTGCCCTTCATCCTTCTTTTTCTCTTCCTCTAAACGATCAATACCGATCAATACACAAGACTAATCTTGGAAAAGAAACGCCATCATATGTCAGACTTACTGCTCCTTGATTAACCCACATTCTCTAAAATATATTCCGGTAAAGATTTTATTTACATCGTTGTCTTTTTCCAAAATTTCAGAAAGCTGATTAAACCATTTTGTAAACGACACATCTCTACTTTCCTCTGTCTGTCACTCATCTATCCTCCTCTTCATCTTCTTCTAGCTTCTTTCTTTTCTCTCTCTGGCTCCTGAAACCCCAGCGTTTCCCCGTCGCCTGCTTTACCACCAGCAGCCAGTTGTTTTTCATCCTCAGCTCATGGTCTGCATCATGTTGTGTAACACGGCAGCCTGCCAGCTGAGGGTTTTCCCTCTTCTCTAGATAGATAAGGGATTATCCATGAAGCCGCTGGGCCCCCTTGGAAAGCCGAAGCTCAATCCCGTCTCTATGCTTTATCATCCCAGGCGCTGGCTGTACCGTCAGATGATGTAATGGTGTAGTTGGAGGGATGAGATGGAGACTCAGCAGATGAGTAGCTGCAGGGCTCAAACTGCTGCTGGCATTTATAGAATATCTGGGGACTGAAAATGAGATTTTCATGGAGTTAAAATTATTGAGTTTTCACAACGCAACACAATTGACAAAAACATCTCTGATAATAAATAGTTTGTCATTTATTGAGTAAAAACGACAATAATTCAGTGTTTCCATATTTGATTCTCAATTAAATAATCTAATTTTAGATTGTTGTTGTAATTGTTGGTTGGACAAAAAACTATTTGAAGACGTTACCTTAGAAACTATTAACGTTTTCTTATTTTCTAACATTTTATCCTCCTATAATAAATAATCAGTTCATTCAAAAATGAAACTTTTCTGTCTGTTAATCGGGCAAAAATGAAAATGTATCCTTCGTTGGTGCGTAACTCACATAGTGATATAATACTGTACATATAAGAAAGAATAGCACATGTATTAAAATCTGATAGGGTTAAAATAAAATTGACCAGTAGCAACTGTCTGTCCACAGTCTGACGCTAGAAGGCTGTTTTTACAAGTGACAGTTGATCATTGTAAAAATAATAATGTATTAATCAGTAATAAAATAATCATGTTTTTGATAGATTATGTGATATCGGTATATTTCTTTGGGGGATATTTAATGAAGAGACGACTTCTCATACATTTGCTCTGTTAGATGACTCCTTTGACTTGTGTTTATAGGTGTGACAAAACCTCATATAAATATACTAAACATTTTTCATAATAGATTATTGGATTTTAATGTAGTCTGCTGTGATAGTTGAGTATACAGAAATGGCACTTAAACCACTACACAAGGTGTCTTTGAAACGAGTGCTGACATGAACTCAGAGCTCCCAGCGAGTTCCCAGGACTCGGACAGTTAGATAACATACGGTCAGTGCCTGGCCCAGCGTGGCGTTTTTAAGTCACGCCACCAGATTTTTGTGTTTGCTTTCAACTCCAGCCAAGGAATTTAAGATGTTAATACTCTCTAATTGGGGAAATCTTTTTCTCAGCCTCAATCAGGCCTCTTATTGCACAGTCATATGATCTGCACACATGACCCACACACACACGGCCTTTTGTACACCACTCTTAATGCTAGATTAGTTTGATTTGGAGCGTTACATAAGGGTTAAAGTTAGGCAAATGTCATTGAGTTTGCATACTTGACACAGATGTTGAAATGCAGCAGTTTTTATTTGACAAATGTTGCTATAATCATGTGCATAAGATTGGGAGATTTCAGGGGAAGTGATCAGGATAACACAAGAGGCTTAAAATGTTGAATATCGGTGTGAAAAAACGTATCACCCAGCTAAAATGTATAGTATAAATCATAAGGAACAATCAATATTAACTCTGGATGTGGCTTATTGTAAGCAGCCTCTCTGGCAGGTCTACCCTAAGCAATCAAGTGACAGATAAAATAAAGTGTGTTGAGAGGTTTATGTAATATTACATTAATTCAATTCAGAGTAACATCTGTGGTTTTTCTGCTCTTTCTTCTATTTATTAAATTTCACTTTCAACCCAATGTCTGTTTGCTCACTTGTACCCGCGTCTGCAGAGCTTTACAGACCTGGTGAGCTCATAGGTTCGGTTTTAAACCTGCTGAACATCACCTGACCAGCACCAAGCAGCAGTGTGACTTCTCAAAAGACCAAAGTAGAGCTAAAAGCAGAGTGAATGATGGACTTACAGCCATCAGGTTGACAAACACTGTTCCAGTGACACGATAACATTATTATGTAAATGAACAGTAACATGTGGAAGCCTGTCTCCTTGTCCTTAGCCATCATGTATGTGATGGGAGCACTGGGCCCGGCTGCTGGTTACCTGCTGGGAGGAGTCCTTATCGGCTTTTACGTGGACCCCAAGACTGTTGTCAACATCGACCAGAACGACCCCCGCTTCATCGGCAACTGGTGAGACCGGTCTGTGTTCTTGGCTGATAGAAATGTATTATGTGTGTATTAAAGATATTGCTGTTGTTTAACAGTACCCTAAATTGGTACCTGTGAGCTGTATTTCAGTGCCGATACTAAAGTAATGTATTTCCAGTAAGAACGTAAGCTCTGACATGTTTTATTGTCAGGACACAGTTTATTTTAACTCAGTCCCACAAAGTGAATCAATGAGCAGCTGGAAATGAAATTAAAATGTTTCATTAATGCTAAAAACTACAGCGGGCAATTAGAGCCTTGTGATGAAACTGTAAGTATGTATGGTGGTTTTAAAGGTTTACTTAACACTGTTCAGTGCTTGATGTGACCTGAACACACATCTTTTGGATGGTAATCATGAATTACTGAGGTCCCAGCTTTGATTGAATGAGTGTTGATATTTTCATATTATATCTTGGCTTTAGGTCAACATTTCTTCCTCCAAATCAAATAACGAGGCTCTCTAAAGACGACGTCCTTTTTTTTTCTTGCTCATTCATGTGCCAAAAGAGATTGTTGGTTTTTTTTATTCTTTTTTTTTTTTTTTTTTAGAAGCTGGTTTCATGTCATAAAAGTGGAAAAGGAGATAAAGCGACCACAGTTAAAAAGAAGAATCACAAATTGAGCATCACTTTAAAGACTCGTATGTTTTGACTTTAGGTCACATTTTTGTACACATCTGCAGATCTGCTGGCGCGTCTGAGATACGGTTAGTCATCTATTTACGGCTCCCAGCGACGCCGTCTTCTAATGACAGCATGACCAGTGACTCACCAGCTCACAGCCGCAGGCTTCCTACATAAATCATAGGTGATGATAGCAGGAAGAGGATCGGCGAGCGCGCCAGTTTACAATATGACTACAGGTTTTGTTTTGAGATAAAATGGTACCGAGTCGAGACCAGCATGGAGCCACTTTCTCATCCCTGACTGGCTCCCCTGAATTCACCCTTTTGATGGCTCTTTGATGAAAACTTAATTACTTTCCTGTATGTTTTAATATTTAATTTCTCGTCTGCGTAGGTGGAGCGGGTTCCTGCTGTGCGCCGTGGCCATGCTGCTGGTCATCTTCCCCATGTTCACCTTCCCCAAGAAGCTGCCGCCGCGACACAAGAAGAAGAAGAGGAGGAAAAAGTTGAGCCTTGACGACCTGTCCAGCGACGACGACGTCCTCAAGGAGAAGAGCAACAACAAGAACCAGGCGGTCACCTCGTCCATGGGCTTCGGCAAGGACATCAAAGGTATCAGATGGAGGTCCTGTAAAGTACTCCGATATGTCAGAGAGGGCTGATGATGGTTTCCTGGAGCTGCGGCTCTGTGCTCTCATCATAATGTCACCTAGTGTATTATCTATCATCTAATTATTTGTTATTGAAGCGAGGAGGAGGAGAAATAAATGAAGAATCAGCAGACCTGAGGTGCGAGGAGACTCTGTTAATGTTTATCTAAAACAATGACTATTAAATAAAAATTATTTGACAGAAATTTTAATCAGCTTTGTTAATAATCTATTTACATCCCATCTACAAATCCACTGAAATTGGATGAAATTTTGTGATTTATATTTATTTATTTTTATTTGTAAGCATGAATGTTTTTTGATTGATTGACACCGATTTGTCCTGATATCATGACCTGTGTCCTTCCTCCCAGACCTGCCCAAGGCCGCAGTGAGGATCCTCAGCAACGTGACGTTCTTGTTTGTCAGTCTGTCGTACACGGCGGAAAGCGCCATCGTCACCGCTTTCATCACCTTCATCCCAAAGTTCATCGAGTCTCAGTTTGGCATCCCGGCTTCCAACGCCAGCATCTACACTGGTGAGCTGAAACACGTCACGCTGCAAGGTTTCCTGAAAAACTGATTTGGTTTGTCCGACCTGCTGTCGTCTTTATTCCTACACTTACTGAGGTTACGACACATTCAGGCTTCCAGCTTCTGATGTCTCAGTTGAACTGTTAAATGACAGATTTTATTTTATTTTTTTGCATTTCTCATGAAACAGGTTTTGCAAATCTACCCTTAATTCAAAAAAATTTGGATTCATAAAACTAACATTTTCAGCATCTTAAATATGAAACAGTTCCCTGCCTTATTTGCAGAACTGCCCTTTAATGTCTTTACAGCACAGACAGACAGACAGACAGACAGACAGACAGACAGACTATTCATACAACACCCACGACTTTAATTTCTGCATGTTCAGCTCTGCTCTGCTGGTTTTATCTAAAAGCAGAGCAGGAGAGGCAGTCGGCCCCGAGCTGCAAGCCAGCACACATTAATAATAAAGAAAGTGCTGGTCTTCAAATGAAGGGGGCACCTGGGACACACACGCACACACACACACACACACACACACACACACACGCACATACATGGTAAAGCAGGGCTAATACATTACATACACACATACATAGAGATGTATGTGAACATCTTTGATTTATGAAGTAATCAGATCAAGCTTTCTGTTGCCAGAAAGATTGATTTGAGTTTGCTGTGTGAGTTTGTTTTATGTTTTATTGCTCATTAAATGATGATTTAAGGGCTGCACTGTTTAGTAAAATGTCCTTAACTTTTCTGAATGAATGATTGTAAGAAACTCAGGCTGTGTTTCAGACAGCTGATTTTATTTATAGAGCAGAAAATGACAACGCATCATCTACAACAGTCATGGACGTTTGTGTTTGCAGCTGATCTAAGAGTTAAATTACAAAATAAGACATTGACCTTTTGAAAAAAAAATGTTGCTAGTGTCAAAATTGCAGCACATGACTGCACATGAACTGTCTGTATAAAAGGCTGTGGATGGTTTTAAAACGCATACATCTACATTTACTGTATTCTTTGGACTATAAGGCACATCTAAAATCATTAAATTTTCTTAAAAATCAACAGTGCACCTTATGTATGAGCTTTGGTTGTGTTTACTAACCTCAAACTGATTTTATGTTGTACACATTACAGCTAATAACGTATTACTCTGTGAGTCTCGCAGAGGCCTGAATCATCACTGAACAGCCCGGTGACACATTTTCATAGTGAGTGAAATCAAATCGGGGAACCAGATCGTGGTGTCCACTGCTGTGAGTGGGTAGGACAAGGCACTAGCACCCAGCTGCCAGCGGTAGTTAGTGTTAGAAAAATTGTGTCCCTGCTCGTCCGATTGGACCGTCTTGCACCAAAAGCAGGCGGTCAGGCCGAGCCTGTGAGTCATCTTTGGTCTTTATGCCTAATTTTCACTTCATGAAAGGGAGATGAGAGCTGGCCGGGTTTAATGGTGCGTCTGTCGCATCAGATTTTCATCCGTTTTGACCAGGCAGGCTTTACACAGTCAGTCCGTTTCCTGGAAAGACAGATCTGACGCTGCCCATTTAGCCAAGGACTTCCTGAATTTATTTGTAGTGCCGCCGCCTCTTATAAAGGACAAAAGATGTTGCTCGACACTGGAAAGATTTAAAGGACATGTTGGAAGAAGCAGCAGTCGGTGCAATCAAATGTATGATTGATTTTTATCACACACAAAAACACTTAATGTTGTGAAAAGCAGCCTTTTCCCACACACGGAAATGTCATCTTTCAATGTTGTAAAAAGCATTGCATTGTACCAAATTCACCACCGTTTTGATCACCATGTATGTTATTATTTAGGATATATTTAAGAAAATGAGCAATGAGTCCAAAACTGTGATTCTGGTGAAATGGTAGAAAACACTGAATAACACAGGACTCAACATTATCTAACATCTACTGGCAAGATGCAAACACCTCCTGGGTTAGAGGCTCTACTCCCTTTAGGGCCACCCACACTAAAGATATGTGCTGTCATGGTAATGCAAGGCTGCATTTTAAGGATATGTTGATCTTAAAACAACAGTCGGCTGCCCACGTTTGGCTAGATGAAAGGATTAGTTTGCTCTGCTGTAACAAGCTTTGAATAAAAAAAACTCTTAGTATACCAGGCAGTGATGAGTAAGAGATTTCTCTGAATGCTTAATACGTGCTTTCTCCACCCCCACAGGTGTGATCATCGTGCCCAGCGCCGGCGTGGGCATCGTCCTGGGCGGCTACATCATTAAGAAGTTGAAGCTGGGAGCTCGCGAGTCGGCCAAACTGGCCATGATCTGCAGCGGCGTCTCCCTGCTCTGCTTCTCCACACTGTTCATCGTGGGCTGCGAGAGCATCAACCTCGGAGGAATCAACATCCCTTACACAACCGGGTGAGGAGCACGGAGGGTTCACCACAGTCAACCGTTATCATCTACTAATGTCTGCTGATTGGCATGTTGCATGGCATCCATCTCTATCTTTGATTTTGATCTTTTTGAATGAAACAGGTACTACGTAATACTTTGATTTATTTTCTGTAAGTAAACGGGTAGCAGACATTTCCTCTCTCGGGTATTGCTCTTTACGTCTTGTTGTAATTCCACGACGTAAACAAGCTCTTTGAAAGCTTCCACTTAAATCAGACACAGCCGTTTGCTGGCTCCAGCTCGGCCTTTCTCGTATTAAATCATTTCCCAGCATGACGGAGTCGGTGGCAGTTTTTATCGCCCCATCTGTAGCTGATGTCAGGGAGGAAGCGAGTGTTCAGATCAGCGCGGGATAACAGAGGCGTTTTCTGTTGGACCGCGCGTCCCTGAGAGCGATTACATGGCAACGATGGAAAATGTCCAAGGACAGCTTGGACAAGAGGATCTCTGGCTGACTGCCGTCTCTTTTTCCTCTCTGTGACTGCTTCTGTTTCTTTTCCCTCTCAATCTCTGTTTCTGTCCTTCTTGTCCTCCTTAATGCACTTTTTGTTATTCACCTCTTCCCCGCCCTTCTACATCCAGTCTCCTTTGCCTTTCTCCATCGTCCTTTTCTTTTTATTTCTCCTAAATGTCCCAGTTTTCTGTTTCCGTTCCCTCTTTTCCTTGCTGTCTGTCTTACTCCCTCCTCCTTATTTCCAGATAACTTTATCTATATCCATCCTTCATTTTCTTTCTTTTGCCAATGTTTTGCCCTTTTTTTCAGTACATTAAGCCCTTTTTATTTTACTCCTCAGTGTTTGATAAACTTTGTGTTTGTGTATTTTCTCTCTTGTCAGGCCGACTCTCACCATGACGCAGAGGAACCTGACCGGAGGTTGTAATGTGAACTGTGGTTGTAAAATCCATGAGTATGCTCCAGTCTGTGGCTCTGATGGCATCACATACTTTAATCCCTGCCTGGCCGGCTGCAACAGCGTAGCTAACGACAGCACCGGGGTAAGAGTCAGCTTCAGGAGGCTGCGTTAACTATTAAAAACAAGCTATAGTAGCAGGATGTCTGGATGTCAGGATGTTGACCTGTTGACCATGTTTAACGTAGATATGACATCATATCAGTATATGAATAACAGAAAACCACAAAAAGCCTGATATGAGGTCCTTTGATGAAATTGAAGATTGTAGAATTGGACTGCCGGACTTTTAAAAAGTGATTTCAAGTCCCAAAGATTTAAAAATGTCAAAGTATCACTTAATTAAAGTAAAATTAAAGTTTAAAGAGGCCAAAAGAGGCTGTCAGTCTTCTTAATGATGGTGTCTCTTGTTTACAAAATAATGATGTTGAAGTCGAAGTGCCTGAAACACGTATGCACGTATTCCTACTTTCCAGATTCGCAACTACTCGGACTGCGCCTGCGTTCAGAGCCGGCAGGTCATCACGCCGTCGTCCAGCGGTCAGGGCAGCAACCAGCTGCAGCTCGTCATCGTCAAGACCTACCTGAACGAGAACGGCTACGCCGTGTCGGGGAAGTGCGACCGCACCTGCAGCACCCTCATCCCCTTCCTCATCTTCCTCTTCATCGTCACGCTCATCACTGCCTGCGCTCAGCCCTCCGCCATCATCGTCACCCTCAGGTATGACTCACTAATGTTTACTGTGGAGTTAATGCAGTAGGAAGTCATTCATTCTCTCCTCTGGGCTTCAGTCTTCACTCATTTGAGTGCACAAGTTAAGGGGGCATTTGTTGTTGATGTATTTTAACCTGCTTTTCCTTGAAATATGACAAAACATTCAATAGTTTTG
Organism: Pampus argenteus; assembly: GCA_036937835.1. Classification (NCBI taxonomy): domain Eukaryota; kingdom Metazoa; phylum Chordata; class Actinopteri; order Scombriformes; family Stromateidae; genus Pampus; species Pampus argenteus. The sequence goes on from CM072875.1 coordinate 21,323,441, forward strand.
TGGTGAAGCCCATTCATGTGCAGTTCAATATGACCGGTAACAGTTATTGTATTTTCACATTGACCTCCATTATTGCAGGTCTGTTGCGGAGCAGGAGCGGCCGTTCGCTCTGGGAATGCAGTTTGTTCTCCTCAGGACTCTCGGTGAGTAGAAACCAGGATCAAACAAAAATGTTACTTCATGTATATTGTTTGATTCACTGCTGACACCATAGACGTCTTTACTAGATGTGTTTTAGGTCCAAACAGAACAGCGTCAGCCTTTAAATACATCAGCTAAATGCATCGATTGTTAATGGGCTGCACATCCTTTAACTGCTGACCAACAACATCACTGTCCCTCCTGAATAAGGAGTAAAGAGCAAATCGGATTTTAGATATCGGACGTCTGGAAAGCTGCTGTCGGTGTGAATTAGTCAGAAAACTGTGGGCAAAGAGACGTGGGTGTTAACCAGGCAGGGAGGGGTCTGGACGATATGTTTGCATTGTGGGAACTGTAGGATGCAGCATTTGACTCTATAAGTCAGGATGAGTGTCCCATGTTACAGAAATGATTCAGATTTTGTCGGATGTGGTAAATTCTGTGTTCATAGTTGGTGACGAGTTTTCTTTCTTCTCTTTGTAAATCTCCCTTTTTCTCCCCTCTTTTCTTTTCTCTGTCTTCACTCTTTTGTGTCTCTGTCCCCTTTTCTAACCCCCTTTTTAATTTTCTTGTTTGCCTGTGCTCCTCCTCCTCCCTCCCCTGTTCTTTCCTTCTCTTCTCCACTCAGCCTACATCCCGACGCCTATTTACTTTGGCGCTGTCATCGACACCACCTGCATGTTGTGGCAGCAGGACTGCGGCGTCCACGGCTCCTGCTGGGAGTACGACGTCACCTCCCTGCGCTTTGTCTACTTTGGCCTCGCGGCCAGCCTCAAGTTCCTCGGCTTCCTCTTCATTTTCCTCACCTGGTACTCCATCAAGTACAAGGAGGAGCGCGTAGAGCGCTGGCTGAAGCGCCACCTGTCACCCGTCGACACCGTGGGCAGCCTTGTCTGCCACCCGGGCGGCCACAAGGGCCACGCCCGCACCCGCTCCTGCCCTGTCAACATCCCACGAAGTGACCCCAACGCTCTGCCCGCTAACGCTCCACTGCGCGCTGGCGCCCTCAACCGTGGCGTCAGCACTCAGAGTTGCCCTGGCAACGAGCTAAAAGCAATAACGCCTCCTCCCCCTGCGGCCTCGCCATCACCCGAAGCAGCAGCTGCCCCCACGCCGGCACGTTCGCTGGAACATGTTTCAGTCCGGGTCTGAGTTTCTGAATTGGGGGGGGGGGCGACTTTATTCTGCAATCGAACTGTGGACGTGGATTTTAGCTGCTGTCATCACGTGAAGGTCCTGCTCTCATCTCCTCTTTGCTAATAAAACTTTTCCTGAGGTCAGAAACCACCTGCTAAAGGTCATGTTTCAATCTGAACCTCCAGATCAGGTCAACTGGTTAAATGGCTGTGAGTCGGGCTAATTTGGAGAGCAGCCAGCCAGGAGACCCTCCTCTGACACAAAACAAATCTGCTTAGTTGGTGAAAATGTTGAAAGCGGTCGGACGCTTTCTTTGTAATCTAGCAGCGACTGCAGCGGGCAGACAAAGGCTTAGCTTCCCTGGATGGAGGAGAGTTCATCGTTCATAACCCCCTCCCCACCTCGGCAATATGTGCCTTCTGTCACACCACGGTCCTCACATGTACATTACACGTACAAACACTGACAGACTGTAGGGATAAAAAAAAAAAATACATAAATAAAAACTCACCTGAACGGATACCTCAGCTTCACCAATCCTCCCGCTTCACCTCACCTCTGTGCGCTTCTCCTTCTCCTTCTTCTTCTTCAGTTGTGTTTTCGTCACCATTATGTGAGCGACTTTTGTTTTCCGGACACTGCATATCAGCACTCCCATGGAAAAAGAAAAAAACAAAAAAAAAACCCTTTGGAAATGTGATACACTGCAGTTAAGTGTTCAGAACTGGAAACCGATGGCATGGTGCTATGTGAAAAACAATGTTAAGCGACCATTTTATTTTATTTTTTTTGTTCTTTTTAGTCGTTTTGTTGGGGTTAAAAACTCTTGAAATGAACCCAACTGGACAATAGGTCACTGGGCTAAGCAGCTCGGCTCACACAGAATGCATTCCTGTCCGGTGCGAGGCCTATTGTTGTTCCCCTGACACAATGACGCGTAGTATTACTGCTGGAAGTCGGATTGTTTAGCTTGTGCCAGCTCCATACAATGCACCTATACATCCGAGCCCCCCCCCCCCTCCAGACTGGCACCCTGATAAATGGTTTAACCTGAAAAGAACAGGATCTGCATTTTCCTCCTGACCACATTCTTGGCCGGACAAATCGCCGGAGGACCCTCCACGCGTCTGGAAGAACACAGAAATAAAAATCGGGATCTGGGGGAGTTTTGGAGATTGGACTGGGGGAAGTGCTCTGGCATTCACGTCTGACTGCATCCCAGACTCCACGAGAGATGCAGCCGATCATTTTCCAACAGCAACACCAACATTTGTACTGAACACACAAGTAGACAAGTAGTCGACTGTCACGTAGACGTCATAGTGTAGCCGTTTGTTCCTCGTCTGCTGCTTTGGGACGGATCCTGGATAGAAAGTTAGTTTCCTGCCGTGTGTACATGTAGGATCTGAGCAGTAGCCCCAGTGACTTATGGGTAAGAGGATACGTTTGTGCAGTTTTCCTCACCACGCGCCACTTTGCATACAAGCAGATAAAGTGTGGAATGTAAAAAGAAGGTTGTGAAGAGTTTTCAGCTTTAGTGAAGTTAGTGAAAAGTATAGAAAACGCAGATGATCAATTAATCTACCGGTTATTTAAAATTCACCAGTTAATCGCTTAATTAAAACAAAACAAAAAAGAGGCAAAAAAATTCATGAAAAATGCTTCTCTCGAATTCTTGGAGCCCGAGGTGATGTCTTTAAATGTCCAAAACCCAAAAAAACTCAATATGCAATGATAAAAAAGCAGAAAATCCTCATGATTAAGATGCATTTTTTTGTCATTATTGATTATGTCATTTATGCGGCATAAATGACAATCAATTGATCCATTATCAAAATTATTGATTAACTTTGTCACTCGACTAACTGATCAATCATTGTAACACTATATCAGACCCCGAGGGCACAAGGTAAACAGATTAGGCCAGTTGTTGTTGTTGTTGTTGTTGTTTTCCTTTCTGATGAATAATTTAATCTCCGTTTTATCAGGTAGTTTTGTGTCTATTATCACACCCGAAAATTGAAAGAAACGAGTAAACATTTTATTCACTTTTTTTAAAGATTATGAGACACAATAACAAAATTGTCACACAATCCCCTCAATCGTCATTGTGAAGTGAAAAATGTAAGAAAAAGAATGTAGACGGAGAGAATGATTATTATTATTATTATTATTATTATTTAGTAGGAGCAACACAATTTTAAATCTTATTCTAGTTAGTTTGGTAAAATGGGATTTAGCAGCAGCTGTGACTCTGCTCAGATTCGGCTTTTTATTTTGTGCAGTGTTACCATTTATTTCCTCTTTCTGGACCGTCGTGCAGCCTGTCAGAGGTTAAGTTTTCACGTACCGTATATACACATCTGAGATGCTGCTGTCCTCTGAAGACACCTGCTGGTTAGTTCAGGAGCAGCATGTGAAGCCAGAGACTTTTAGGCTTTTGATGAGTCAGATCCTGAACCAACCAACAACCAACCAAAACAGTGTGTTTACTAGAAAAAGTGTTAAAATATGGTGTTTTACATGTGTGCGTTTGACACAGTGGGGTTTGTGTCTCAAGTAATCAATCATTTTAACATTTGAGACTTTTGATTAATTTCATTATTCCAACTGGGGCTTCAGCCAACAATAATTGTCAATATCCTTTTTCATTTTTTTTTTTTAATTAATGGATAAATTGTTTAGTCTATAAAATGTTAGAAAATAGTGAAAAATGCATGTTATGATTAAGTTCTTCAAATGTTTTTTTTTATTTTGTTTTTTTGTCCAGCCAACAGTCCCGATATGATCAATTTAATATCAGCAGCAGTACAATTATATACGTTTCTCCTTATGTTTAAACTTCTCGGTATTATCTATTGATACCTGACAGTTTTCAAAAAGTATTGATTGTTTATCCAACCTCTCTGTCAGGCTCATATCTGTACTAACATTATGCTGTGTGATTTATTTATTTTCACACACAATAACAAGATCATATTTTTATTGCATTGTTCATCTTTGTTGGGGAGAAACGTCTTGTGAAATGGGTTTAAAATCATTGGCAGGATGGAAAAGTCGTTCAGGGTTTTGGAAATGTCCTTTTTAGTTCGTGTTGGGTTTTTTTTTTTTTTTTGAGGAAAATCGTGGCTGTGAAAACTCGAATGTCAAAACAAAACGAAACACTAACATAAGACACAAGTTACAGCTGATGTGTTGAACGTCTGTATTCTGCAGATGTGGCGTCTAAATTAACTTGAATGATGACAAACGAGAGGAGAAGATGGTACAGTCCTGTCCGTCAGGAGAAAAGGAACCGCCCATCTGGTTACTCCATAAAAGGACGTTTTCACGCTGGGTGGAAAGTAGTGATCATGCTACACCTGCCAAAAAATGGCGAAAAAGAAAAAAAAACACAGTAGAAACAATAGTCTAGAGTAGAATCACATTACACAACGTGTTCATGTAAACCAGGAGAAACAAACAGACATGATGCTGACTTTAGGAAACCGTGTTCCTCCATACCTACGTCTCCGTCTCCTGTCCTGATCTCTGTCTCGTATTAAACGGGCCAAATGTAAAGTTTTCCGCAGCTTGACATGAGTTCGAGATGATTTAACAGAAATATCAGATTTCAGTGTCGATCCCTCAGAATCGCATAACAGGAAAGTGAAAGGGACTATTTCTTCAGGAGAAAGTAGTTCCAGTGGAAAGTGTCCTTGTAATGAGTTGACTTGGACAGAATATACAGATAAAAATAGTTGTTTTCTATGTTCAATAGAGAACTACTATTTATATCAGTAGAAATAGTTTTGTTTTGGGTTTTTTTTCTCCTCGATCAACGAATCCAATGAAAAGATCAAAACCAACAGCTCTGGTTGCTTGGTTTTTCTGGTTTTCATGCCAACGTTAAGAAAAACGATAGAATATCATCAGTCGTTCGATATTCACCATCTCTGCGTTCCCTCGTTTCCTGTTGTCTCTCTACCTTCAACTATTCAATAAATCCAGAAATATGTGACCAGTGTAGACAAGTTCAGCACGAAAGCATCTTAAATCCAATCCGTCAGGTCCCAGATCTGTCCGAAATTCTGCCAACAGCAGCTGATGCTCAACCCGAAGTCTGCATCTCAAAAACCTCACATTTGGTCCCCTCGCACTGAAATACTGAAATATTTCTACAAATCATTCATCATGAGGTATGAAGACCCAACATCCCGAAACTCAGCCGATAACGTCTCAAAATTATAGTTACAAGATCTGAAAGTCGTCTTAGTTTGATGACACCAGCTCCAGGATTTCATTGAATTTCTCGTCGAGTCGTTTGACGTAGTAACGTGGCGTCATTTCCAGACTCTGACTGCAGACTGAATACTGAATCTCCTTCAACAGATACAGCTTAGTGTTTTAAGTTTACCTTCTTCTCCTTTTCTTTTTGTTATTATCAGTATTATATTTATTTCAGGACAGTGTTTTTGACTGACTGAAAGGCCACACTAATGAGAGGCAAATGTAGATCTGTGGACACACTGTTTACATGCCTTGGATACTTGACTTCTGTCAATAAAAATGTGAAAAATAATAAACAGTATTATGAAGACTAGTGGTTTGTTGATTTATTTGTGTACCTGAACATGTGTATATCTTAAATCCTGCTGCTTCATTTGAGTTTTATTTCCCTGGAGGAAATACAAAGGTGCTAAACCTCCAAATAACCAGTAGAGGTCAGTAATTATTGAATATGTTCAGCTGTGAGCATGCTTGTATATAAACTCTTAATAAATGTTTATAACACTAATGTAGTTAATCTGTCAGTAGCATTTTTCAGATGCTGTACACTTAAGACCCCAAATGTTCTCATAACCCCGTTAACAAAAAAACGAGGCTTCAGGAAACGGCTGAAACTAATTTTAATTAATTCACTGAATTAAGATTGAAATATGAAAAAACAGCAACCACACAAGGTTTCACATTTTAATAATTCTATTTTACAGATAAGCTTTTCATGAAAACAAATCCACTGGACTTGCATGCAGGATGATATGTACAGTACAGCTGTTGTTCATCACAGCAGCTTTTAAAAGCAGGTTACAGTTCATATAGTGCAGTTTTACAGATATTATTCTTCAAATGCTGCAGATTTATGGCTCATTTAGAGTATAATTATCTGCAGAAAGTCTTCAACTCTTAATATTGTTTAAATAATCATGCGAGTTCTTTCAGTGTTTTTGAGAAGTCGTCACATTTAGTTTGAAGAATCCTGAATGTAGTTTTGATTTCATAAACTCGGTAATAAACTAAATGTTTCCTCTCAACACAAACTCAATACTGGCCAAAAAAAAAAGTCACTTTTTTATGCAGTTTATGGCAAACGCTAACAGTGATTTCAATCCCACGCATGTGAAGATAAGACAATTAAAAGTAAACATGTCTTTAGCAACATATAAGACAGTAACACCTTTAAAGGGTAAAATTAAATCTACCAAATACTTCAATTCCTCTCACGCATACAGGAAGTGTCAGACACAATGTGCAATTACGTGAAGAAATGTCCATTCATGAATTCTCCTTTGAAGGGGCCACAATTCATTATATATGAAAAAAAACCTTTAATAAGCCACTAATTTACGGCACTTTTTCAATTCTGGTGTTCATGTAAAAAGGCCAAAACCAGAAAGCTGAGGTACATTTGTGGATGCGAGTATGCATTAAACAAATACTTCTTTTGAGACTAAAAACTAAAATGACAGAATTTATAAGGCAGAGTTTTCCCTCAGTAGTACGCCGGGAGCAGAAGAAGAAATTCACCTTTAGATGTGAAAATCCTGAAGAAAACAACAAGATGAAATGAGGTTCAAAGTGTCATCTGCCAAAAATATATACATGAACGTATGACAACACGTATAAACACTGATACCTGTTAAATCACCTGTTGAATGAGCCCTCTTTCTGGATCATGTTTATCATCCAGATCCTCATCAGAGTCTGAAAACAGGAGAGAAACAACCGCGAAGAAACGGAAAGAAAATGTTTGTTTATGTGCATTTCTGTGTGCTGTGTTTGGAGAATAGTTTGAATATTAAAGCCACACAGTTAATATGAAGCTTCAGATCCAGCAGATATGTTTCAACGTTACAGTGTTTTTAGAGCCAAAGTCCCTCTTTTTGTTCCTATACTTCCACCACAGCTCAACAGGAAACACAAAGAGGGCATTTGATGCTAAACAGACTGTAAATGTGTCAGATATCCACTTGATATGACTAACTCACACTGATGAAGCCTCAGAGAAGCTTCACATCTACTTTAAATGCTTGTGTTATTTTAACAGACCTGCCACAGACTCTGGTGGAGAGTAAAACTGTCCGTCAGATAAAGGACCTGGATACATGAGAGGAGCTCGCTCCGTGGCGTCCATCAAGGACTGATATCCTGAAAGAAAAAAACGAGGATACATGAAGGCAGCAGCTGGAAAAGCAGGAGCACAACTAACAGAAGTAGTAGTATTACTAACAGTATTAGCCTTAGTATTACTAGAAGAAAGAGTTACAGTAGTATATGTGATACGAGTACTGGTTGTAGTATTAGAAGTATTAGTGGTTGTAATAGCCCTTACAGTTAAAGTGGTGGCAGCTCTAGTATTAGCAATATTGATTGTAGTAGTCATGGTACTCACAGCGGTAGTGGTAGCAGTCACAGTATTACAGTAGCAGTAGCAGTGGTAGTGGTTGTCATAGTATTAGCAGTTGTAGGTAGGTAGTAGTACTGCAGTAGTAGTGGTAGTGGTTGTCATAGTATTAGCGGTTGTAGGTAGGTAGTAGTACTGCAGTAGTAGTGGTTGTCATAGTATTAGCGGTTGTAGGTAGGTAGTAGTACTGCAGTAGTAGTGGTAGTGGTTGTCATAGTATTAGCGGCTGTAGGTAGGTAGTAGTACTGCAGTAGTAGTGGTAGTGGTTGTCATAGTATTAGCAGTTGTAGGTAGGTAGTAGTACTGCAGTAGTAGTGGTAGTGGTTGTCATAGTATTAGCAGTTGTAGGTAGGTAGTAGTACTGCAGTGGTAGTGGTTGTCATAGTATTAGCGGTTGTAGGTAGGTAGTAGTACTGCAGTAGTAGTGGTAGTGGTAGTGGTTGTCATAGTATTAGCGGTTGTAGGTAGGTAGTAGTACTGCAGTAGTAGTGGTAGTGGTTGTCATAGTATTAGCAGTTGTAGGTAGGTAGTAGTACTGCAGTGGTAGTGGTTGTCATAGTATTAGCGGTTGTAGGTAGGTAGTAGTACTGCAGTAGTAGTGGTAGTGGTTGTCATAGTATTAGCAGTTGTAGGTAGGTAGTAGTACTGCAGTGGTAGTGGTTGTCATAGTATTAGCGGTTGTAGGTAGGTAGTAGTACTGCAGTAGTAGTGGTAGTGGTTGTCATAGTATTAGCAGTTGTAGGTAGGTAGTAGTACTGCAGTAGCAGTAGTAGAAGAAAAGCTGCGACTTACTGTTTTCGTCTTCGGTCTCCTGAGGCAGAACCTTGAAGTCGAGCAGCCACGTTTCTATCCAGGCGAGAACGAAGGAGATGATGGGCAGCAGGTAGCCGAAGGCCCCCGGAGAGACCAGCAGCTACACACACACACAATCAATCAATCAATCTTAAGTATAGTATTGGCAGCAAATTGTACTCATGAAAAAAAAAAGTTCCATTCACAGTTATATTTATCATAAATATATAATCTATTAATTGATATTTTTTAGGAGATTATTATTTTTTACTGAAATAAATGTAGTAGAGTCGAAGTAAAAAACAGACTTCAGACTTTTACTTTACTACAGTTCTCGAGTAAATGTACTTTATCTCACCTTTGATAAGATGACTTTCACAATGAGGAAAGCACAGCTGACTGCAGTGGTGATCTGTTCAACAAGAAACACACTGACCATTAGAAGATCCCTTTATAATACACTGACAATGCAAGTGAAGTGAAACATTAACGGTTTATCTGAAGCTAATAACCTGACAGCGCCATCTGCTGGTACAAACAAGGGATTCCTGTCACGTCACAAGCTCAAGAGGAAGCATTAAAACTTACTGCGATGGCCCACCAGTGACGAAGCCTACAGACGGCGTAGGCCAGGATGAGAGAGGCAAACCTGAAAACAGCCAGCAGCTGACGGAGGAGAGAAGAAGAAAGGACAGAAGAGAAGGCGGAGAGGAAGAAGAAGGCAGAAAACAACAATGGAGATGAGATGGAAGGAAAGAGACATGGACATTAAGGAAGTGATTAAACGAAGTGAAAGTCAGATAAACAAACAAAAAACAAAAGTAAAGAGAATGACCCTAAATAATGTGTTCAATAAATGTGAAAAATAAAAGAGCTTCTCACAAAAATGTCGAAGAAGGAGGAGTGGTAGTCGTAGTGCAGGACTTCTTCATTAATCTTCTCAATGCCGCCGTTCACCTGTTACACACAAAACCACGAAGTTACCAGCAACTATCGGACATATCGTTCATACATGTATACAATGAGGTTCATGTGAATTCACTCATTTTGACATCTGTGGACTGAGCCAAGCAACACAAACACTTCTTACATTGAGCTCTATGATCCAGAGCAAAGTGATGAACAAGAGGTCAAAGGTGACGAAGAGGCAGAACGTCCTCCTCACGTCCGAGATGCACTTCCTCTCCCCGGCTTCGTACGACTCCACTCTTGCACAGATGGGCGTGGGGTTAAAAGCCACCCTGCCGGTCAGCCGTGAATCTGCGCTGCTGCTGCATCGGCTGTCCATGTCTGGCCACGCCCTCTGGGCAGGGCTGGCCACGCCCACTGCTCAAAGTGAAGTCAGAGTCAGCGGTGGCGGCGGCTCATCGGGAGTTTACACGGGAAGGAACGTGGAGCTGGAATCACTCTGAGGAGGTGAACTGCATCACTGCATCAGCAGGAAGGATAAATCACAAACAGGAAAAAACTGAGCGAATCTTTGAATCAAAAAAGAAAGGAAATGAAGCAATCAAAAGTTATTGATTATTGCTATATGACGCCGCCAATGCTGCTGTTACTATCTGGGTGACCTTTGACCTTTGACCCTAATCTACATAACATTTGGCGTTCACATTGTGTGCGGTTCAGGAAGTGAAACTAAATGTGTCCTTTTGCACCGACTGCAAGTCACTCACACGCAGAGCTAAAAAAAAATCAGAGTGGAGACTAAAGCTGCAACTATTGATTATTTCCTATTATTGATTAACTAGTGATCAGATATAAAAGGTGACGTCTCTAAATATCTCATTTTATCTGACCAACAGTCCAACACCTAGAAAAAGTCATCAGCTTGCTATCATGCATAATAAAGAAACATTAAAGCTTACAAAAGAATGACTGAAACAATTATTAAATTATCAAAATAATTGATTCAGCGTTTCACACTTAACTAAATCCTGATTGGTGGAGAGAAACGTGACATCACTTTTATCTCAGTGGACTTTGCTCACTTCAATAAAACTGTAAAAAAAACTGTACAAGCTTCCAGGAACTTTAACATGTTGTTACAGTTGAAACTCAGATCTCAGGTTTACTGGTGAGTTTCAGCGTGATCTACAACAATTTTGCTGTTTTTGATGCAATCGAATGCAACAGGCCAACAAACTGTAACTACCAACAGTCATCAGCAGTTTCCACTAAAAACGAAAGCCCTTCATTACCTGCTGCTTCCTCTTTCCACTTGAGAGTGTTTACAGTTAATGTGTCTGAAGTGATACTGATCCAACGCTCACCTCTGGTAGACGTGACTCCTCCTTCACTGCCCTGCATGTAAAACGCTGCACAGGTATTTAGATTTATTTATTTGACCGTTTCTACTGACATCTCATCTATTTTAAATGCTTTAATTATTATTATTTCTTCAACTTATTCCTTTAATCTCAGATGAAACTACATTTTACAGCCTAGTTTATACATAGTGTGAATGTTCTTCACTGAGCTTTGCCATTAAAACGCTAGAAAACACTAATTTTACAGATTTAAATAAATAAGGAGAAAAAAAAGAAACTTTTTACGGCTCTGATGTAATAAAAAAAAAGCTTCCAGTTCCTGTTCAGTGTTTATTTGTCTGATAAAAAATAAAACAATGTCGATGTGATTCATTTCTATAGTTCATGACGTCCGACTGGTTCGACCATGAACGCAGTCTCAAACCAACAAACCGTCATCACAGATCTGGTGAGATTATGATGGATAATAAATCAACAGCGATGACATGAAGAGCTCTACGGCACAGAGGAATAACACATATCAGACTTTATATTCACAGGTTAACAAATACTTGCTAGCAGGATCAAATACTTGCTAATTTTTTTCAGAGGTAAATTAACACATTAGTTGCTCTGGAAGCAATTCAAATAAAATAAAAGCAGAAATGAAGGTATTAATTGTTTTTTTTTTATCTGTCAGGATCTGAACATGTGTGATCCGTGTTCAGATTCTTGTCAGGTTTAATATGCTTGAAAGAAGAAATCTTCAGTTTCCGTAGAAACCACTAGTCACAGGGTTTCTCCAGCATGATGATGCACGATGAACAGTCACTCTATAGATGGTGATTATTTAAGACGACTCATAACAGCCAAATAACCGACGATATCTGAAGCCTTATTTTATTTTTATTTTTAGTCTTTTTAGTTGTATTTGTGCCACTTCTTCACCAGCTACCTGTCAACAGTTTGTTGTTTAGTGCTGGGCTGGTTGTTTGTTTACAGCCAGCTTGTTTAGTGTAAACATGCTGCAGGTGTGCTGATAATTACCTGTGAGTCTGTCACTGTTGGGGATCTAGTATTTTATGTGTATTATTATTACATGATGATCATTACGTCATTACGTTGTCTGAATTTAGGATGAAGCTTCCTCTGCACCAGTTTGACAACATGCTGCAAACAAGGAAATAACACAGTGCTGTGTTGAGGTGGGGAGGAGGCCAAGGACAACAACAACAACAACAACAACAACAACAACAACAACAACAACACTTTGGATTCATTAGCATGCGTCTGAGCTGCTATAGAAAATGAAGCCAAGCATCCGCCATGCAGAGATGCCTCAGTGACGCTGCGGTGTTTACAGCAGCTGCAACAGTCACGTCTTTTAGAATAATTCATCTGTAGTCTTTCTTACCTCTTTGTGTTTGGTTGGTGTTCTTCTTAAAAGCTCTTTCTCGTGTTTTAGGATGTCTCTGGTTTCTCAATCAATCCTCGGAAGGCTTCAGTCCGCAGATTTCAACATCAACGCACCAGACGAGTCACCTGTTTCCTCCTCCGCCTGCAGACAGGATGCAGCTGGCGCAAAGCATCCTGGGATATGGAGTTTTCTTTTCTAGCGCTTTGCATGAAGGACTCTCTAATCTAATCTAATCTAATCTAATCTAATCTAATCTGATCTAATCTAATCTAATTAACCAATACAAAACCAAACTGTATCTTATTTCTAATTAAATTTCATCTCTATTATAATTCTGCTCAGTTTTTGAGCCTCTGCTCAGGCTAACATAACCTGGGCCCTGCAGTATCACATGAAACTAGGTGTCGGCTGTGTTGAAACGTTTTATTATTCACTTATCATTCTACATAAAGATCTGCTTAATCAAATTGCACTAGTTAACGTGCACACAGCCTGGGGTCAGGAGGACTCACTGGTTTCTGTACTAAATAGAAAATTACAGAAAGACAAAGAACTTCTTCACAACTGACAATTTTTGCTCAATATCTAAAATGACAAATTAAATTCAACATCCTGAATTCTGATATATAATATGTCCAACAGTGTTTTGTTGATGTTTGGCAAAGGCAGCTTAGCTCCAATCAACTATTTTGATAATTGATTAATCATTTTGAGTCTTTTTTGAGTAAAAATGCCAAAATTCTCTGTGACTACATACAGACCTCTAAACCATCCAAAACCTTTTGGTGTGAAGTGAAACACAGACTGTGAGTTAGAAAAAACATCACTGTCGAACCTCACAGGAAAACTCACTTTAACAATATTTAAGTTCATATAATTTGTGGTTCAGTTCACACAGTATGGAAATTACATCCAACAAGCAGTTAATCAATTAGATAGATAGATAGATAGATAGATAGATAGATAGATAGATAGATAGATAGATAGATAGATAGATAGATAGATAGATAGATAGATAGTCCCCAACAGTGTTGGAGACTGTTAAAAGAAGTACTGACATTTCTTAAAAAGTCAGTACTTTTACATATAAAATATTATTATGAAGATTTGTAACTAATAATAATATAGTTGTGAAATAAATGTAGTGGAGTAGAAGCACTGCATGAAATGGAAAATACTAACACTAAATACTAAATAGTAAAAAAAATCCTAATAGTAGATTCAAGTTCAGATGTTGAGTAAATAAACCAAACGTCTAAAACTAAAGTCTTCTAAATATTTATGTAAATAATATATTTAAATATTTATGTAAATAATATATTTAAATATTTATGTAAATAATATATTTAAATATTTAGATCCCTCACTGAAGTAAAAATAACACTTTCTCGGTGACAAAGCGGTTTTATTCAGAAAAGTTGAAAGTAAAACATTTCCTGAAATAAAGAAAATATTTTGTTCATTATTGAAATAAAACATCTTTATTCAGTTTGTTCCCACATTCGATCAGTAAAATCTGTTAAATGACTCTCGTTCAATGATTTCACACAGAATATCAGATATGTACAAGAACCCAATGAATGACTCACAATATATTATCATTGGTAATTACAGTTTACACATTTCTTTCCAAATTAATGATATTTTCTCTGTTTAAGATGATTAAATGGAAGAGAAACAACAGCAAACAAAAACATCAATACAGACATTAAACTATCATTAAAGTGAATTTCACATTTTCATCTGAAGAAATGAAGTAAAAGTTAAAACCATCTTCATGAGCAGTGAAAAAGTGACATTTAGAAAAACTCAAAACATCAACACAACAAATGAAAAGAAAAAGTTTGATTGACAGCTGATGTCTGTGCAGTAAACACCACAGCAATGAAATCTCAGAAACAATAGAGACAAACAGAATGAAGAATTACAACACAGAATCTGACACATTAAGTCTAAAACAACGTCTGTCTATTTGAGTTTACACAACTCAGCTGTGACTCCAGGATAACAAAGCCTAAGTCCAGCATTGAGAGGCTGAGTGAATGTGGTCTGGACTCTGTGGAGGAGAGTCATGGTTTCAGAGACGCTGTAGAAGGACAGAAGACCTGCTGTGTGATCCAGGTACACTCCTACTCTGGAGGAACGAGGACCTGAGACGGGAGTTGAGATGTTGTTGAAACGAAATACATAACTGCTAGTGTCACAATATAAAGACCAAGATTTGTCATTACATCCAAATATACATTCATTCCCGGCTCTGCTGATATTCTTGTATGCGACTGCTACATAAACTTCTCCTCCTCTCCTCTCCACCTCCCAGTAACAACGTCCAGTCAGACTCTCTCTACTCAGGACCTGACACCATCTAGTGAATCTGTCTGGATGATGAGAATAAGACTGTTCTTGTCTCATGAATGTTACTTTTCTGTTCCCCTCAGATAATAACAGCTGTGTGTTTGCTGTGTTTGGATCCAGTGTGATTTCACGTGAATATTTTAAGAATCCAGCTCTGGTCTTGGGTTCTGGTCCAGACAGTAAAACGTCCACTTCAGTCAGTGAGATGTTTGTCCATTTGTCCCTCAGAGTGTCCTGTAGTTTATCTCTGAGCTCTGACACAGCTGCTGTCACATCCTCAAAGTATCTCAGAGGACGGATATTGATGCTGGATGAGTCTGTAGGTTCACTGAGTTGTGACAGTGAGGGGTAGTTGTGTAGAAACTGGTTGTGATCCTCTGTGTGTGAGAGCTGCTCCAGCTCAGCGTCTCTCCTCTTCAGCTCAGTGATCTCCTGCTCCAGCTTCTCCTGAAGCTCTTTGACTCGACTCACTTCAGTTTCCTGCTGGGATCTGATCTGCTGCTTCACATCAGAGCTTCTTTTCTGGATGAGACGGATCAGCTCAGTGAAGATCTTCTCACTGTCCTCCGCTGCTTTATCAGCAGAGCGACTGACGGCCTCCACCTCCTGTTGAAGCAGCTTCACATCTTTCTCTCTGTGCTGGATTCTCTGCTGGATGTTTTGTCGACTCACCTCGAGCTCTCTCTGCCTCTCAGTCCTTTCTGCTGCAGCTGAGACTGTGTCGTGGCCTTTATGTTCCTCCACAGAGCAGAGATAACAGATACTCTGCTGATCAGTACGACAGAACATCTTCATCACCTCATCATGACGAGAGCACATGTTCTCCTGCAGCTTCTCTGAGGGGTCGACCAGCTTGTGTTTCTTTAATGGAGCTGCATCATAGTGAGGCTGGAGGTGTTTCTCACAGTAAGAGGCCAGACACTGCAGACAGGACTTGAGGGCTTTCAGTTTCCTCCCAGTACAAACATCACAGGCCACATCTTCAGGTCCAGCATAGCTGTGATCAGCAGGAGCAGCTTGGAGTCCAGTCTTCTTCAGCTCCTCCAATAATTCTGCTAACATGGTGTTTTTCACCAGGACAGGCCTCGGTGTGAAGGCCTGTCTGCACTGAGGGCAGCTGTGGATTTTCTTCTTATCCTCTTCATCATCCCAGAAGCTTTTAATACAGCTCATGCAGTAGCTGTGTCCACAGGGAATAGTCACCGGATCCTTCAGTAGATCCAGACAGATCGAACAGCAGAACTTTGCTCCGTCCAGCTGAACTCCTTGCTGCGCCATTTCAGCTCTCTGTGGCAACGACTGTCTGAGTTTCACTTTCCTAGAAGTGAAACTAGTTTGAGCTCTGATCTGAACAACATGTGTTTCTGCAGTGAATGGAGGCTGACAGCTTTTGCACTTCACCACATGTTGGTTACACCCATCTTCAAACTGGAGATCTGAAGGGGAGGGAACAAGGAAGTATGTGGACAGACTGGAGCTGGTTGTGCCTGAAAGCAGGAAGAAGAGGGAGGAGTTATCAAGCTATGATTCATTCCAGCAAGAGGAGAGGTCAGAGAGACACTGTGTGTTTAACCCTTTTTATACAATGAAACTCGTCTCATTTTAAAACACTGGTCTCCTCTGGTGGTAAATTAATCCTACTTGTGAATCCCTGTTTTCACCTAAAAAAACAGCTCAGTTCAACTTTTTCAAACACAGTTTTGTTTATTAGTCAAATCATGTTTGACATAAGTCATTGTAGCATTTAACTCTGATAATTATATATAAACTTAAACCTAAAATTAGGTTTAGTTATGCTGTTGCAGCTGTGATTTCACCAGATGATACTCTGCAGTTTAACTGGAGACTCGTGACTTCATGTTGGAGAATATTTATGTTTTATTATTTTTTCCCATGAAAACATCTCAAAAGAGAAAGTTGAACTAGAAAGTA
Organism: Pampus argenteus; assembly: GCA_036937835.1. Lineage (NCBI taxonomy): Eukaryota > Metazoa > Chordata > Actinopteri > Scombriformes > Stromateidae > Pampus > Pampus argenteus. The sequence goes on from CM072875.1 coordinate 21,340,128, forward strand.
GTCTAACTTCACAGTATGATGGAAAACCACCCTTTTGTTAGTGTCCCAGTATTGTAGTACTTACTGACAGCACCGTGACCGTTAAAGCATTAAACGTGTAAAGACGGCAGAGGAAGCGGCTCTTTAAGGAGACTTGGTGGCTCTTAAAAGAGCCGTTGTGTTTGTGGAGCAGCGGACAGTTTAAGCTCTCTCTCCGCGGATGCGGCGAGCCAGCTGGATGTCTTTGGGCATGATGGTGACCCTCTTGGCGTGGATGGCGCACAGGTTGGTGTCCTCGAACAGGCCGACCAGGTAAGCCTCGCTGGCCTCCTGCAGAGCCATGACGGCGGAGCTCTGGAAGCGCAGGTCGGTCTTGAAGTCCTGAGCGATTTCTCTCACCAGGCGCTGGAAGGGCAGCTTGCGGATCAGCAGCTCGGTGGACTTCTGGTAGCGACGGATCTCTCTCAGAGCCACGGTACCGGGCCTGTAACGGTGAGGCTTCTTCACGCCGCCGGTGGCCGGGGCGCTCTTACGGGCAGCCTTGGTGGCCAGCTGCTTCCTGGGGGCTTTGCCTCCGGTGGATTTACGGGCGGTCTGCTTGGTTCTGGCCATCGCTTCTCGTTTCTCTAAACAGGAGAAAATAGTGACAAGAAGAAGAGACACGCTGCTCTTAAACTGTCGGACCTGCTGCGTAAAGTGACGCTGCTTCTAACCTCCGGGTCCTGATTGGTCAGCGGCTCCTCCCGGAGCTCAGCGCCGCCTAGAGGAGCCTGAACACCGGCTGCTTATTGGAGGAAAAGTCCGCCAAAACGAGAGCGGGTCTCCCTCTCTGCTGCTCCGCCCGAAGCCTCTTTTCTGGTGGGTGGGACATCAGCCTCCCCCCGCTTGCTCCGTGGACATATAAAGGAGGGTTTGGGGCGTTTGCTCCACACTTTTCTTTGAGCTTTGACTCAACGATAAACCTAAAATGAGCGGAAGAGGTAAAACAGGCGGCAAAGCCCGCGCTAAGGCCAAGACCCGCTCCTCCAGGGCCGGGCTCCAGTTCCCGGTGGGCCGTGTCCACAGGCTGCTGAGGAAGGGCAACTATGCGGAGCGCGTCGGTGCCGGAGCCCCCGTCTACCTGGCGGCGGTGCTGGAGTACCTGACCGCTGAGATCCTGGAGCTGGCTGGAAACGCTGCCCGCGACAACAAGAAGACCAGGATCATCCCCCGTCACCTGCAGCTCGCTGTCCGTAACGACGAGGAGCTCAACAAGCTGCTCGGCGGAGTCACCATCGCTCAGGGCGGCGTGCTGCCCAACATACAGGCGGTGCTGCTGCCCAAGAAGACCGAGAAACCCGCCAAGAAGTAAACATGGAGCCCCGCTCACTGACAGCAACAACACAAAGGCTCTTTTAAGAGCCACACACTCCTCTCAGAGCTCATCCTCATGTCGATGAAACAAAATGTTCATTGTGGACACAAAACAATAAAGATCAAAACAACATACAACCTAAATTATACTTTAAACATAATCCACTAGTAATCCTGAGTTAATATTACTGATCACCCAAGATGATATACTGACTTCATGTATTTACCTTTGAAATACTATAAATGCACTCAACATTTTTCACATCTATAAAAGGAACAAAGCTCCAGTTGAAACTGGTTCCGTTACAACAGGGACTGTAACCATGTTATGAACTGATCAGGAGGATCGATCACTTAAACTCTACACGAACATGTGTTGCTTGAATCTGAAACTCAGGCTGCTGGAGAAACATCTTTCTGCCATCTCTTTCATCTCATACACCAGATGGGAATAATCTGTTTACACACCAGTTAGAGCTGCTACCTCCAGTATTTCATTATTTAATCATTTTGCACCTTCCACTGTTGACACTTTTTACACACACAACACTTTTACTTTATATATATTTTCTACTTTTTCACTTAGCTTTACTTAGTCCACCTTTTAACCTTGATTTATTGTTAATCATATAAATACAATGTCAATTAAAGAGTAGGTTACGGAAGATTTAATATTAATATTAGTAACTTATTTGACCGTTAACATCATTCAATTTCACATAAAACAAGTGTTTCATGGTAAATGTGACTCATGTAAATCTCACTGTGTTGTTGCTCGCACAGGATTGGCTGATCTGTTAGGCAGAGTGAGCATGCGCAGATTCAGTAACGGTCTTTCTCATTTGTGAAGTAATTAAAGTATTGATCATGTGTTGATTGGTTGAGTGTAGAAACAGACAAATGTGAACATCAATCATCAAGTAGTGAATATTGAACAAATATTGTTAAATATTCTCGTGTTTAACACAATGTGAACAGTTTTAATGTTTTTATTGTTTTCTATCCAGTCTCTGCTCAGTAAATGAGGTGTGTAGCTTTTAAGAGTCTGAGCAGGAGTCAAAGATGAAATCTTAACTACTAGCAGATGTACTACTACTAGTAATAATAGTAATAATAATAATAAATACAACAACAGCAGCAAGTAACAGCTCATACTGTAGATATTGATATGTTGTGGTTAAATGACAGTAAACACTTAATGAACAGATGAGGATGAATATGAGTAAGTATAAAGTTGTATTATTTATTATAATCCCCAACGTTGTCAATAGTATTTGGAGATGTGGATGAAATGATATTTAAATAATATAGTAAAGTGTCAATGAGACAAGAGTATATGAGTTAAATATATACATGTAGACGTTAGTTAATATTTGTACATCTAAGCTGTATAAAGGAAGGAAGGAGCTGCTTGTGTTATGTGGGGTCAGTGTGATATACAGGTTGTGTGTTTACCACACAGCTAAGCTAAAGTTCACACCACACCGGCTTCCTCGACCCAGTATTTTCCAAAATGGATGAGCTACGAGTTTGGATCACCCACAAGCAGACTTATAGACTAAAATGTGATGATTTGTACAGAAACATGGCTACATAGTGGAGGACCGACAATGCTATCACGCTAGCCGGACGCTACACTCTCCGGGCGGATAGAACAGCAGTTGAGACTGGTAAGACAGGTGGAGGATTGTGCATTTACATTAACAAGGCTTGGTGTAGCAACTCTGTCATTGTTGGAAGACACCGCTCAGCTAACCTGGAGTTTTTCATGGTTAATGACGCTGATGCTAAATCTGCTATGAAATAACTGCATGCAGCTGTTGGCCTACACGGCCACCTCCTCCCCCACACTGGGACAGTCTGATCACCTTTTTGTTTCTCACCCCCAGATACACACCTCACCAACCCTGTGAAGCCTTCTATGAAAACCATCAAAGTGTGACCAGTGGGGGTAGACTCAGTACCGCAGGACAGCTTTAAAGACACAGACTGAAGCAGTATTGAAATACATCAACACAACTGACAGTGTTACTGGGTCTTTCCAGAATTAAAGGACATTTGGGCTTAAAAATTCTTGAAAAATAAGCCTTCACTTTTGTTACCCTGTTACCAACACTGAGCAACCTGGAAAAAAGTACATTATTCATTCCTGAAATATAATTCCATTTCCATTAAGTAAATAAACTAACATTTTCTCTGAATAAACATTTATCACATATGACTTGATTTAAATTAATTTGAACAACTTTAGAAATCTGTCATGTTTCACTTTAACAATTTCACTATTTAACACATTTTGCAGATGATTGCATAAACTCTTTTTAAGGCCCCTTTGAGGTTTAAAAGTGATTTCTTAGGATTATTTTTAGGATTATTTTCAATTAAAATGGTAGGGTAACAAATCAAATCAAATTTTATTTATATAGCCCAAAATCACAAAATACATTTGTCTCGGAACACCCCCAAAAAATCGAAGAAATAATAATAATTAAAGAAACTTTGCTGAAACTTGCCCTTTGGTTCAGAACATTGCTTTTAAACCTTTGATGGCTGGCTGCCGTAGCCTATCAACATACTAACAGTGAGCTAAAAACATTTCATTTAACACTTAACACTTAGGTAAAACAGAACATTTAGAACATCGGTCTTCTAATATTACTTTACTCTTCATGGCTGACCAGTGTTTCATTGGTCTTCTGCAATGGCCAGGTGGCGTGAGGTAACATTTAGTGGTGGTGGAATGATGGTCAGCATATCCTCAAAGGGATACCAATGGACATCCTCCCTCAACGGCCAGAAAAAGCGTTTTTCCCCAACTCTGTGCATACATTTCACCTGGCAGTGGGTCTCATTCACCTCTTGGGTGGTCCCTGGGTAGATGTGTTTGTTGATTTGTTCTGTACATGTGACATCATTGCACGTCTGTCCGTCCTGGGAGAGGGATCCCTCCTCTGTGGCTCTTCCTGAGGTTTCTTCCACCTTTTTCCCTGTTAAAAGGTTTTTTGGTGGGCAAGTTTTTCCTCACTCGAATCGAGGGTCTAAGGACAGAGGGTGTCACTCCCTGTACAGATTGTAAAGCCCTCTGAGACAAATGTATTTTGTGATTTTGGGCTATATAAATAAAATTTGATTTGAAATTTGATTTGATGATGTGGCCCTCATGCAGCAGGGCACACCATTTACCCACAACATCCGGAGTATTTTTCCAGGTGAAAGAGTAATCATCTGGGAAGGCAAGATCAGTTATACACAAGCTAGTTCAAAGTGCTTTAACTAAATAATCATGGAGACATAGTGAAGGGAAGACTCATTGCGGATGGTACCGCTTCCTGGTTCCTTCACTGCATCATCTACATCTTGCTCTGGATGTGTTAATGACTCAACCCATCGTGTTTATGTGTGTTATACTTCATGTCATAGAGGAGAAGAGCTCTGCAGAGGAGGTGGCGGCTCTTAAAAGAGCCTTTGTGTTCCGGTACCGGCGGGTCGGGGTGAGCTTTAACCTCCGAAGCCGTACAGGGTGCGTCCCTGCCTCTTCAGCGCGTACACCACGTCCATGGCGGTCACCGTCTTCCTCTTGGCGTGCTCGGTGTAGGTGACGGCGTCACGGATCACGTTCTCCAGGAAGACCTTCAGCACCCCGCGGGTCTCCTCGTAGATCAGACCGGAGATACGCTTCACTCCGCCGCGGCGAGCCAGACGGCGGATGGCGGGTTTGGTGATTCCCTGGATGTTGTCACGGAGGACTTTACGGTGCCGCTTGGCGCCTCCTTTACCGAGTCCTTTGCCTCCTTTTCCTCTTCCGCTCATTGTGTCTGAACTGAGTTACAAGTACAGTGTGACATGTCCCGTCAAAGCTTCCGTATTTACATCTTCTCTGCGGACGTAATAGAGGACCGGCAGCTCCTCACGTTGATTTCACCACAGCAGAGATTATTTCCTGTTTCTTCTATTTTAAAACTGTTTAACCAACTAAAATGACACGAACCTGCAACATAACTGATCAAACACCTGATCAGCTTTATTAAACAGCATTAAACATGTTCAAATGAACCACAATCTTTATAAAAAACACTTATTTTATATGTATACATACTTTATATAGATATAGATATACAGTGTACAGGTAAGGTTTTATAGGTTTTTTATTTCATATATTTCTGCATCGTCTGCTTTGTTAATCATGTTTATTGTGTGTCTGTTTTCATATCTGTCATGTAAGTAGTTCATGCTGCTGTTTTAGAAAAGTTAACTGATGTGAAATAAAGTGTGGATGTTTGATAAAAGTAAAGAGTGTCCGTCTCCTGCAGATCAGGATCATTACAACATTTTGACAATATACAATATAGTACAGTCTAGTTATAGTACAGATGTGCAATATAAATATATGCTGTGCTATGGACAGATACAGAGGTGTGTTGTAAAAATATCTATCATGAACATGTATACATGTGTGTTATAATAATATGCAAAGGATATACAATATCCTAGAAAATATAATAGAAAACTAAAAGCTTTAATTCTACAGATGACCACACAGACCTAACACACAGCACACCAGAAGAAGAGCAGTGGCATACTCCAGAGGTTGTGGGTAAATGGTGTGCCCTGCTGCATGAGGGCCACATCTACCCAGGGACCATCCAAGAGGTGAATGAGACCCACTGCCAGGTGAAATGTATGCACGGAGTCGGGGAAAACCGCTTTTTCTGGCCGTTGAGGGAGGATGTCCATTGGTATCCCTTTGAGGATATGCTGACCATCATTCCACCACCACTAAATGTTACCTCACGCCACCTGGCCATTGCAGAAGACCAATGAAACACTGGTCAGCCATGAAGAGTAAAGTAATATTAGAAGACCGATGTTCTAAAGCAGATGACAAGTTTTTACCTGCTGAGTGTTAAATGAAATGTTTTTAGCTCACTGTTAGTATGTTGATAGGCTACAGCAGCCAGCCATCAAAGGTTTAAAAGCAATGTTCTGAACCAAAGGGCAAGTTTCAGCAAAGTTTCTTTAATTATTATTTATTCTATTTTTGGGGTGTTATTTGAGGAAAAGTGCAACGGGAGGTATTTATTTGTCACTTTTATATGATGATCTATAATCAAAAATAATGTAGCTAGTTATCCATCTTACTTTATGCAACCCTGTTACCCTAATTTCAACCCTGTTACCCTACCATGTTAATTGAAAATAATCCTAAAAAATTATCCTAAGAAATCCCTTTCTCACCTCAAAAGGGCCTTAAAAAGAGTTTATGCAATCATATGCAAAATGTGTTAAATATTGTACAATAAATAGTGAAATTGTTAAAGTGAAACATGCCATTATTGAAAAGTTCATGTTGCTCAGTGTTGGTAACCGGGTTGCACCAAATAAATCATATAATAAAAATTTAACCATTGATTAGTAAGATGAGCTAATCAAGCCTTTGATAGTTTATTGCCTATTATCAATAAATATGTAGCAGAAAATCACAAAAGTGAAGATTTATTTTTCAAGAATTTTGAAGGCCAAATGTCCTCCAATTCTGTAAAGACCCAGTTAAGTTAAAACTGTGTTGGTCATTTAAATGCAGTAAATACCTGGTGGTGTTTTCATATGAGGCAGCTGAACCAGGTGATTTAAAGACATGAACTATGTACAAACTGTAAATGTAAGAAGCTTATGGTGACATTAACGATGGTTATGTTACAGTAATATTCATGTTCTAAATAAATATCAATGTGAAACCTGAGTCATCTGAAAGCATTAAACTTCTTTAAATGTTTTATAAAAGTCTGTTTGTGAAACTTGTTTTGACAAACATTTAAAGTTTTAATACCACATCATTAGTTATAACGTCATTATTTGATCATTATATATATAGGCGACACGTGAAACTTTTTAGTTGTTGGCTGTTCTTTTATTTCATTGTGTTGTATTTGAGTTATTCTGCTGCTACACTCCAATTTCCCAGTTTTTGGGATTAATAAAGTATCTATCTATGATTGTGTATCAATAGGCTGAGGCATTAGTTTAGTACACATACATCATTGTGAAAACATTTTTAAAGTATAATTATCTTATGTGCCAGAAACCAACATATGACTGTTTTTTGAAGTATTTGCTGAAATAGCCAACAAATGTTAGTTTGATTACAGTGAAATAAGTAACAAAGATAAAAACGTGTGTGCTACTCAAATTATTGATGTGTAAAAGTCCATATTCTACCAGTTTTGTTTTTGTCCAGTCTATAAAATGTAAATATAGACTGAAGTGGTCGTAGTTTTGGTCTGTTGATGACTGGAAGACAGAAGAGACTGCAGTATCGATCCGATACCAATAGTCACCTTGATATAAATAGAAGAGTGAATATACTGTTCAGACTAACGTCTAAAAAAAAAAAACGAACTCCCCGTCGGGGAATCGAACCCCGGTCTTCCGCGTGACAGGCGGAGATACTGTCCACTATACTAACGAGGAATACGGGTATGAATTCCAATTCATAAACAAAAAAGGTTTAGTGCAATGAGCATTTTACAACATTAGATTTTTCCATGAGTTCACGTTCTCTGTATGTAGACAAAAACTGGTAGTATGACAACAGGGACTGGACCATGGAGAACGTTACATATACTTTGAAGAAATGAAGCCTCAAGTTATGTTACAATATTAATACAAAGTACTTTGTCGGAGGAACAGAGCTCTCAGGTGCAGTGGTGGGTGGTCCTGAAAAGGACCTTTTGGGTTGTAGGTACCGTTGGCCGTTTTACTTGGAGCTGGTGTACTTGGTGACGGCCTTGGTGCCCTCGGACACGGCGTGCTTGGCCAGCTCTCCGGGCAGCAGCAGGCGGACGGCGGTCTGAATCTCCCTGGATGTGATGGTGGAGCGCTTGTTGTAGTGAGCCAGACGGGAGGCTTCACCGGCGATACGCTCAAAGATGTCGCTGACAAAGGAGTTCATGATGCCCATGGCCTTGGAGGAGACGCCGGTGTCGGGGTGGACCTGCTTCAGCACCTTGTACACGTAGATAGCGTAGCTCTCCTTGCGGGTCTTTCTCTTCTTCTTGCCGGTCTTGGTGGCTTTAGACACGGCTTTCTTTGAGCCTTTCTTGGGGGCTTTCACTGGATCAGGCATGTCTTGTGCTGACAGATGAATGTACAACTGTCCCTACTCTTACCTGAGCTGTATTTATATGCGCTGCATGTAAAGCTTACTGTGCTGTTGCTCGTACAGGATTGGCTGACCTGTTAGACAGACTGAGCATGCGCAGACTTAGTAACTGTCTAACCATGTTATTATATTACGTTTTAAAGTAATGAAAGTGTTGATTGTGTGTCGTAATACGTTCAATGTAGAACAGGTACAACAGAAAGTAATAGTTATAGATGACATGAATGTAAACACCAATTCAGGCAGAAAAGTTCATAAAAATCGTCTCTTCTTTTCCTTTCGGTTTTTCCCTATCACACGTCACACCTGACCCTTTTCTCCACCTTAATATTAATATTAGTAACTTATTTGACCGTTAACATCATTCAATTTCACATAAAACAAGTGTTTCATGGTAAATGTGACTCATGTAAATCTCACTGTGTTGTTGCTCGCACAGGATTGGCTGATCTGTTAGGCAGAGTGAGCATGCGCAGATTCAGTAACGGTCTGACTTTTTTCTTATTTGTGAAGTAATGAAAGTATTGATCATGTGTTGATTGGTTGAGTGTAGAAACAGACAAATGTGAACATCAATCATCAAGTAGTGAATATTGAACAAATATTGTTAAATATTCTCGTGTTTAACACAATGTGAACAGTTTTTATTGTTTTCTATCCAGTCTCTGCTCAGTAAATGAGGTGTGTAGCTTTTAAGAGTCTGAGCAGGAGTCAAAGATGAAATCTTAACTACTAGCAGATGTACTACTACTACTACTAATAATAATAATAATAAATACAACAACAGCAGCAAGTAACAGCTCATACTGTAGATATTGATATGTTGTGGTTAAATGACAGTAAACACTTAATGAACAGATGAGGATGAATATGAGTAAGTATAAAGTTGTATTATTTATTATAATCCCCAACGTTGTCAATAGTATTTGGAGATGTGGATGAAATGATATTTAAATAATATAGTAAAGTGTCAATGAGACAAGAGTATATGAGTTAAATATATACATGTAGACGTTAGTTAATATTTGTACATCTAAGCTGTATAAAGGAAGGAAGGAGCTGGTTGTGTTATGTGGGGTCAGTGTGATATGCAGGTTGTGTGTTTACCGTGAATAAGTCACCTTGTCATGAGTTGCTGTAGTTTGTTGTGTGACTGGTTAAACATATAGTATGTGGGCTCTACTCTTCAGGTGAGGTGTGTGGCTCTTAAAAGAGCCTTTGGTGAGGTTCATGTTGAGTGATGACAGCTCACTTCTTCTTGGCTGCTGTCTTCTTGGCTTTGGGTTTAGCGACCTTCTTTGCGGGGGCTTTCTTGGCTGCGGGGGCCTTTTTGGCCGCCACCTTCTTTGGGCTCTTGGCGGGCTTCTTGGCCACCTTCTTGGGGCTCTTGGCTGCTTTCTTGGGGCTCTTGGCTGCTTTCTTGGCCGCTGCGGGCTTCTTCACCTTCTTCGGTGATTTCTTAGCGGCCGCTGGCTTCTTGGCCGCCGCTGCGGGCTTCTTGGCTTTAGGAGCCGCTTTCTTTGTGGGCTTCTTGGCCTTGGGTTCAGCCTGCTTGTTGATCTTGAAGGAGCCGGAGGCCCCGGTCCCCTTGGTCTGGACCAGGGTCCCCTTGGTCACCAGGCTCTTGACGGCGGTCTTGACGCGGGCCTTGTTCTTGTCCACATCGTAGCCTCCAGCGGCCAGAGCCTTCTTCAGGGCGGCCAGAGACACGCCGCTGCGCTCCTTGGATGCGGACACAGACTTCACGATGAGCTCGCTGACGCTGGGACCGGCCTTCTTCGGCTTGGTAACCTTCTTCTTGGCGGCTTTAGCCGGGGCGGCGGGAGCTGCTGGAGCCTCTTCTGCCATGATTTCCTCTAAGTTTGGGTCCGACACTAACAGACGGTGAGAGCAGACTGTTGAGAGTCTGACGCAGGAGGCTGCTCTTAAACACACCATGAGAACCGTGTAGACTCCGCCCGCCCGGCGGCTCCTCGGTGCAGTGTGAATGTGTCGCTTGTGTTTCCTGCTGCTGAGAAAATAGTGAACAGTGATTGTGAGAGAAGAAGCTGGAGACTCACATGAAGGCAGCAGCTAGCGGACTTGTGTCTCTTCATATTGGACTCATGGAGACTCTGATGCCCTCTGCGTTGTGTTTCTGGAGCCGACAAACATCACCTGTTCCCTGCCGCTGACAGCGCTGCTCGGCGGCTTCTCTCCCTCATTTCTCCCCTAAACGCTGTAAAATACACCAGAGCTCAAAATCCAGTCCTCCTGTGTAAAATATGTATGTAAAAGTTTATGTGAAGCTGATATGAAGCTTCAAATCCAGTAGATATGTTTCAACGTTACAGTGTTTTTAGAGCCAAAGTCCCTCTTTTTGTTCCTATACTTCCACCACAGCTCAACAGGGAAACACAAAGAGGGAATTTGATGCTAAACATACTGTAAATGTGTCAGATATCCACTTGATATGACTAACTCACACTGATGAAGCCTCAGAGAAGCTTTTACTTTAAATGGCTGTGTGGACACACTGGATTATTTGTTTGGTATATAAATGTGCAGACAATATTAAGCATTTAAAGTAAGTCAATACAACAATAAATTAACATTTTATAACTATTATATTCTAATATGCAGGATAAGATCAAAAGGAAGATGTATAGATCACATGACTGGCACACCATACAAACAGTTTGTAGTAAGGCTGTACATTATATAACTACTGATACTTTTAAACGTTCACAGTATATAAAGTAATCAAAGGACCACAGTTCTTCATTTAGGCCTGGGTGACTTGTGTCTGAGTCTGTAGATCCCACATGTGTCTAGTTGTTTCACTTTGATGTCCAAACTCTAAATACGAGTATAGTGTAATACAGAACACCAGAGACACAAAGCTCCCGTGAGATGTTTGAAATACCCTGGAATTGTTACGTAGCGTGTGCTTCCTCGTTAGTATAGTGGACAGTATCTCCGCCTGTCACGCGGAAGACCGGGGTTCGATTCCCCGACGGGGAGTTTTTTTTTTTTGAATGTAAACGTTATAGTCTGAACAGTATATTCACTCTTCTGTATATTTATACCAAGGCGACTATTGGTATCGGATCGATACTGCAGTCTCTTCTGTCTTCCAGTCATCAACAGACCAAAACTACGACCACTTCAGTCTATATTTACATTTTATAGACTGGACAAAAACAAAACAAAACTGGTAGTATGACAGCAGGGACTGGACCATGGAGAACGTCACAGCTTAACGTTACATATACTTTGAAGTTATGTTACGATATGATTCGTTGTAAAGTATAATTTGTCGGAGGAACAGAGCTCTCAGGTGAAGTGGTGGGTGGTCCTGAAAAGGACCTTTTGGGTTGTAGGTACCGTTGGCCGTTTTACTTGGAGCTGGTGTACTTGGTGACGGCCTTGGTGCCCTCGGACACGGCGTGCTTGGCCAGCTCTCCGGGCAGCAGCAGGCGGACGGCGGTCTGAATCTCCCTGGATGTGATGGTGGAGCGCTTGTTGTAGTGAGCCAGACGGGAGGCTTCACCGGCGATACGCTCAAAGATGTCGCTGACAAAGGAGTTCATGATGCCCATGGCCTTGGAGGAGACGCCGGTGTCGGGGTGGACCTGCTTCAGCACCTTGTACACGTAGATAGCGTAGCTCTCCTTGCGGGTCTTTCTCTTCTTCTTGCCGGTCTTGGTGGCTTTAGACACGGCTTTCTTTGAGCCTTTCTTGGGGGCTTTCACTGGATCAGGCATGTTTTGTGCTGACAGATGAATGCACAACTGCACCTACTCTTACCTGAGCTGTATTTATATGCGCTGCATGTAAAGCTTACTGTGCTGTTGCTCGCACAGGATTGGCTGACCTGTTAGACAGACTGAGCATGCGCAGATTATAATAGCCTAACCATGTTTTTATATTATGTTTTTGAATGTTCACGACTCACTGAGTCCAATACACGAACCAATGCGGCGATTGTGGAGCACTTAATCAATCAACAGCTTTATTAATCCCACTCAATTCGCTGATGTACAAACAAATACATCAAACATCAATCAAAGTCGTCTGCATCTTGTTGCTTTTGGACATCAAGCTGTTCTCTGTTTATTCCCAGTTAAGTGAACACAACATTATTGTGTTGACATTAAAATACAAACAGTTGTTTACTGTACATACAGAAGTTATTTTACACATGATATTGTGATAAACTGATTAAGGTTGCAAGATGTTGAAGGTGGAGGATAGTTTTGCACAGAAATGTGTCATATTGTTAACTGTGTGTTCAATGGATTGTCTGAGCATGTATCAGGCTCTCTAATCAATACTTTACTGATCAGCTTGATGTGCATTTAGACTATGTGCCAATATGTGTCACTGCCTGCAGAACGTTGTTTGTACATATCTGAGAAAAATCCATCTGGATCAGGAAAAACTTCAAACCTGTGAGCTGACTTCATATTCTTGTGTCCACTCATGTTTATTAGCATTGCTGTAAGCTAGCTGGGTAGCTTGGAGGTCATAACCAGTCGCTACCATTAGCTGTAATCTAGTTTGTTAATTTGCAGTTAGTCGGACTCATTGGTCCCGAGAACTACTAATTTTAGCAAATTAGCAGCAAATTAACAAAGAGCTGTATGAAAGAGAAATCCTGTTGAGTATATAAGGTCAAAGGTGAGGCCTCAGCAGTCGGACTCGGCCATCCTCTCAGGCCGGGCTGACTGACAGGTGCTGGGTGGGGTAAAGACATTGGGGTCGCTGATGCCGAGCTGGAGGTTAAAGAAGCGGGTGGAGGTGGTGACGCTGCTGTTCCTGGTGTAGGTCTCCTGCACCGGGTAGCAGTCCTTCAGGGTGTAAACGCCCACCCAGCTCTCATCTGGTGTGGAGAGGAATGCGACATTATCACTGATTACAGATGAACTTTAGAGTTTTATTTATTAAATGATTGAATGTACGTTTCTTTAAGAATAAGCACCATGTAAGTATAATATCAGCCGCAATATTAAACATATGTCAACTAGATTTTTACCACATGGTTCCTATAAGACAGTGGCTAAAGATGAGGTAAAAAAAAAACACCATAATTATACTAATCAGCTAAATTGAGCAGCAGCTCGTTTAATCTTTTGTTTATAATAACAGTGATCAAAATACTGTGTAAGGCTGCACCCACCCAATTACTTTCATTATTGATTAATTTGTCAATTATTTTCTCGATTAGTTGTTCGGTCACGGTTTCCCAGACGACAGAAAGCAGAAAATATTCACATTTGAGAAGCTGAAATGAGAAATGATTAACTGATTATCAAAATAGTTGGAAATTAATTTAATAGTTGGTAACTAATCAATTAAGTGACTAACCATTGCAGCTCCAGTCTACTACTCTTTATATTATCACACAGGAAACATACATCAGTGCATGAAGCCATTGCATTAGAAACCAGCCTTACGTTGGCGTGCCGGCTTCCTGTCGGACCACTCCTGAACCTCCACGTTGTCTCCGGGGCCTCCGATGATGTACTGGTCCTCGAAGGTGGAGTTGTTCGGGATGTCGAAGGGATCCCAGGCCTCGGTCAGAGCGATCTTTGAGCACTGCTTGGTCTTCTGGTCGATCTGGAACATCACCATACTCTGGTACAAGTAGATGTACTCGAAGAACCTAAAGCAGCAGTTATAGATCCAAGATGAATAAGAAATTTAGAAGTTACTGTAAGGTAACAGAAAGTAAAAGCACATCTTCAAATTTTTTGTTTTGTCTGATCAACGGTCGAAAATTCAAAGATATTTGGTTTATATCTGGTTTTATGTCATGTATGTCAAAGCAGCAAATATTTGCCAATTTTCCTTGTAATAAATCAATAAAAAATATTAATCAGTTGTCAAAATAGTTGCCTTTCTGTCAATGGATTAATCAACTAATTGCTGCAGTTCCACTTTATAATAGGGCTAAGATCCATAAAGAGTTAATAATTGTTAGTAATCAATAAATAATTTGCTAATAAATTGATTTTTGGCTTTTTTTTTTTTTACAGTTTAATACATCAACTTGATTTTTCACAATCTTGCAAAGTAGTTCTTAATAATGGCTTATAAAGGATCCATAAATCATTTATGAATGACTTAGTAACATTAATAAAGCCTTCATAATGTCTTATTATAAGGTTGTTGTTGTTGTTGTTGTTGTTGTTGTTGTTTGTCTGCCACAGCATCATTATTTATTATTTTGACATTAGATCTGGGTGTAATGGCAGACACCAGCCCGCACTGATGGAAACACGCCGCCTGGCCTCACCTCTGACACGGGGTGTGTTTCTTGTGCTGCTGCAGGACCCGGATCCTCTGGTTCTGGGAGTCGTAGGAGACGGCGGCCCGGTTGTTTCTCCCGGTGCTGTGGTCGTACAGAACCCACCTGCCCTCCCACTGCAGCGGGGCGAGGCAGGGCCCGCCGGCCGGGGGGGAGACATCCAGCTGGCGGAGGCTGAGAGCAGACGCCCCGGCAGCGGCCAGCAGCACGAACAACAGTCGCTGCATGATCGGTGGATATACCTGAGTCCCGATTACCGATACTGTTGTTGTTGTTGTTGTTGTTGTTGATGATGATAACGGGCCGCACCTGCTGCAGATAATCTACATGTAGAAGGGTTTCCGGTTATGTGTTTCAAAATAAAGCTTGAAAGACGTTTTTATATATTTACATATTCATTATTTTCCCAGAACTTGAATTAAAGATCCACACATTGTACTGAATATTCCGGTCAAAAACAACTATACATCTATCTTCCATCCATCAATCTAAACCCAGCAAACTGTTCATATTAACAAATGAATTTATGTCTTTGGCTGTGATTCTCCTCTCAGCCACTGGAGGGCAGAGAGGAGACGGCGCAGGCGCAGCATGATGACGTATCCAAACAGCGCCAACATGGTGGCGAAGAAGAAACAACGTGGGAAAACAGCGGCGGCGTCGTTGAAAGCGGCGGATAAACAAACAGAGATGGAAAGTTTCAGTTTAGCGCTCGAGTCCAGCGACGATGAAGCACCTGAACAGGTGACGTTTGAAGACTCCAAGGTTGAAGCTCTACGGAGCATGAAGCAGGCGATGGACACGGTCAGAAGGTAGCTAGCAGCGAGCTAGCATTGAGTTAGCAGCGGGCTAACACACAGAATGTGTTTAAAGCAGGATAACAGCCGCATTAATGAAGCTAAGTTTGATGTTTGCAGAGAGAAGGAGCTGCTGAAAGAGAAGAGGAGGAAGAGACAGGAGCTGTTCCAGGAGCAGAAGGTCTGAACCGACGTACACATCCATGATTTCACTGTACCTTTGTTGGTAAACAAAACTGTGTGATGTTTATTTATTTATTTTTTGCCGTTTCCCACAGAAACGGAAACTCTTACCGGCTGAAGTGTTGGAGGAAATCGGCTCAGCTCCTTCAAAGTAAGTTTGCTGGTCGGACTAACACTAACACTAACCCATTCTCTCCTCTCTGCTCAGTGAACAAACTCAGCCTTTAATTCTGTGTTACAGGAAGCAGAAACGGCCTGAAGATGAAGGTAAATACACGATTTTAAACATTTAGCTGACGCTGGTGTCCAGAGTTACAGACACGGCTGATGTTTTATTTCAGTTCTTCACTCGGCTAAAGAAGAAGAAGAGGAGGATGAGGAAGGAGAGGATGAGAGGAGGAAGAAGAAGAAGAGTGGGAAAGTGTCACGTGCTCGAAAGTATGTAAATGTGTTAATTTCTTTAGATGTTCATATATAGTTCACAGGTTGGAAATAGTTTAGCAAAACAAAAGCCTTCATCTGAGGCCCAATTACTTGCTTTGTAATGTTTAGGTGGTCACATACATTACTGTGCTTTAAGACTCCAGGTTTAACCAACTACTAACTGAAATGTCTGCGAGAAGTCTTGTTTCAAGTATGAACTCGTGTCTGTCAGTCTGAAGGGAAAGTACACGGTGACAACGGTGAAGGAGCGAGTGTTGACGTCGGCGTCCTTCCAGCAGCAGACGGCCGAGGATTTTATCCGGTCCAGACTGTACGGACCGGGAAGCTGCCGGACCACAAGTAAGAGGGCAGAGTCACATATTTGATCTAAAGAAAACACCTGCAGGCTGCACTCTGTGGCAGTAGTCTGTAAAGACGATGATCTGTCTCAATTTGAGCTTTGCTACAGCGACGTGCCGCCTCGTCCCGCTGAGGTGTCCGCTCTCCTGGGACTCCTGCTGTGGACACGACGACCACATTAACAGCTTTCAGTCGTCCGGCTGCTCGTATTTACTCTGTGCGTCTTTCTGCTTTTAGGTAACGAGCTGCTTTCCCTCCAGAACAAGACGGGGAGGAATAAAAGTGCAGCAGTGCAGTTTGTTAAGAAAGACTGGGGTAGGTAACGAACTAGGTGCAAGTATAAAGAAAAGTACTGAAACTTCATTGATTTCATTACATTAGTTTTCCACCAGACATTTATTTTAGGTAAAATGTCTCCATCTAATCGCTTACATTCATGTCTTCTGTCTGATCTTCCAGCCTCTAAGGAAAAAGCCAAAGCAGAGAAGTTGAAGAAGAGGTGGATCCACAAGCAGCAGGTTCCTTCCTGCTGACTGGACGTCTCTGAAAATGCCGTCCCGGATTAGCGGACGCGAGCAGCACCAACACGTCGCTCCGTCTGCACACTGACGATCAGGGACGAGCATCAGAAACGTGGCAGAATGTGTTGTTTCAGCTCCGGGACAAACTGACTCCTTCAGTTCATCAAGATTCAGGCGAAAGATGGAAATGTGTCATCTGCAGGCCGCCGTAAACATCCCGAAACACACGGATTGAATCGTTCTCAGTTTGTTCTTCTATGTTTCTGTCTGTAGTTTCAATGAGGTTTTATTGTGATTATTGCAGGTATACAGAGTTTAAGACTCCTGCATTAGTATTAAATCTTGAGCAAAACTAGTTACAGGAACTCTTCCCCAAAGCAGACGGAGAACAGTGAAAACAACAAAAGCATAAACACGACGTTTTGTTCCTGCAGTGGAAAAGAGCCGCTGTTAACCTGCCAGTTAGATTCAGACCCATGGAGGCAGCTGACAGCTGTGTAAATCACACGGCTTGTTTATTTTCTATAAAATGATTATTAATAAATGATTAAATAATAAACACAAAACCAGGACTGAGTTTGCTCGACTCAGCATTCAGAGATTAGTAATCAGCAAACGGTATAAAATCTGACATCAGAACATTTTCTATAATGTAAAAGTTTAATCTGCAGAGCAGCTGTTTGTCTTTCAGTCTGCAAAAAAAAAGAAGTGTCAAAATAAACTTGGTGTTGTCTTATACGTTTGGAAAAAGTGGTTTGAGTCATTGTTTTATGTCCGTAAATTAAATATCTTTGGACTATTAGACAAAAAATATTGTTTGAAATAGTCTGATCAATATCAGCTCAATAAAAGTAACATACAATATACTATAAATAAGAAACTGAGAAATACCAAATATGTGTGCAGTTATTTAGTTTGTCCACCAGAGGGCACTGACAAGTTAATTTAGCTCATGTAGTCTCCTGTTTAGTATCTTCATGAAAATAAGTAAATTTAGGATTTTATTAGCCTCAAACATCCCGTTTGGGTTGAGCTTTAATTACAAAAATTAATTTGGATGTAAAATAAAGTTGTAAATAAGCATTGTTCACCATTTTCTCACATTACAAACCAAAAGAATAATTTAGACTTATTAAAAATTACTAAAATTAACAGTCCTACTTTATCTGTGTCTGGATGAATATTGACAGGAAGCTGCAGGGTTTTAAGGTGGACTTTTTCTTTGCAGGTTTCATGTGTGAATCGGTTCATCTTTATACAACAGTATCCACACAAGTGCCATCATTTGTCATTTTTAATATAAATCTTTTCACCCTCACACAAATTGCACATTTTTTTTTCTCCAAATGGACACACAGTCATCAGTGGACATCTTCCTTCTACACTGTGAACTGACTAAAAGGAGGAGAAACAAAAAGAAGAAAATAAGGGACATCTAACTTGATCTTACCACCACTTTACTATGGCATGCATAGGATTCAGACTTAATCATAAAAGAGACAACAGACACTTTGTCTAAAAAGTCTTCTAAACGATGCCGTGACTGCTTGTGATCCATAAAAAAATAAAAATAAAAAACCAATCGAGATGCAGAAAAGCTCGTTTGCACCGTGAGGAGAAAATGTGAAATCTGGGAGAATCTGGAGGAGAAGATGGACGTGGTGAAAACTCAACATCCCTGTTTCTCAAACACAGATGCAACGTCGTCTAACTAAAGTATTTGGTTCTTCAGTCTGTAGGAGTGTAGCCACAGTGCAGTTGACAATACTTTTAGTTGTGTTTTCTGATTTTTATTAGATTATATAGACCGGCAGACATGAGGGCTTTTCTTATCTATGACGGCTGCTGTGGATTAATGACCACTGGCTTGGTTCCCATCCATTATTCGAACCCGTCATGTTGTGGTTCGAGTCTGTAACATAAGAGGTGATGAGCTTTCATTGTCTTAACCAACGTTATGTGGGCTTGTTGGGAAAAAAAAGAGAAAAAAAAAGGGGGAATTAAAACATAAATACATTTTTTTTTTAAAACAAACAAAAAAAACCAAACAGTTGTGCGACTTTGAAAACCACGCGTCTCGTAGTCACGCCGCCTCTCAGAGGTCAGTCAACTGCCGCCAAATGAAACGCCGACTCGAGGTTTGAGGCGAAGACGGCCTTTCCACAAAAAGAAAAAATATGTTGAATCCACTTTTTAAAAAAATGGAAAAATGCGCAATATCTGCAGTATTATAGTTTATTTCCTTACAGAAAAAGTGAGGACAGTTTAAATTTCAGTTCAACTTTACAGCGGCTCAGTTTTCTGCTCCGTTCGAGTTCGATTCTTCGTTGCTCCAACAAAACAAAACAAGTTGTAATCGAGGCCTGGGGTCTGCTGGGTTGGACTTTAATGTCCTAAACCGAAAGGAGGGGCAACAAAGGGACATTTTGGCTCCTGAGTTGTTTGTAGGTGAAGGATTAGCATAGACATCGATACGAAAATAAAGACTAACAACTTGCATCAAACCTGCTGTGCAGCTCGGGGTTTGGGAGAGGACCATCACAGGGTTCCTAAACACGGTTTACTTCATCCACAACAAATGCAAGTTTACACATTTACTTCACATCAAGTAGCACAACGTGTGAATTTTAGGGTCAACAACTCTCGCAACTCAAGAGCAGTTTTAGTTTTCCAACCTTTCACAGACTTGGAAAGGTCTCCACCTGTGTAGGAACCCTGCAGGCACCGAAAGGAGAAACAGAAAACGTACACAGACTAGAAACAACCAGCACGCTTCAGCTCGCTGGAGGCAGTACAAACAACTAAAGGGTTTTTATTTTTTTCAATGATTTCCTTTCATTTGATAACTAAATATCTTGCTCTATTGATATAATTCCATTTTGTTAAATTCATATATAAACGTTAACATGTCACACTCTCGTCACTGGTAATCGGGACCTTTATTATAATAAGTTGGTGGAACTTCCTGCCGCTCAACAAATATACTGTGAATGCAAGTAACAATAATTAATAGAATGATAATTAGAATAATAATTAGAATAATAATCATCACTGTCATCTGCACCATGCCTTGTAAACCTGGGAAAAACTAAAAACAAAATAAGAGCCAGGTAACCACGCCCCCCCCCACCCCACCTCCCCCGGTCGTCGTACATGAAAACAAACAAACAAACAAAAAAAAAAAAAACAGAAAGAAAGAAAAGTTTTAAAAACGGGTAACGTTGAGTCGAGACTGCAGATTCTCTCTGGCTTCTTTGAAGTCCCGAGTCCACATGTGTCACACAAAATGTCTGTCAATGTCCTGAAGTCAGTGGGGGTGGAGCAGGGCGGGGCGGAGCAGGGCGGGGCTGGGCGGGGCAGGGCAGGGCGGGGCAGGGCGGGGCGGCGGCTTTGCGTTGGCTGGAGTTTGAGCACTCAGCAAGCCTCGGTGGAGACGGACTCTTCAATCCTGTTTTCAGTGTTCGCTTGCGTGTGTGTGTGTGTGTGTGTGTGTGTGTGACCACGTTGAAGGGTGGTCAGCCATTTTCTTTTTTTTTTTTTCTTTTTTCAATTTATTTATACATTTTTCTATGACCACGGGGTGGGTGAGGGGGGGGTTGCCAGTCTGTCCGCTCCGCTGCGGGCCCATGCGTGTATTTTCAACTCCTCGCTTGGCGTCGCCGCTGTCAGTCACAGCGATGCAGACGCAGCCTCAGCAGGCTGGAGGTGGGAGTTTGTGGGCCAACCAAGATGGAGACGTTATTTTAATATTTACCATGGAAAGGGAGGCGGTGTGTGTGTGTGTCTCTGGTTTTCTAAATGTGTGTGGTGTGTGTGTTAGCAGTCTAAAGCTTTGCCCAGAAATGGCCCCTGGACTCTGCGGTGTTGGTCTGTAAAAGCCGAACAGGAAGCGTGTGAGATGGTTAACTTTCTACTACTTGTAATCGTGCAGTGGAGCGTCTCCTCAGCTAATAGGACGACACTGATGGTGGAGGAGCCACTTCTGGACAGGTCCTCAGAGTGTGTATGTGTGTGTATATATATATATTTATATATATATATTTCTATTTATACGGGGCTAGTGCAGGTAATCGTCCACAGAGGCGAAGGCGCAGGAGCCGCTGCCAGTTCGTGCCATGATGGCGAGGCACTGGGCGGCCTGGCCCACCGCCTGGGCCAGAGGGGGCTGCTTCGGCAGGTTGTGAGTCTCTGGAGGGAAGAAGGAGGGAGAGGAGGAACAACATCAGGACTGGTTTAAAAAGGTTCAGCAATACAAACGAGGTGAGTCAGATTCACTCATGGTGCTAAACGGAAACTAGAAGAGACAGTAAGTGTTTCTTACTGAAAGATAAACATATGATGCAGTGTACAGCAGCTACATACAACATGCAAGAAACATGAGCTTGCTTTTTGTAATTTGTGTGAACCAACCCTTTAATTGCTTGCTTGGTTCTTCAAAGTCTGACGATATTCAGTGTTTGTCATGAGAAATGAAAGCTCAGTGTTATTATTAAACTGCTCGTTGCTTCTGACCGACCTAATATTGCACTGTTGAGAGTGGAGCAGACCGGCTCCCTCTGGATGGAGTCCAGCTGGTAGCCGACGGGGCTGTTCCAGGGGTCCGAGTACGCGAGCAGGCTGAAGGCATCCTGCAGGCGGCAGGAGACAAACAACAACAACAACATTAAACACAATACACACACACACACACTTATTATACATCATATTAAAGTAATTCAGAATTCTAAATATTAACTGATTTTTTGTTTTTAATCCTATTTTTTTGTACTTTTTCATCACAGTATTTATGAGATGTAATATGTGTAGTAATGTTTGAATTATTTTGTACTGTACAGAAGCAGCATTGTGCAAATTTTCTGCTAATTTTAGTCAATTAGTTGATCAAAAGACTTTTGGCAGACTTTTGAAATCGATTCATTAAGTTATTTTTCAAGTGAAAATGCAGAAGATTTAATTTGAAGACCACAGAATTAAATCAAGAAAACAAATGGCAGATAAAATCAATAATCGGAAGTCATCATTAGTCGCAGCTCTAATTTTCCCTCAACCTTACAGAAGTGAGGTACACTACAGAGCTGGAGTACTCCTAACTGGCTTTATAATATTGTACTTCTACTTCACCCAGCAGCAATAAAAAACAACCTCTATTATTAATTTGTTCAGCTGGTACTGGAATACTTCAACAGTCCTTTAGTCATCTCAGTGTGCAGAGCATAAGCACGTTTTTGATTTTCTTTTAAATAACATAAGAAAAACACCTGAAGCACGTTACCTTGAGCATCTTCTTGTTGGCCGAGTTCTTGCCACACTCACGGCGGAGGTGTTCGCTCATGCTCTGGAGCTCCCTGCCGAAATGGATCATTCTCTCGATGGCCGCCTGGCTGCCGCCGCACAGCTGCCTCTTGGATTGAGCAGACTCCACCTCTGCAGAGGCACGGCCAATTCAGCAAAATGAACACATTTTAATGCAGACTGAACATGACTGATAAATGAGCTGCTGTCATTTAGGAAATTATTGCACCGTTAATAAGATTTGAAGACTTGTAGCAGCTTCGATGTCTGCCGAGCGTCGCTACTTTCATCTTTAAATACAGGATATGAGCAGGACTCCAGTCAGTCAAAGACGCTGCTAAAATAGACTTAACCTCGTCAACCAGGGGACATGCATGTTTAACAGGCAACACTCAGCCTACCCATGTCTGCGTCACAGTCGTCGGGCTCAGCCGTGTGTTTGGAGCTGCCGTTGAGGAAACCGTTGGAGGACGACTCTGTCACGCCGTTGGTGAAGTGGTCGACCTCCATGTCCACATCGTTACTGAGGTGAGACGGGAGGAGACGGACAGAGACACTGTCAGTACATGTGGAAGCCATTCAAATGTTTAAATGAACACTTTCTAGCAACCATGTTGGAGGTCAATCCCTGAGAAAACTAAGTTGACTCATGTGATCTATGTAAATTATGTAAGAGAGACACTGATTGACGTAGTAATATATAGGAAACACCACTATGCTGTGAAAAGATAAACTAAGATATACAGCATCAGGGTGTTTTCATGAATAAATGAAAATAAATGAAATGCTGTACCTGGTTATGGGCTGTTGGCTGCGGCTCCCGTTGATGCTAATGTCAGACACTGGGAGGGTGGAGCCAGCAGCTGGGGGGCAGGACTTATGACTGTGAGGGGAGGAGCTGTGGCTCTTACTAGACGTCACGCCGTTACAGCAGTTGCTGTCGAACCCTAGAACAACGAGAAGCAGCATCGAGTTATTGTGCAGCACAGAGAGAGAGACAGAGAATACCTCCAGTATTTATACATGTGAACGTTTGACATGATAATTACTGAAAATGATGCCTCGAATGTTTCAGCCAACTAAAAAGGATGTCGATCTGTAAATATGTCAAAGCTGGATGTGATCAAACTACCACACTAGTATTTTAAACCGGATCAGATGATGAGAGTGTCCAGATGTGAACGGTACCTGTGAGGTAGGGCTGGGAGCTGCTGGCTTTGTGTCCGGGGCTGCTGAAGGGCCGGGGGGAGCCGGGGTAACTGTCCTGAGACTTTGGGCTGCGACCACCGAGACACCTCACCTCGCTGTCCGTCCCATTCACCATCTCTATGAACTGTCTCACCCTGAGGACGGACGGAAGGACAAGAAAAACAGGACAGAAAGAAAGTGCATGAAAAACAAGGAAGGATCAAAAAGACAGAAAAATGAGAGACGGATGAAAGAGGGAAGAAAAAAAAGAGGAAAGAAAATACAGATGACATGAAGTAAAGATGAGATGGAGGAACAAACAAAAAAACAAGACAAAAAGTGAGGAGTAAACAAACAGGATTAAACAAGAGAAAAGGAGCAGAGACAAATTAAAAAGACAGAAAGAAACAGAAAAAAAAAAAAGACTCCTTAAATTTTATGCAGGATGAAATTTAAAATGATTGTGAGTAGAGCGACCTGCAATCAGACATGCGACTTCATACATTTCATTAGGGGGAAAACGTGTAAATGGAGGCTGGTTGTACTTGAGCATGAAGAGAAGGTCCGGGTTCCTCTCCAGGAGGTTGGGGTAGAGCTGCTGGGTGGTTTCGATGGCTTCGCCCATTCTACCCGACAACACCAGCTTCTGGATCTCTGTAAGCCGACAGTCAACATGTTTACAGGAAATAAAGACTTGTTATAATGAATTCATTTCTTTCTGTGTCGTCTACAATCCTGCTTTGATTTCAGCGAACACAACGCGCTCGATATCAGATTCGTACTGGTAAGAAAATTCCCAAACACTATTTGTAGACAACAGAGACAGAAGGACTCACTCTGTCGGTTTTTGATGGAGGCCAGCTCCTCGTGCACGGCCTGGTCTGTGGATTTGGCAAATGCTTCAGCTGTGGCACAATAGCTGTGGTGCACAAGGTAGGAAGCCACCATCCTGACGAGATGACGAGAAAAAAACAGGAGAAATGAAGCCGTCACGACTGGTGTGAGATCCATTAAAACAATAATGCACCTGCTCTACTCTTCAATGTAAATAAATGCAGCTCAAAATTATGATTTCATTATAGATAGATGTGATATACTACAGATAGTTTCTGGTGTAAATACATACTTATCACACACTAGGTACAGTAGTTAAATAAAATGCCTAATATTTAAGTTTCCTTCTCTGTGCAGTCACTGCACTCTGTAAAAAGAGTTTAATAAGACAACAGTTTTGAGTTTGAATCAACAGGGAAATTAGAAATAAAGGCCTGTCTCTAATATAAACCTGCCTTTTTAACAGGACACAAATTGTAATGAAGTGGAATTATCCTTTTAGTAAGTGTGTTTGACATTTGGCTGGACAGATGATGACGGGATGGGAAGCTATTAATGCTTCGACGTAGCCGTTATGTTACCGTTCCTCTACAAAGACAACAACGCTTCTCATGCACCTATCTGACGAGATCTTAAACACTTCCTGTTTTCAATCCCGGGATGTCCACCACACCCTCAACTCCAATCCCCATCAAACGGAGATTAAATCCATTCAGGACAAGTAATCACAGCAACAGAGAGCTAATCCTATCAGCGCATGGCATGAGGAGAAACCCGAGTCCCAGAGCTTTTACTTGTGGATCGGGGCTCCGGCTCTCTGATCATGTCAGCACCTACAGCAGCCATGTGCCAGATTCAATGGCCAGAAATACCACGATAAACAGTATTATCATTAAAATCCTCAAACTCTTCTGCAACACTACTATATAGCAAAATGTGTGAGAATCAAATTACTAAAATGTGACTAAAACTAGGATATAAAAAGACTAAAGTCACAGATGGATAAATGAATACTGCTCACATCTAAACTTCATGTTGTATATAAAGTAAATTTCCGATCTGAAATGTCCCGACTTACTTCTGAATCATGGACTGCCACTCGCCCTCGCGCTCTCCGATGGGGAAGCGGTCGATCTGGGCCTGGATCTTTGTCCTCCACTCACGCATGTAGTCCTCAATGTCGAATACAAAGGGGTGCTGGCCGAAGTTTGCATCCACCACCTCCCCTGGAGTCTGAAGGCCGACGGTCGGGTACAAGTTAGGCTGCAGGAGACAGGAGCAGACGGTGAGGAAAGAACGAGGAGGGAAA
Source organism: Pampus argenteus (assembly GCA_036937835.1). Taxonomy (NCBI): domain Eukaryota; kingdom Metazoa; phylum Chordata; class Actinopteri; order Scombriformes; family Stromateidae; genus Pampus; species Pampus argenteus. The sequence continues at coordinate 21,365,818 of CM072875.1, forward strand.
GGGAGTCTGGAAATGTAATCTGACAATAAATCAAAACAGGAAAACAGAAAATCTCAGGAACTAAGTCAATTACACCTTAAAACTTTAATAGCTGACAAAGATCATACAATAAAACTGCAGTATCTTTCAACAAGAAGGCTTGAGCTCAACTCCTCTGACATTAAAGGGGCAATAATTTTGAATTTTATGGCACAGTATGAAGATAATATATCCATCAGCCTGATCAATGTACTGATTTGTTCATCAGAAGCAATGACTCAGTGATTAGACTGGCAGGACCTGAGATTCCTGACTCACTTTCTGCCACTTAACTGACCAATTTACTGTTTTATGAAACTCTCAGTCACTTCAACCTCTGAGCCTCCACATAAATGTCTCCAGGAGGGATCAACGGCAGCAGCAGGGCCTCCAGTCTATTATCACACTGTACGTGATGCAAGTAAACACATCAGCATTGCTTATGATAAGGTACATCTCATTACTTCTTGACTTCCCTCCCCTGTCTGTCCTACTGAAGATTTAAAAACTATCAACATATCGTTTTTATTTCTATAGAAAGGCGTAGTAATTTCATATTTACGCCGTAGTGTTTAAATAACAGGAACAAATAGTGCATTAGTGAGTAATTCTGCCACCGGGATGAAGTATGTTCACCTAATAAATGACATGATAAAATACATTAAGAGATGTTTTTATTGTACATCAAATTAAAAATACATAATACTAGTTGGATCACTGGATTTGTTGTAAATAAAAAGAAAACTAGACTAACACCCTTTGAAGGTCATTTTAAACTCTGCTGATGTAAACAGCTGCCAGACTCTTGGCCGTATCACCACAAATGAGCAAAGACCTAAAATAAATAAATAAATAAATAAATAAATAAATAAATAAATAAAAAGGACCAATGCACTCAAACATCAGCTAAAACTGGTATTTTCATTTGTGGGACATTGAGAAAATTACATATTATTTCATGATTTAATAGTTTTCTTCTTTCTACTTGGAAGCTTTTTTAGGCCCTGATAACATCTGTGCTGACTGATAGACAGAAATACGAGGCTTGTGTGGGTACATTGTTCCTCCACAATACAAATCTCATCACAGCCTTGATTAGATCAGAGAAGGTGTTGACTAAGGTGACGTTTGCACCGTGTGTGTGTGTAAGGATGAGAAAAACTGAATCTATACCTGATAGCATCATCATCAAGTTCCATTAAAAAAAAAAAGCAGTAAAAGTGGATGATATTCTTAAAAATGAATTAGGACTAGCTCTAGTCTTAGATCTTACTGATATTTCAGTATAAATAGACTGGGTTTAGGCTACAGGTTGGTGTTAATGTAGTCAAGAGTGTGTGTGTCTGTTTCTCTCTCTCAGAGTTTCCTTTGTCACGGTCCAACAGCCACAAAGGTCAGCCGTTCCTAGAAAAACATGAATGTCTGACTCACTGCCGAGCCTGTTTTGCTGCTCAATGGATTATCGTTATGGCTAAGACTCTTATTTTCTTCTCCCTCAACAAAAAAAAAAAAAAAAAAAAAAAACTGGCTCCCATTTTTATTTGCTACAAAGCAAAATGAAAAAAAAAATCTCGATGCAGTTAATACATGCATGATTAGATTTAATGTGCGTTTGGTGTGGGAGTCGCTCACATAATGAAGCCTACAGACAACGAGCCACAACATGCATCCCATGTCACACACACCAACAGTATTTCAAGGTTCATTTAGATGATATTTAGGATTTTTAACAAACAAGGTCTGGTTGATGCAGCAGAGTGTTATTGACCAGTGACAGGACTTTCTTTCTGAATTAGGTAAAAAAAAAAAATTATAATAATGTCCATATAATGAAAATATTGCTTTACAAGGCACCAACAGCCAATCACAGTGTTTCTACAAAAAAAGGTTGATATAAAGACGGGAGGGACGTCCGAACTTGGAGAAACAACAAAGACTCCGGTCTTCATTCTGTTTGTTGGTTGTTGCTACGCCGAGTATAAAAACGCCGGCTGCTTTTTCCCCACTGAGAATATTAACACACAGTCTTCAGCTAATAGCTAAATATTGTTGGTGAGTGAAGTGAGATGAATTAAAATGTGACTAATTATGCTGTCGTCATCTAAGCTTTTCTCAGGCAGACATTTCAACCTCTTAAGACTTGATCTGTTAAAACGTGTGTGTGTGTGTGTGTGTGAGAGAGAAGTTCAATGTAAATTAAAACAGAAAACTGTGTTAAACATGTGGACTTTGCAAAGCCTTTAAAAATGTTTTTTGCTGTGAGGAAATTTCAAATCTATAAATCCAGACTCTGTTTATGACTGTATAACTTTACAGCCAATGAAACAGACATCTGAGTAATATAGGAGAAAAAACAGCAGGAAGGTTTTAGTAGTTAGTAGAAATGTTTCATATATTAACTCAATTCATGTCATTTATCATATTAAATTAGTATAATATCACATCTTAACTAACAGACATTTAAAGTGTGTCAGATCACGTTTCCCTAATGATTACTACATGTCCTATTTTATTTTTATTTTTTCAATAAATCCAAAAAGCCTCCAACTCCCTGAATGTCAACATCTGAAGCTCACAAGCTTTCCAGCCTCCAATTCATTTTACACAGTGTCAACATCTAGACTGGAGGAGACATTATGCAACATTACAATTCTAGAAATAGACTCATGTCCTGATTAATTATGGAAACGTCACAACAAAAAGGAGTGAACACTTACCGGTAGGTCTGTGAAGGCAATACCTGCAGAGGGACAAAGACAGTGTCAGCGTGTATTTCTGTGTTTACATGTGCTGGAGTAATCTGGTCAGTGTCGGCCTTCTGAAGGAACCGGATGTCTTAAATGTCACGTAAATGAGAATGTAGGTTCTCCTTATCCAGGGAGGAGAAAACCAACTCGTATGACTCAAAACATTAAAAAAAACATTGACAATATTTGACTCATGCACACTGTCTTACTGGTAGCTGGTTTATTTTATCAGATATATAATATATGCACCCATAAATGTGCAGGAGCGTTTCACTTCAAGTCAATTATTTATTTAGCTGGGACAATGCAGAATAACTTTATTGTGCCAGATAGCTAATAGTTTCCATCATAATCAGTTCAGATAAATTAAAACAAAAGTTCTGCTTGAATGCTTGAGCACCTGTTACGTAATCAGGTGTGAGATCTAGTTTCTCAGTACTACACTGTAAATACGTCTGCATTATTACTGCATACAGTACATATGACAGTATTTTTCTATAAGTACATATAGAGTATCAGCATTGTTAGGCTTGCTTGGTGTTGGTGTGTGAGCTGCTAACCTAGGCTGTGGCCATTCTTTGTGTAGAAGCAGGTGTTGTTGATGAGGTTAACGCAGCAACCAATCACATCGCCCGTTGTAAACGTGGGTCCGTAGGGTTGCCCTGTGCCGGATGAGCAGAAGGAGTGGCCGTCATCTCCATGGTAACCATACGAGTGCTTGTCCCAACCTGAGGGATGAAAATGCAAAGCGTCAGAGCAGAAACACCAAGCAGGTAATGAATTTTAAAAAAAGGTGTAAAAACACAACAGGTTGATAGCTGGACTATAAAACTTCACAGCAACACGAGAGACTCGACGCTGAAACTTCCCTTTTAAAATCACATCCAGTGTTTTCTAAATAACAGCACAAAAAAAAAATAGAAATGAATTATTCCACAACTTCATGCATGTGGATTAGAGGTCATGTGTCCATTAGTTATTCATCAGGGAGGAGACAGAAACAGCCTCTGCAGCAGTTAGTGAATTTTCAGTAGCATGTATGCATCAGCTGGGACGGTGCAGTTTGCCTCTGGCCTCCTGTTATCTTTGTACTGAGCGACAGGAGGTCCCGGGTGGGTCCAGTTCTTAGGCTGGTGAAGGAGTGTTTGGCCTGATAACCTCCATGTCTGCCAACGCTGCCACGTCACGGCAGAGAACAAGCTGAAGAAATATTTTCATACTGACAAGTAGTCAATACCAGTTTGGAAACTGGGCCCATCTTGTAAAATGTATGCGCGCTAACTAAAGCCTGGATGATACACACTGGATTTGTTTAAAAGATCAATAACTGTATTAGTTTAGTTTTATTACATATATTAAAACGCATGGCTCATTCAGCATGTGATTACAAGACACCACTCTTTAACAAAACATACATCTTCCAGTAATACATATATAAAAAAAAACTTGAAAATGGAAATAAAACTTGAAGAGTCACAAAAAAGGCCAATATATTGATCCAGATTTGTTTCCACCTGAAATCTTCCAGTTACCGAGTTCCACAAAATGTCAATAACTAACTATCATCTATGTAGATTCTACTAAAGTGAAGTTTTCAAGCTGACCCAGTAGTCTTCTTATCAAGGACAACATCAGAAACAATGAGAGAACCGTCACAATTAATTCAGTCTTATTCAAAAACTATTTTTAAAGCAGATCATGTGACTATGACATTATCTGCTCAGTGTAGGATTATTAGCAATGTGAAAAGCGAAGGTCACATGACTCACAAGGTTGCTGGTACTGTAAAGTTTTGCATTGTAAAGTCCCCACTAACAAGGAAGCAGGATATGGTACTTCAAAATAAAAGCTTCAAAAGTTCCAGAAATTCACTATACTTTAAAGTAGTTCTTTTTTTTTGACCAAGTTGACCCAAATACTCATAATGAGTACCCAGTAGAGAACCACCGCTACAGGATATTCAGGATATTTAACACCTTTCCAGAATAATCACACACACATCTATCAAACTCCTTCTACAACAGGAAAAAATAAAATCATATAACTACCAGACAACAAAATGTATAGTCTCTCACTCACAGTCGAGCCAAAATAACATCCACACAAATAGAGTCAAAAAGATCAACACCATACAGTCAAAGTCTTCTCGCCACACCCAAAGTGTGGTGGTGGCAATAAACACCGACACGTAACCAACACACCATGCATCATCTTACCAGGGAGTCTGTTCATGTTTACACCCTGAGCTGAGAGGCCGATGCCCATGTACCTGTGGGACAAACAGGTGAGAGTTTAGTTGAAGGATGAAAAACGGGTGTCAGCATTGCTAATCTTAGACCTTTATCCTAATAGTTAGCATGCTATGAATTTTAAACGCCCTGCCTCTCTTAATTACTATTAAAGTCACAGTAAATGACGTCCTTCAGATGACTCAAGCATCATGTTAGGATTACAAATTAACCTCATAAAGATTTTAACCATGGTTTCACTCCATTACATTTTTCTGTCTTATGCAGCCTCCTGATATGAATTTATTAATATATGAATGCAACCCAGTGATTCCTAATGGTTTAAACAGTTTGGGGCCCTTCTCAGCTAGCAAAGCATTACATAAATCAGCATTCATATAGGAGCTCCTCAGGTTAAAGGTAAAGAGCTTACTTGCCGGTAGATTTGGTAATATGGCCAAATTTAGAACAACCATTAGACCCGAGTATACAGCAGTAACTGGTTTAAATACAGAAGCAAGTTTAGGTGTTTAATCACAAAAAGCAGCTACAGCGAGTCACAATGCTGCAGGGTTAAAACGCATGTAAATCCAGATTAGACCAGTCAGTTGTGTGGGCTTTCATTGTTAACACATTTTTAAAGCTTTGAGCCACTCAACCCACCTTGCAGCCATTTTGCATCTATAATAGCTTATTGTTCACCACCCAGCATGTGAGCAGATTATTACTTACGATAGTTGAGTATGTATGTTATCCCTCGTTTCACTTCCACCAATTCTGTTTAAACTGTCTTTAAATGACTTTCTGTCATTTCAACCATAAAGTTATCAACACACAACATAGCTGATGAAATATTGTTCCCTTTAGAAAATACCAACAGAGCTTACATTACAACTGCCACCATGCAAACTGTACATTTGTACATACACAAATAAATAAATGTAAATATTTTGCTAATTTTAACAGGTGATTCAGTCATTGGTTTTACAGGAATCATTGTATCTGGATCCCCAAGATAATTGGGACACCTCCTCCTCCTCCTCAGGGGATCATGAATATCTCAGTCCATATAATATTCTTCAAGGTATATCAGAACCACAGAGGGCCACACCGCTAGCTTAATTACAATGTAAATGTGGTGCTGTGGTTGTGTGAAGTGTTGTGGCTTCCTTGTTTTCTTACCCATCTCGGCCTTTGCTGATGATTTTAACCTCGAAGTAGTAAACCCCGCAGGCGGCTGGGATGGGGTGAGTGGCCCGTACAGACGCTGCATCTTTAGGGGTTTTGCCGTGACCTTCAGGTGAGGGAAAAAAACAACAACAAAAAAACAAAACACAGAGACGAGAGAAACGGGGTCAGATTAGTAGAAACCGAAATGTTGTTGCATGAAGACACAAAGCTGCTCCACAATATTAATCATCTATTTTATAGGATGTTGATTTTAAACCACAATGCAGGATGTGGATTTATAGGATGAGAGATTAAACCCCAAACCCTAAAAATGTTAAAGGACAGGTTCACAATTTTTTGTGAAAAAGATTTTCACAGAGGAAATGATTAGAAGAAGGTACATTTTCCTCTCATCACCTTGTGTTTTTGAAGTTTTAACCAAAAAGGGTCTTTTGTCCATTTATTCTATAAACTAAAATAATATTAATAAAACTACACCAAGCAGATAATGTGAGTCGTTGTAAAGTTGGATCAAGGGAGAGGTGGGGCCTCTGTAGTTACTCTATACCATAAAAGATTTACGACAAGCTACAGTTTTAAAAGGAAAACAGCCTGAGAGTAAACTAGTAGTCCCACATTTACGATCTGTACAGGGAGTGACACCCTCTGTCCTTAGACCCTCGATTCAAGAGAGGAAAAACTTACCCACCAAAAAACCTTTTAACAGGGAAAAAAAACATTCAAATACTACAATTAGTCAGTAAAAACAGATGGTAGTGAACATTTAAATAATAATAAAAAGAAAGAAAAACAAAAAGCAGCAGTAATAAAACAGTGTTGTATCAATTCTACATAAAGTACCATTTTGTTTATTGATTTTGTATTTTCCAAAGCAACACAACATTCAAAGAAGTTAATCAACCAGTAAGTCCTGATGCAGACAGCATCAGAGACGCAGCAGGTTGTTGTGTTAGTCCTGTGGGCCCTGCATCTGACCTTTGACCTCCAACTGACCACCACACCAGGACTGGAAAATATATCCACTTTCTAAAAGTCTCATTAAATGTGATGTTGGACCTTTCTTCCACATGAAACAGGACGCTGGCAAATGTTTTGACGATGATGATGATGATATTAACAACAACAATATTAATAATAGCAATGGTTGTCCCAAAATATATGATAGTATTTCCTGAACACTGTTTTAATCAGAAACCTTTACGCTGTCAGATAGTTTAAAATAATCACGATGTTAGTGGAACAAAAACACAACCACGTCAATCTTACAAGGAGTCTGTGGTTTAAAGCAGTGGTTCTCAACCAAGGGTCCGGGGACCACCAGGGGTCTTTGAGGGAGTTTCAGGAGGTCCCCAGAAAAATGGGGAATGGTTTATTATCACTGTTTCATTCATTATAGAAGAAGAAGAAGAAGTCATGAGTAACTTTTATGATCTTAGTTTCACTTCCTCAACACTTCTGGTCTTATTAATATCCAACAACCCTGAAGACAATTGAGGGTCTAAGATCCATCAATTTATGAGTCCTTGACACAAAAAAAGGTTTGAGAACCACTGGTTTAAAGGATAGGTTCGTAGTGTTTCAAGTCAGGTGCACATATCAGCATCTGAAGCTTCAGCTAATACCAAGAGGATATCTGCCACATTTACATTTCATATTTTTAGCATTAAATTCCCTCCTTGTGTTTCCCTGTTGTGCTACATTAAATCTACAGTATGTCAATCTTTATTTGGACACCTGATAAACGAAGAGACTGGAAAATTTGTGAATCTGTCCTTTAATTAGTGAACTTGGTAATATCTGGATCTGAATGAAATCTGGAAAATGGACTGATGTAGACAGACTGAAATAAAACTGTTCACCTCCATTTTACATTTGTTATTGAGACAAAATGGTTGCCATATGAATACATCATTCAGGTGAGGAAATCATAAGAAATACAAAAGTCCACAGTCAAAACTGAGGCTGCAACTAAGGACTGCTTTCATTGTCTATGAATCTGTAATTTCTTCAGTAATTGATACTCAACAGATGTCAGAGAAAAAGAAATGCTCATTATTACCCAGCAAAAGAAAAATATGTTAAAATTTCTTAATATACTCAATGAACGTTTAAATTAATGTGATTTATGCATTTATGTCTTACTTATTTTTATAACTGATTGATTATTTGGCTGATTACTCAACAGTTTGACCCACAAAATGTGAGAAAATAGAGAAAAATGCTCATGGAAACTTCTCAAAACACAAGAAATCATGATTTTTGTTGTGTTTTTCCTTTAAAATCTGCTTAATATCTTATTAAAATGACTTCAAATCACTTCAGCTACTTATGATGACACAGACTATATTTTATATATTTTAACATACATTTGGACACAATTGACATTTTGCTTTTTCAAAAATAACCAAAAGGATTATTTTGTTCACTGATACCATTTATTGATTGATGATAACAGATGATGACGTCAGGATTTTCTTCCTTAAATTTTAATTTAGTCAATTTTCAGTCTATTTGTGTCAATGTGATACAGGGTCTATTTAAATGAATCCCAAAATACCAACAACATTTGACACACTGAGTCTTTTTCCAAGCGCTGCTGGGGGTTTTTTTTTTGGAGTTGGTTCACATATAAATTTGCAGCATCTGGATGATAAAATTAAGAATAATCTCGTTTTAATGAGGAATGACTGTTTGTGAGTGAACAAGAGGGCCGATCAGACCCAAAACATCAGAGCACACCCAGGAAGCACCAGTTACACCTTCTTCTTCTTCTCTTTTTTAACAGTAGCCTTCTCTTGTAGGCCTGCACCAAAACCCTTTTGATAGCTTTGCTAAGCAACTAATCCAACCTGAATGTCAGGCAAAACACTTAATGATCATTATAGTTATTAAAGCTCTGAGCAGCTGAGCCACCTACACTCATCCTGTCATCAATAACTACTTCTTCTCATTGAGTCACCTCATAATGCTACATTAGCCTACCCGGGGATCTGTTTAGCTGTGTCCGTGTTGGCTAACGTTAAACGGTGTGATTTTTCAGACTCACATCGCGCCTTGAAGGCACTTTGTCAAACGATGATTCCTGCACTTCAAACGGCATTTGACGGCGTGAAAACGTGATTTGGTGACAGCTCATGGAGGTGGTTGACAGGAAGCTAGCGAGCTAGTTGGGTCAGTTTTTGGCTGTGGATACAGCTCGCCAGCTGGTCTCGGGTAGCAAGATGTCCTCTGTCTTGTTGTTGATGAAGCTACGAGGCGACTTTGTTTTTAGCCTCAACGGCAGCTGGCGGTGATCAGCTAACCGTTAAGCTAAGCTAACAACTTAGCGTTAGCACTGGGCAGATAAAAGTGCTAAACTAGTGTGTGTTTGTGTGTGTGTCATACCTTTATAGTGAACACGGAGATTGTTCTGGGAGAGCCCGATGTAACTGAACTTGTCCTTCGGGCTCCAGGAGCGAGGAAGCGGTGTCTCGTTCTCATTAACGGCTGGATAGAGCTGCCGGAGCCGCTGGTTGAGCTCCTTTTCCTGCTCGTTCAGAGCCGAGTCTCCGTGGACAACAACCGACATCAGAAACCCACAGCCCGTTGACTGTCCAGACATGGCTATGACACGGGTATCAGTAAAGTGGCTTGTCAGCAACAAGCCAGCGCCACTTGTGTCAGTCAGTGTCAAGTTTTTTAAAGAGGAAGAGGAGAGAGGAAGAGGAGGGAGGGTTAGCACAGCTAGCCAAGCAGCTAACGCGGTTAGCTTGGCCAGCTAAGGCAAAGCGATCGCTGAAATGTCTCAGGTTGACATAAGCTGACACAAAGCCATAAATAGAGATATTAGAAGAAGACAGTCTGTCGGACAGGATCTGAATAAAGTCGTTAAAAGACAGAAGAGCGGCTCGTTGCTGGAGGACAAAGTATAACCAGCTCTGCTAACCTCGATCTTTTGTTTGTTGTCGGAGCGTGTTCCGCGATTCTGATTGGCTGAAAGCAGCTCCACTCACTTCCTATGGGAATGTGAAGTAAATACACACAGTGAGCTTCACCATACACATTAATAAACAAATGCAAAGAAGTACATTACAAAATTGTGCCTATATACCACCTAACAAATATCTTCTGGAGATTTTTGGATATTGATAACAAATGTAAATAACTGAATATTTATTTTATGAATGTTTGTATACATCTGGGGAAAAAAATAAGTTCATTTATTTCACTAGGAAAATTTCACATCCATAAATTTAAGTTATTCTATCCTCAAATTCTTAAAGATCTAGATCTTCGCCCTCATTTAAACCCCACAATCTATGAATATGCAAATATACTTCATGGAGGTTTTCATGATTTTCATTAAGCACAGAGAAGCTTTCTTCTCTCAGCAGATGAAGGTGAAAACAAACTGCACAGCGAAGCTCAAATATTCAACTGTAAGAACAAAAAGATCATTTTGAGCTGAACAGGACGTTAATGTTGAACTTTAAAAAACACTGAAATATTTAACTTTGAAACTATATTTCTGAATTTATGTGATCCGAATTTCACTTTGTGAAATCCTCAATAGACACTTTCAAGTATAAAAAAGTATGCACATAAGTTATAAATAGATTCATTAAAGGTGTAGTAAATAGATTTATAGTGTAGGGACTGCGACTAACAGTGGTTTTCATTATCAAAATGATTAATCGATTAGTTGTTTGGCCCATAAAATGGCAAAAAGTGTCAATAACAGTTTCCCACAGCCCAAGGTGACAGCTTCAAATGTCTAAATGATAAAAGAAGTAAAATGTCATAAGAAATGATAAAACAGTATATGACCTCACACAGCTCGCCAAAAGTTCATTTTCTGAATTAATGTGTGAAATGTTCAGTGACAATAAATTGTTTTGTTTTGTTTGGTTTCCTTCACGTTGTCTTTTCGTAACTGACCAAACGAGCTCACTTGGTTCGGCTTAGAGAAAAATCCTGTGTTGGTTCCAAACTGGAAAAGTCAACAGTGACTTGAGGCACGATGTGTTTACTTTATTAACAAAAAATAAAAAGCAGAACCTCGAATGTTCACTGACCTTAAGCAAAGTGCATTTGTTGCCTAGATGTGGAACAGTTCTGTGCTTCCTACACCCACCATTCAAACACCTGATATCATGTGGAACCATGTGGAACCATGTGGAACCATGTAGAACGTTGCACTTCATTTTCTGGAAAAGAAATTCCTACCAAACGTAAGAACATAACATAATAACATCATCCTGGAGGAAATAATGTAGGCAAAACAGATTAGTAGTATATAACAGTCATTTCTAAGAGATAGAGTTGCAGAAAGGGCCCAACGTTGCTTTTGTTTCTTCATGTGCCTCAGGATGTATAAAATTAAAACCCTTTTCAGTTCACTTTCTATTGTGCTGCAGTGTAAATTACCAAACACATTTATAACAGATCTAATTATCTCCGACTTCTTAACACAGTGAATTTGAGACCTTTGAGACAGTTGTCCTCTTCGATAATCCAGCCTTTCTAGTGAATTTCATATCAGAGGTAACACCCAGCCAAAACACACTATAAAAGCAAATATCATGACATGCATGATTTGACAAATGGTTGGCAGTAATGTGTTATTTACGACTGTAGTGAATTCACCAAAATAAAAGCAGTCCTCTAAACTGTCAGTTGTCTTGTATTGTTTTTGTTTCCAACAGATCTGATCAGAGTTATGAGGTTGAGTACAAGCTGAAGGCAGTTTTTAGTTGTTGTTTTTTTAGTCTGCCTTATATACCGCCTGTGAATGTCACACCAACATGTGGGAATGTTCATTGCATCATTAAACAGGAATCTGAAATGATGTTGCGCTCCCTGTAGGGAAGCACTTGCTCACATTCAGATTTAGAGTCTCCTGGAAAACACAAACAGTAGAAGAACCAGACAGTTTATCATCAAGTGAGATGTGTGTTGTAGAAGCAGAGCAGGAACAAACTGTACTGGGAACATACCTTCAGTGTTTGTTTGAAACTCTGCTTGGACAACTTTATTTAACACTTTATTTAATATAAACCAATGGTTTGTAATGGAAGAGCTGCCACACTGCCCTCTGGTGGTTCAGACCTGACTTCACACAGAGAGGCAGATATGAGCAGAGTCCTGCAGTACACTGACCTAACATTTGTGTTGCAGGGACAGTCAACAAATGTCTTGTTTGGAGTCAAAACAACAATGCAACAATTAATTGATCTGAGTGTGTGTGTGTGTGTGTGTGTGTGTGTGTGTGTGTGAATTTCCACATTAAACGTTGAGACACTAAGAAGAGAGGTGCGGTGAGGCATGCAGTTCTCCTGCCTCATGCCAGGGGGCGCTGGTGATCCCAGAGATTACGACGTTGCGAGTTAAGAATCATAGAATAAGTGTCGGCAAGCTAACAGTAAATAGTTAGCAAGTCAAGTGCAACCGTCCAGGTGTGCTTTCATATTGTTTAGCCTCATTTTCCACATGGAGGATTACGTATCCATGCGCGTGGACTTCATTTATAAGTAAAGGTAAGACGATAATAACCTTTTTTTGTGATATTTTTTTTTCTATGCTACAGTTTGTATATGGAAAAAAAATGTTGAAAAATAGATTTTAAACAAAACACGTGAACTGTTAACTGCCAATCAAATGGTGAATAAGGCTACACCGTAGAGTTCACGTGACTGATGACGTCACAGACTCATTAAATATGTTCTGTCATCTTTATTTTCAGTCATACTGAAAGTCTTCTGCTTCTACTAATTTTCTATTAATCAAACAGTTTACACAAATGTCAATAACTTTGTATTCAAATTTATTTTTTAATTTAATTAAATTAATTGTTGGTATATTATTGAAATCCAATCTAGGGTCACTAGGATGTGACCCCTCACCGGTTTAATAACCCTGACTGTCTGGGGTTAAACGTGGGTCTATTGGTCATTCCAGTAAATTACATATATGACATAAATATCAAAATCTGACTTTAAAAAAAAGTAAATTAACTTTTACTCTCTGCAGAGTTACATATAGCTTGTGCAACTTAAAGAACATAAAAAATACTCTTCTTGGGATAGTAATTTGTCTTATTTTGGCACAAAACATTTTAATGATCAAGTTTATTCTTGGACTCTCCTCAGAGACAGAGCTACACATATGTACTTCAACACAACACGTCTCCTACTTAGCTGTAAAGGCCTGGAGGCTTCACGTTTCCACATCACACTTGTGTTGGATGCATAGCGGATCACAAATTATTGGCTTCCACGAATGAGTCACACATCGTGCTTGAATCAAACTTTCCCATTTCAGCAGATGAAAGATGAAAACAAACAGCAGATTCATCATTCTGCACAGTGAACCTCGAACATCTAAGTGAAGTAACAAATCAAATCACGCATCATTGCTTCCGCCACTTGTCGCTTGTTGTTATGGGCACATCAACACTGGCTAGCAAGAACACAGAAATCTAACCAATAGAAGGAGCCTCTGTCTCTCTGACTGTATGTCCTTCAAATGTCTCAACAACCGTTCGTCCGATCGACTTCACTTCAAGGAAGTGCAGTGTACAAAGATGTTCCTACAAACTACAACTGATCCTGTTTCTTTAGACACTTCCAGTGAACAGTAGAATAGTAGAACTAGAACAGTAGAATAGTAGAACTAGAACAGTAGAACTAGATAGATTACATAGTAGAACTACATTTACTCAACTCAGCATTCAAGGTCAGAAGAAGATTTTAAATTCTGAAGGTGAAATTAATATAACTTACATATTAATGGTAAAAAAAACCTTTAACAGGAAGTCACTGGAATTTTCGAACATTTTATTTCAGGATTAAACTGCTTTATATCCTGTCTGTGTTATACTTTAATAATAACAAAACAATAATTTCCCTTTTTGGTGCACAGAAACAGTTTCTCCACATTCATTTATGCTGATTTCAAGAAATGTCCGAAGTTCAAATTAGACCCACGGTGTCAGAGACGGTTATTGTGACCACCTTAAATTTCTTCAGGTTTTTACTATATTATTATTATCCATGATATTTAGTTTTAGCTAAAGCTATCACTTTGAGCTCTGTTGGGTAATTAGTTGGCTATCAAGCTAAAAAGAAAAATAGCACAAATTAACATGTATAATAATGAAATGCCCCAAACTGTGAGCTCCATTAGTAATTTACGTAATCTGTTCTCTCCTCCAATACAAAAGAGGAACCATTTTTTCTGCCATTCAACAGTTCACATAGCCACATACACAGTAACATCCCTATTAGTGGGATTCTGGAGATCTATTGTCAAGCATATTCAAAGCAAACCCATTCATCTGGTCCCATTACGGTGGTATGCAGTCCCAGAGCTCATGGCAGATGCACTGGCAGAACCCATAGACCATGAACATGATGAGGCTGGCAGGAACCAGGCTCACCAGCAGCACCCCGAGCGTTGTCCTCTGCATGATGAGCAGGTAAACCCCCATGGGCAGCGAGCTGAAGTACAACAGCCCGAGAACCCACACTAGCACCCGTGCCGAGGTCTGACACAGGAGGGCGGCACAGTTCCACACCGTCCACCTCTGCGTGATGGACGCCATGGAGTCCAGACTGGATGAGCGGTAGCCAAGGTCTGCAGCATGGAATCCACGTGGCTGGTGGTGGAGGTCCTGGTTTGAGGAGGACGCCGGTGGAGGCTCCATGATGGTGATCACCACAAAGTTAGGGGAGCCGCGGATGGAGGAGTAAGTGGTGGTGGAGGAAGAGGAGGAAGAAGTGGATGTTGCAGAGAGGTTGCTGCCCATCAGCGAGCTCAGATGTCTGGGGCTCAGGAGCAACTCCGTGGTTGTCTCCTGGTGGAAATGGAGGTTCCTCTGGTTCCTGCTTTGTAGGGCCAGTGCGGCCACCAGGTTGCAGTCATCCGGCAGGCTGCTCACCGACTCCCCTGGCAGTCTGGTGATGTAGCGGCAGAACGGGCACACCACAGCGTCGGGAGGTGACTCACCCAGGTCCAGGATCTTAGCGAGGCATTTGGCACACAGACGGTGGCAGCACTCGAGCACCTTCGGCTTGCGACTCCCCGGGTTATACGCGCAGTAGCAGATCTTACACTCCAGCTCCTCGGTGCTCAGTAAGTCCACATGGCCACAACCATCCTCTGTGCTTTGCAGCTCAATCATCATCCTGACTCCAAGCTCTATCCAGCCTCGAGATCAACAGAAAAATCCAACCAAAAGCTCAAGTCCAGGCTCAGCACGGAGGCACACGGCAAGTTTCCCATCGATGGAAATGGTGACAACTCCCCACTCCACTGAAGGTTTGGGGTTCATTGTGGCTCCTGTGTGTGTGTGTGTGTGTGTGTGTGTGTGTGTGTGAGAAAGAGAGAGATTTGGGAGTTGATGCAGGAAACCCCTCGTGGGTTCTGGCCTTGGGGGCTTTCCTGCCTCGGAGCAGTTGGGGAAACTGTGCTTCGTTTGGGGCAAAAAAAAAAAAAAACCTTTCATGTGCACGAAAAGAGAGAGAAAATGTGAGAGAGACTGAAAGAAAGATGGAGAGTGAGAGAGAGAGAGAGGGAGAGAGATAACTGTTAACACAGCAGTAGAAGAGAACAAACAGAGGCGAACGGACAACAAAGCAGCGCCTGTACCAACCAGAGCTGGAATATTCGAGCTTGATCTTTTGTTGCTCAGTGAAATTTGGTCCAATTAGTGGCTGAAACACACACACACACACACACACACACACACACACATCTTTTTTTTTTGGAGCTTGTAACTCTTTCAGAGATTTATATAAAACCATATTTGTTTCCATATTATTATGATTTGACGTATAGAGGTGACAGTTTGCTTTACGGTTGTTATTTTATTTGTTTGTTCTTCTCTTCAGTTTAATTTATTTATCTTGATTTTCCCAGGACTCATTTTCAACTATGTTTTATTAATATTTTTGTCAATATCACCTTTTTTTTCAGATACTCTGACCTGCTAACCTGCTTTTTTTTTTTTTTTTTTAAACAAAAAAAACAAAAAACATGCCTTTAAAAGTTCCCAGTGCCAGATACCATGTTGTGCCTTTAATATGGGGTGTCATCACTACACTTACCTTTCAGGACAGTCATGAATTTACACGTCTGTAGATGTGAATATGTGTCAGTGAAATAGTGGCCGCAGCGGTGGAAAGTAGAGCAGGTCATTGTTGGAGATCACAGTTTGGCAGTGAGCTCTGATCTCGACTCGCGTCCAGAACAGCGCAGGCCGCCGTACAAAATGGGTCATCGCGTCTTTGTAGTTCTTAGTTTAGTTAGTTTCTGACTGAGTGCAACAATTATTGCAACAAGCCGACAACTACGTCAACTTTACGCAGGTATTATTCACACAAGTACTTGTGTAGGTACACCTTAGAGTAAAACCATCATTTACTCAAGTACTGTGCTTAAGTACAATTTTGGGGTAATTGTACTTTAGTTTTTCTTCTTTTGTGCTACTTTATACTTCTACTCCAGTACGTTTCAGAGGGAAATTATTATTCAGCTACATTTATTTCACAGCTATATATATGAAAACTTTAAATGCTGCTTATACATACAATCAGTCAGTTGTAAAATTCAAATAATATACTTGTATGATAAATATAATACGCAGGACATTTTGCATAAAGAATACTTTTAATCTAATGTTAATTTTCTTTATTTTTATATATTACATGTACACACATTACAAGAAATCTCCAAACACACACACACACACACACAGAGGCAGGCCACTTGTCTGACGTCAATGACCTCAACCACAACAAAACAAGCAGCAGCTGAGGTCTGGATCAGCGTGAAGTCAGACTGAACGAGACCAAACAAGAAAGGAAGTGAGATGGTTTCATCCTTCATGATAAAACATAAATTATAAAGATTAGACATTGTGAAATAAAAATCCAGCTGTTGCTATTTTATATACTGGAAACGATGGTATGGGATACAAAACGATGTATCTCCATTTAGGACCATAAGACCTCACAAAATACCTCCAAACAGTAATATATAAATATAATGTGTACAATGTGCTCGACAATAGATGGAAAAAAAAAAGATGAAGATCTAATAATATATAAACTCTGGTGAAACAAGAAGCTACGGCGACACCTCTTTTGAATATTCTTTACCAAATCGTATCACTACATTTTTATAGTTCTTTCATGTGATACAGATGATGTTAACTTCTCTGTGTGCTTTTTCTTAGTTTCCCTGTTGAGCTGCGAAGGAAGTATTGTAATAAAACGAGGCACATGTGGAGGACTGCAGAGTTTATCTCCATCACTTCCATAGTAAGTTCATTATGAAGGGATCTATGAATGAATTACAGCAACATAAATCCATTTAAATGTTCATCTGGGCTCCTGATTGTTGATTTAAGACACATTTGAAAAATGGTGAACCTGTTCTTTAATAATTAGTTAATTATGTGTATTTCTTTTTTTTATCAAACCACTGTTTAACTGTTATATTATATGTTGCTAATAAATCAAGTATGTCTCTAGTCTGGAAGTGCAACACAGCATATATTCACATATGAGTCACTTTAGATTTAAAGTCAGCTGTAACTCTTTTAGCCCCCATAAATAAAGAAAGAATAGATGCTTGTGTTTCCACTCTGCTGGTTAAAGAAACTGGCCCATGGTTGAACCTAATAGCTGACGCCTGGTATGATGTAATACTGTATATCACATATATTCATTTAAAGTTCAGAGAGAGCGAGTAAAGAATACCATGGATACCATGGAGGTATAACATAAAAACAGAAACAATAATAATACAACCACAACTAACAGCAGCACTTTGTATTTTGGGACACAGTAGGAGAGGTAGAAAGCAATCAGATATTAGCCGCATTTGAAATAGTATTATACTACTAGTACTTAAATACTATTTCAAATGCGGCTAATATGGTTACTTTTATTTTGAAAAACAGAAGACCGGAAGCTGTGTCGTTAACGTTCCGGTAAACTTGACACCGCGGGAGGAGCGGAGTGGCAGAGCGCAGGGGCCCCGGTCGTGTTCCAATGCTGGGGAGCCGGGAAGCAGGACCCGCGGGCGGCGGAGAGGCGGCTGCCGGGCCGCTGAGGCGGCCACACGGCGGGGAGGAGATGCCTCCCGGCCGCGCAGGGTGTCGTCTTACCGGCCTGGTCAACTGGAGGCAGAGACCGTGCAGGACTTCAGCCCTGTTTGCTGCAGCCAACACGGTGTTCTGGTAGGCATCATGACGCAGGGATATCAGGCTCCCATCCCGGTAACACTGAGCTGCTGTTAGGAGGGGAAATAACTTTGGATTGAGTAAAACATTATCACAACATTTATACAACAATAATATAATAATAATATTTTATGTTTTGTACCCCAATTATTTTATAAATATTACAATAGGTATATGGCCATACAAGTTCAATATGTATCTGTATTGTACATAATGGTATCATATATATATATATATATTGTCATATTATTACAATAATATTGAGAAATCAGGTTTTTAAAGCGTTTACACTTTTGAATTTGTCTGTTTTGTATTTTCTAATATATTAGATGTATATTGTATGAATACTGAGGTCATAGGTTCAAATCCACCAAAACAACCTTTCACTTTATTATTATAATATTCATATATTATTCATTCAGTTGTGTTTTCTGTACATTTTTATGTCCGT
The DNA here is from genome assembly GCA_036937835.1 of Pampus argenteus. Classification (NCBI taxonomy): domain Eukaryota; kingdom Metazoa; phylum Chordata; class Actinopteri; order Scombriformes; family Stromateidae; genus Pampus; species Pampus argenteus. The sequence continues at coordinate 21,384,679 of CM072875.1, forward strand.
CAGGAATAAAATAAAAATACTTTATTAATATTTCACTGGCCAAATAGTTGTCAAATTTAAGTGAGTTTAAGTCTAAAAATACTTGAACCTGCAGAAATATGGAGGGCATGTTGTCCGTGTCCTCAGCCGTAGCCACAGCCCTGCGTTTCCTCCAGGATCAGCCTCTGACCTTGTTTTTATGGTGCATATTTATCTCCTGGAGTATTACAATGATATTTTTTACAAAATGAATTTCAGACAGGACTGCAGTCAACAATTCATCCAATACAACCTCAACCCAACAAGAAACCTGAACATCATCCCTTTCATGTTCACATTTTATGCCTTCATTGACATTTAAATTATATTTTCTGTTATTTTATCTCTCTGTACGTTGATCTTCGTGCTGTTTCAGTTAAAGGCTATAATTTGCATTTAAGACTTGAGGTTACGTCTTACTGTAACCTAATTCACTGACTACTGGTTCAAAAATACTTCAACATGTTTTCTCCAAACATATCAGCATTTGCGTGACACAACACGAGAAGCTTCTGTTGTCTCTGTGCAGGTTCGTAGCCTTCACTTCTTTCCGGGCCTACAGCCTCGCGGCCGTCCTGCTGGTTCTGCTGGTCGTCATGATGAGCGCCAGAGACGTCGCTCGGTCCAGATCTACAGGTAAAGATATGCATTGATAACACTGGATTACCAAACTGATCGCTAAATTACAGACAACCTGTAGGTCGCACGTATTGATCAATATACATCATTGATGTATTCAGTATTTTTTAAAGGAGGAAGTAAATCCTCTGACCTTTCTACTCTTAATAATGTTAATTATATGCTGCCTTAATGAGCACTGAGTAGAGTATGTACTTTAAAACTCTTAATCTCTGTAAGGAAACATATATTTATTTTATGTTTAGTGTATTTTTCTTCTTCCTGTGGACATCCAGCTGTTTCCAGCAGTTCCAATTAAAAAGCAGGAAATATGGGTGATTTTCAAAACAAAATGTGAGATAAAAAAGATAAGATATTTCTACTTATCAATCTGTCTACTATAAAATATAAAATGACTCTCTTACATTATTCACTGTTGTAGAAAACTGTAACATATCTCCCAAAAATATCAGTTTTCAGGGGCCAAAAGATAAAATAAACTTAACTTTGTGTCCTACCTGGAGAAACATATGTTTTAGAGGTATTGGTATTCATCAGGTCAGATATGTCGACCATATTTCATGTTACGTCTTTTACTCTTAAATCTAAACAGCTCAGATCAGCAAGATAATGTTAGTTTTGTCAGCTTGATAAACTTTTAGTAACAACTCATCTCTACATGACATCTAGTTTATGTTTTAATGTAGTGACACTTAGGTCATTAAGAGGCTATGTTTGAACTTCAGAAGAGCCGGAGAACCCGGAGAAACCGGAGAACCCGGAGAAACCGGTTCCGTGTCCTTACTGTTGGTGACATATTGTGATGTGAATTGTAAACACTGAAGCTGAAGTGCGTTTCTAAACACAAACTAGTCGTTAAAATTTGCATCATTTTAGGAGGACGACAACGTGACTTTTTTCTCACGTTACACAAAATACACACGAGTACACGCGTCGCTACCGTTGTGTAAATAGTTTTGCAAAATGACTCGTTTCACTATCAGAATCTCGTTATGAGGGAAATCATGATAAATAATGTATTTCCTTTTTTTCCACAGGACTTCAGTTGTGGCGCAGCATGACGGCAAGGTAGGACATCTCAAAAATACAACGTTAAAGTAAAAGAAATGTCAAATATAAAAAATAAAACGTGTAGAATTGGCAATTTTTAAATGTAATTTATGTAGTTAAGATAGATAGATAGATAATGAGGCTTCATCAGTGTGAGTTAGTCATATCAAGTGGATATCTGACACATTTACAGTCTGTTTAGCATCAAATTCCCTCTTTGTGTTTCCCTGTTGAGCTGTGGTGGAAGTATAGGAACAAAAAGAGGGACTTTGGCTCTAAAAACACTGTAACGTTGAAACATATCTGCTGGATTTGAAGCTTCAGATTAGCTTCACATGAACTTTAAATCCATGTTTGTGGGTTTAGTCTCCATCACTTCCATTGTAAGTGTGTTATGAAGGGATCTAATGGTCAGTATGAACAGGAGGATGATTACAGCAACAAACACATGATCACTGTTCATATTTGGCTCCTGACTTGAAATATTGTGAACGTATCCTTTAAGTCTTGGGTTGAATGTAATTGTTGTCCTGCACAGACAAACTACTGGAAATGTGTGTCATGTTAAACTAAAGGAACAGTAATATGTGTTGAACCTGCAGCATCCTTTCTGACACCAGACTCATCCTAAATCTGCCCTGCAGAGTTAATTGGTCACACATGACCGTCTAATTAAATCCCACCGCTAACGTCTCTCTGAGCCACATGACGACTCAAACACTGGTGGAGTTTCAAGTCATGAATCATCTTGTCATACGCAAGTATTTAGTTGCATTTAGTGCTGAAACGTGGAGTCAATAAACAGAAAAATGAAAACACTGTAAACAGAATATCTTCTGGGATTATGACTGCTGACCCGACGCATGAAGCAGTTGGAAAACATTATTTGGAGCTCCGCATGGAATCTATGATAGAAATAATCAATAATTAAAGAAATCATTGTTGCAGCCCTTGTTTATATGTGCAGTGCTGCATTCATTAACTCCTCCTAATTACAACCATGGGGCTGTTTGTATTCACGGCATGTTAAATAGATTAATAGATGCATGGATGCAACGTGTGTTAGACAGAACTGTATTTGGCCGATTTGGTGTGTTTTGTGCTCGAGGCTCCAGCGCTTCAGTAAATCCATAGATTACTGCAAGCGGCTGAGAGGTGGGGAGTCACATTGGTCACCCGGTTCACACTCCTGCCCTGTGTTTGGGGGGGTGGGTGGGGGGGGTCCGTTACTCGATGCTGCAGCCGCCGGTCCTGAAGGCTTCAGCGGAGGTGAGAGGGATTTGTGGGCGCCAGGCTGGATGCAACACATCTGAGTTACATAACAGAAAGTTGGGTGAGTCCAGGTCAGGGACGGCTCTCAGATTGTTTCCATCTTAGAATAATACCAGTAAGCAGAAGAAGAAAGATTTAATGCAACATGGAAAATTGAGCTAAAAATGGCATCACCGTTGTTAAACGGCAAGCAAACAAGGTGATTCTCATATGAAGCTCCATCAAAAAATGACAAACTCAACTGTTTCTGGAGCTTCATCAGCAGATGCAGTTAGTTCAGTTATCATGTTGACATCCCGTTCGGAGGGGATTAACATTACAGGGGGAGGTGGGGAATGAAATATTCACTGTGGCCTTCTCTGATTCAACTCATCGTTATTTTAACCTTTGGGGAAATGACAGGATGAAGGTGTAATAGACATGAATATTCAGCAGGACAAAGCCTCCGTGAAGAGTTGAAGAAATGTGAACACACAGACGCACATATTGATGTGATTCAGTGTGACCACGTAGAAATCAGAAAATAGATGCTACAGCACATGTTGAAGGTACCAGTACCAAGATGAGCCCGTATGTTGATTTCAGCATGTTTCCATTTATCAGATGAGCAGTGAAGTTAAATTTTACACTGAGATGATAAAACGTAGAAGGACAAACAGCTCGATCCATATCCATCCGATATCCATTAGAGACATAAATCCACATCTGCATTGGGTTTAAGACTCTCGACAGATTCATGTGGTTTATGTGGACATGTATGTTCATACGTGATGTGTGTGTTTTTCCCTTTGCACTGCAGAAATATTTTGATTACTTTCCACCCTCATTTGTACATCTACAGCTGTAAATATCTCTTCTTCTTCTTCTTCTTCTTCTTCTTCTTCACCTTCTTCTTCTTCTTCTTCTGTGACATTTGGCCAGCGCGGTGGGATTGTGTCGTTGTCACCTGCTGTTGTCTGTCAGAGGTGTCTTGTGGGTAATTGTGCATCAGGATCAGGGCACAGGCTTGGTGGAAGATTAGCTGCTGACAGCTGGCGAGTTTAAATCAACTGTGTGTGTGTGTGTGTGTGTGTGTGTGTGTGTGTCGTCCCGAAACTAAAACATATTAGTTAAATATTATATATATTTTACAGCTGATAAATTAAATTCCACCACAAAGTGTTTACAGGTGTTTACAGGTGTTTACAGTACTAATTTAATAAAGCTGTTTGAGGCTAGCAGCTCCAGGATCCAGCAGGGGGCGACTCCATCGGTTACAAAAAGAAGTCCATTTGTATGTAAGTCTATGAGAAAATGACCCCACTGATTTATTACCTGAGTGACGTGTTTATGGCCTCAGGCGCTTGTTTTTTATTTTTTTTACAGTCTATGAAGGATTAAAAGTTTGATCCATGTTGCACATCTGACCAAACCCCCTTTAATAATGTCATAGACATCATTACAAACACTAATACAGCATAATTATTATCTTTAGAGGCTGATCACACCTTAGTTTACTTATACTTACCTATAAATGTGGACAAATGTCATGTGACTCTGAGGAAGGAAAGACAACAAACAAAACAAAACAAAGTGTGTTAAGACCTAAAACCTGAGCTCAGTGTGTGTGTGTGTGTGTGTGTGTGTGTGTGTGTGACTCAGCTGTTTCTCTGTTACCGGAACTGATTCAGAGGAGTGACATGAAGCAATTGAGCCAATCAGATTCCTTGTCACAGAGGGGTGTGTGTTTCAGAGCGAACCCTCTGATTGGACGGAAGTCGACTGATGGAAAACAACACAACAAACGAGCCATGAGTGCTTCATCACAGTCAAGTGATGTGATGAAGTCATCCTGAAGAGCTTCTTGCTTTTATATCTTAAAAAAAGCAATCTGGTAACCTACAAGTTTAAGAAAATAAAGACAACCCACATGATTATTGATAAGGTCCAGCAAATATGACAAATAATATCAGAATAAGCGATGATGTGCTGAATCATTACTGTTGGACTGAGGCTCATTGTTTCCCCTTGTTTTTCTTTACCACATCGCCTCCTTTAAAAACAGCTGCATTGTCAGGTGTACTGAACATTATGTTGACTATAAAACTAATTATGGACCATACACGCTGTACACAAACCGGTGTTTGAACCTCAGAACTACGTCTTTGCGCAACTTCTAAGAAAGCAGCTCAATAACAACGTCCACCTAATACTGAATCACGATTACGTCATGATGACTTATAGAAGTCTCCTGCATGATTATTAACTTATTAACTCGTGTTTTTAGTGTATATTTGAGATTTTTTTTGTGTATTAAATCAGAAGAAATTTTAACCTGCAGTATAAATCTAAAATGTTTCAAATATTTTATAAAATCAAGTTTTTCTTGATGTGTACTGAATACTGGAATATTATGTAATATTTAATATTAATATTAAATATTACAAATATACCCCTTCATACCCCTTGAATTCATCCTCACTTTTCATATTAACATCAGTATGTTTCCTCCCTATCGGCTCTTCTGTTTCACCCTCTTAATATCTAAAATATTAACATATGTACCTTAATGTAAACATGGTAAAACTCAATGAGGGTAAATTACTCTTAAACATGTGAATCAGAAAGTCAATTTTACTAATCTCATTAAAAGTTTCTTTAGGGAGCTTTTAATTTTTAGATTTTATTATTTATTTTAAAAAATCAATTTTAACATGACTTTGTTTTTCTTTTCTATTTATATATATTGTATGTATATTATTCAGGTAGAGATGATCAATAAGCCCATTTAGGCTTTTTTACACTCCCTGCACACCTTGTTGTTGTACTTTAACCTTTCAAATTAATAAAATAAAAAAAAATTAAAAAAAAATTTTTATTATGTGCAAGAAAATAATGTGAATTTGAGTCGGTTGATAAATCAATAGATTGGTTTAATTGTCCGGCCCTAATAAATAACACTAATGATTTATTATTACATCATGTGAAGTAAAGCGCCAGGATGCAGACATACAAACAACACGGTATCAACCCCTGACAGAACATGAGACACACATGTCCCTCAGCCGTGTCTTCATGTCCTGTCACTGACACAACGGGAGGTGTGTTTGGGAGGTGGGTGGTGTTGCTGTTGCTGTTTTCTACCCCTCCTAACCCCATCCCTGTGTCCTCCTGATGGCTGCCTGTTGGAATGTAGTGTGACCGGGTTATTTTTAGACAAGGCGGCTTGAAATACTCCAACCGGGGCTTCATTGAGGATAAACACAAGCTGCTCTCGCGCCGTGTGTCACGTAAAACCTGAGTCTGGCTTGACCCCGAGACTCGCGTCAACGGGTTTTTGTTTTGTTGCTGGGAAAAAAAACTTCGTACCTCGTGAATATATCACCTCGGTCATCCGGGTTTTTGGCTGATTTTAATAGTGTTGTTGAATCTTCTGAAGGAACCCAAAACTCTTGAGATGTCTCCCGAAGACCGTGGGGCAGGACTGAGGTATGACTGGACAAGACAGATCCCAATGGCTTGCTTCTTCTGTCTTTGTCTTAAAGGGTCAGTTCACCCAATTCACAAAAAAAAAATCTCACTTACCTCCTGGGGTATCTTAACGTACAGACAGTTTTTATGAAGTACCTGTCGCTGAAATCTTTTGAAAAACGCAGCAGCAACATGTCCAGAAGGTCCCAGATAACTTTTAACTAAAGAAATACGAGTCGTGGTGAGTGAGAATATTTTTTTTTAAATCTTTTTTGGTGATTTGGGTGAACTGCACCTTTAAGGCTTATGACACCACTAATGAACATATCATGTAGGGTATTGCAATCTTGTTTTTGTGTTTTGATTGTGCAATCAGAGTTTGGCCCTCGTTCTTATACTTAATGACGTCAGCTGATGACGAGGATGTTGTTTTATGGGGAATTTTTAATATTTAATTTCTGTCTAAATTTAAAGATTCACAACATAATCGATGCAGCACACGTAGCTGCGACACCATTGTCTTGGTGTCATAATGTATATGTGGCTGTATGTAGAACATAAACAGGTGTTAATGAGGTTTTCTGTCATATATGCCCATATTTACACCCTCTTCCTTGGATGTTTTGGTCACCATTCTTCACATCGTTTGTCTGGATCTATTTTTAAGGCGTCGTCACTGGGCTTGTTAGAGGCTCAGACATGTCACTCCCTGTGTTGTTTCAGAGATTGTGTAAAAAGTGATATCTGCCCAACAGCTGCTCATACGGTGCCACCACCCTCCCGCCTCCTCCTGTCTGCATTGCTGTGTTCTCTGTTCTTTGTTTTGGACTCGAAACAATGGTGAAAATCATTTGAACCCGATGGACAGGACTGGTGAAATAGTGAAACGTGATATATTCTCTTCTCAGTATCCAAAGTTTTTCCTGGAGCACTGACAGCATGTGACAGGAGGCCTGAAAAATGTTGGGATTTGCCACCCATGTGCGGGGACAGCTATTCTTTCTAAATTGTGCAAATGCTTTTGGATTAAACATGAAAACATGAAATTCATATCCATCCATCTCTCTGCTGTCAGAGAGATGGATGGATTGTCTCCATTACATCATACCATAATTCATGTTCATGTGCACAGATATCAAAGCAGATATCCCTGTTATAAATCAACCTGACTATGGCTTGAACAGACTAAAAATCAATAGGTGACATTTCAAACACAGTTTTAAACGCGTGTGGTCGTACAGTAGCTGCTGCTGGTTGAAGCTAATGTAGTTTGTGTAAAATGTATATGAAGAAAATGCTGCTGTTTTCTTCTCATTCAGCAGAGTTTTGTAGTTTCTGATGAGAGGTGGTTTACAACGACGACTACTGTGAACATCTTTGCATCTCTGCTGCAGCACTTCTGCATGCCACAGAAATCATTTGACTTTATGTCTGTTTCCAAGCAGCATTCATAATGACTCGCTGAAGGACTGAAATGGACATTTCTGGATATATTTAAGATTTTACTCAACCCAGAAGTTGATATGACTTGATAAGAAGGTTGGTGTCATTTAATCAACATAGCCATGACACTGAACCCTGTCACCTCTAATGATACGAGTCTAAATATCCCTAATACCCCCCCCTGAAGTGAAACAACAGCGGTGTCAGATGTGTTTTTTCTAGGAAACAAACTTTTCCACATTGCAGGTGATGCAGTGAAACTTTACAGTACATTATCCAAGAAGACTTGAGTGTCTTTCCAGGGAGACGTTTGTCTTTCGTGGAACATAGAAATGCTTATCCTGTCCATCCCTTACTGCTATTATTGCTTCACAGTATCACTGTCACATGTTCAGCCCATCATGTTTACCTGGAAACCAGCCTCCTACAGGGGCTTGTGCCCAGAAGGCGAGAGGGGAGCAGGGGGTTGACCTTTTGGTCATAAGGGTTATGTGAGACAAGGCTGGGTGTTTGGGTGTATATGAGATACTGTAGCTTTGCTTGGCCTCTCGTGCATGTACCTCGTAGCCCAGTATATACTTGATTTGGGGGTAAAGAGAAAACACAGATTATCTGTGTGGTTTGTGAAATGTTCCCAGAGCTCTTAAAATGTCTTGTTTTGTCAGTTTATTTTCATAGAGGAATATGAAAACCTGTGTATGAGTGTCTTTGGATTGATGCTAATCGCCAGTGTTTTGAATCTAAATTAAATTGCTTGTTATGACGCGGTTCCACTGAACAGCTATGAGCTTCTTCTCTAGCGCCACCAGCAGGTCAGTTGTTTTAACTCATCCCGTGAAATATCTCAGCATCTGCTCGATTGATTGCCACAAAACTTTGCGCCATCGTTAAGTAAAAATACATGTGTATACATCCAAAGACCTGCAAAACTAATGGCAGTTTACTTTGCTTATGGGCCATAATCACATGCTCACAGCTGTGTTAACCGGTGGGAACCTGCTCAGCTGTTGTAGTAACCAGATCTCTAATGGTGCTTTCAGGACAGCTGCTTTCACAGGACATGTGGGCTCCAGCCTCTATTGGACTCAAATTTAGCTGGTCTGTTGAGACAGTAACCTACACCTGTAGCCCAGTGTTACACTGAGGTGCTGAGGCATTTTTTTTAAACCATTAGTGCTTCAAAATGACACATTAATAATTGTTTTGACAAAACCTATTTTGTTACAGCGAGTTAAGCTGCTGAAACAGAGGCAGGACCTCATCACATGTGCCTTTTATAGCTGGTTTATGTTGATCTGGTATCATTTAAAACAATTACAACACCAGTACCCATGAAGTGATACAGATACAGAGTACTTCATTCAATATCCGTCATGTGAACAGAAGCATTGTGTTGCGGACTCCACCTTTATGTACACTGCACTCGACATGTGGGCCAATCACACGTCACATTAAGTTAAAGAACGCTGGTGGTGATTGGCTACGAGCAAAACTGTACAAATAGGCTTTTCTTTCTAGATCTGTGTACAAAAAGGTTTGAACGTAGACTGGAGACGTTTCAGTACTACTTGGTATTTCAGTCGAGACCTTAAAGGTTTACGGAGGAGTACTGATACCAGCCGTAACCAGGACGGGGGATAACAGTAGAGACGAGGGGGAAAGTTTCATACCTCACCAGGTGACCCAGGATCCCTCACAGTACCACAGCATGGAAAACGCTTTCCCTCCACATCTACCACCTGTCTGTTAAGCCATCCTGCCAGTTTTATTGTAGGCTTCTTAATGTAGACTATGACATTTGCATTGGACTGGCTTTTATTTCTTGGACTAAATGTTATCATTTGACCTTCAAATAAACCTCTTTAATCTCTTTCTTAGTCAAGTCAAATCCTGATACTATTTATAATGCAGTCAATGCATTTCATATCAATATCACAAGGTGACCATCTACGCATACCAACAAGTCAACTCACTTTGTTTGTAAAGCACATTTGAAGCAAGGTGGATGTGTAAATTTGGGTCAGGCGTCTTATGAGATGGCTCCGGGGAAAACAAATACAGATTAAGCTGATTTGCTTTATATGCTGCAAGCAAGACATTGAAAACCAAATATTCTGCAAACCTTTTCACAGATGACTAAAATTGCTTTTTGCCTTTCGTCCCTTGAAGCTGGGAGATTATTGACTCAGGCCAGAGCAGCCGGTCCGGGACTGGACTTCAGCTCAGCGATTCCCTCAAACTCTTCCTCCAGGAGACATCTGCTTTTAAACAGCAAAACCCCGGCAAGGTGAGCCGGAGATGGCTGCTGACCCCCAGACTAACAACCACTCACTGACTTACAATAGAACAGCATATAGCTATCAGGCTTTCTGAGGTATTTTGCCCATTTAGATACATGCATACATCATCACTCACTAGGAGTAGTCATGAGCCGTCTATGTCAAAAAACTCCACTTAGAAATATGTACTTGTCTTATGCTTAATTCATCAATATATTCATTGATCAATGCAGCTGCTTCATTTGATTCAGTTTAAAATTACGATAAATAGCTGAAAAGTTGGGATGTGACGATTTATCTTCCAAAGTTTTAAAAGACTTGCTGTAATATTAAGTTTTGTTTGTGCTTTTCTACACTCTTAAACTCTAAAAAACACAGTTTTATTCCATCTGCATCAGCTTCTTATATATTATATATTATTATAAGTTGTTTTACTCCATGAAGATGCTTTGAGCATTTAGCATGAACATTAGCGTAATGACTCAAAAATACAACCACAAAAACTCACTAATGAAGCTCGCGTTGTATTTTCATGTGTAATCTGTACACAAGCAGAAGGAAAGAATATATCAGTAAACATCATGTTTTCCGTCTTTCTCCTCCGCTGTTTTCCGTCTTTCTCCTCCTCTGTTTTCCGTCTTTCTCCTCCTCTGTTTTCCGTCTTTCTCCTCTTCTGTTTCCCGTCTTTCTCTTCCTCTGTTTTCCGTCTTTCTCCTCCTCTGTTTTCCGTCTTTCTCCTCCTCTGTTTTCCGTCTTTCTCCTCTTCTGTTTTCCGTCTTTCTCCTCCTCTGTTTTCCGTCTTTCTCCTCCTCTGTTTTCCGTCTTTCTCCTCCTCTGTTTTCCGTCTTTCTCCTCTTCTGTTTTCCGTCTTTCTCCTCCTCTGTTTTCCGTCTTTCTCCTCCTCTGTTTTCCGTCTTTCTCCTCCTCTGTTTGCTCTCTTTCTCCTCCTCTGTTTTCCGTCTTTCTCCTCCTCTGTTTTCCGTCTTTCTCCTACTCTGTTTTCCGTCTTTCTCCTCCTCTGTTTTCCGTCTTTCTCCTCCTCTGTTTGTTTTCCGTCTTTCTCCTCTTCTGTTTTCCGTCTTTCTCCTCCTCTGTTTTCCGTCTTTCTCCTCCTCTGTTTTCCGTCTTTCTCCTCCTCTGTTTTCCGTCTTTCTCCTCTTCTGTTTTCCGTCTTTCTCCTCCTCTGTTTTCCGTCTTTCTCCTCCTCTGTTTTCCGTCTTTCTCCTCCTCTGTTTGCTCTCTTTCTCCTCCTCTGTTTGCTCTCTTTCTCCTCCTCTGTTTTCCGTCTTTCTCCTCCTCTGTTTTCCGTCTTTGTCCTCCTCTGTTTTCCGTCTTTCTCCTCCTCTGTTTTCCGTCTTTCTCCTCCTCTGTTTTCCGTCTTTCTCCTCCTCTGTTTGCTCTCTTTCTCCTCCTCTGTTTTCCGTCTTTCTCCTCCTCTGTTTTCCGTCTTTGTCCTCCTCTGTTTTCCGTCTTTGTCCTCCTCTGTTTTCCGTCTTTCTCCTCCTCTGTTTTCCGTCTTTCTCCTCCTCTGTTCCTCTGTTTTCCGTCTTTCTCCTCCTCTGTTTTCCGTCTTTCTCCTCCTCTGTTTTCCGTCTTTCTCCTCCTCTGTTCCTCTGTTTCCCGTCTTTCTCCTCCTCTGTTCCTCTGTTTCCCGTCTTTCTCCTCCTCTGTTCCTCTGTTTTCCGTCTTTCTCCTCCTCTGTTTTCCGTCTTTCTCCTCTTCTGTTTTCCGTCTTTCTCCTCTTCTGTTTCCCGTCTTTCTCTTCCTCTGTTTCCCGTCTTTCTCTTCCTCTGTTTTCCGTCTTTCTCCTCCTCTGTTTTCCGTCTTTCTCCTCCTCTGTTTTCCGTCTTTCTCCTCTTCTGTTTTCCGTCTTTCTCCTCCTCTGTTTGCTCTCTTTCTCCTCCTCTGTTTTCCGTCTTTCTCCTCCTCTGTTTTCCGTCTTTCTCCTCCTCTGTTTTCCGTCTTTCTCCTCTTCTGTTTTCCGTCTTTCTCCTCCTCTGTTTTCCGTCTTTCTCCTCCTCTGTTTTCCGTCTTTCTCCTCCTCTGTTTGCTCTCTTTCTCCTCCTCTGTTTTCCGTCTTTCTCCTCCTCTGTTTTCCGTCTTTCTCCTACTCTGTTTTCCGTCTTTCTCCTCCTCTGTTTTCCGTCTTTCTCCTCCTCTGTTTGTTTTCCGTCTTTCTCCTCTTCTGTTTTCCGTCTTTCTCCTCCTCTGTTTTCCGTCTTTCTCCTCCTCTGTTTTCCGTCTTTCTCCTCCTCTGTTTTCCGTCTTTCTCCTCTTCTGTTTTCCGTCTTTCTCCTCCTCTGTTTTCCGTCTTTCTCCTCCTCTGTTTTCCGTCTTTCTCCTCCTCTGTTTGCTCTCTTTCTCCTCCTCTGTTTGCTCTCTTTCTCCTCCTCTGTTTTCCGTCTTTCTCCTCCTCTGTTTTCCGTCTTTGTCCTCCTCTGTTTTCCGTCTTTCTCCTCCTCTGTTTTCCGTCTTTCTCCTCCTCTGTTTTCCGTCTTTCTCCTCCTCTGTTTGCTCTCTTTCTCCTCCTCTGTTTTCCGTCTTTCTCCTCCTCTGTTTTCCGTCTTTGTCCTCCTCTGTTTTCCGTCTTTGTCCTCCTCTGTTTTCCGTCTTTCTCCTCCTCTGTTTTCCGTCTTTCTCCTCCTCTGTTCCTCTGTTTTCCGTCTTTCTCCTCCTCTGTTTTCCGTCTTTCTCCTCCTCTGTTTTCCGTCTTTCTCCTCCTCTGTTTTCCGTCTTTCTCCTCCTCTGTTCCTCTGTTTCCCGTCTTTCTCCTCCTCTGTTCCTCTGTTTTCCGTCTTTCTCCTCCTCTGTTTTCCGTCTTTCTCCTCTTCTGTTTTCCGTCTTTCTCCTCTTCTGTTTCCCGTCTTTCTCTTTCTCTGTTTCCCGTCTTTCTCTTCCTCTGTTTTCCGTCTTTCTCCTCCTCTGTTTTCCGTCTTTCTCCTCCTCTGTTTTCCGTCTTTCTCCTCTTCTGTTTTCCGTCTTTCTCCTCCTCTGTTTTCCGTCTTTCTCCTCTTCTGTTTTCCGTCTTTCTCCTCCTCTGTTTTCCGTCTTTCTCCTCCTCTGTTTTCCGTCTTTCTCCTCTAGTTTTGCTTGCTGGTTTGCAGTTTGTGCACCTTCTTTGCCGTCTTAGGACGCTACATTCCAGGGATCGTTATATCGTATATTATAGGTGAGTTTTCTGAAATGGCCAATATATCATCATAATTTATCATGTGTAGTTTTTGTCCACCAGAGTGCACTATACATATTTTATTTCACAATTCTTCTACTTCTTCTTCTTCTTCTTCAAAAAAAAAACATTCATGTGATCCTATGTCTATATGTTCATGTACACTGTAAAATATTATTATTGGTCATTTAAAACCGAACTGATTCACCAGTTAACAAACAGCTCAGATCAGTGCAATTTGTTATTTAAGAAGGTTTTTAATGACCTTATTTTCTGCCCTGACGTCTCTCTGCAGTGCTCGCCGTCTTCCTGTGGCCCCTGATTTCATCTCATGAGGTTGGTTTGTGGCTGGAGCCAGTTCTGCAGAAACTGGACTTTGGCCTCGGAGAGTTTCTTCAGAAAATCAAAGAGAATCACGGTAAATACTCAAATATCAGTAGGTCAGTCTGTTGTTGGTTTGGCTCTGAATGTGAGATTTATTGACAATAAGAGAAATATATAATATCTACCAGCCTTATTCTTTCAGTGTTTGGTTCAAATCAATGCCATCCTTGTTTTCTTCCTTTCAGAGAAAAGACTCATGCAGGCTCAGACGGAGAAAGAGGGCATCGAGTCGGACCTCTCCTCCATGTTTCCCAAGGTTGGCTGATCATCTCATGTGATGAGATCAATCTAATTAAGCCTCTGTTGACTGTCGGGGTCCAATTAAAGCTAATTGAAATTCAATACACATGGTCCACATCAGCATCAAAGCCTGTGCCAAGCAGAAGGCCAAAAGATGGAACAATAACAAATGAATTAGACAGCAGCAGTTGGATGTTCGGTTGGACCTATGAGCTCGAATTGTGACATCACAGCTAGTTTAGAGAAAATTATGGTCCAATATTTCAAGATTTCGAGAACAACCTGCGACACAACATTGAATTTGCTTCAGAAGGAATTCAGACTCCTGACTCGGTTATTTGATTCTGATGTTGCTCAAAAACATCTGTGCTCGCTGTTTAGGTTAAATTTCAGCTTCTGACTGTGACTGTTGTGCTTTTTTTGACCATCTGACCCCCAAATTTTCACTCCTTTACTCCATTTTACGAATGACGTTACGATGCGGATACATTGGATGGATACATTATCTATTTAATTTAAAGCAAACCCCACAAAAACTACAAGTAGCAACAGCAGTTAGATAACAAACCGCTGGCACAATTAAGAAAACGTGAAGGCATTTTAACACCAGGTGTAAATGTAAAGACTCATGATCAGATGATATGATCCAGATACAGATCACGTTCATACTGGGTGTAGACGGAGAAATACGTACATGCCGATAAGTTCAGCTTCAGCCCCATCATCACATTGGATTAAATGACATTGTGTGTACAGTGTGGGCTTGTGATGGGAGTCTGTATGTGTTTCCCTCCTGCAGCTCGACTCCACAGCGTGTAAGGAGCTGTCTGTCTCTGATACAGAGGTGTCTGATGTGACCTGGACAGACAACGGTACATTCAACCTGTCAGAAGGACACACACCCCAGACGGAGAACTCAGAAGGTACGTTTGGCTGCTCCGGGCCGGCCCGGAGAATCTCAGTTTTAGAGAAAATCATCACTAAAAATTCACCACAACAAAACGTATGTCACCATATGATAAATTAAAGATGTGTAATCTATACATTCAGGAAACACTCTGCTTGCTTTGTGTTGACATTTAATTACTTAATTACTTTTGTATATGTATTTTTAACCTTTTTCAACTTAAATCACAGACCTTGACAGAGAAGAAGCGTTCACCGGCGGCCTCCCAGAATTCCCCTCTCTTGACAACGGTACGACCAACGGTGACGACGACGACGACCTCAGCCTCGGCCTTCCCTCGCCTCACCCGATGAAATCCAAGCATACGCCTCCCCCGCATAAAGACCAACCCGCTGACAGAGCTCTCGATTTGGTCAACCAGATGGCAGGTGACGTCATCGCCGCAGCAGTCACAGCCGCCATCCAGGAGAGGATAGAAGCGGCTGTCGGCTTCACATTGGCGAGTGAACATCCAGAGCGGTCAAGACTCCTAGAATCCACCAGGCTGCTGGAGCTGGCCGAGGAGTCGGACAGCGAGGTGGAGGACTTTGAGCTGCTGGATCAGTCGGAGCTGGAACAGCTGGAGGGAGAGCTGGGTCTAGGAGAGGTGAAGGCCCAGGCCAAAGAGGAGGCTCAGCCCCAGACCGACAAACCGGCCTCTGCTGGATTCTTCTCCAAACTCCTGAGACGCCACTGAGTGATGAAGAGGAGGTCGGCCGTGGAGGAGGACATGCGGGGACAATGTTTCCATTCTTCTTTTTCCTGTAGCGCTAACGTCATAATTTTAGACCTGATCAGTCAGAATTATCCCACGTTAATACCAAGATCAGAGTACACAGTATGTTTTTTTTAATTTTTATTTAACTCTTTTCATCCATGCATGTGCTTGGTTCTCAATGATACTAACTAATTTCATCGTTTTGCTAATATAAATAAATCCAATATCAATAATTAAAAAAATAAAAATAAATTAATAAAAAAAAACAATACTAATAATCATAATGAAAAAGAAAATACTATACTCAAAATAAATAATAAGAAATTTAAGGCTAAATGAAAGCTGCTCAGTGAAAGTTCCTTTTATTCACCATCCTACTTAAAAAACACGAATACTTCCCCGAGGACCAAAGAGAAAAAACACAGCATCACCCAGAACTACTGCAGCAGCAAGCAGTTTCCTACCAGTGAAGCACCTGAGCTGATGTTTGGGTAACGTTTATTTTATATTACAGTGGCTCCCAACCTTTTTCCTTAAGGGACTCTTATTCCACCATTGAGTAAACTGACAGGTATTTTATATTATATTAAATGCATAATAATAACAGTACAGAGCAATTAATAACTGAACAATAGTGAACACAATTCCTGCAGGACATTTGTGTAAAACGAGCACTTTGGATGAACTTTGAGCAGATTAGTCCTTGTGAATATTACAGTGCATCACAGATGAGTTTTCCTTATATCTTTAGTAACATTTTATACAATTCTCTGTATTATTTATTTCTTTATTTTTAACTATCATACATATTTAATTTCTTTTTTTTTCCAGACACATTCAGTGTTTTCTTCCCTGTGATGCTTGGCCATTGTTCTGTTAGCTCTTCGGTTGTTTTAGCTGCATACTTTTCTAATGCAGGACGAGGCTAATTAGCAGCGAGTGTTTCTGTGAATATACAGTAGCTTGTGCACATGTCTTCACTGTACGCTTGTGCTTGTGATGTTTATATCTTAAATAACAATATAAACCTTAAAGATAACAATTACATTTAGTGGTTTTCTTCACAGAAATGAATAAGATGTTGAGACATACCGTTTATTTTTAAAGCGTTTTATTAAAATCGAGAAGTCCTTGTGACCCCTCTGTGAAGCTTTGGGGCCTTCAGGTTGGGAAGCAGCGTTATCTTACATATTCTATGTTTACTAAACAAACAAACAAACAAACAAAACACATGTTGATGCTGGATTCATTCATCCAACTACTTTACAATTTCCACCAATTTATTTGACATCAGATTGAATGACAATTACGAAACAATCAAATCTCAAAGTGATACTGCTGGTGGGAAAATGTATTATAAAGAATAAAAAGTAGGATTTTTTATTATTTTTAATTATATATATATATATATATATAAAATTTCATGAAACGTTTATATTATCGAGGGTCTCAAAACATTATGCATGGAAATCTTATTTTGAGACAAAAACATAAAGTAACAGGTCAGTTGGGTTCTGCATCTGTTCTTTGACATATTAGATTCAAAACGAAGTCAGTTTTTGTTTCAGACGTTTTTCATTCGCACCTTAATTATTATTTAACAAAGCACCTGCACAGAGCCGGTCTGCAGCGTTCGCTTCTGGATTCACAGACTGAGTGATGATTTCTTTAAAATGTGTTAAAAAGATACTGTTTTTATAATAAAGACACACAGAGCAATGTATAATGTATCCTCTTGATTTAAAAATATAATGCCTTGTATTAGCATAGAGATGATAATAGAAATATGTGTTTATCAGTGCCTAAAAGGACTTTGTGGCTGCAGTTCATTTCTGGCTCACATGTTAAGACTGTATAAGACAATGAAATGTTCCAATTCAGACTTCACTAAATAAAAGCTTCTTTAAGAATATTCGTTTCGTCTCTCCTTCGTTTACCAAATTAGTAAGTAATAATTGAACATTTCTGTGTTAGAAAATGTAAACTGTATATATATATATATATATATATATATATATAAACGCCTGCACACTTTCTCCAAACCACAAAACGTTTAAAGAGGAGAACGTTTCTGGTCAGGTCAGATTGGACCTGACCAAGATCAGAGTACAATATACAATCAATAACAATGATGACGGTGACAATTAATTCATGTCAACTGCATTACCCAGAATTACACACATTTATTTAACAAGACATCAAACTGAAGAAAAATCATTAAGCAATCAAATCGCTCTGCTCAGAGTAATACTGCTGGTTGGAAAGTTGACTATGAGGAATAAAAACAGGAACTTGTTTTTCTTTTTTTTTTTTCTTTTTTAATGAAAAATATATATTACAGAGGGACTTTTGTTTTATTGCCACATGCAGCAGGTCTCAAAATAGTATCTCTTCATTATTAATACAAGATAAGCATCTCACTTCCTTTTTAATTATTATTAGCAATATATTGCACTTTTTACTGTAAACAAGGTTTAAACACACAGTGTCTCTCTGACCTCTCCTCTTGCTGGAATGAATCATAGCTTGATAACTCCTCCCTCTTCTTCCTGCTTTCAGACACAACCAGCTCCAGTCTGTCCACATACTTCCTTGTTCCCTCCCCTTCAGATCTCCAGTTTGAAGATGGGTGTAACCAACATGTGGTGAAGTGCAAAAGCTGTCAGCCTCCATTCACTGCAGAAACGCATGTTGTTCAGATCAGAGCTCAAACTAGTTTCACTTCTAGGAAAGTGAAACTCAGACAGTCGTTGCCACAGAGCTGAAATGGCGCAGCAAGGAGTTCAGCTGGACGGAGCAAAGTTCTGCTGTTCGATCTGTCTGGATCTACTGAAGGATCCGGTGACTATTCCCTGTGGACACAGCTACTGCATGAGCTGTATTAAAAGCTTCTGGGATGAAGAGGATGATAAGAGGATCTACAGCTGCCCTCAGTGCAGACAGGCCTTCACACCGAGGCCTGTCCTGGTGAAAAGCACCATGTTAGCAGATTTAGTGGAGGAGCTGAAGAAGACTGGACTCCAAGCTGCTCCTGCTGATCACTGCTATGCTGGACCTGAAGATGTGGCCTGTGATTTCTGTACTGGGAGGAAACTGAAAGCCCTCAAGTCCTGTCTGGTGTGTCTGGCCTCTTACTGTGAGAAACACCTCCAGCCTCACTATGAGTCTACTAAATTTAAAAAACACAAGCTGGTCGACCCCTCGGAGAAGCTGCAGGAGAACATGTGCTCTCGTCATGATGAGGTGATGAAGATGTTCTGTCGTACTGATCAGCAGAGTATCTGTTATCTCTGCTCTGTGGACGAACATAAAGGCCACGACACAGTCTCAGCTGCAGCAGAAAGGACTGAGAGGCAGAGAGAGCTCGAGGTGAGTCGACAAAACATCCAGCAGAGAATCCAGCACAGAGAGAAAGATGTGAAGCTGCTTCAACAGGAGGTGGAGGCCGTCAGTCGCTCTGCTGATAAAGCAGCGGAGGACAGTGAGAAGATCTTCACTGAGCTGATCCGTCTCATCCAGAAAAGAAGCTCTGATGTGAAGCAGCAGATCAGATCCCAGCAGGAAACTGAAGTGAGTCGAGTCAAAGAGCTTCAGGAGAAGCTGGAGCAGGAGATCACTGAGCTGAAGAGGAGAGACGCTGAGCTGGAGCAGCTCTCACACACAGAGGATCACAACCAGTTTCTACACAACTACCCCTCACTGTCACAACTCAGTGAACCTACAGACTCATCCAGCATCAATATCCGTCCTCTGAGATACTTTGAGGATGTGACAGCAGCTGTGTCAGAGCTCAGAGATAAACTACAGGACACTCTGAGGGACAAATGGACAAACATCTCACTGACTGAAGTGGCCGTTTTACTGTCAGGACCAGAACCCAAGACCAGAGCTGGATTCTTAAAATATTCACGTGAAATCACACTGGATCCAAACACAGCAAACACATGGCTGTTATTATCTGAGGGGAACAGAAAAGTAACATCAACGAGTCAACTACAGTCTTATTCTCATCATCCAGACAGATTCACTGGATGTTATCAGGTCCTGAGTAGAGAAAGTCTGACTGGACGTTGTTACTGGGAGGTGGAGAGGAGAGAAGGAGTTTATGTAGCGGTCGCATACAAGAATATCAGCAGAGCCGGGAATGAATGTAGATTTGGATTTAATGACAAATCTTGGTGTTTATATTGTGACACTAACAGTTATGTATTTCGTTTCAACAACATCTCAACTCCCGTCTCAGGTCCTGATTCCTCCAGAGTAGGAGTGTACCTGGATCACACAGCAGGTCTTCTGTCCTTCTACAGCGTCTCTGAAACCATGACTCTCCTCCACAGAGTCAAGACCACATTCACTCAGCCTCTCTATGCTGGACTTCGGCTTTATGGTCCAACTGGAAACGCCGCTGAACTTTGTGAGTTTAAGTAGGCAAGAATTACTAGACAGAAAAATTATGAAATGTTTTTTCTTACATTTTTTTTTTTTATTTCTAATTACAAGATGTGGTCTCCTTTCTGCTTTATCTGATCAGAATTTCAGTCTGAAGTACAGTAGTTAATGCAATTAGGTGCTTTCCATCTGTTTAAAGGCAGGGTGTTTCCATGTATGGTGTAATGTATAGTGAAATAGTCAAGCTGAAACTATATATTTAATTAAATTATTTGTTTATAATTGTTTTGTCCGTATCTAATCTGTTTACTTAACTTTAATACTAGCTCACCATCAGCTGTTTGCAGGTATCAGTTTGTATACTAGAAATCACTCTTCTCACGTGTATATTTGTGTTCTTTTCTGTTAATTATAGAACTCTATATGGACAAAATAATTAAATGTTTTTTCTCACTGATGCGGTTGTAGCTGAATGGGAGCAAATTCCTGCAGCCCAGAAATCACATATGCATATAATGTGTGGGTGCCCACATATTTTTGGACATGTAATGTTTAATAATATTTCAGGAACAAACACTGTGGCCTGTGATGTTTGTACTGGGAGGAAACTGAAAGCCCTCAAGTCCTGTCTGCAGTGTCTGGCCTCTTACTGTGAGAAACACCTCCAGCCTCACTATGATGCAGCTCTGATGTCAGCAGGAAACTGAAGTGAGTCGAGTCAAAGAGCTCAAAGAGGTCCTGAGTAGAGAGAGTCTGACTGGACGTTGTTACTGGGAGGTGGAGAGGAGAGGAAGAGGAGTTGTCATAAAACTGGAGTAGTCAATGTGAAGATAGATTTTCTGCACCAGAAGATTGTTTAATTTAAGTGTGCTGTATCTTTGTTGTGAGACTAGTTCCTGCTTCTTCAGTTTGACTACATGGAAATTAATGTAAATTATTTCTTATTTCATCACATCTGAGAATCTGTAGATGAAAACATTGATCATGAGTGTTTTTCTGAATTTTGATTTGTTATGATGGATGTTTGCAAAATTAATAAAATAAATAAAATTCTTCTGTCTTTTAAAGTACAGATTTAGTACAGTGTTCAGTTTATTTTACTGTGCTCAGTCAATTGTCACTAATTAAAGGATCAATACCGGATAATAATTACCATTTCTAATTATTAATATTATTAATAATTGCCAATAACCAAACTGTCCCCACTAGTGCACAACAGATTCTTTTTACCTTGTCTGGTCCATTAAAATGAATATTTTGTGGAGTATTTTTTTAGGATGGAGCTACATGTGGAAGAGATTTAACCCAGAAATTAATGAATGTGACATATAAACAAGTCTGTGATATACACATCATATCATGCCGGTTATAGTGGGACATTAAGCAAAATATTTCTCTTGTTTTATTTATAAAGAAAGAATGACATTTGTACTGCTGTGTCAACAGGCTTTATGGGTGTGGTTCGTTGCATGAAGTTATATAAAAACAGACTCTGACATTTACCTTCATTTCAGCAGCAAAAATGAACAGAAACATGTCACAACAAGGTAAGTCGATATATATATCTGCATTTACAATAGTCATTTATCTAAACGAGTAAAACCTGTTATGTTTTGACTGATGTCATAAAAGTGAAGAAATCAAAGGAAAAATGATCATTTCTTGCAGTTTTATGCCCAGATACTAAATGTATGAATGTGTACAAATATCAATGAGGAACTCCTTAAATATAATAAAAACTAAATGTAGACAACATAAAAAATAAAAAAAACAACCAACACACTGACCAGTGAAAAAATAAAATATGGATAAATTCTTTTAGTATTATCAAAGATCAAGTTAAAAATATTAAAATTTTAATGTAACTATACTCAAATAAATCACATACATGTACAAATAAAGATGAAAGAGTTGAGAACCTTCAGGAAACACTGATGTACCCTTAAAAGCACAACTTGAGCCTTTCCAACCATAGTTATGCATCCCTGACGTGTTATTAATACACCTGCAGTGATTGTTTGTCCTTTCTTTTCAGTCTTCTTGTCTCCACCTCCTTCAGCCTGCAGCAATAATAAGCTGATCAGGATTGTGATGGTAGGGAAAACTGGAGCTGGGAAGAGCTCCACAGGAAACACCATTCTCGGACAAAAATGCTTTAAATCTGATTTCGCCCCTAAATCTTTGACAGAATACTGTGAAAAGGCCTTTGGTGAGGTGGATGGACAAAAAGTTGCTGTTATCGACACTCCAGGCCTGTTTGACACCAGGAACCCTGAAGAAAATACACTTAAAAATATTGCACAGTGCATTTCTTATGCTTCTCCTGGACCTCATATCTTCCTGGTCGTCATGCAACTGGGCAGATACACAGAGGAAGAAAAGCAGACGGTGCAGAAGATTCAGACAATCTTTGGGGATGAAGCTGACAAATACAGCATGGTTCTCTTTACCCATGGTGACCTGCTCAAAGGGAAACCTATTGAAGAGTTCTTGAGGGACAGCAAAGACCTGCAGGAACTTGTGTCCAAATGCAACGGCCAGTACCACGTGTTCAACAATGAGGCGGAGGATCGATCTCAGGTGAGCAAGCTGCTCGAGAAGATAAGAAACATAAATGTGCAGAATGGAGGAAGCTACTACACCACGGAAATGTTCCAAAAGGCGGAGAGAGCGATACAACGAGTCGTGAAAGAGAACGAAGAGGAGGAACTCAGGAAGGAAGTAGAGGAAAAGTATGAGCGACAGCTGGGAGAAGTGAAGGGTGACAGGGAGACTGGATTAGAGGCAGAACGTGAAAAAGAAATCAAAAAACCAAAGGACACAATAATTTCTTTCTTTATTTGTTGTTGTCAAATTGTTTACAGATCAACGTCAGGTCATTCTGGTAGCTCAGATAATGTTGGCGGGGGTTTTTTTTGTTGACATCACCACCTGTCTCCAAAAATCCTGATCTGCCTCCAGTCTCACGCAGCCTTCCTGCACCTGTACTTCCTCCAACAACAACAACAACAACAACAACAACAACAACAACAACAACAACAACAACAGCCACGTCTCCATCTAGCAGTCTGCTGTTGTTGTGAAATTTACTGATTCTATTTTTTTTATTTTAAAATAAAAATAAGTAACTGGATGTATGTCTGCAATATAAGCCATATGTGTTATGAAGCACACAAGATGATCAATAATTGTTCAGTGGTGCCACAGATGATCAAGAATCAATAAATTCTTCATTTAAAAAAAATGACTGACTCTTTCTGAATGTATGAAAACAGTAGAAAACTGCAGGGTAATTGATTCAGTTTTTCCACATATATGCATATGAATCAGCAGATGTGGGGTTAAAGTTCACGTGTCACATGATGTGGTTAATTTATGATATGATGTGTTTGCCAAGATCTCATCATACAAAACTGCAAAATGGAAGAAATCACGTCACGAAACATCAAGCTTGGAATATACAAAACTAAACCACCAGAAATAATCAATCAATACATAAGAAAGAAAGAACAAATCAAACAGGAGTAAATGATAAGAGTAGATGCATTCATAAATCATATTTCTTAGTCTGGTGGTGATGGTTCTCCTGTATAAGATCATAACATCCTCGTTGAGATAATGTCCAATCACAGTATTTAAGTATCATTACATGAAATACTTCTGTCTTCTGATTTATGAGGATAAAGACTTGAGCCCAGATGTTTATTAGTTTGGGAAACGACCAAAAACAAAGTAGATGTTCAACTAAATTCAATAATTCACAGGGAATCTTGGAAAAACATAAGAGGCTCATTACCACCCAGTTACAGTAAAAGCTGGCCTGCACTAAACTGATCAAACTTTGTGTTTTAATGCATCATTTGTGATGTGAAAACATCAGATTTCTACACAGTCAGACGAATAAAAACTTTGTCCTGGTTTTAGTTCAGTTATAAAATGCATTAAAGCTTTCAGCTGGAACCTTTGAACGGTGTTTTAAAAGCTTGTGAATCGGTGGAAACCAGGTGTGCTGTTTACCTGAAGGACCGTGCGGGAGGACTCGATATTCAAGATGTGCTGGTCACAGTTTATCATCATAACATTTAGCTCACATGTTTTTATTTATGAATAACAGTGTTTAATCATTTTTAAATCAATATTTTCTGTCAAATTATTGATTTTTTTTTTGTAAGCACCCGTGTAATAAGCATGATAACGTACAGCAAGCGGGTCAGTGGGTCATTATTAATGATTCAAGACCTGCATCTACCTGCCGGGCCTTTATTTCACAATAATGACCGGCTCGCTGTACATTATACTGCACACTGTCCATAATAACCGACCAAGACAACCAATACATATTCAGTAGTGTTGTTACTGTGCTAAATTGATATGAATATGAAACAGTCATGTGTGTGAATCAAATTGTACCATTTAAAGGTTGAATTAAACCAAAGTCTCCAAAGTTAACCAGTTAAAGCTCGTTTCTGGAAACATTTCAGTGACTCAACAGCAGTTAATACACAACAACATGAGGAGAAAGGAGCAGCTCACTGCTGCAGGTACAGAACAACCATGAACTGACAATTGACAATTACACATGTATTGATCTTCATGGTTTTCCATTTATAGCTAAGGAATCCTGAACTATTACTCTTCTAGGTTATAAAAAGCAAATGAATCACAGGGAATCATAATTAAAACATATAACAAAGAGCGAAGATAAACCAAAGTTAAATGTAATAAACACATTTGAATTAACCTTGATGGAGATATAAGTATGTGATTATTGGGTGTTTGTATGTATGTAAACACATGTATGGGTGGAAAATATTCCTCTTGTTTCATGCATCAAAATTTGTCATTGAAACACATTTGTCGTGTAAACAGTGTTTTATGGGTGTGGTTTGTCACATTATATAAAGAGATATAGAGGCAGACAGAAGCTTAACTCTTGACTTGACTTCAGAAGAAGATCTCTTCCATCTCTCCATAAAACAAACATGAGCAGCAACATACCCAGATATGGTAAGTGTGTGTTTTCTGCATGATATGATGACACTGTTAACACTGGTCTGTGGGATCTTCCTCTATAATAAACTGTGGAGATTCCTTTATTCTGTTATGACACATCAGGCTTCATGCAAGAACCCCTCATAAAAAAATCACTGTGTTTCAGTCAAAGGAGGAACTGAAAACATGTAGAAAACTTTACATAATGAGCTGTAGCTTCAGCCTAAACCCTTTGACTGGACTGCAGAAATCTTTAAATTGTGTTATTGTGTTGTTTTTAACTGCAGTATAGTATGCTTGTCCTGTGTGGTAGTGTGTAGGCCATATGGGTGAATTTTTACAGTAACCTACTCAACTGCAAATGCAAGAAAAATGTTGATAAAATAGACTACAACAAGAGTAGATTTTATATATATACTAAAACTTTATAAACACAACTCAAGTCCCTCAAGCACCATGAAAGCTGGAGATGCACTCAACAAAATATTATGAATACACTAAGCATTAATTATTAATTCTTGTTTTTCAGTCTTTCCATGGAAATCTATCACAGCCACCCCGAACAATGAGACGCTCCGGATCGTGATGGTGGGGAAGACCGGAGCTGGGAAGAGCGCCACAGGAAACACCATTCTGGGAAAAAAGTTCTTCAAATCAAACTTCTCCCCTCAGTCTTTGACTATATTCTGTGAAAAGGCCTTTGGTGAGGTGGATGGACAAAAGGTTGCTGTTATCGACACTCCAGGCCTGTTTGACACCAGGAACCCTGAAGAAAATACACTTAAAAATATTGCACAGTGCATTTCTTATGCTTCTCCTGGACCTCATATCTTCCTGGTCATCATCCAACTGGGCAGATACACAGAGGTAGAAAAGCAGACGGTGCAGAAGATTCAGACAATCTTTGGGGATGAAGCTGACAAATACAGCATGGTTCTCTTTACCCATGGTGACCTGCTCAAAGGGAAACCTATTGAAGAGTTCTTGAGGGACAGCAAAGACCTGCAGGAACTTGTGTCCAAATGCAACGGCCAGTACCACGTGTTCAACAATGATTTGGAGCATCGTTTTCAGGTCAAGGAACTGCTCGAGAAGATAAAAACAATTAATGTGCAGAATGGAGGAAGCTACTACACAACCGCCAAGTTCCAAGAGGCGGAGAGAGCGATACAAGAGGAGAAACAACGAATCCTGAAAGAGAACGAAGAGCAAAACTACAGAGAGCAGGAAGAACTGAGGAAGGACATAGTGGAAAAGTATAAGCAACAGCTGAGAAAACAAAAGGTTGACAGAAAGAGGGAGAACAAGTTAAGGGAAGAAGAAAAAAGAGAAATGGAAGAGAAAACGAGAAAGCTGAAGGAAATCCAAGACTCACAAGCTCGACAGGCAGCCGAGAGGAGAAATTCAATTATCCATCTGGTAATTCAAACAATTTATGTTAGTGTATCTTTAATTCTGCAAAGCATATCGATAGCCGAATGAAATGATGCAAACACAAGAAGACAGTAAATGAACACCATGTTTTAAACAGGTGACATCAGCTGTTGTAGTGGGGATGTATATCAAGCTAAACAATAAACAATAATCACAAGATAGAAATACACAGAAGCCCTTTTCCTGATGTACTTTTATGGATATTTTGCTGTTTTTTAAGACTACAAATTAAATCACTGCTGTGTAAATCTTCATATTTTTATTTTTGTTTGTTTGTTTGTTTGTTTGTTTGGGTGTTAATCATTGTTTTAATATTTGGCATATTCTGTAACAATAGCAGATAATTGATGGTTGATAATGATTGTTTTATTACTGGATGTATTTCTTCAATATTAGCCCACATATGTTCTTAATCACACAAGATGATCAATAATTGTTCAGTGGTGCCACAAATGATCAAGAAGATGTCAATAAATTCTTCATTTAAAAAAAAAAAAGACTATTTTGTTTCTGAATGTATTTTATTTTATTTTATTTTATTTTATAGAAACAATTTTACTGTTGTGCATTAAAAGTTGGTAACTGACATTATGAAATCTACATTTTCCACTAAGATTGAGAAGTCTCCAACAGGAGTTAACCAGAGAAAACATGTTTTTGAGTGGAGAGGATCTCTAAAAGTGGGGACTGTATATTTTAACATAATGTTGTGCAACATTATGAAATAAGACATTACAATTCACAGAGGAAGTAAACTGAAACCCATCACATTTAATCCCATCACGTTATAAAGTCCTGGATGGTTTCCTTTCCCATGTAGGCGACCGCATGCTCCATAGTGTTACTAATACTGTCCTATAGAGTCAGGATGTAGCCTTCAACCCAACATATCTATTGCAGACTCAAAGAAGAAGAAGAAGAAGAAGAAGAAGATTTACTTTTATTAATCCACACAATGGGGAAATTATCTTTCTTTAAGTGCATGAAGATGTGAGCCTGAAGTGAAAGTATAAATAACAGAATAATTACTGCAGTAGTTTATATTCTGAGATACTTGCACAAGTTAAATCTAATGTAATGATCAATA
Organism: Pampus argenteus; assembly: GCA_036937835.1. Classification (NCBI taxonomy): domain Eukaryota; kingdom Metazoa; phylum Chordata; class Actinopteri; order Scombriformes; family Stromateidae; genus Pampus; species Pampus argenteus. The sequence continues at coordinate 21,412,189 of CM072875.1, forward strand.
AAAGGCTCAAAACCAAATAAATACAAATTAGCAGCTACATACACAGAACTAGCGTGGCTGGAGGCTAAATGCTAAATATAGCTAAGTTACTTTTATGATATACACACGTTGTTAAACTGTTTATATTATTGTTGTTGTTGTTGTTGGGTTGAAATCTAACTTTCTGTAACAAACATTTGCTTTCTGTACTGGTGCCTTTATTTTAAGTAGAGATTGTAAATAAATATTTTCTCTCCGGAGCTGTTAGATGGCGCTAATGAGCTAAGTTTAGGAGCCAAAACAGACGAAGAAGAAGAAGAAGAAGTTCAAAGGTTACTAGGAAGTTACCCTCGTGTTGTTAGGAGACGACAGCACACGAATAATTCAAACAATAACCTTAAAAACACTTTTTATCGCAGGAGTCCGTTGAACCAGTAAGTAAATAATAAGTAAATAACGGACGCTGCTGACGTCATCAGTGTTGGCCTGTTTGTAGCTAACGTTAGCATAGCTAGCTCATGTTTAACAAGTTCATGTCAACTAATGCTGGTTTTATGAAGTTATGGTTCGTAACGTTACGTTAGAAACAGTCTGAAGATTAACAAACAGTGATGGAAGAAGTATTCAGATCAAAGTACTAAAATACTACATCACAAGTAAAAGTCCTGCAATCTAAAAATAGCGTTATGATGTAGTTAAAGTACTGCAGTAACAGTACATAAGTATAGTGATCTTGATGTAGTTAAAGTACTGCAGTAACAGTACATAAGTATAGTGATCTTGATGTAGTTAAAGTACTGCAGTAACAGTACATAAGTATAGTGATCTTGATGTAGTTAAAGTACTGCAGTAACAGTACATAAGTATAGTGATCTTGATGTAGTTAAAGTACTGCAGTAACAGTACATAAGTATAGTGATCTTGATGTAGTTAAAGTACTGCAGTAACAGTACATAAGTACTGTGATCTAGATGTAGTTAAAGTACTGCAGTAACAGTACATAAGTATAGTGATCTTGATGTAGTTAAAGTACTGCAGTAACAGTACATAAGTATAGTGATCTTGATGTAGTTAAAGTACTGCAGTAACAGTACATAAGTATAGTGATCTTGATGTAGTTAAAGTACTGCAGTAACAGTACATAAGTATAGTGATCTTGATGTAGTTAAAGTACTGCAGTAACAGTAGTGACTGATATATTATTATATATGACATCATTATATATAATGATGTCATATATAATATATATTAATACTGAAGCATCAGTGTTAGAGCAGCATGTTACTGTTGTAGCTGCTGGAGGTGGAGCTAGTTTCAACTACTTTATATACAGTTAGCTTGTTATAGATTGAAATAGAGCAGCAACGACTAGTCGATTGATTTCTTTCGTCCTCTGTGACAGTAAACTCAGTATCTTTGGGAAGCAGTGATCAATGTTTTTCTCCATTTCTGACATTTTATAGATTTGAGAAAATCATCAGCAGGTTAATTGGTCATAAAAATAATTACTAATCTTAACGTCTCCTCTTACCTTCAGGTCACCATGGCCTCCTACACCTGCATTAGTTGCCGAGTGGCTTTTACAGATGGCGAGGTCCAGCGAGCGCACTACAAAACCGACTGGCACCGCTACAACCTGAAGCGCAAAGTGGCCGACATGCCACCTGTCACCGCTGAAAACTTTCAGGAACGTGTCCTGGCGCAGCGGGCCGCCGCCGAACAGCAGCTGACCGACGCAGCGGTGGCTGAGGGCTGCGCCATCTGCAACAAGAAGTTCTCCAGCGCCAACGCCTACCAGAACCACCTGCAGTCCCATAAACACCAGCAAGCCGAGAAGCAGGCCGTGCTCGCTGCCCAGAGGAAAGTGGAGAAGATGAACGAGAAGAACCTGGAGAAGGGACTCAGTGACGAGAAGCCAGATCACGACGCCAGGAACGAGGCCCTGCAGCAGGCCCTGAAAGAGCAGCAGAGGTCGAGCCCGGCCAAGCAAGCGAAGGCCCAGATGTCACATGGAGCGCCGAGACCCGGGGCGGAGAAGCCGGAGAAACCTCCCCGGATGATGTGGCTGGAGGAGCAAGCCAAGAGGCGAGAGAGGGAAGAGGGAGCCACGGCGGAGGAAGCTGAGGAAGGTGAGATGAAACCTCACTGAATATGGTTCTTATTCTCGTGACCTTTTTTATATTATAAAAGTGTCATCCTGTATCATACAGTCAATGCACTGTCAATATATTGTTATCGCCTTTATAGCTTTTTGACATGTATGGCTGGGAATAATAATTATTGTTTGTACATTTATCTTACAACTGATGGGAACTTTTTAAACCCAATTCGAAGGTTTCAAGTGTAGCTCTCTCAGTACACTAAAAAACATGTTTTTCTTGGCATGTGCAGAGTTTGTTTTCATATTCATCCGCTGAAGAAGTAAAGTTTGTCTGTGCAGGATTTGAGTCATCGCGACTCGTTTGACACTAATAGTCAGAGTGTTGCATAGCTTTATTATCAGTTACTGATTATTAGTTTCTATTAAAACGTGACATGTCTTTGCATAAATCTTGCAGAAGACTGGGAGGATGTTGAGGAGGAGGCGGCGGAGGATGATGATGATGATGAGATGGAGGATGATGAAGATGCAGAGGAGACGATGGATCAGGAGGAAGGAGACTCTGCGGCTGCGTCGGACCCCCACCCCGCTGCTCTGCCGGGCTCCATCCCCGTCACCGACTGCCTGTTCTGCTCCCACCACTCGAAGTCACTCATGAAGAACGTCGCCCACATGACCAAAGTCCACAGCTTCTTCATCCCTGATGTGGAGTTCCTCGTCAACCTTAAAGGCTTCGTCCGGTATCTGGGTGAGTTTGGACTGTGCAACGTATGTATTTCCATAGATGGTCACAAACCGTTGTACCAAAAGACATGAAGTACTCAGAGCGGTAAACAGCAGATATTTTGTACACCCAAAATATCTGCTGTGTTAATTGTTGTGACTTCTTTACAATCTAATGTTGTTTTTCTTGTTTCACAGGAGAGAAAGTCGGTGCTGGGAACGTGTGTTTATGGTGTAACGAGAAGGGGCGTTCGTTTTACTCGACAGAAGCCGTACAGAGTCACATGATAGACAAAAGCCACTGTAAACTCTTCACAGACGGCGACTCTGCCCTGGAGTTTGCAGACTTCTACGACTTCAGGTAACGTTACTCTGCCTTTTATATGGAAAATATTTTTCACATAAAATCCAGTTAGAATGAAATGAAATCTCCTCTCACAATTACAACAGTATCCAAAAACAACAGGAAGGTATTTACGCTGCATCATTGTCATTATGATTTTTTTTTTGTTTGATTGTTTTTTGGCCAACAGGAGCAGCTACCCCGACAAGAAGGAGGGAGACGATGCTGAAATGGATGATGAAGATCTGCCCGACGACAAGATCCTGGAGTTTGATGATGAAACGCTGGAGCTGACTCTCCCTTCAGGTGACTTGAAATTAGTTTTTAGAATCAGCAAAGGTCAATAGTGTAAAGTTACTCAAAGTATATGCAACATATGAAAAAAAAACTATATCAAATATTAGACTGATGATTAAATTATTAAAGCTTTAATACATTAAATGTGACGTCTTTAGACGCATCGTCTCAATAACATGCTCCAAAAAAACTTGATTATGTTAAAAAATGTTCACGCTGTAACAGGATGCACGTCTTTGCCGTGTGTTTCAGGCGCCAAGGTCGGCCATCGCTCCCTCATGAGGTACTACAAGCAGCGGTTTGGCCATCAGAGAGCGGTGGCTCTGACCCACAATCAGCACGCCGTAGGCAGAGTCCTCCGGCAGTACAAAGCTCTCGGCTGGAGAGGAGACGCAGGTAAGAGTCAACCAAGCGTTGCTGTTTTGTTTCTGTCCTGATAGATTTCTCATTTATTTATTTTAATATGTTTTTTTTTTTTTTTTTTTACTTTGCTTGAAACAGTGACGTATAAATAAAGGTAACAGTAGGAGGTTATATCAAGCACACACAGCAGCATAGCAATGAGTGAAAGTGGAGCGTATGAAAGCACCACTAGAAATTGGGTATGTTATTATAATAATAATAATAATAATAATAATAATAATAATAATAATACATCCATATACAATACAAATATAATAAGACCTCCACCAGAAACATTATAACCAGTTGTTCTGAAAAACTGGATTTTTTTCTAAGGACAACAGTAAACTTTCATGTAGATCAAAGAGATGAATAAATATAAACCCAAAATATAATAACTGTTAAGATGAGATTTGCAATAAATAAAAATAAAAGTTCAGCAGCAACTTTATTGATCAGGGATGTTGACTTTACTTTACTCCAGATAACTGATCATGTAGGGAGTGTTTCGGTTGTATATGGCATGAGATGACAACAATAAACGAAGCAATTATGATCCATAATTTCCGTACGTGCTCATAATAACTAATGCATGTTTTATTGGGGGAGGGGGGGTTCCTGTTAACTGTGAAAGAAGGAATCGTAGGATAACTAATAAAAAAAGTAGTAGTAAGAAGTGGTTTAAATGGAAATGTATACTCTGATTTTCACTGTGTTCTTTTTATTATTATAATGAATAAAATATGAGCCAGCTGTCGTTTATAATATACATATCTTGGCGTTTAGAAAACACCCACAACTTCGTATTTTCCCAATAATTTGTGTCCAGGCAGCAGAAACTTTTTCGTTTAAAAATCGAGTACATCAGTTCATCTGATCGTGACGCTGCGGCAGCGTTTTATGCCACATTTGATTTATTGTGTCTATTTAAAAGAATTTGAGGAGTGAAGAATCGCTCATCACTCTCCGGGAGGTCTGGCTACTTTTTTCACTTTATACGTTGTTTTCTCTGCTGCGTTCAGAGGATTTGAGTACAAACTATAATTCAGTTCAGTATCTTGGAGATGGCATGTTTCTGACAGTTTCGTGTTGTTTATTGATGGTGCTGAAATCCCTGTTTTATCAGTTCCACCAGCTTCCTCTTCAGCACTTTATTTATTTCCTGTGTGGTTTAGTAGGTAGAGTTAAAGTACTGTCACAACCAGCTATGTGTCCTGGAAAACCTTGACATTGAAAAAGTAATATTTCAGATCATAACAAAGTCCAAGAAAATGACCAACATTTAGATTTAAGTTAAATCTTCCAATCTGGTTTATTTATTTGACAAATAAATAGAGAAACTTGAATCTCAGGGTGTTTTGCACGTGACTTGGCAAAATAATTCAGTCTTTTATATGATAATAACTTGAATGAAGACACTATTATAACAAGTCAAGCTTATAGTGTAGTGGTGAGATGTGAGTTAATGTTTATGTTTTCTAGTCATATTGGTGCACAAAAAAATGATAACTAGACCAAAAACTTAGTCACAGGCACTTCAGTGATTCGACACCTGAAGCGGAAACATTAATTTTAAAACATTTTCGTTCCTATTTTTCCTCCTTAGGCAACAGCTCCTCCCATCAGCAACAGAGAGACATGCAGTACATACAGATGATGAAGTCAAAATGGATGCTGAAGATGGGAATGAGCCACAACGCCACCAAGCAGAAGCACTTCAGGGCCCAAGTTATGTTCTGAACTCGGACTGGAGAGAGAAGCGACATGAACCGGTGGACATTTATTATCTTTGACATTTTCCAACCAACACGACTTCAAACACAGAAACGAGCGCAGCCGCAACAATCTGTGGCTCCTTTCACAGTAGAAGTTGTCGTACACTTATGTGGTGTGTGTTTAAAGTAAATGCAGACAACTTTACATCCGTGACTTTTTCCCCCCGAAATCAGAAACCAACTCACAGATATTTCATAATGATGTATGAATGTGTGGAAAGACCAGCGTCAGTCTTCATTAGAATAAAAACAGCCGTTTCGGTGCCGATCAAGAGCATGAATCATCTTTTATAAGGTTATTTTGAAACTACATGGATTGTGTAAAAACTCAATAGTGAGGAGGCAGTCGTACTATTTTCATCTATTCAGTTAAATATCGTAACAAACCATATTTAAAAAGAAAACTTTTCTTCGTGACTAAATCTGCTGCTAATACAGTCAATTGTTCCATATTTATTGGGTACTTGATGGTTTTCTTTAATAAATACTTGTTCTTTATACTTGGAGAAAAACCTCAGTCATAAACTCAGTGTTCACATATTGACTGCTTATTGTTACATGAAGATGAAAAGAAGGAGAAAGATCGATTTAGAAAATAAAATTTTGATGTGAAATCTTAACAGCTATTCGATGAAACGTTTGTACACACATTCATGGATCACATAACCTATAATAAATCAATTAAGTATTTCTAAATCTATGAAGTGGATTGGCACATATTCATAGTTTATATTCATATATTCATTCGTTTCAGATGTCTGAGTTGTTAACAGCTCCACCAAATAGTGATTTTTACCTCTAAACTTCTCACATGGTTTCATTTCAATAAATGTTCAAATGATCCAATATTTCAGCAAAAATCAAAGATTAGAGAAAAAGTCCAAAAGCTGAAAACAGATTTGTGTATCAGAACTTTGTTTTTTCTTCTTTCCTCTCCCATTAATCATCTCACGACCCCTCAGATTTATCTGGTGACCCTTTGGAGGGCCCCGACCCCTAGGTTGGGAACCACTGGACTAAACTAGCTAACTGTATATAAAGTAGTTGAAACTAGCTCCACCTCCAGTTTAACTTTGGATACTTCCTACTACGTACTTTTTTTTTTTTTTTAACTGGTAATATTTGGTAACTTTTTACTTGAGCAAATATTTTTTGCCACCTTTCTAACGTCAAGGATTTGAGTTTCGTCTCTTCTCAGGTACGTCAGATTTATCAATGACTCTGGGCCTTGTGTGGATGATGTCATCGAAAGCTGCTCAGGCTTCAGCAGGATGCTGACCCACCACGCTGCCCCTTTAATGAGCTCAGTAACTCCATTTGTTTGTGGTCCTACACTTTATCTTTGGCAGGCACTCCACTTCCTTTTGCAGGCTGGGAGAGTGTTTGCGGCGCAATAGTTTAGGGCACTCTGCCCGCACACTACGCCACTGTTTGACAGAGTCGACAGGAAAGACAGAGAGGGGGAGGGGCCCTGCAGACAGGCGGACGACGGGGAGACTAATTGATCAGGACGACTCGGGGAGAGAAACGAGGCGAAAGGCAGGGTTTCTTTTAACTAGACCGATACCTGTTTCTGAAGGCTGATACTGATCATTTTGGATGATAAGTATTCATATTGTTGACTTTAAATCTACTGGTAAGCTGCCATATCGGAGAGTTCAGAGCCAATCCGGACCAAGTCCAGCTGTTTTATCCCTGAGATGATCCAAAGCTTCCTGGGCAGGTTTAGCAGGGCGGTTGAGTCAGTCCACCACCTCGATCCAGACTGAAATATCTCAAATAACTACCAGATGAACTGTCATTAAATTTAGTGAAGACATTCATGGTCATCTGAGGATGAAGCATAATGATTTTGATGATGATCCCCTGACTTTTCCACAACTCAAATTAAATGAGGTCAGATTTTCACCGATCCAGTGAAATGAATAAAATGAATACATCATTTATAACAGTTTAGAGCCACTTTAAAGATGACTTTGAGTTGCCAGGTTATGAAAATCCCTGGAAGGTGTTTATATTTATAAGTAAGGTTGATGTCATACAGTATTTCCCTTCCCAGCATATCCAGAGTTTAGCAAGATGTGACTACATAATGTAATGACAGTTGTGGGATCATTTCGGCTTATGTTGCCTGGCAACTGTCAATCAAATCTGATCAAACTACACCCACACAGTGCAGACAATCAGCTGAGTTTTTGATTGGTAAACTGATCGTTTTTATAGAGATGCAGGATTTGAAACTGTAGTTTTCTGGTGCTTTAAATGTATCAGAAAAACCACAAAAATGGCCTGTTTGACCTTTGACCTTCTGCAAAAGAGCTTTAAGGCATCTGAACCATTTTTTTAATAACTCATTGATCATGCATAGACTTATTAGAAAGTAGAAAAACTCTTAATTAATATCCATCTGCAGAAGTGATGACACATAATAGAAAAATATTAGACCCATTAACTTTATTGATGAGGAGGAAATAATGTTGTTTTTATTTTATTTTTTACAACCTGATGAAAAGTTGTTTTCATACCTGATGAATTAAGCATCAGAAAAAGTTTTATTAACCATTTAAACCCTTTAATAAATGTTTTCTCCTTCTTAAACAATGCTCCATTAACTGTAGTTCATTTTATACAGTATATTATATATACTGAGAGATGAGCCTCGTAGATTAAACCTGAATTCCTATAATAGAGGCCGTTTTAAATATGTATTAGGTGGACGGGCGCCACACTATCAGACAGAAGGTAAACACCTAAAGTAAGTTCAGAGACAGCCCATCTCAGTCACCCACCCCTCCTAAACAAAACGTGTTTAGAAGCAGTTTACCCGGCCCTGCCTGCTCTCAGCACGGTCCTGATCTCCCTCCGAGCCCTGGGGACCTGCTATTGATCGGTGCCTCGTAGGTAGTGATTGGACATGAGTGGATAATTTCCTTTGCTGCATTAGAGTCCATTACTGGCCCGCTCCCCGGAAAGCGATAGACATTCTCAAAAGAAAAAAAGGAGAGGAGATTCTTCTTGGAAAAGCAGCATCCTCCGACAAATGATTTGCTGGCCGAGGCTTCTTGAACTTTATTATCGGGTCCATTTGAAGGTTGATAACGAGATCCTGGGCAGCAGTGAAGGAGGTCAGGGCCTTTTCTAAAGGCTTTAACAGTGGCCAGTTTCAAGGATACTCCCGTTAATTTCCATCAGGCCAATAATTGTTTGGAGCTACAATAATTTCTCATCCATCTGGGCTCTTGGAATATAAAAATATCAAAAGTCTTAGCTGCAGTTGATGGTTTATTACTTTATTTGAATCATCATTAGCTTCCACAAAGGTCGCTAGTCCTCCTGGTGTCCTGTCTGTCTGCACTGTAATACTATAGATAGACATAAAATACTCTCACTATAAAGAACCAGATATCATTCTGAGAACGATGTCTTTTATTTAATCAGAAAGAAATCTTTAAGAAATATTTAATTAAACTAATAATAAAATTCAGTTTAATTAGTTGAACCAGTTTTAAAACCTCTAATGTAAATTTTGAGCCCAAATTAAATTAACTCTGAAGTATGATTTGATTATTTAAGTACAAATACTGAATATTTGCTTCTTAATTTTGAATATTAAGAAGTTCATTTAGTTCATTGATTATATTTTTTATTGTGGAACATTTAGAAAACCAGATTTATTAATGATCCTGATTTCAGGGATGCAGCGAATGAAGCTCAAAAGCACTTCACATATGCAAATAGTTATCGGCTTTTAAAGGGTGGCCTTGTTATAGCCAGTGACCATACTGCTGCTATATAACCACCAGCTCCTGCCAGGGTGGTTGGAGGAGGAGGAGGAGGAGGAGGAGGAGGAGGAGATGCTCATGGACTCTTAAAACCCCATAAAAGATACTTCCCATGTAACATCCTCAAACCTCAAACCACATTTAAGAACAATAAATACTGATTTGTAAACCTAATTTGTAATTAATTAATAATATTATTTTATCAAACATTTATAGACTAAGGTGCCTCTTTAAAACTCAGAGAGGTTTAAGCCTCCGCCCTGATGATGGCAGCAGGTTACAGGGAGGTGCTGCGGGTCGCCACATCTCACCACAAACATCTTCAGTGTGGCAGCAGACAGACTGCTGGAGGATGTGAAGTGATGCGGCTCATCTCTTCCTTCCAGCCGGCTGTGCAGAAGTAGTGCGGGCATGGGTCTGGGAAGTTATCTCCTCCATCATATTAATGGGATAATAATGTGATTGATTGGTCATCTCCCGGGGGAAATGGTCTTTTCTGCTTCCTGAAAGTGCAAGAATCATCAGAGGACTCGCAGCTGACTTTCTTGCTCAACAGCCCCTCAGCAGGGTGACTAATCGGCCACATCAGGAGGAGGAGGAGGGAGTGTCAGTCCGGCCTTTCTTACCCTGAGGCTGCACAGGAGCTGTCAGGTTTCCCGGCGGAGGAGGAGGAGGAGGCAGAAAAGAAGAGGAAGAGGAGGGGGGCTCCGGCGCTTCAGGACGGCTGAGCCCCGTTGCGATGCATGGATGCTGCTTGGAAATGCTCCCCGGGTCTCCGGAGCGCATGAGGCGGTTCCAACCGACCGACGGTCCGCAGCACCGGGGGCATCCGGCCGCTGATGAGCAGCTCTGCCAGGCTGCCACACCGTAGGTTCGGCTCGGTTCGGCACGACATCCACGGAGCGGAGGCACATCCACCGACGGCGCCGTGATCTGATCTGGAAGCCCGAAGGCTGCATCACATCCCTGCGGCGCAGCGGTGGTGGATACTGTGGGAGCTGTCGGGTGGCATCTATGCAATTTTATTTCGACCTTTCATTTTATTATGAGCACAGAGGAGGGAGAGGCGGGTCCAGCTTGCGGGGAGGTGAGGAAGGGAGAACCGCAGGAAGGCACCACCATCACCCACCGCCACACCTGGGAGGAAGGCGGACCGCGCGGCTCCCAAGGACATCCGCACCCCGATGATGAGGATGAGGCAGGCGAGGGAGAGGAGGAGGAGGAGGAGGAGGAGGACGAAGAGGGCCGGGATGCATGTGGGGAAAACGCAGGGAAATTCAACAACGGGGGTAATTTTTCCAGTGAGGATGGGGCTGTCGGGGGCACGTCGTGCAAGGCGCAGGCGATGCATTCAAACTGCAGCAGTGAAACCTGCATCCCCACTCCCAGCTGCCGGATCTGCTTCCAAGGCGCAGAGCAGGTAAATGTACCAACATGCAGGTGAAGTCTGTTTGTGTAAACCGTGAAGTTGCATTAAATTGAAGATAAAGAGACAGTCCTCAGTAGGTTACTGGACCCTGATTGGTTGACAGCAGCCCTTCTAATTAAATAATAGGTAAACCTACAGGTCACATGTTCGAATTTGGCCTGATTGTACCAATTTCATTCGTCAAATCAGGGAGCCAATCGGAACCAGGTCCAGTCCAAGTTTATTTAAATGTCTTATAAAAATTTCACATATGGCCGAATTTCAGCTAACACATAAAGTAGAACACAGGACATACCTGTGTACAGGTACAGTACAGAGAAGAGTGAGATTCAAGCTTTAACTGTGCTGCAGTGTGCAGGCATCAGAGCTCAGCGGACCTCCAGGGGGCCTCCAGGGGTCCTTGAGGGGTCCTTGAGGGGCCTCCAGAGGGTCCTGAAGATAATGAGGAATTATTATATAATAATGATGTCATTGGTGAGAGAGTTTTATCATCACATCTACATGAACATGAGATGCAGGTTCATCCACCAACGCTGAATCCAGAGCAGTTCTCCTAAATGAATCAATTAGATAGAATCAATTGATTTATTTTTATTTTCGATAAATAATTTCAGTCAGTTTTGACTCAGTTCAACTGCTGTTACACTTTTAAAGGAGCAAACCTGAAGTTTTTCAGCACCACGGACACATCTGCAAAAGGTCAACAAATGTTTTCCTTCACATTTTTCTTTTATAAGCTGTTTCTGTTTCTAAACTAGTTTAATTATCAGCAGATTTCCATTTTAGATCAATATTATTCTTATCCATAGCGTGTTTTAGAGCGAATAAGTAAACCTGGAAGCGTCACTCTCTTAAACTGGACTGTTATGTTTGGTTTTCCCTTAAATTTAAATCCCTGATCAATTAAAACTTTGTCAGTCCAGTAAGTAATTTTCTTCTTTTCTCCTTTTTTGGACGATCTGCTTGAAATGAGGAATTCAACTATATCTTTACAGCTACAAAAACATATTATAAGGAAAATCTAGTGATGGATGAAAGTTTGAAAATTTCGAGACACGTTTTCCTTGTTTTGTCAGTCATGAGCCGATGTCATGTGATCATCAGCATCATAAATATTCAGCTCTTATTTCAGTCGTTCGGGTTCGATGCAGATTACTTTTACGTTTTTATTTCCATGCAAATATCCAAATTGCTTTCCATATACTGTATGTCTTAGAGAAAAAGATTAGTTTAAAGGATCCATTCACAGTTTTTCAAGTCTGCCTTAATGTGCCCACATTAACACATTTTTCTGGCTGTGATCTTGTCATGTTATCTTGTTATAATGCATCTACAGACAAAATCCAAAGTCCGTCTGTACAAACATGTACATAAAAGTTTAGCTTCGGCCCCCCAGATGAGTCAAATCAAGTCAATATGTTTCAAGTCTTTTTAGTCTCAAACTTCCTCTCTTTGTTTTTATCCTTCCATCTAACTCAGATATTTGAAGCTTCATTTCAGCTTCAGATAAACCTTTGAAAATGTTTTTGAGACTGTGTATATTGTCTCTCCCATCACTTACATTGTACAGCAAGAAAAACCTGTTTCAATGTTCATCTGAGCTCCTGGGTTTTTTAAGGCACACTTGAAAAATTGTGAACATGTCCTTTAACTTTGTGCACCTGAGAGCAGAAAGGTGTGAATTTGTCCTGTAAGGGATTCAGGATTAAAGGGTTGATGATTCTGCGTTTTATTTATCAGTTGGAGTTCAGTTTAACTGTGAAGCTCTAATTCTTCCACCCTGACAAGATGACGATTGATCAGAAAAACAACGCTGCGAGGTTAAATTGGTCTAAAATGTTCAGCTTCGTTCAAGCCTGAAACTGCTGAACATGGACGTACGCTGCAGTTCCCTTTTGAAGGGGCTCGTTTTCTTCCCAATTACTTCTCATAATTTAGATTTGATGGTAAATCCAGAAAACACATTAAGGCGAGTTTGTTTGTGTACAACCTTTTAAAAGCACTAAATAAGGTGAAGAAATGCATTAAATATGAATAAAATCAATTAAGATTAGAATAAAATGTTGGTTCTGATGAGAACATTATTCTTATTAAGGTGGAAACAGCATTTAATTCATCCTGAAATGCTAAAACTGAAAAAACAGACTAATGATGATAAAACATTTAGTGTTATTATTACAGACGAGCTTCATTTCCTCCTACAGACAGCTGAGGTAACACGGGTCAGTCGTACAATCAATACACAATCAAACAAACTGCGTCACCTTCGTCATACATGGAGGACAAAGACATAACCAAAATCTATTTATAATAAATATCGTCCCCAAACATCTGTCTTACTGTCTGCACATCTTCCTGGAGGCGGATGGACAGATGTGGACGTGGACGGACAAATGGACACTCTCACTTCCTTCACCCATCTCTGAAATCTGACACTCCGCAGGCCTATTTGGTTCGTGACAGCGAGCCTCAATGAGGGACGATTCATCCCTGCTGGAGCTGAAGGGAAGGAGAGGAGTCGGGGCAGCGTAAATGTCTAAGTGAATATCCTGTCCTGTGAACGTGGGCTTTAGACTATTAGCAGAACTAATCTAATAGCTCTGCCTCCGGGTTCAGAGTGATATTTGATTTTGATACGAGGCCCACAGGCTGGCCGAGCTCACCAGTTATCACGAAGACTGCAAAACGGAAATTTGACACTTCTAAATACTCATATCCGAGCAGACAGAGTGAGAACGAGATGTTATTTAACACCAGAAAGGTTGTCGTTCTGAGGTTTGAGCAAATATATATTTAAAAGAAACCAGTGCTGTTTCATTCACAAACAAAACAAGTGATTATAATCATCATTTACTGCCGCTCACCACGACATGTATGATCTACAAACTCATCATTTTGAGACTTTTTGTCCTTGTTGTCTTCAGATTTGAGTTTGATGTCTAAAGCTGATAAAACTTGTGTACTTTTAACGAAGTGTGATTTTTTTCATGCAGGACTTTTACTTGTATTGGAACATTTTTACATTGCTGAATTGGTACTTTTACTTCACTAAAGGATCTGATATGTGTTGTTGTGTTTACAGCTTTTCATGTTGTTTTCTCCTGACTTCGTTGCTTTGGATAAGTTATTGAAGGTTCAACTGGTTAGTAACTGGACCTTGAGATGAGATTATTGTGTGAGCTCTGTAGAAATTACTATTTTCAAACCTTTTTTTTACCTTTTTTATACAGTCCAGAATCCATTGGCCTTTATATCAGCCTAAAATAAGTGAATTGCTTACATTAAATGTCCCCTTATAGAGTTCAGAAACATATTAAAATAGTGCCTGATGTTGGTTTTATCAGTGACAACTTCAGTAGGTAGCTGACCTGCATCGGTTCATTCAAGCAGAGCCCTCTGAGGTCCTTTTAAACCCACAAGGTTAATACGACATGATGAAGAATGAGCTCCCTGACCACTGACCTTAATATACTATTAATATGCCATTCACAGCCCAGCCGGCAGGTCAAAGCTACAGTAATGGCTGCTTGAGAAATGCCTTGAGGAAAAAAAAAACCATCAGAACAAATAGATACAGCTGCAGTGATTAATGTCACGCTGCATCCCACCGTTAACATCCGCAAGTGTTGTACCTTTGAGAAATGATCATTGATCTGAGCGATGCTGGTAAAGGCCTCTGGTGAACAAGTCGTGTGCTTTCTTTGATGTATGAGCTGGTGGGAGAAAAGGACAAACTGAGGCGTGAAATCAAGGGTTGCTAGATGATGGATGGATGCACGTTTAATATTAGAAAGACATTTTTTGATATTGTCTCTGAGGTTTAATCAGTCACTGGTGCTACAGGGCACAGTCAAAAAAACAAAACGCTAGACTAGACATGAATATCAAGCAGCTAGCTTGCCCCAGTCTCTTCCACATTACATTAACTGTAATACAGCAGCAAATATAGAAAGCTGACAATAAAGATTTAAAAGCGTAAAAGCTACAATATCATATACCACATTGACCCCGGCTAGTCCGTCTGTTCTTATTTGACGTTTGCCCTCTCTACGGTCTCCAGGGCGACCTGCTGAACCCGTGTCGGTGTGACGGCTCAGTGCGCTACACCCACCAGCACTGCCTGCTGAAGTGGATCAGCGAGCGAGGCTGCTGGACCTGTGAGCTCTGCTGCTACCGTTTCCACGTCATCGCCATCAACATGAAGAGACCGTGGCAGGTAAAAGGCTGAAATGCTGCCTGTAAGACAAAAGCCAGGGCTGACAACAGCTTGTTGGCACGTCTGAACTGAAATTAAAAGGTGTCTTTGTATTTGTCCGTATGTCCTTTGATTTTCTCTACAACTGTTCATCCGAACAACTTCACACTTGGCGGGTGTATTGCTCAGGACACAAGGAAGGTCAGTGTCAAGTGTGAAGTTGTTTAGATAAACAGTTCTTGAGAAACCTGCAAGCAGCAATACCTGAAGACAAGCAATAAGCCCATTCTGACCAAGCATTCAGTAGCGTTGTTGCTCTACTCCAAAGGTCTTAAAGAGACAGGAGCTAAAACGTCCTGTTTGAGACAGAGGCTGAACTGAGGGGCTGCAGAAAGGACCAGGATGAGATCAATAAGGAGGTTTTAACTGGAAACCATGCAGAGATATTCCAGTAGAGACAGAATAGAAATACAGAGCTGGACATGAGCAGGATAATCTGATTTTTTTTTAAAGGAATGGGTCAGAACAGGAATTTAAGATTTTAAATTTTAGGGATGTATTTTATTAAATGGTCGACTTGTTTGCAAATGACAAGTCCTCAAAACAAAACAGGTCTTTTCACAAATGCAGGTGCTACAGTCATTCATGTCAGAATAAAAGTGTGCTCTTTTACGTCTGATAATATATCTCCACACAGTAAAAAAAAAAAAAGTGGTGTGATTGTGCAGATTTTTAGTTGTGATTTTGGGACAATATCACCTTCTCACAAGCTGCATGGAGAAGGTGTCAGTCATCAATATGTACGCGGAGATTTACCTACTAAACTCACAGCATATCATGAAAAATGAAGTGCTCTTCTTCCTGGAAAACCTTCTTTTCAGATACGAGGTTTAGGTGCCTGATGAGCAGTGTGACACCAAACTCTTTATTTAGCGTTTTCTACAGTCATAAACCTTTGGTGTTACAAGGGCGCTCTCTAAATTCTTATGGAGGCATTAATGAGAGGTTGTTTTTATAATCTCACATCTATCGACCCACCCAGTTGGATTTATACTCCGAAACATTCACAGCTTCTCTGATGAAGGAAAAACAGCCACACAGAGCAGCTCCATTCTGTTTACCGAACATACATACATATCACAACCTACTGAGTATGTAAATCATGCAAAGATATTCCAGTAGAACCACAGAATATAAATACAGACCTGCAAATGTGCATGATATATCCTTTTTATAAAATGAAAAACAACATCTTATTATATAGTGATCGTTTGTTTTCAACAATGGTTTGTTTGGGGGCTTGAGGAGGATGTAGAACTGTTTCTGTTTCCTCTGTAGGACTCCGACTTCAGTCCTTTCCCCCAAAGCTGAGCACACACGGAGGCTCCTTAAGGCTTAAAATATCTGCATTCTGGATCATTTCTTTCGCTGAAGAACATTCAGGTCTTTTCAAATCTGTTTGCTCCAGATGGGACTTGAGTCATTGGCAGACTGAACAAACACCCAGCTGAGATTCTACTTCCTGTTCACACAGTCTGTCTAAAGTCTTTTCTTCTGAACAAGCAGCCTCACAGTCGTCCTTGTCCTCTACTCTCCTATTTCTTATTTTCTCTTGTCATTGATTTGACTCCGACACACAGCCCTTCTCTTGTCCTCCTCCTTTATGTTTTTTTTTTTCTTGGCCTCCTTCATCTCCCTTTTGGAGATTTTCTTGTACCTGTGAGGAAATGCCTCGTCATGATTTTGCTTCACTTTCAAATACACGTCAACTTCTCCTCATGATTATGTGACTGTGTGTGTGCGCGCTTGTAGTTTCTTACCTGTAGCATCCTACAGGTGGCGCTGCTCAGTAGTTTACTCCAGTTGAGTGACAGTCTGTATTTGTATCAAAATATACTTATATACTTAGACATTATGCAGAATGGTCCAGTTCAGAATAATCATTATACTTAGATTATTATTGGATTATCGGTTAAGATTTTATTGATCCCTGTGGGGGAGTAACCTAAGTAATCTAAACCTATAACATATATATATATATATATATATATATATATATATAACATAATGTAAATCTGTATGGTGTATTATTAATCTGAATTTGCAAAGTAACACAGAGGTTCAGTTATTTTTGTTTGCTCCAAAATGCAATACTGGTAGACATGAATGATTAGCCTGGTTGGTTCAGAGTGATGGGACCATCTGGACATACTGACTATCTTATACACTTTGTTTGATATGACTAACTTCAGTTTCAGACTAACTTTTAAATACATTTTTACACTAAATTACGTAGATTTTGCCCTCCATCACTTGAAGCGCATTGAAAGCAGATCTTTTAACAGCCAGTGTGAACAGGAGCAAT
This sequence comes from Pampus argenteus, assembly GCA_036937835.1. NCBI lineage: Eukaryota > Metazoa > Chordata > Actinopteri > Scombriformes > Stromateidae > Pampus > Pampus argenteus. The sequence continues at coordinate 21,429,580 of CM072875.1, forward strand.
GATTACAGTCACTGTTCATATGGACACCTGACTGATGCTTTAGACAGTCACCTGAAACATCAAAGCGCGGTTGTGGCACATCAAAGCCACCATGACAGTGATCCTTCCATAAAGGTACCAAAGTAACTTTAGCTGCCAAAACGTAACCGGACCTTAATTAAAGAGATGGCAGATACACACACGTCACATGGGTTGATTTTAAAAGCAGTGAGCACTTCAAACTCTTTAGTCTGTTTCATGTATTGCTTCTTGTCTCTGTCTGCAGTGGCAGTCCATCACCATCACCCTGGTGGAGAAGGTGCAGATCATAGCAGTGTTTCTGGGCTCTCTCTTCCTGGTTGCTAGTATCTCCTGGCTGTTATGGTCGGCCCTAAGCCCACAGGCTGTCTGGCAGCGCCGTGACGTCCTCTTTCAGATCTGCTACGGCATGTACGGCTTCATGGACCTGGTCTGCGTAGGTAAGTCTGGGAATGGTTGATGCAGAATGTAAAACACACCAAACAACTGTCCTCTGGGGTCAATCAAACATGAAGTATATCAGTTGTTGTAGCCTACAGGGTAAACATGTGTGACATTACAACGAAACATATTCAATAGGTGATACCAGAAAATCTTTGCACTGAGCAGATACAGTGCAGATATGAGGTGCAGATTGATGAGACCCTAATTAACATTAATGTATCAGAGGCTCTATTTAATGTGCTCATTTTTGTCCTTGTTATAGGCTTGATTGTCCATGAGGGGGCTGCAGTGTACAATGTCTTCATGCGATGGCGGGCTGTCAACCTCCACTGGGATGTGCAGAGCTACAACAAAGCGAAAGACATGGAGGAGATGAGCACTGGCCATTCCTCGTTGGCCCCCAGGACGCTTTGGTTACCTCTGGCCACCTTTGGACCCAACGGTCCCTTACACCCCACCCAGCTGGGGCCACAGCCATGGACATGCCTCTGTTTGGCCCCCTTCTGCCCCAGCCTGGTGCCCCGAAACAACCTCAGCCAGGATAGTGACTCAGGAGAGGTTGTTATTCGTGTAACATCTGTGTAACACCAGGTGGTATTTATGCAGGAACAAAACATCTGATGGTTTACATTTGGTGGTAAAAATCTGAGCTTCTCTGGGCAGTTTATAGAATTACAGTCTGATGTTTTTGTAGATTTTCTTTTTACCAAATAATTTCCTAGTGAATTAGAGTTGTTTGTTCGCTCTGGGGCCGGTCCTCAAAACAGTATCAACAGTTAAAATAACTGATGTGTTGGCATTTTATACAGTCCCGATCATAAGTATTTGGACAATTGCACATTTCTGGTTATTTAAGCTTTGTGCTTCAGGACATTCAATTTGAACTAAGTGATTAACACTACATTAAAGTGCCACGTCTCAGCTTTATTTTGAGTAGGTTTACACCAATATAGAAAGAACTGTGTGGGAGATATAACTGTTTTTACAGTGTCCAAAGTTTCAAAATGAAATTGGACATTTGGCTACTGAATATTTGTTGGGCAGCATTTCAACAATATTTCAGCACAAAAGAGCTCACATGTGGCTCAGAGTTGACTGAGAGATGCTGTTTAGATTGAGGTGGAATTGTCTATCAATATTAGTAGTAAAGAGGTAGCAATGCAAGAGAAGAAACTAATAATTAGGATGGAAAAAAAGAAATAAAAAAACTGAAATCTTATCAGCCTTTATATTGATGCAAACTTGAGACTTTAATGTAGTATCCATTATTTGATTTTTAAATTGAATGTGCTGAAACACAGAGCCTAAAGAACAACAACAACAAAAAGTAACTTAAGACTAAGTAACTTAAGGTCTGGACTGTATTTATAGACGGACATAAACAACACCTATATTCATCCTTTTTGTTTTTCTAGAACACAGCATGTGAAAATGAATGTAGGTCCAGGAGTTAAAAATACTCTTATTATGAATGATAAGATTCATACAAAGTCACATCCTTGATTTCTTAGTAACACAGACACCTCTTCAAAATCACAGTATGTATGTTGAGTTTAGTCCCGTTACTTAGAGCCTCCTATGTTCACACGGGAAGATGTATGTAGCTAGCGTCTGAAATATTACATGCATTGGCTGTCGATGGATAAAAAAACTAACTGAGATAATAAAAAAATATGTCTTTATGTCAACATCCATCAGCTTTATCTCATTAGGCTCAGGTCTCCTTGTCAGTTTTAGCTTTACTGATTAGAATTAGTTGAATATCATAATTGACACGTTAACATGCTAACATAAAAACATTATGCTAACAACACAGTTAGCGTGTTAACATGCTACTACAGGCACATTATTATACCTAGCATGCTAACACGCTAATAGAAAAACATTATGCTAACAACAAAGTTAGCGTGTTAACATGCTACTACAGGCACATTATTATACCTAGCATGCTAACACTCTAACATAAAAACATTATGCTAACATTTTTAAAGTTAGCATGTTGACATGCTACTACAGGCACATGATTATACCTAGCATGCTAACACTCTAACATAAAAACATTATGCTAACATTTTTTAAAGTTAGCGTGTTAACATGCTACTACAGGCACATTATTATACCTAGCATGCTAACACTCTAACATAAAAACATTATGCTAACATTTTTAAAGTTAGCGTGTTAACATGCTACTACAGGCACATTATTATACCTAGCATGTTGACATGATAATGTTTAGCATAATGTTTAGCATGCTAACATGCTAACGGGTTAATTCTGGGTCTAGAATTGAACATAAAGGGTGTACAGCTTTGAATTTACTAGTAAATCTTTCAAAAGCTGAGCGTTTTGTATCTTTATCACTGTGTTTTCCTTGAGATAAATCTGTTTTGTACAAATAAATACTGTATGAACTGATGGAGGACCAGATCCCAGCGAGCATTTGATGGACGAGGATGTAAAATTTAGTGGTAAATGAGCACAAAACAAAAACTGATGTCAGAAAGATATTCAGAGGTTTCAGTTTCACACAACAATGGCAGCAAATATGGATGTTTTATGTCATTTTAACTTTAGCATATCAACATATGTTCAGTAAGTGAATGTTTGCTGGGCTGCCACAAAGAATTGATCCTCAGATTATTTGTGCCAGTATAAATACACCTGTGGAAAATTGTGGTTTTAATCCGTCTGTATGCCATTCTGTTGAGCTTCCAGGAGCCTTGTGGTGTTTGGGGTTGTAGTGTTTGGGGTTGTGGGGTTTTGGCGGGTTTGAGGCTCTGTTCTCGACTTCAGTCATTTGGGTTGTTAGATTTTTTTGGTGCCTTAGGAGGCTGGGTGACGACGTTGCAATGTGCAGCACAGAAATGACTTGAATGTGATTTTTCCTGTTGGCTGTATTTCTATTTCTTTTGAATGTAACATGGATGTAATGTATAAAGAATATTTATATACACAGAGAGCATTGTGGGTTATTTGTCACATGTCAAATGGATTTGGCTGCATTTGGCATTAAGGCTTTTACTTTGAAACTGATGGGTCAAGTGATGCAAAAGGAAGAAGTTGGTGAGTCCAGCTTTATATTAATGTGGGACCACCTTATTTTGATGCCTTTATAGGTTAAAATTGTATGTTAAAAAATATAAGATACACAGACTGAAAATCCATAGTGGTCAGTGGCAGTGCAGATATAGCCTGTATCTCAGGACAAAGGTAGAATTATGTGTGTGGTCAGTGTTTGAAATTGTGACCATTGTGTTACAGTGATAGTGTCAATATGGATATTAAATGTTCAGATGCAATTTTCTGTTGCCCATGACATGGTTAATTTACATTTAATTAAAAAAAAAAGAAAAAAGGTTATTAATGCACTTGCAAGAACAATAACCTGCTTCCCACTTATATCTTGGGATGCTTGATTTGAAAGAGAAATTTAAATTTAAATTATAACAATTCTAATTATTTGTTAACTCCTGCTGCTCTTTCATCTGTTTCTGTCTGCAGATGTTTCTCATTTTTCACTCTGTATTGAGTTTTTTGTCAGAGTGATTGTTATTTGTGGTGCTTTAACTTGTGATCTCCTTCATGCCTCTATGCATGAAGGAGATGCATGTTTGTTTCTTTCCCAGTAAATACATAAGTACTTTTCTCTGAAGACAAAAGCTTATTTCTAACTTATTTCTTAGCTTATTTCTAACTAATATCACAATGGTGTTAATTAAAAAAAATTGCACATTAAATTATTAAACTGATATATGGCTTAAAATTAATAATCAGGTGCATTGTTGTTTTGATGCTCACATGTTTACTGTTACGGGTTGCCTAGCGTCTGCGTCGGACAACTCTCCTTCGTCTGCGGACAGCAGTGGTCCTACGGTACCTCCTGCGCCTACGAACGAGGGGAGAAGCCTGTGTGCGTCTGCGTGGCATTGTCAGAAAATGGATGACCTGCTGGGTGAAATGGGTCCTATTTATAAACTCTGTTTTGATGATGTTGTTGTTGTTGATGTCATAGATGTCGTAGATGATGTCATCGATGTCGTCAATGATGTTGGTGATGTTGGCGATGATGTCGTCAATGATGTCTTAGATCAGGGGTCACCAACACGTTGCCCACCCAGTCGCCCGTATGAACCGCATGAGTCGCCCACCGGCCTGTTCTAAAAATAGCTCAAATAGCACCACTTACCAATGAGCTGCATCTAATTTATTTTGTTTGCGCTTCTTGTTTAAATCAAACTTACACATAAACTGGAAATAACAATATATTTTTAAAAAAAATGTTTAATATAAATGAACTTTGACCTAGTTTCGTTCAAAGGTCAGTATGATGCAGGTGGTTTAGCATCCAGTGTGACGAGTCGGTGGACAGCAGCAGTACGGCGCAGCTGATGATCTTTATCAGGATGGTGTTTGATGATTTCTCCACAAAAGAAGAACTTCTCACACTACTGCCCCTAAAGACAACTACGAGGGGAGTTGACACATATATAACGCGGTGAAGGAGTTTTTGGTGTAGAAAAAAGTGCCCCTGGAAAAGCTGGTATCAGTGACTACAGACGGGGCTCCTGCTATGATCGGCCGACACACAGGATTCATTGCTCATTGTAAAGGTGACACAGAGTTCCCAAACTTTCTGCATTACCACTGCATCGTTCACCAGCAGGCCTTATGTGCAAAAGTGATCGGCTTTGAGCACGTGATGACTCCTGTTGTGAAGATCACAAACAGCATCCGCCCCAGAACTAAACAGCACAGAACATTCAAGGTACTGTTGGAGGAGCTGTCAACTGAATATGGTGACCTGCTACTACACACAGAAATACGATGGCTCAGCAGGTGCCTTGTTGACACAGAAAAGTACAGTGGTGTATGTACAGCAGCTATGAAGGTTGCAAGCCTGTTTGGTTCAACCTATCTTTGTGAATCAGCCTTTTCTGACATGAACTTCATCAAGAACAAACACAGAACACGATGACATGATGATGATTGATAATGATTATTATCACCACACACCAGCAGACACAAGGTTGGTTTATGACCTCACAGACACAGTAGCTACAGATGATGTCACAGGTCACACTGAATTGTAGGCTTTGATCTTTTTCTGTCACCTCATATATGAATATCACCACTCTAGCCAGACAGGTTTATGAATGCAAAATATAAAATAGATCAAGCTGAGGCCGACTAGACTTCCTCAGATGGACGCCTGGAGTCAGTCATAAGGACACCTGACGGTTGTTTCGGGACAGTCTTGAAATATTGTGAACCTGCCTGAAAGTAGTGAAACTGTCTCTGTGTCTGTGTACTGAAACTTGTAAACATGTACATGAATCAACAAATGTGTATTCAGATTTGCAGCTGTATGGAGGTTTGTGAATGTGTAGACAGTAGCAGCAAGCTTCTCTTCCCTCATTAGACACCATCAAGTTGCATTTCAACAAGTCCTTCGCCCCATCTGCTCCAGTGCAGCATGATACATAAGACACACATTGTGACATGATAAGCATGGTGTCATTGTGAGATCACATATATATATATATACATAATGACAGAGGATAAAGGATAAACCTGCAAGGTGATGATGTCACAAAGCCATGATCTATGACATCATCATGACATCATCATCATCTATGACATCATCTACGACATCATCAAAACAGAGTTTATAAATAGGACCCATTTCACCCAGCAGGTCATCCATTTTCTGACAATGCCACGCAGACGCACACAGGCTTCTCCCCTCGTTCGTAGGCGCAGGAGGTACCGTAGGACCACTGCTGTCCGCAGACGAAGGAGAGTTGTCCGACGCAGACGCTAGGCAACCCGTAACAGTAAACATGTGAGCATCAAAACAACAATGCACCTGATTATTAATTTTAAGCCATATATCAGTTTAATAAGTTAATGTGCAATTTGTTTTTTAAATTAACACCATCATAATATTAGTTAGAAATAAGCTGATATAAGATAAATCGTACCAGAGCTAATCCATAATGACACTTCTACCATTTGAGTATTCAGTATTTTTGTTACTTTTCTCTGAAGACAAAACCTATGTTAAACTGATTGCAGCAACTAGTAATCTATATATATATTTCTGGTTTGAAATATAGATTACTAGTTGCTGCAATCAGTTTAACATAGGTTTGTCTTCAGAGAAAAGTACTTATGTATTTACTGGGAAAGAAACAAACATGCATCTCCTTCATGCATAGAGGCATGAAGGAGATCACAAGTTAAAGCACCACAAATAACAATCACTCTGACAAAAAACTCAATACAGAGTGAAAAATGAGAGACATCTGCAGACAGAAACCGATGAAAGAGCAGCAGGAGTTAACAAATAATTAGAATTGTTATAATTTAAATTTAAATTTCTCTTTCAAATCAAGCATCCCAAGATATAAGTGGGAAGCAGGTTATTGTTCTTGCAAGTGCATTAATAACCTTCTTTTTTTTTTTTTTTAATTAAATGTAAATTAACCATGTCATGGGCAACAGAAAATTGCATCTGAACATTTAATATCTATATTGACACTATCACTGTAACACAATGGTCACAATTTCAAACACTGACCACACACATAATTCTACCTTTGTCCTGAGATACAGGCTATATCTGCACTGCCACTGACCACTATGGATTTTCAGTCTGTGTATCTTGGGAAGTTAAAAAATAATATTTTTTAACATACAATTTTAACCTATAAAGGCATCAAAATAAACTGGTCCCACATTAATATAAAGCTGGACTCACCAACTTCTTCCTTTTGCATCACTTGACCCATCAGTTTCAAAGTAAAAGCCTTAATGCCAAATGCAGCCAAATCCATTTGACATGTGACAAATAACCCACAATGCTCTCTGTGTATATAAATACATTACATCCGGTTACGTCAATCGGAGGTTACTAAAATTAATGTGTCATCGGTGTGTGCCAAGACAATGTCGGACTCCGTAATTTTCTCTGGTCCCCTACCAAATGTAACCAGTGATGACATGTATAGCCGCATGTCGTCGTTTCACCGCTGGCTGTCGAGGTGGTGTCCAGATAATAATGTGGGCTTCATAGATAATTGGGCACCTTTCTGGGGAAAACCTGGTCTGATTAGGAGAGACGGCATTCATCCCACTTTGGATGGAGCAGCTCTTATATCGAAAAACATGGCCAAGTTTATTAGTCGATCAAATCCATGACAATCCAGAGTTGAGACCAGGAAGCAGAGCTGCAGTCTTACACGCTTCTCTGCTCCTCCACTAGAGCAGCTGCCCACCCAATCATCTAGTATAGAGACTGTGTCTGCCCCCCGTCCACCTGCATTATTTAAAGATAAAACAAACAGAAGAGTAAATCATAAAAACTTAATAAAAATTAAATCAACATCTCCATCCATCTTTGGACTCTTGAATTTTAGGTCTGCCTCACTGAAACCTGGTTGCAGGAGGATGAATATGTTAGTTTAAATGAATCCACTCCCCCCAGTCATTGTAATACTCATATTCCTCGAAGTACTGGTCGAGGTGGTGGAGTTGGAGCCATATTTGACTCTAGTTTACTCATTAATCCTAAACCTAAACTGAATTATAATTCATTTGAAAGTCTCGTTCTTAGCCTGACTCACCCAACCTGGAAAACATTACAGCCAATATTATTTGTTATATTATATCGAGCTCCAGGTCCTTATTCTAAATTTCTATCTGAATTTGCAGAATTTGCATCAGGCTTGGTTGTTAAAACAGATAAAGTAATTATTGTAGGTGATTTTAATATTCATGTCGACAACCATAGTGATAGTCTTAGTACTGCATTTATCTCTTTGTTAGACTCAATTGGCTTCTGTCAGAGTGTAAACAAACCAACTCATTGTCTGAATCACACTCTTGACCTTGTACTCTCATATGGCATTGAAATTGATCATCTAATAGTCTTTCCACATAATCCTATCCTATCTGACCATTTTTAATAACCTTTGAGTTCATACTACTGGACTATAAGCCTTTTTTCAGAAACTCCTACAGCAGATGTTTATCAAATTTAAGGAAACAATTACTATAGTATTAAATTCAATGCCATGTCTTAATGTTACAGAGGACTCAGCAGCTTCCTGTAGCCCCTCACACATAGATCAGCTCGTTAGTAATACTACAGAGTCATTACAGACAACTCTTGACTCTATTGCACCTATGAAAAAGAAGACAATAAAACAGAGGAGGTTAGCACCATGGTATAGCCAGCACACTCACAAATTAAAGCAAGAGGCACGTAAATCTGAACGTAAATGGCGTGCCTCTAAACTGGAAGAATCTCGCCTAGCCTGGCAAGATAATCTTGCAATTTATAGGAAGGCTCTGCGTAATGCAATATTAGAGACAAAATTCATCACCTTTTGCCCTCAACAGGCACTCATCTGAAGTTGGATACAGCAAGTTTGGAAATAGCTATAAAACCTGATATATATTTAGACTGCTTTTCTCCCGTCGAAGTTCAACAAATAACTACTCTACTACTATTCGAGGAGTTTCAGTCAGGATCTGTACTTGTCCTATTAGATCTTAGTGCCGCACAAGGTTCTGTATTAGGGCCACCCAACAAGATCCTCTTCTGTGGAATAAACTACCTCTCTGTGTTCGGGAGGCAGACACGGTCAACACCTTTAAGAGTAGACTTAAGACTTTCCTTTTTGATAAAGCTTATAGTTAGGGCTGGCTCAGGTCATCCCTTAGTTATGCTGCCATAGAACTAGACTGCTGGGGGACTCACATACTCTCTCGTTCTCTCTCTCTCCTTTTCTATCCATCTATCATTTTCATTTCATTTCATTTCATCTTCTTCCGCTTATCCGTTTGTCGGGTCGCGGGGGCAGCAGCTTCAGCAGGGAACCGGGGGTCGGAGCGCCAGGGTCCCCGCCTCCGACTGCCGCCCATCTCTCTTTGCACCGTTAGACCCCTCCCATGGGTGGTGGGCCCATGGGAAGGGGGTACAGCACCTGGTATTCCCAGGCGGTCTCCCATCCAAGTACTAACCAGGCCCGACCCTGCTTAGCTTCCGAGATCAGACGAGATCGGGCGTGTTCAGGGTGGTATGCTGACTCTATCTATCTATCTATCTATCTATCTATCTATCTATCTATCTATCTATCTATCTATCTATCTATCTATCTATCTATCTATCTATCTATCTATCTATCTATCTATCTATCTATCTATCTATCTATCTATCTATCTATCTATCTATCTATCATGTTACTAACTAAACTTCTTCCCCGGAGTCTGCATGCGTTGTCACCGTCATCATTGTTACCATATCCCCATTACAGATTATAGTTAGTTAATGATTTGCTGCTGTGCATCTGTATCTTTACCACTAGTTTCACTGCTACTGTAATAATTCATCATTCATTGTAATTCATTGTGAGTGTACAATATGTGTGTGTTGATTTGTTCTGTACATGTGACATCATTGCACGTCTGTCCGTCCTGGGAGAGGGATCCCTCCTCTGTGGCTCTTCCTGAGGTTTCTTCCACCTTTTTCCCTGTTAAAAGGTTTTTTGGTGGTCAAGTTTTTCCTCACTAATCGAGGGTCTAAGGACAGAGGGTGTCACTCCATGTACAGATTGTAAAGCCCTCTGAGACAAATGTATTTTGTGATTTTGGGCTATATAAATAAAATTTGATTTGATTTGATCCATGTTACATTTAAAAGAAATAGAAATACAGCTAACAGGAAAAATCACATTCAAGTAATTTTTGTGCTGCACATTGCAGCGTCGTCACCCAGCCTCCTAAGGCCAAGAACAATAACTTAGATATGCTTTTTGTTTGTTTCTTTTCCAGTAAATACATAAGTATTTTTGTTACTTTTCTCTGAACACAAAACCTATGTTAAACTGATTGCAGCAACTAGTAATTTATATATCTGGTTTGAAATGGTAGAAGTGTCATTATGGATTAGCTCTGGTAGGATTTATCTTATTTCATCTTATTGTTAGCTAATATTATGATGGTGTTAATTTAAAAAACTAATTGCACATTAACTTATTAAACTGATATATGGCTTAAAATTAATAATCAGGTGCATTGTTGTTTTGATGCTCACATGTTTACTGTTACGGGTTGCCTAGCGTCTGCGTCGGACAACTCTCCTTCGTCTGCGGACAGCAGTGGTCCTACGGTACCTCCTGCGCCTACGAACGAGGGGAGAAGCCTGTGTGCGTCTGCGTGGCATTGTCAGAAAATGGATGACCTGCTGGGTGAAATGGGTCCTATTTATAAACTCTGTTTTGATGATGTCATAGATGATGTCATAGATGATGATGATGCCTTGATGATGTCATAGATGATGGCTTTGTGACATCATCACCTTGCAGGTTTATCCTTTATCCTCTGTCATTATGTATATATGTGATCTCACAATGACACCATGCTTATCATGTCACAATGTATGTCGTCATCCAGCCTCCTAAGGCACGAAAAAAATGTAACAACCCAAATGACTGAAGTCGAGAACAGAGCCTCAAACCCGCCAAAACCCCACAACCCCAAACACTACAACCCCAAACACCACAAGGCTCCTGGAAGCTCAACAGAATGGCAGACGCTAGGCGGTGAAGGAGTTTTTGGTGTAGAAAAAAGTGCCCCTGGAAAAGCTGGTGTCAGTGACTACAGACGGGGCTCCTGCTATGATCGGCCGACACACAGGATTCATTGCTCATTGTAAAGGTGACACAGAGTTCCCAAACTTTCTGCATTACCACTGCATCATTCACCAGCAGGCATTATGTGCAAAAGTGATCGGCTTTGAGCACGTGATGACTCCTGTTGTGAAGATCATAAACAGCATCCGCTCCAGAACTAAACAGCACAGAACATTCAAGGTACTGTTGGAGGAGCTGTCAACTGAATATGGTGACCTGCTACTACACACAGAAATACGATGGCTCAGCAGGTGCCTTGTTGACACAGAAAAGTACAGTGGTGTATGTACAGCAGCTATGAAGGTTGCAAGCCTGTTTGGTTCAACCTATCTTTGTGAATCAGCCTTTTCTGACATGAACTTCATCAAGAACAAACACAGAACACGCCTCACTGATGCACATCTGCAAGACTCACTCAGAGTTGCAGTGTCAAGTTACACACCAGAGTACAACATACTGGTAAACAGCATGCAATGCCAGGCTTCCCACTAACTGACAAAGAAACAGATACCAGATTTGGTGTCTAGTTCATAATTTGTTAAATGTGTTTGTAAAATGTAACAATTGTTTATGTTAAAATGTTAATGTAAAAAAATCTGCGGACTTAAGTGTAAAGTTCACAACGTAATCAGATTTATTGTAAAATCTGAAAGTTTATTTTTGTATTTTACATGATTTATTTGTACAAATGTGGTGCAAAGTAATTCATGATTTGTTAAAAAATGTTAGTGGCTAGTAAAAATGGGACATTGTGATTTCCTAGGACTGTTGTAGAAGTGATCATTTTAAAATGAACAACACTTGTACTAAGCCAAAATATAAAAATAAAGTGTTGCATATTCAGATGTTGGCGATAATGTTGTGAATGATTAGGATTATTAGAGACGGCATCCATCCCACTTTGGATGGAGCAGCTCTTATATCTAGAAGTTTATTAGTCGATCTAACCCATGACAATCCAGAGTTGAGACCAGGAAGCAGAGCTGCAGTCTTACACGCTTCTCTGCGCCTCCACTAGAGCAGCTGCCCACCCAATCATCTAGTATAGAGACTGTGTCTGTCCCCCGTCCACCTGCATTATTTAAAGATAAAACAAACAGAAGAGTTAATCATAAAAACTTAATAAAAATTAAATCAACATCTCCAAGAGTCCAAAACAAGATAATTAAATGTGGACTCTTGAATATTAGGTCCTTGTCCTCTAAAGCTGTTTTAGTGAATGAATTAATATCTGATTATGATATTGATTTATTCTGCCTCACTGAAACCTGGTTGCAGGAGGATGAATATGTTTAAATGAATCCACTCCAACCAGTCATTGTAATACTCAGAACGCTGCTGCACGTGTTCTGACAGGAACCAAAATCAGAGATCACATCTCTCCCATTTTGGCTTCCTTGCACTGGCTACCCGTTAAATCTAGAATAGAATTTAAAATTCTTCTACTAACATATAAAGCTCTTCATGGTCAGGCACCATCATATTTAAAAGAGCTCATAGTACCTTACCACCCCACTAGAACATTGCGCTCCCAGGATGGTGGGTTCCTTGTGGTTCCTATAGTGTCCAAAAGTAGATTGGGAGCCAGAGATTTCAGCTATCAAGCTCCTCTTCTGTGGAATAAACTACCACTCTGTGTTCGGGAGGCAGACAAGATCAACACCTTTAAGAGTAGACTTAAGACTTTCCTTTTTGATAAAGCTTATAATTAGGGCTGGCTCAGGTCATCCCTTAGTTATGCTGCCATAGAACTAGACTACTGGGGGACTCACATACTCTCTCATTCTCTCTCTCTCCTTATCTATCCATCTATCTAATCCATCTATCTATCATGTTACTAATTAAACTTCTTCCTCAGAGTTTCTGTGCTCTCTCGTCCGGCAGGTTCTTGTGGACTGTGTCTGCTGCTGTGGTCCTGCGTGGCGTCTTCTGCATGTGCTGCTTATCATGTCACAATGTATGTCGTCATCCAGCCTCCTAAGGCACCAAAAAAATATGACAACCCAAATGACTGAAGTCGAGAACAGAGCCTCAAACCCGCCAAAACCTCACAACCGCAAACACTACAAGGCTCCTGGAAGCTCAACAGAATACGCTAGACAACCCGTAACAGTAAACATGTGAGCATCAAAACAACAATGCACCTGATTATTAATTTTAAGCCATATATCAGTATGGCTTAATGTGCATTTTTTTATTAACACCATAATAATATTAGCTAACAATAAGATGAAATAAGATAAATCCTACCAGAGCTAATCCATAATGACACTTCTACCATTTCAAACCAGATATATAAATTACTAGTTGCTGCAATCAGTTTAATATAGGTTTTGTGTTCAGAGAAAAGTAACAAAAATACTTATGTATTTACTGGTAAAGAAACAAACAAAAAGATGCATAGCTAAGTTATTGTTCTTGCAAGTGCATTTATAATCTTTTTTTTAATTAAATGTAAATTAACCAAGAAATAGAAATACAGCCAACAGGAAAAATCACATTCAAGTAATTTCTGTGCTGCACATTGCAACGTCGTCACCCAGCTTTCTAAGGCACCAAAAAAATCTAACAACCCAAATGACTGAAGTCGAGAACAGAGCCTCAAACCCGCCAGAACCCCACAACCCCAAACACTACAACCCCAAACACCACAAGGCTCCTGGAAGCTCAACAGAATGGCATACAGACGGATTAAAACCACAATTTTCCACAGGTGTATTTATACTGGCACAAATAATCTGAGGATCAATTCTTTGTGGCAGCCCAGCAAACATTCACTTACTGAACATATGTTGATATGCTAAAGTTAAAATGACATAAAACATCCATATTTTCTGCCATTGTAAAACAGATCATATTTTCCCCATGTTATCATCTCTACATTGGCTCCCTGTAAAATCTGGAATAGAATTTAAAATCCTTCTCCTTACCTATAAAACCCACAATGGTCAGTCACCATCATATCTTAAAGAGCTTATAATATTAAATCGAACGCAACTGGACTTGGTTATTTGTCTTTGAGGACGTTTCACCTCTCATCCAAGAGGCTTCATCAGTTCACGCTAGCTTGACTAGGCTGGGACTAGTCCAACTAGCTGGTGTAGAAACCCAGGTATTTATCCTCTGTGGAGGCAGTCACATGACCAGTGATGTCATTGGCTCATTAACACTCCATGTGCCCAACGACAGTCGTTTAGTGACAGTCGTTGGGGGTGGTGAAAGTTAGTTTCGACTTTGTTAGTGCTCTATCGTGTATTAACGACAGTCGTTAGAGTCACATGGGGTCTTTTGTGAATGGCTGTTGTTCTTAGAGGCTAAATTGCTGAATCTCCTGGGAAGAGATGAAAGGGCAGCATTGTAAATTGGAGATAGATGGTGTCTCAGACCTCCTCCTCTGGGATGGTTTTTCTAATTCCACATAGAAGGCTTCTTTTACCCCTCTTTCAAACCATCTATCCTCTCTGTCCAGGATGTGAACATTGTTGTCCTCAAAGGAGTGAGCTTTCTCCTTAAGGTGTAAGTAGACTGCAGAGTCTAGGCCTGAGGAGTTGGGCCTCCTGCTTAGTTTCCCCAATGTAGAGAATGGAGCCAGATGAAACCATGATTTCCTACGATAAGTAGACAGCAGAGTCTAGGCCTGAGGAGTTGGGCCTCCTGTGTTGGTACATGCGTTTGTGCAATGGTTGCTTAGTTTCCCCAATGTAGAGGTCTTTGCATTCCTCATTGCACTGTACTGCATACATCAGATTTTTTTCTGAGTGTGTGGTGTTCTGTCTTTGGGGTGAACAGTCTCTGTCTGAGTGTGTTGCTGGGTTTGAAATACACAGGGATACAGTGCTTGTTAAAGATCCTCCTGAGTTTCTCTGATACCCCAGATACATATGGAATCACAGTGTTGTTTCTTTTGTCTTGTTTTTCTTTCTCAACCCCCTTGTTGGTGTTTTTTTCTGGAGCCAGCTGCAGTTTTTACAAAGGCCCAATTGGGATAACTTGTGGTTATCCTAATTGGGCCTTTGTAAAAAGACACAAGGGGAAGAACATGAGCACCTGAGGGACTCATGTTCTTCCCCTTGTGTCTGTGAGCTGGTGGGTACATTATCAGCCCTGTGTTGCAGGGTTCTGATAACACCAAGCTTGTGTTCCAGTGGGTGGTGTGAGTCGAAAAGGAGATATTGGTCTGTGTGTGTGGGTTTCCTGTATACCCCAAATGTGGAGGCTCCTGTCTTTTTCAATATGGACGTCACAGTCTAAGAAGGGCAAACTGTTGTCCTTAACATCTTCTCTGGTGAACTTGATGTTTCTGTCCACTGAGTTGATGTGTTCAGTAAAGGCTTGCACTTCTTGGGTTTTGATCTTGACCCATGTGTCATCCACATATCTGAACCAGTGGCTCGGTGTTACTCCTTCAAAGGAGCTCAGGGCCCTGCGTTCCATTTCCTCCATGTACAGATTGGCCACAATGGGGAATACTACCATTTTTTGGGGAGCCATTTTTCTGTCTGTAAAATTTGCAATTAAACTGGAAATATGTGGTGTTGAGGCATAAATCCAGAAGTAGGCATATCTGTTCTGGTCCTGGAGAGAGTTGTCATGTGTAAGTCGCTTCTCACTGTTTCCAAAGCCTCCGTGGTTGGTATGCAAGTGAACAGGGAAGTCACATCTTAGGAAACCATGGTCTCATCTGGCTCCATTCTTAGGTTCCGGATTTTGTGAAACAATCTGGTGTATGCAGTACAGTGCAATGAGGAATGGGGAAACTAAGAGGAGGCCCAACTCCTCAGGCCTAGACTCTGCTGTCTACTTATCGTAGGAAATCATGGTTTCATCTGGCTCCATTCTCTACATTGGGGAAACTAAGCAGGAGGCCCAACTCCTCAGGCCTAGACTCTGCAGTCTACTTACACCTCAAGGAGAAAGCTCACTCCTTTGAGGACAACAATGTTCACATCCTGGACAGAGAGGATAGATGGTTTGAAAGAGGGGTAAAAGAAGCCATCTATGTGAAATTAGAAAAACCATCCCTAAACAGAGGAGGAGGTCTGAGACACCATCTATCTCCAATTTACAATGCTACCCTTTCATCTATTCCCAGGAGATTCAGGAGTTTAGCCTCTAAGAACAACAGCCATTCACAAAAGACCCCATGTGACTCTAACGACTGTCGTTAATACACGATAGAGCACTAACAAAGTCGAAACTAACTTTCACCACCCCCAACGACTGTCACTAAACGACTGTCGTTGGGCACATGGAGTGTTAATGAGCCAATGACATCACTGGCCATGTGACTGCCTCCACAGAGGTTAAATACCTGGGTTTCTACACCAGCTAGTTGGACTAGTCCCAGCCTAGTCAAGCTAGCATGAACTGATGAAGCCTCTTGGATGAGAGGTGAAACGTCTTCAAAGACAAATAACCAAGTCCAGTTGCGTTCGATTTAATCTCCTTGAGATGTATTATAAGCTCTTAAGATATGATGGTGACTGACCATTGTGGGTTTTATAGGTAAGGAGAAGGATTTTAAATTCTATTCCAGATTTTACAGGGAGCCAATGTAGAGACGATAACATGGGAAAAATATGATCTGTTTTACAATGGCAGCAAATATGGATGTTTTATGTCATTTTAACTTTAGCATATCAACATATGTTCAGTAAGTGAATGTTTACTGGGCTGCCACAAAGAATTGATCCTCAGATTATTTGTGCCAGTATAAATAAACCTGTGGAAAATTGTGGTTTTAACCGTCTGTATGCCATTCTGTTGAGCTTCCAGGAGCCTTGTGGTGTTTGGGGTTGTAGTGTTTGGGGTTGTGGGGTTCTGGCGGGTTTGAGGCTCTGTTCTCGACTTCAGTCATTTGGGTTGTTAGATTTTTTTGGTGCCTTAGGAGGCTGGGTGACGACGTTGCAATGTGCAGCACAGAAATTACTTGAATGTGCTTTTTCCTGTTGGCTGTATTTCTATTTCTTGGTTAATTTACATTTAATTAAAAAAAAGATTATAAATGCACTTGCAAGAACAATAACTTAGCTATGCATCTTTTTGTTTGTTTCTTTACCAGTAAAAACATAAGTATTTATCTTATTTCATCTTATTGTTAGCTAATATTATTATGGTGTTAATAAAAAAAAATGCACATTAAGCCATACTGATATATGGCTTAAAATTAATAATCAGGTGCATTGTTGTTTTGATGCTCACATGTTTACTGTTACGGGTTGCCTAGCGTCTGCGTCGGACAACTCTCCTTCGTCTGCGGACAGCAGTGGTCCTACGGTACCTCCTGCGCCTACGAACGAGGGGAGAAGCCTGTGTGCGTCTGCGTGGCATTGTCAGAAAATGGATGACCTGCTGGGTGAAATGGGTCCTATTTATAAACTCTGTTTTGATGATGTCGTAAATGATGTCATAGATGATGATGATGTCATGATGATGTCATAGATGATGGCTTTGTGACATCATCACCTTGCAGGTTTATCCTTTATCCTCTGTCATTATGTATATATATATATATATGTGATCTCACAATGGCACCATGCTTATCATGTCACAATGTGTGTCTTATTTATCACGCTGCACTGGAGCAGATGGGGCGAAGGACTTGTTGAAATGCAACTTGATGGTGTCTAATGAGGGAAGAGAAGCTTGCTGCTACTGTCTACACATTCACAAACCTCCATACAGCTGCAAATCTGAATACACATTTGTTGATTCATGTACATGTTCACAAGTTTCAGTACACAGACACAGAGACAGTTTCACTACTTTCAGGCAGGTTCACAATATTTCAAGACTGTCCCGAAACAACCGTCAGGTGTCCATATGACTGACTGTAATCATTCCTCCTGTTCATACTAAAACAAATCTCACAGTGTCAAACAAATAAATCACTTATCAGATAAAGAGATAAATGAGAATGCACCTTCAGATTAAATACGTTACCATTTATTGTTAGATCCTTTCAACACAGCTAATACAGATAAACAAAACACGATACCAGTATTGTATCAAAGGTCCACTGCGAGTTGGATGGTTGCTTAGAGAAAAATATAACAAGATTTCTATCTTGAGAAAATCGCCACATGGTCATTATTCAGGAAAATATAGAAGGCAAAGACTTACAGTATAAAATGTACAGCCACATGATTATATAATATATATATATAACATTGCACATTATACCAAAAAAAAAGAGAAAAAGAAACCACACATGAAAAACAAAATAAGTGTACACAATATACAACAAGGCACTGTGGAAGAAACCTGCACTCGTATCTTTGGATGGATCTGCCGCCTGCGGAGCTCCACTGAAATGTTGTAGGAATGTCACACGGCAACGAGTCCAGCTGAGCAAGTCATTCAAACTAAAGCCTGCCACCTTTCTAATGTCTCCATCACTGCAGTCTGAGCTGCACGTAATGTTTCTACACCTTAAGTGCTTTGTGGGTGCGGGGATGGAAATATGAAGTCTATGCGTATACATTATTTGTATGCAGGGTTTTCTTTCTTTTCATCTTTTTCTGTGTTACCGTTTTAAAATAAAAAAAATAAAAAAATTGTAAAGCCCAAATCAGAAGTTGTACTGACTGCAGCAGCGTTTCATAGAGCATTTTATCGCTACTGACCTCAATTATTGGCTCATTAAAAAGCATGTTTAAGAAATTCCTGATTCTGGAGGATTAAACGTAATTAATAAAAGTCTATCAAGGTACACGTATGTGTAATTTTACACTTTAAATTGAGAAACAGTCCATGTTTTTTTCGGCTGATGAATCCAATTAAATTCTTCATCTTACCGTATGATATAACCTAAAAATCCCACACTGTAAAAGTCCAATATTTCCATACAGCAGTGCCAACAATATCCAAGTTTACATCCAGCACATTTCCAGAAAAATGACAAGAGAAAAACACAAATCAATGAGCGTTTCTAACCACTAATGTTAAACAGATTTAAAGAAACAAACATACTCGAGTTTAGCTTGAATGACATGGTCAGCGGGGCAGGTTTTGCAGTGTACAAGTACATATGTAGTTAAAGGGAACACGGGAGCACCTTCCAGATTCTGCTTACACAGGAACAAAAGTTGCATCGAAGACAAAATCTGATTGGAGTTTGTCCTGCTTTAGTTTGAACAGGCACTTTGTATCATCAGCAAATCAATCAAAGCAATCAATCAAAAGTTGAAATGCTTAAGACGAATACAGTTGCATATTATTTACAGTGAACAGATCATCCTGGAGAAAGTTCGTATTGAAGGTCCCAGAGTTTTCAAAGCAGAGGAAAAGCTTTCACACTATTTTCTTTCCTCCATCTTCTCTATTTATTTTTTTTTTAAACATTCGGACAGCGTGTACACACCTCTCTTTGAACTCACACACACTCACACTCAGACACACACACACACACACACACACACACACTCACAGGCACATAAACCTCAGTAACAAACAGCTCCATCTTGCAGCAACAGTCCTTATAGTGCCATATAGCATCAGCATCAAGACAAAATTAACTGTTTTTTTTTTCCCCAAAACAAAACATATCCACATTTCAAAGAGCAAACTCTGACTGGATGAAACCTTCAGCTGGTTTTCTTTGGTCTAGAAAACAGGGTGAAGTTGAATTTGCTGCATTTTTGTTTCCAATCAGAGGCTGAATATTCCTTCACCATCCTAGGAAATGAAAATCTGCACCTGAATACACATCTGGATTTTACATTTTAAACAAAACATTGTGTTATTTCTTAGTTATATTTCACTGTAAGCTGTTACATAACCTTAGATTTAAGATTGATGAGCACTCCATGAGGAATATTAAGAAATTTGACAGCACAATTAAATAATTTAAGGTCCAAGAAAGACTATTGAGAAGGAACAGATGAAGTTATTTTAAAGTAATTACTAAACTGAAGGGATGAAATAATAATACTGAGGCCACAAGTGACCAACTTAAGGGAACAAAGTGTGGATCTGTAAGGTTTTGGAACAAAAACTTAATTTGAGCTAGTTAGCATTAAGAGCATTTGTGGTTTATCTCCAGCATTCAGAGTCAGTCTGGCGTGTAAAAATGTACGAGCTGCTCTTTCCAGACACCAAGGATGAGCGTCCGTGCACGGCCAGAGGCTGCTGCACTCCAACATGTGGCCAAAAGGTCACCAGGCGCTACACTGGCTGCCGTGGCTACTGACCGACTGAGAGTTGCTGTAGCGCTTCTTGACGATCATGCTGATGTAGGCCTTCATCAGCTTGGCGATGTCCATGACCTGCACAGTAGAGGAGGAGTGTTTGTAGTTAGTAATGTGTTAAGCCTGCCACGCAGGGCTCAGTCATACCAGCTTGTATTACAGTAAATCATCACTCATTATTGTTTTTGCTCACAAGTGAAGATTCACTGTAAGTTCAGTCTTGCAGAGAAAATCATTAAAATGGAGGATGTTGTCCTTAACACATTTACCTTTTTGAAATGTTCTAATAAACGACAGAACATTCAGTCATTTGATATCTTAACATCACGTTACAGTGTTTTAATCTCAGGAATCTTATTTTTACCTTTCTCATGAGATACGTACCATTTGGGTTTCAAAGACCAGCTCTCGGCCCTCCACAGCGATCTTGTAAGAGTTGGGCAGCGGAGCTCCAAAGGAGAGAATCTGTTCATACGGGAAAACCTCCTGAGGCCACGGCTCGCCCCGCTTGTACACTGATATGGCCTCCCGGCTCACACCTAGCCACAGCTCAGAGGGGAACGATCCGTCTCTGCACTGAAGCGACAAAAAGGAAGAAACATCCTGCATGAGAGCTCTGAGACTAAACTTATCATACCAACTGCTGACCCTGAACTACCTGAATCACAGGTTTGTGAACATTATAACTTATAAATACTCTTGAGTTTGAATTAAAGCTGTAAATGAAAGAATCTGCAACACCTCTGTTACATTCTTACCTCGACGTTGAACAGTGTGGATCCGTACCCCGGCCACTCCTTCGCCAGCGCCATGTATTTGACCATGGCCTGTTCCTGGCTCATTCCCTGCAGTTTCTTCCACTTGTCTATAACGCTGGTTCTCACCGCCGTGACCTCCTCCCTCATCCAGGCCTCCAGGCTGTTCTCCTCTTCCAGCTTCTGCCTACTTATCGAGCCGCTGCGGAAGCTCCGTCTCAGCGTTCCCTCCAGGAAGCTCGAGCGTTTTCTCTCAGACGTCCCTGAGCGGTCAGCCACCGAGCCGGTGCCCGGGGCAAACGTCTTGGCAGAGTTCTGCACCCGGGCCCGCAAACGTGCCATGGGGAACACCTGGGACATTTCAGGAATGGTGACTTGGGAGCTGTGATCACCCAGGAGGTACTGAAGTCTCAGGGCAGCCAGGAACTGAAGAGTCTCTTCAGGGGCCGGATACTGACCACGAATAACTGCTTCATGAGCCTGCAGAGGGCCGACGGAGGAGATTTAAGTCACGGTTTTGAAACTACAATTCATGAGCTAATGCAACATCAAGGCACCTGTACTACAAACTGAGATGTAGTCGAAGAAGGAAACGTTTCATTGACTTATTTAGTATGATACCAGATGATATTTTACTTTTTTATATTTTTAGCAAAACTCTAAAATAAGCTTAACTTCTTAAAGAACTTAAACCTAAAATAAATACAATTGAAAATGAACATTATCATTTAAAAAACTGGAATTATCTGATCAAAGAATGTGAACATTTAACGCAGCTTCTGGTACCTGAAAGCTGTTGATATAGTTTGAACCTGTCGTGATATTTTGATTGACTAAAGAAACTAAGATATTGAAATACGTTATGTCTGTTTTTAATTATGTTTTAAACTGTGGGTGTAAATTAGCTGCTGAGCTCTAAAGTATTAGAAAAAAAAAGAAAAGCTGGTGAGACGAAGCCTATTAGATGCAAAAACAACACTGTTTACCTGCTCAAACATGAAGGCAAACTCTACGCTGTCTTTGGGAACATTGTCTGTGTCCAAGAAGCAGTAAAGCTTGAAGTAAAACTTCCAGCCGGTGTTTTGTTCATCTGGGCTCGCCGAAAGCCTGAAAGACAGAGAGTATGAACGAATTAATTATAGTTTTGTGTCATGCCATTAAAATTGTCCATCAAACACAATAATACAATTCATGTTCCAAAAAAAGCTAATTGTTTCTGCAAACTATCTACTGTAAAAAATACCTTTACAAAGAATATTTTTAATCAAACCAATACTAGCTTTTTGTTTCAAAGTGCATTCACACACACACACACACACACACTGTGCCGCTTACTTTTCAAACTTGGCGAGCACGTCGGCCACCACCATGCGGCTCTCGATGGCTTTCTCTGTGGTGTCGTTGTGTTCAAACAAAGCAAACATGTTCCTGCTGTCCTCCATGGTCAGACCGCGGATCAGCTTTTCTACCACCTGACACACGTACACACAGAATAAGATTAAGACATAATACTAAGACAACACTTTTGCAGATAAGGACCAACAACATCTAAGACGTTTAAATGATGTTTTTTGGTTTTTCAATCATGTGACCCGGTCTCCCAGCATCCCCTGCAGACACCCACCTCTCCGGCGGTGGTGTGCGAGTTGATGGTGATCTTGCAGGAGCCTCCGCCGTGACAGTGCACAGTCGTGCTCATTTCCTGGCGAGCTACAATGGAACGGATCTCCTCCTGTGACGGGACGTTCTCCCTGGCGCGAGTCTTCTTCAGAGAGTCGATGGCGAAGGCGGCGTAGCGCTCCATCTCTGTGCCGGGGAAGAGCTCTCGAGTCCTGTGCAGAGATTTTGATTGTCAGTGTGACAGATTTATTTCTCTGTTTGATAAGGTTTGATGAAGATGTTAAATATTGTCTTTTGTTAATAAATACAAAGAACAGTAAACAAGACCTCACCTCTTCAGGTGGAACTTGAGGTATCTGAGGACGCTCCTGGTCGGTACGAAGGTGCAGGACATGCAGGCCATTATCTTCCAGCTGCAGAGGTTCCCGGGGCTGCCGGGCTGCGGCGGCCGCGTCGTCTGCTTGATCAGCTGGCAGTAGAGTTCATCCCGCAGCGGTTTGAGCTCCTGGCCGGTCTGCAGGATGCCCTGTATGATGGGCACCGGGTCGGCCACGCCCTCCAGGTGCTGCAGGGAGCTGAACACTCTGAGGGCTTCCTCTTGCAGCGTGGTGTAACTTCTGTTCCTTGGAGCTGAGCAGAGCCGAGGGGAACACGTTAGCATAAAATCTCAACCACCTCACCTTTAATACTACAGTAATATGACTGAATGTAGTTCCTGTGCGACTCACAGGTGAGGTGGATGTCTCCGTAGGGCAGCGGCAGCAGTGGTGAGTGCAGCGGGTGGTGGCTGTAGCGCAGGATGGGGTTCCTCTTGTAGATCTGCTCCACCACCTCCAGGTTCAGGCAGTTCTCCTGCAGGGGGAAGAGGATTATCTGAAGAAGGTAGTTTCATGGCACGACGACGTCTGACGGTTTTGCATCAGACTGGATGAATCTGTATTTTTATATATATACAGTTACCAAGTTTATTTTTCTTAGCACAGGTCTCGTCCTACCTTGATGTCCTGGATGAGCTGCTGGGTCGGTGTGTCGAGGGGCGCTTTGGTGTCGATGACGTTCTGGATGGAGTTGGCCCAACGCATGGCCTCATTCAGCAGCTTACAGTAGAGGCGGTACGAGTGTTTACGACCGTATACGATCACGTTCCAGTAGCCTGTCAGGAAAGAGAGACAAAAAAACAAACAATCCTGTTGAACCACGTAGCAAAGGTTCAATTGTTTCTGACTGAGTGAAAGTGTATCCTGTCAACATGAAATATATGTAAAATGAAACCAGAATATGAATCTCTGTTTCTTACCGGTCTCTTTAAAGACCTTTTCGTCCGGCTGAACCACTGAGCAGAGGCTGTTTAGCACCAGTGTTCCCAGCTTCAGGGCGTTGCGCTCTGAACTCTTATAGTAGTCCAGGGAATTATGGGTAAGCAGGAACCAACGTTTCTTCAGCTTCAGCGAGGCCTTGCTGCTGTTCTTCATCTCTTTCTGCAGCCAGCCTGTTAGAAATAAAAGTGTATGGAGTTAGATTTAGGCTGCAACATATGCAAATGATAAACTTGACTTTAAGTGTGTTGGCACCTCGGATGATGAACTCCTGTCCATCGACACGCGTGTCTCCCTTGGAGCGCTGCAGCAGGGTGATCCAGTGGTGCATCTCCTCAGGCGTGTCGGCATTGCAGTGCAGCACGCGGTTCGCAGTGATCATGACAAATGAGTTCGGCCTGTGACGGTTCAAATAAGAAGAGGACAAAAGAAAGGTGATCAACTGATGATCAATAATTCCTGACCAATCACAAACTTAAAACCTTCTGGTTGATGTTTGAGGGACAAAACGGCATCAAGAAACTTTGATTCTTTTTAAATCAGATTGAATATAAATAAAAAAGCGCAGCACCACCTGTGACTGAATAAAAAAAAAGTTACAGAAAGTTAAAAATTGCTTAAAGATTTTAGACTTTCTTTTATATAACAGGCACGTTTAGATTCTTTCACTTTGTTAGAAAATGTAAAAACATAATGTGTGAAAAACATCTTCAAAATCCAGAGACGTGATGTTTGCTGCAGGTCCTCACCTCTCTGGATTATCTGACGCACAAACCGAATCGATCATCCCCACATCCAACGTCCCCTGAAGAGACAGACAGAGAGAGAGAGAGAGAGGTTCGGTAACAGTGTTCAGAGTGTGAATGATGAGTCTGACCTTCCTCTACTGCTTGGAAACCCACACACACACACACACACACACACACACACATATATGATAAAATATAATAGATTAAATCAGATACTTTAAAGCTAAATGGAGCTAAAGAAACAGCTACAGGTCTGTTAGTTTATTTACAGCATCAACAACATCTGTATAGTCTGTACATAAAAATGAATAAATCAATGTCAATATTTTGACTTCAGTATTTATGATCTAAATGTGCCGTAACTCCTTTTCCAACGATGCTTTGCGTTCCTTGTGTTACTCACCACGGCGTTCTGGGGGTTGGCCTGCTCGTCGTGCATCTCTCTGATCTCCTGCTCCGTGGAGCTGTGGACCTGACTCAGCACGCTGAACCACTGACTGTAACCATGGAGACAACATCAGCATCAGCATCGGGGTGTTGCAGTAATGACAGCAGCAGCCAATCAGCAGTCTGAGATCTTACTTATTTCTGAATAACTTTAGTCAAGTTATCTCAAAATTTGATTTAATTATATTGAACCAGTGTTTTCACATTTTTTATATTCTGTGTTTCTAGTTAAAAATCTGAAGCATTTGATAAAATATTTGATTTATTAATGTATGTAATCTTATTTAAAATTTAAGCAGTTTTTTTTTGATGGATGAAACTGGATTGAATTTAATCTTTTGTACTTTTTTCTAGTCGAAAACTCAATTAAAATCTAAAATCTTTTGGGAAATATTACGGCATCAGTGTTTATCAATGATTGGACTAAGAAAAAGCCGGCGGTGACGTCCTCAAAGGTCATGTTCTGTCCCGACCAACAGTCCACAATGATATTCAAGACTAAATAAACTGGAAAAATTCACATTTGAGAAGAAATAATGACAAATTAATGGATTATTAAAATAGTTGGCAATAAATTTAAAAGTTAACAACTAATCGATTAATCAACTAATTGTTTCAGAAATGGAGGTAATTCTGTGTTCAGATATATGGACACACACACACACACACACACACACACACACACACACACAGATCCTATATGGAGGAAGTGGACTGTCCCTCTGAGAGGAAATCAATGCGTTGCCGGGGCAACAGCCACACCGACCCTTAGCTGCGATACCTACGTCATTATACTGTCTGTTACACAGAAAGAAAGAGCAGCAGTATAACCATGATAAAACCTTTATGTTAATAATAATTCTGTTTGCAGTAATAAAGTGATCATTTATTCATTATAATAAAGACATATCATATACGAGCTGCATCTTTACTGTAGAAATAAGATTATTAGAAACTTGACCTCCACCTGGTTTTTATTAGCACCTGATGTGAAACACGTTCACACACAAACACTGACTTACCTGGCATCCTCAGCAGACTCTGCAATCAGATGGTAGGTCCTCTCTGCCATCACAATGTCGATGCCATTCTCCTTACCAGTGTTATCAATGATTTCTCTGCAGATCACAAAAAAAAAAAAAACATGCAAACTTTACAAATTCTAACTCTGTATTTGTTAACATGACACTCATTGTTGATTTCCTTCCTTACTTAGCACTGTGCATGTCCAGCACCCCTTTTATCTTGTCCTCGTGGTCGTTCTCGAAGTACATGAGCTTGCTCTGCCGCAGCACGAACCAGCGGCGCTTCCAGTTCCGGCGGGACAGCGTAGACGAGCCCCCTCCCTTCTTGTGCAACCAGCCCTGCTTCAGGGCCTCCTGCTTGGCCCGAAACCACAGGAAGGTCTCGTCCTTCAACACGCACCAGCGCCGCTTCCACGTGTTCATCAGACCGCCTGGAAATATGAGATCTTTTACTCTCGTTCAGTATCTTTGATTTGATATCAGAATTGAACATAGAGGAAGAAAAATCTAACTATTACTACAAATCTTGGAACAGAAAAATAATACTGTTCATCTGAGGGACAAGTATTCATTTTTTTGTTAGTTTTTTTACAGACTCACTGATCAACATTTTTAGTTTGATGTGTTCGAGTGTTTTAGATACTTGAACAGTCTTTCAGGAAACCAGTTTAGTTTGTTTAAAATGGAGAAATTACCTTTGATGAAGAGGAAGCTGTGAAAGTACGGGAGCGTGACGCAGCTGTAGACCGAGTCTCTCCGATACGACAGCTCGTCGTCAGTGTCGAACCTGTCGAAGTCGTCCTCGCTGTCCTCAAACTGGAATCAGATCAATCAAATCACATTATATAAAAACAAAATCCATCTACTGATAAAGACAGTGAGATGTAGTTGAAAGCTTGAAACAAGATTCTTTATGCTGTTATTGACTGTTGGGGATGAATCTTCAACCTACCGATGACTGAGCACCCTCCGAGCTGAAGCGGTACGCTCCTGAGCTGTTGTAGGTGCCCACAGAGCCGCGGTAGTCTGGAGACCACTGTCCGCTGCAAGGATTGGAGAAAGCCATGCTGCCACTGGACACGATGGCGCCCTCATCGTAGTCATCCTGGTCGTAGTCCGAATCCTCATCTGGTGGTATGAGCTCCACCAGGTCGTCGGACTGAGCCTCGGACGAGGTCTGGGGATGGCAGTAGGCTGAGTCCCCGCTGGAGGAGGCGCTGTGGCAGGCTGGGGGTATGGGTGGTAAAGGCAGAGGCTGGTGAAGCAGGGTGGTGGGCGGCAGCGGTGGGATCACGCCGTCGTTGGCGTATGGGTCTTCTTCAGATGAGTCGTCGCTCGTCCGGATCCCGCTTGTCCGCTGGCCGTCTGAGTGGCCGTGCTCACTTGGGTTCGGTGAGTCTTTGAAGGCCTCATCATCAGCGCCAAACCCTTCATCAACCTCCTCTTCATCGTTGCCTCTCCTGCGTCTGCCCTCCTTCTCCTTCTCTTCCCCTTCTCCGACACCTAAGGAGCTCTCAATGTTCCTCACACACTCGTCAATCTCGTCAAAGTTCAGGGAGTCGAGGAACTGCTGCGCTGCCTTGCACGCTTCGTCCTCCAGCCGTCTGAGCTCCTGGTCGCGGAGCTGCTGCAGTCGGTTCAGGGAGGCCTCGGTCAAGGAGAGCTCCTGACGCTCCTTCTGCCTCTGCAGCGCCTGGATCTCCCGCTCCAGTCGCAGGATCTCCTCCACCTGAGACGCCTCATGAGGACGGATTGCCTCCGCTTCAGACGCCTCCTCAAAGACCTCTGATGACTCCAGCTCCTCCGGGTGTGCCGGCGATGTCGCGGCCACTGCTGCCAGCTGAGACTGAGCTGGAACCAGAGAGGCAGCGCGATGTAGCTCCTCAAGTCTGCTAGCCTCCTCAGCCTGAGGATATAAAAAGACAATGAGAAGACAGATCTGATGGAAACAGCTGTGGTGTTTCTACCACACGTTCTCAAGGCACCAGGATCCATGTAGGATACAATCAGTTAAATTATTGTTCATTGTTGAGTCATTGTGTGCTGCAATGCTTTTAATATACTACCTCAAATTAAATAATCCTGTTGCATTGAGGTTGTTTTTTTTTCAATAAAATTTGAACTTTTAGAGTTAAACAACTTTAGTTCGTGGTACCTCTCTGGCGAGTCTCTCAGCCTCCAGCCTCTGTCTCTCCCTGCACAGACACAAACAGACATCAGCTGACATCAGATTTACCAAAACAAAGGAAAATCATTTCCTGCCCTGAACCCTTAGCAGCATCTCCATCTCAAAATATTACATATGTGAAAGGTCAACTGAAACAAGTTACTTAGACTAGCCCACCTCTCCAACTCCTCTATCCTCCTGCGGTGCTCCTCTTCCTCCCTCCTCCTCCTCTCCACCAGCAGCTGGCTGTACTCCCGGCGGGCCCGCTGTCCTCGCACACGTTTCTGGAAGGTGAGCGCTGCCCAGCGGAGGAGCAGGTACTTCCTCCTCCAGTAGAAAGCTCGGTAGTTTTTCTGAATGACCACGATGCACTGCAGCAGCTTCCTGTACTGCTTCCTGCGTGCATGACGTCATCAACAAAAATGCTTGAGTGAGCCGTTATCGTGACTTTTAAATACTGCAGTGGATGATATAGGGTCGTACCTGGCCATGTAACCCATGACGTGGGCCTGGATGATCACGGCTGCTCTCAGCACCTTCACCTCCCTCTGCTTCTCCAGACGATGCTCCAGAGACTCCCGAAGAAACACCTGAGGAGAGGGGAGGAAACGAGGAGAGGAAAGGGGAGGAGGAAGGATGTACGGAGAGTCATCAGTAAAAACAAACAAACCTGCACATTTTAATTTTCAGTTTGAATGAGTTATTTACTGCTTTAGTTGTTCAGTACCGACATGTTTAAATAAGTAACAGCTCTATAAATATACAGTTTGTGTGACGAAACAATATCAAATAAGCTCATAAGGAAACATTCTTCGTGGTTTGTACTCAACATAACACATCCATTAAAAATGCTGTATTACAGACACATTATGAATAAAAGACTTAAAGAGAGACAGTCCCTCCTTTTTCTATAACATCGCCATTTAACAGACACTCCCTTCCAGGAGAGCGACTGAACTGAACAAAGCAGCCGACATAAATCAAATCCAGATCCTCCTCTCCTTTTGTTCAAACCGCTAAAGACCACAGATTACCACGGCGAATGATTTCAGCTACATCTCTCTGTGAAAAGACCGATCTTACAGGCACTTAGTGCAGCTGCCTGCTATAGGAGCCAAGCTGTCATCCATTGATAGAGAAACTGGGCCCACTGAGGGCCGCTGGGGGTTAATCCGATTAGGGAGGGAGGAAAATGAGATACGGGACGTGGTCTCAGGCGGGAGAGACGGTGGGGAAATGTCACGGTGCTACAGAGCTTCAGGAGTACAGATTACCCTTCTCCTGTTGAATGATGTACTGCACGTGTGTGTGTGTGTGTGTGTGTGTGTATGTATTGAATCCTCAGTGGTGAAACACTAATGAGATTTTCAGGGGGATATGTAAATTTGTCAGGGTGATTTGGACTTCACTGATGAGCAAGTTAATTAACAAGTAAAGATGCAGAACATGCCCAAACACGTGCACACACACACACACACACACACACACTCAAATACCAGTGGATGTAAAAGCTTCTGAAACAACATGTACAGCATCTGGGGAGATTAAAACTCAACCACTCTGCACCAGAGAAGGAAACTTGGAGACCACTAGCAGCCTAAAAAGTATTCAAAGCAAAAGTAACCACCATGTAAACATACTGTGAAACAAACAGTCCTTCAAAATAAAAGTAAAGATGCACATGAATTATCTGAAGAATGAACTGTAACTTTTACTGAACGCTGGGATGAGATTTGTTTCATAATTCAAAACTTCACTTAAACAAAGTGATTTAAAAACGACCTCAAAGACAAAATTTACAATAAAACTATGCAACTGTGCAATAATTCAATGAGCTTTAGGTCTGAAAGCACGAGATTAGTTAATAGCTTAATAGTTTAGCTTTCTAGTTTATTATTAGTAATTATAATTGACCTTATAGTTCTCCATTTATGGAATGAGATGCAGCAATAATAAAACTGTTGTTTGTTTTTGCCTTAAAGTAAACAATAACGTACTACTTATCCAGCCGTGCGGACAAAAGTCTCAAAATATTAATTTATCTGGACTCCTTTTTTAAAAACAGAACTTACAGAAAAAAACTGTGAAACCAAACCAGAGTTGTTGATGCTTAGTTTATATATAATATATAAGTAAAAGGCTGCACGATCAGATTTAACTTAATTAAAGCAATTAAACACAAAAACATCCGCTCACTTTATTTAACTTCACACATGCAGAAAAAGTGCAGCCTCATGTACGAGTGCACAAATTTACATCCCAATGAATCGAACAACTAATCCTTTTTAATCATTACTATGTTAATTAGGACAACAAAAGCCTCCCTAAGCTTCGGTACACTTTTGATTTTTGCTGTTAGGGCCTTTAGGGAGCGTCGACCCCGCGGAGAGAACGGGTCCACATCACTTCCAGGAAATTAAGTTTGTGGCTATAAAAAAAAACAAAAAACCCTCCCAGACAATAGTCAGGACATGTGCCGACTGAAAGGAGCTGGAGGCTGACGTGATGTAAATCTCACAGTGAGAGACAGCAGGACAAAGTAGACAAATCCCTCAGAGAGACACAGAATTGATTTAACGGTTTACAGGCAGCCGCAGCAGCAGGAAGTGCGTCTGAACATGGTGCCGACACCGAGGTGAAATTTAACAAAAGACAACACACCGAGTCTCTGCTGAGGAACACGTTCTGGTCGGCTTTTCACACCTAAAACCTGCCGTCTTCTTCTTCTGTTTATTTATTGGTAGCAACTAGAAAGACAGATTAGAGTCTTTACGTATCGCATATTGTTTTGTGCCATTTTTCCAATACCTGGTTTTACATTCATGATGAATGGAAACATCCCTGCATCATATTTTATCATTCAGGTGATATTTTTGTTGTTATATTTGTTCCACCTGAGCGCTGTAGCTCAATTCAGTTTCTTCTTATTGTTGTTCTGGACACACACACACACACACACACACACGCGCGCACACGCGCGCACACACACACACACACACGCAGTAGGTATATTCTCTCTGATTCAGTGTAGTAGAAGCAGACAGTGATGGACCGAAGGGATGAAATGTGGATCCAATAGTGTTGGATTCCATGCTTCAGGTGCTCTGGACTTCAATTATTCATGATTTCTCTCTCTCAAACACACACACACACACACACACACACACACACGGCCTGCGGTCACACAGGTACCTGCGCTCATGGTTTCATCGAGCTGGATTTGTAAAACCCATGAAGCCAAATTAAGCCTTGAGGGAAGCAGAGTTCAGATAAAATGGACCGTCTTCCTCCGGCCGTCTGCATCCAATCACATTTCATATTAACTCAGAGAAAACGGATCAGCCGGTGTGGGCCAGAGGCAGAACGAATGGCAGGACACTCAGAAGCTTGTGGTTCGAAAGGAAAAAGGTCAATTATAACGTAGAGACCTGAGCAGAAGGGATATCACAGCTGAAAGACAGGAAATGCTCATCTGAGATGAGGGAAACGTTTTGAGATAACTAATTTATCAACTTGTTTTTTAATTATGGCAAAAAAGACTTAACGGTTTTTAAGAACAAACATTTACAATTAAGTTTCATATCTGCACAGGATGTTTGTGTTTGTGTAGACTCCTTCTACAAGGTCTGTGTGTTCAATATAAACACTGTCCGCCTGCCTTAAACAACACATTGATGATGATGATGATGGTGAAGATGAAGATGAAGATGAAGTCATCTTGAATCCACTCTGGTATTAACATCGATATTAGCATCATCGAAACAGTGATTTTTACATTTTATAGACTCGTTAAAAATCATCTGTCCTCACCTTGGTCTTGCCCAGTTGCCACTCTGCACTGCTGCTGTCGTAGAGATGCAGCAGCTGGACGCAGCGCCCCCTGGGGTCATCCGGCATCAACACACCCTGCATTAACACCTTGTACCTGAGGAGGAGACCAGGCAAAGTTGTTTGTGTGTTGTTGTTTTTTGGCGCCATCAGTGCAGCAAAATGCAGAATATGTTTAAAATGTGAGATATTTGACGTGGAGTATTTTGGTATACAAGGCAAGACAGTTTCTGTCAGTATCAGTGACATAAAAAAGAAGATGATGTTTGTGTGTTAATGTAAATGATCTGTGTGCAGTCTCGGCTCTACAAACCTGGTGCAGAAGTCTTGGAAAGGTCTCCGGATGGGGAAGCCGGTACGTCGAATCTTAACCGTCTCCAACATGCCAGAATATCTGAGCTGGTTCAGAACCACCGTCTGGTCGAAATGATCAGGCATCTGGATGGAGACAAAGACAACGGAAATTATAGAAAGCAGCATTCAGGGACTCAGGTTGAACCGTGAGCCACATTCATCACTGTGGTGAAAACGCAGGCCTTTGTTTTCTGATACTTTGTTGATTTCTTTTAACAGTAAAACTTCGGCCATCTTCACGGCTCAAATGTTTTTGCAGATTTACCCACCACTACTCAAACCGTGTTTTTCTGAAAAGGCTGAAAACTTTTATGCCCCATAAAAACATTATAATAGGTAAAGAATATTTATTTTAAAAAATTATGGAAATCCAGGCACCAATATCTCATAAAATACTCAAATCTCAAACTGTGGATACGTTTAATGTTATTTTATACTTATTAATCTCACATATGCTCACTTTATGAAGTGACAACATTACCACCCTGTAGGAGTTTATGTCTCCACCTGATTAGTAGAAGTCATATTCACACTACGCGCTTTAAAATTCAGGACATTTGACTTTGTTTCACTCCTCGAGTGCTGAAACAGTCAAACTGTGTCCTGTGACGTCTGCAGCTAAACCACATGTGTATGCATGCACATACATCACGCTGCATGCCACTCATGCACAACTTTGAACTCAGAAAGAGACGTGCGTACGACAGCAGCAGCCAGCAACAAATCAACCCTCCCACTTCCCAAAAAAACATACTTGGCATTGAGATACCATTATTACTTACAGACGTGCATTGAGGGAAAGCCAGTTTCCCGGGGTGCCCTCTCGCCCTGTAACCTCAGTGGGCGTTGGGGTTCTCAGAATAAGAGGGTGCTTTCATACCCGCTCGTAATGCCCCCTTTATTCAGCATCCATCTCGCCTGATAGCTCGTTGATGGCCCATCTGAGCTGCTGAGATGAAGGGAGGCCAATTCACAACCAGATCTTGACTGAGTGATTGAATGGCGTCTTTTAACTGCCATCGGCCGCAGAGGAGACCTCATTAGCATAACGTGCATTTGCATACGGCTGGGCTGCAGCGGTACAAAGCCGAGCGGTGTCAGGACGCTTTCTTCTCTTCCCTCATTTCCTCTTTTTGCTCAGATCCTGGCTGGTTTTTGGATGTCAGCTACTGTTCTGTTTGGAGGCATGCAAAGCTTCTCTTTCTATTTCTTTCTTCTAAATCGTTCACATCTGATGGTAAATGACCCGCCCCCCCTCTCTATCTGGCTTTTTTTCTCTAAAATGCAATTTGAAGAATTTTCAAGCTGTGTCACAAACCTGCCGCCAAACTGCTTTTTTCTTCATCTGTGACATTTTTATATTTCAGAAAAGTCCATTTTGTTGTTTTTATTCTGTATTTCTTTCTTATGTTTTTATTACACCAGTAGGTCAAGTTAAAATACACACATGGCCAAAAGTATGAGGACAGCAGCCCATGTATTTTGGTATGGGTTGTTTCTTTACTGGTTTGAGCAAATGTTGAGGAGTACGTCAAGCAATAAGAATAACAGTGATGTAAATCAGCATCCAGAGACAGACAGGCCATCTCTGTCTTCTACAGGGGCGGGACAACAATAGCGCTGGGGGGGTAAACAGTGTCTTTCTCTGCCCAACTTCCCTGCTAAAAGACTCAGAGCTCGGGGCCATTCAGCAGGACAAAAGGGGGGCGTGGCGGTTCGCTCCTGAGGGGGTTGGGAACCTGGTGGAGGGGGGTTGACATAGGAAGACAGCCAGTTGTCCACCTCTGTACGACGAGAAGACACAGAGTGCTGTAAAGATCTTTATTTTGTCTATATTGTTCATATTTCATCTAATTACTGACGACTCTGAGTGCGAAGTACAATCTAGATTAACTTTCTCCATCATTCCACGTTTCCGTTGCACACCTGTAGGCGTACATACATCCAGCATCCAGGATGAATGTATCCAGAAGCCTTTAAACGCGCCGTAAGGTCGTGATGTCACAACTATACACTTATTGCATATGTGGGCCGTGAGCACACCACCGGTCCAACAATATAACACCAAGCAGTTTATTCTGTTGCAGAACCAGCAAACTGCAAGACGGAAACCGTGGAGGAAACGCTGCACAGCTGAGTGAGACAGTGAAGTGTCATTAAACTATTAGACTGCTCTTTAAGTTAGGCTGGGTTTAACTTCGAGAAGGTTTTCTTCTTCACCTCTAATTTTATCTGCATTTTAGGATTTTGGATAACACAGTGTGACAACTTGTCATGTTTATGTTTAAGTTAATCTCATAAAATACGATTTAGATTGTAAATTTTTATATTGAAACCAGATGCTGACCACATTTTATTTGGTCCAATGACAGTTAATCATTACCTATAAAATGATATGAAACTGTGACAAAGACTGATCAAAATGTCAGAAAGCTTTTCTCCTTCTTTAAAGTTTCTCGTTTCTTCGCCCAGAGATCTCAGCGTTTCTCATCTTCCAGGTCTGAATGTGGGATTAACACTCAATGCTCAGTAGAGCCTCCTGCACTGGATTTTGAGGAATCCCGAGAACAATGTTTCTGTCTCATAGATGAACAGAAATCCAACCTAAATCCCTGACCCTGCTGGATTTAAGCGTGACCCAGTCGGGAGGAGGATGCTTGTGGGTTTGAATGTCTCAGAAACACAAAGGAAACCTGCAGAGTTGAACATTACCTCGAGCTTCATTATGAGAGTCAACTAAGGTCTAAACCACTTTTATACTGATTGATCACAATCAAATGAAACGTACTGAATCACCTGATGCGCTACTTTTCCTTTTAAAACGAAAATCAGACGCTAGGTTGAGTTTACACAATGTCTATCAAAGTCAAAAATGTCATTTGACATAAAACAGAACAAAAACAGCAAATTGTCACATTTCAGAAACTGGAACTGAGCAACAACTTGCACTAAAACTGAATAATTATAGTCGATCAACTAATGATTTCAGCTCTGCTACGGTCCATGTAGTGACGTAATAATGAAGGTCAAAGTTGTACAGCATCATTTTTCAATCTGCTTTGATGACACAACAAATGATTTTATGTCACAAAGCTCGATTTCAGAGAAGAAAACTACTATCTCAGCTTTTGGATCATATCAATAACTTCTCATTATGTATTCAAACTCATTCATGTTTCTCCTCCAAGCTCGAATCATAATAATCATCTCAATAATAATAATCATGCAGTCGAGTCAAATGTGTCTTTTCCTTCTTGTAATTCACTCCGTATCATTTGGGGACTGAAAGCCTTCGAGTCCAATTAACAAGACGACCAACATGAAAGCATCAGAGGTGCTGTGTGTTCGTTACACAGCAGTAATGAGACTGATGAGACTGAAGGATGCATCTTTTCTTCTCAACTTTCAGATTCTATAAAACACAAAGAAAACAATTCGAGCATTCACAGCTTTCCCACATTTGTACCAAATTTAAGCTCCTTGTAATTTGAAAACTGCAGCAGTCAATATATTGATTTAGATAGATGGCTGTTTATTACTCCTGCAGCTCTGTTTAACTCTTCTTCGTGTCTTATTAAACATGTATTTGTCACAGTGGCGTCATCATCTTGATGCCTCCTGGATATTATGTGACAGGTAAATTTCTCCATGTGGTGAACAACTTCAAAATTTTTTCCCATCATGCACAATTTATTTCACAGACGCCATTTTTTAAGCAGATTCTTATTTTTTGTAATTAATAACGCGACTCTGCAAACAGCAACTGAACTGATGACAGACCGTCTTTGTGCAAACCGCTGCATCTCACCTCATTCCACAGCACTTAAACCCCCGTGCAACAAGCAGCGCACTTGAACGCACCACTTCCCATTCAAAGCAGAAGAAGAGGAATGCATCAGGTCTCACCGTGCATCTTAGCTCGCCACTCCGAATCCTTCAGGGGTTTTCAGATCAGGGAAAATGACAGAAAACTTCCCGGAGCTGCTGTGTGTCTCCCTCCTTCACACACTCACACACACTCTGCCACCACAGAGTCTAACAAAGGCTTTCAAACTCCACTCCCCTTTCTGTGTGGAGAGGGGAGGGACGTGGTTGCCATGGCGATGCGTCTCCTGCCGAGGCTAATTTGTGCAGGCCACTTGTAGGGCAGAGATGTGTGTGTGTGTGTGTGTGTGTGTGTGTGCGGCCGAGCTGGATGTTTACATTCAAACGCAGCTGTGACTTTTGCGTCGACTCATTTCTGTGAACTCAACATATTTATCAAGAAGCCTTGATGGGAAATAAAGAAGATTAATATTTAATTACATCTATCAACTCATAGCATGTGGGATTAGGTATTTTTTATAATTTTATCATAAGATTATTTACATAGTAAAAGCTTTCTGTGCAGTTTATTTATTGCCTATAAGTTCATTCATACTTTGCAGCCTCTTTCTTCTTTAAATATTTATTTTTACTTTATTGTTTTCTATTAGTATGCAAGTATTTATATATATATATATATATATATATATATATATATGTGTGTGTGTGTGTTTGAAAGACCTTTAAAATGTCCTAAATAAACGAATGTCTTGAATTGTTTCTGACTCTGAATTTTATCTATTTCTAAGTGTGAGCTTGTGTTTACACGGCACTGTAAAATAATTTGATTATTTGACATCTAAATTTGTAAACATTTTCCATATTGTTCCAAAAATGTTCTATTATATTCATATTAGGAATTAAATATTTTATATTTCAAATGTTTGTTTTTTATGAAAAACTTTTTTCCAACGTTTGTGTGTGTGTGTGTGAGTGTGTGTGTCTGTGTGCGTGTGTGTGTGTGTGTGTGTGTGTGTGTGTGTGTGTGTGTGTCCTAGCTGAGCCAACAGCCTGACCACACTATTATGTATTCTGTCAATATATTGATATTTCCACAGACTCCATTTACCATCTGCAGGAGTCACATGACATCGCTGCACCCAGAATAGAACTTGGTCACTCATTCAGTCAGCGAGTCCAAAATATTAAAAAACAGGGACTTTAATATGAAACTTGTGTTGATGTTCAGTATTAATCTCTGACACCTGCTAGGACTCAAACAGGCAGATGACAGGGACGCCTCTCGGGGGCTTTTAGGGGGCCGCGTGCCGTGTCGCCCTCACCCTTGTTTGGGGGTGAGTGGGGGGGGGGGGGTCCTCATCCCACCCCCCCACCTCTTCTCTCACTGCATTAAGCTCCATTTAAAAGTCATCACCCAGCCTTGTTTAACATTCGCTCAGCAGAGGAGGCCAGACGGTCGTGTTTCGCCTCATAAAAACACGCCGGCTGTCCAGCTGGTGTCCCAGAGGACACTGATGACACCCACGAGCGTGTGTCTGATCCATGCATCTCTCTCTGTATATTACCAATACTAAGAAACAAATACTAAGAAACAGCCCTTTTTAAGCTTCTATTCGTGCCGTAATTAATAATTCAAAATTGCTAATTATTCTCCTTTAATAAGAAATCACGCCATTATCCAGAAGTCTATAAATATTGTAAATCTGCATTTAAAACATCTTCATCATCTTTGGTACATGACTTGTGTGATGTGGAAACATGAAGCCTCCAGAGCAGAAAACACCGAGACTGAACTCTACAGTGAAGCAGGACACATCTTCATCTTCATATACTCGGGAGAAGTAGGAACTATCCATCATTATTGACAGTAATCAATGCGAATGATTCCATCACTGACCGTATTTCAGCATCAACTTGACTCACTTGGTGTTCGCAGTGATGTCACTAACGAGCCGTCAAGGCATTCAGCCAATCAGTGAATCAATACATCACTCTCCAGTTGAAACCTCAACGTGACGTCATCCAGCCGGTTGATGCTGAGGTGGTGCATTGAGAAAGCAACAACCCCGGCTGTGTTTGACAGGCTGAGACAAAGAACCAGCAAGCACAAAGATAGCCAGCCCTGTTTTAGCCTTAATATCCTCCTGACAGAAAAAGAGGACGAAAGCTAAAACACAATATAGAGTTTATGTTCCAGCAAATATTTCTATATGTTGGACAAAACAAGGATCTACTGGATGGTAAATCAGAAGCTGCTCATCATTTTAGGTGAAATAAGACGATATCTGTGTAGCATTCAACAACTACAACCCAACAAAACCTCAGCAAAGCAGCTCAACCGTCACACTAACACATGTAGTACACACATATAAACACATACGGTACTGTCCTACATATTCAACTCATTTAATAACAGCTGTAGATAGATTAATAATCTGATTAACAGGAGGGTTTCCTGTTAACTTCAATACGGTTCAAATATTGAGATTATATGTATATTAATTTCATTCTCACCATCTAGTGGTCATTAAAGGAACTTCATCCTGAGTCATTTGTTTTTGTATCTTGTGCTGTTTTTATTTATTCACACGGTCTAGATACACGGTGGTACGTCTGTGTCACTTTGTACTGTATTTTTTTTATATTGTGTTTAATTTATTGTATGTAATAATAAAGAGACACAATGTGTTCACTATTAAATAAATAAATATATTACATATTATATTCATATCATTCCACAAAGATATTTAGTGAATACCGAGCGTCTCCGTACACATGCTGAATCCCACCACTGTTTCCTGTATATCATTTGTGTACATTAGGCTGCGTTCTTCACTATTCCAGCCTGTTGCTAGGCAACCTGGGGTCAAAGGGCACCACAAGGGCCAGACACTTCTCATTCCTGTCTGCGGCTGGTTGGTGGGGGAGGAATGTTTGATTATTAAATGACAGACGATTCTCACACACACACACACACACACACACACACACACGCACACACACACACACTCAGTGACAAGGTGTGTGTGTGTTGATGAATACTGATGGCAGCACTCACCTTGTGTGTATTTGGCTTGATGCATCGGATGAAGTACGGGTTGGAGGTGCTCAGTGTGGCCATCAGCGAGTGCAACGAGTCCTGCAACAAAACAAACGTCAGTATTATCATTACTTATTTATTTCATGTATACTTGTATGTGACATGTACTACTACAGTATTTATAGCCTTGTTAGCTGCTACTATTTCTACAAGTCAGTACTTTAAGGTACAGCTGCTACTACTGCAACAACGTGTAATTCTACCACTAGTACTACTAGAGTAGTAACCACTAGTGGCTACAACTACTACAGATACTACACTTTCTACACAAACTAACCACAACTGCCACGACTACAATGTGTGCAAGTTATTAGCTAATTAGTAACATCTACTTTTTACACTACTAGTATTACCAATATTTATATTTACTGTAACTTCAGTATACTGATCCTATTACAATATTAACTAATACTACCACAACTGCTTCTAGCACTGTTTCTACAATTTAGAGCTTGCTACTACTAATAGTAATATAATTTCAAATACTAGTTATACTATGACTGTTTCTACTACTATTACTACCACCACTACTATGCTACTACCTCTATAAGTACTATTGACAGAAATAACATGTATTTCTGTACATTTTCCTTGCAGTCGTCGCTCCCGTGTCGCCGGTGGACTCACCTTGAACTGGGAGCTGACGGTGGGCCGTCGGTGCTTGGAGCTGCTCTTCAGAGTGTCCTGTTTGTTGCGGCTCAGTACGTGTTCAAACAGATCGTAGACAAAGTCCAATCTGACGAGCAGAAGGAAATAGTATATGTACAAATACCATAAAATAAAGTAAACAAAACTTTCAACCAATATATTTAAGTTCACATATGAAGCCGCACCTGCTCTCCCTCAGCAGGTTGAGGATGTCGTCTCTGAAAGTGTCTCTGTTCTTCTCCAACATGCCCCTCACGTCATACACCACCTGCAACACACCACAAGGAGGCGCCAGAGGCTTTTAAGAGGAGCAGTGAATGGACATGAAGCGCAGGGAAATATCTGAGATATCTAAAATGTGTGTGTTACATCTATAGTGTAGTACACAACGCTGCTCTTTTACACACAACTACACCAAATTAAAAAATACATTAAACAGTTTCACAATATTTCAAGTGTGTGTCAGGTGGCCACATGAACACTGAATCAGTATAATTATTCCTCCGAGGTTCAACCGTTTATCTATGCAGGTAGATGACCGGCCAGTCCAGGCCTGACGCATCTGACAGAGCAGATAAAACACGAGCTCAGCAGATTTGTCTGGTTCCCAGGCTGCATTCCTCCTGTTCATACTGGCTAATAAAATATCCACAGTGTGTCCACACAGTCATTTAAAGTAGATGTGAAGCTTCTCTGAGGCTTCATCAGTGTGAGTTAGTCATATCAAGTGGATATCTGACACATTTACAGTCTGTTTAGCATCAAATTCCCTCTTTGTGTTTCCCTGTTGAGCTGTGGTGGAAGTATAGGAACAAAAAGAGGGACTTTGGCTCTAAAAACACTGTAACGTTGAAACATATCTTCTGGATTTGAAGCTTCATATTAGCTTCACATAAACTTTAAATCCATGTTTGTGGGTTTAGTCTCCATCACTTCCATTGTAAGTGTATTATGAAGGGATCTAATGGTCAGTATGAACAGGAGGATGATTACAGCAACAAACACATGTTCACTGTTCATATGAACACCTGTTGTTTTAAGACAGAAAACTGTGACCTTGTCCTTTAATGGTAGAAGTGTCTTACCTCTCCTGCATAGTGTCTGACTCCGAAGAAGTGAACAGCAACACGCGGTTTCACGTAGAAAGAATTTTTCTGCAGCAAGAGAAAAGAAACATTTAAGGATTATTATTTATTATTACATTATGTTTTCATTCAGTCACGTCCACATATTCACAACCGAAGAGAAAAAAGAGGAAGTGCAGATAATTACAGATCAGTTTGTGAAGGCAGAGATTATATCTGGTTCTTCAACCTCCTTTTAAACATTCTTTATGTCTCCTGTTTCATGTGTCAAATACACATTTATTGGATCATAATCTTATTTTACAAGGCTTTAAAGTTTCACTGCGAGCATCGCCAAGAATATATTTATTGAAATATTTACAAGTGCTCATATTTATTCAAATTAAACTTAGGAATTACTTTTATTTACTACTTGCACTGACATCAGTGTTTAAATCAAGTCAAGCTGTTGATGAAATCACAAAGCTGCTGTTGGCCCGAGTTTTCTCCCAGAGATGTGAACACCAGATTCCTGTTCTCAACACACGCTAACAACATTATGTCTTTACTATATCTGCAGCAATTGCTTTTCCCACAGCGTGTAAGCATGAGTGTGATATAAACTGCTCATTAGATGAGTCCCTGATCTAAAACCATCCGGGGAGAAAGTGGATGTGACGTTGTGAGATCATGGTTTAGATTATTTCTAACATTATTTCCCAGGCTTCTGTTATCCTGTGTACCATGTTTAAACGCTAACAGCATGTGGTTCAGAGAAAGTTGAGACATGGTGTGTTTAAAGGGGATATTATTGTGTTTTTAGTGATTTTCTGTCATCTATATACTGTTATAGTGTGGATAGTTCATGTTAAACAAGGTGAAAGTAAAATATAGACACAGAAACATTCATGATATGTCCAAAACAAAGTGGGTTTTTTTTTGCCTAAACTCACTGTGAACTCCATCCAGGCAGGCAGTGATTATGTTTTACACCACTACATAATGGGGGAAACAAATTAGCACCATGTAAATGTAATTTGGAGGAGTTACGGTTGTATTCTTAAAGTTTCAGCTTGTGTTTTTTTCCTTACAAAGAAAGAAAGACCAAACATTAACTTGATGCTTTAATGTGAATAAACTAGATTTTGGAGTCTGATTTTAACTAGTAAGAAAAAACATTCCCTTAAAACATCATGTCTGGGAACAGAAACGTCAGTCTGTCCGACTGCATGAGATGAAAATGAATCAATATGCTGAATATGAAAGACGTACCGAGTGCTGGCTGTGGAGTTTCTCCAGTAAGGTGTCGTCTGTGGCTTTGGGGAAGTGACTCTCCTCGTTCATCAGGGCCAGAAGACCCAGTTTCTATGGAAACAGCATCACCATCACTGTAATCGTCACCATCTTA
Organism: Pampus argenteus; assembly: GCA_036937835.1. NCBI lineage: Eukaryota > Metazoa > Chordata > Actinopteri > Scombriformes > Stromateidae > Pampus > Pampus argenteus. The sequence continues at coordinate 21,472,233 of CM072875.1, forward strand.
AGCCTCCTTCCCATCTGTTTTCGCTCTGCTTAATCTCGACTTTTTCTTTGATTTTTATTGTTTTTTGATCATATATATATATATATACCATTTTGAAAACCTCTGTTTAGGGTAAATACTATATCACAATAGTACAAGTACACTTATAGTACACTATAACACATTTTTACCTGCCATAACAGTTTTTATGATCAATAAGGGGGGGCGGCAGTAGCTCAGGGGCGGCAGTAGCTCAGTCCATAGGGACTTGGCTTAAGAAACCGAAGGGTGGCGGTTCAAGTCCCACATGGACCAAAAATATGGAAGGTGGGCTGGTAGCTGGAGAGGTGCCAGTTCACCTCCTGGGCACTGCCGAGGGGCCCTTGAGCAAGGCACCGACCCCCCCCAACTGCTCACCGGGCGCCGGTTTGGCGGGCTGCCCATCACTCCACCATCTCTCTCTCCACTTTGCATGTCTATGCCTATACTGCATGTTTGTGCCGTTGCATGTGTGTGTGTATAAATGCATGTAAAAATGAAAAAATAGAGTGATAAGAGAATTTCCCCAATGAGGGATAAATAAAGTATATCTTCTTCTTAAATCATGCACGTACCTTCTCGATCAGATCCAGACACTCTCCGTTATCCATCCAGTTGATGTCGACCCAAACCAGACCTTCCCTGCAGGAAGCAGCCAAAGAAACATACTAGATCACTGTGAGGCACCTTAAGAGACAAGCACCATCTCAAGATGAGCTGCTATGAAAAACTGATGCCAGCAAAGAAGGACTATTTCTACCTCAACCAGAGGTAGAAAAAAAAACCCAGAACACAAACACAACATGAGCAGTTTATGAGGCTGCAGCTTTGCAAATTATAAAATAGCTCAGAGTTGGCGAGACTTCACCGTGATGACCTCAGCAGTTGTGTTTATTAAATATTGAGAAACATCAGCTAACTATTCTGCTCTGGAAGAAAACTGGATATGAAGTGATGTTTAGTGTGTGAAATCATAGCAGTTGGCAGGCTGCTTGTTATTAGCAGCGTTAAAGACCGAGAGCTCCTCATCAAATTTAATCTTATTCCACTTTGGCAGAACAGTTTCATTTTTTGTATTACACACAGAAAACACTAAGAAAGATTGAAATGTACTTAATGCAGCGTAATAAGTTTATTTTCTTATTCAAGCAAATTAAAAGTGAAACATGAGCTCAATGATAAGATGAGAATGACTGAATGATGAGAAATGTGGTTCAGGAGTAAACGAGTAAACAACCTCAACCTACTTGTTGTATTCAAGTTGCTCGAGGGAGAAAATGTGCTTGTTAAAATATTCCTGAAGCTTCTCGTTTGCATAGTTGATGTTGAACTGCTCAAAGTGGTTGACCTGGAAACAAGAGGACACAGACGGATAGTTAATAAAGGAAAAACTGAGATTCCCCGTGGTGTTTTTACTGATTTCCTGATTATCATATGTGATTATGAAAATGTGATTAAATTAAATCGAGTGAGAGATTGTAATTTAATTTAATTTAGTTCAATTTGAGCTGATTCACTGAGTTTCAGGGTGAATCTTTGCTGTAGTTCAAACGCACCTCGAAGTTCTCAAATCCAAAGATGTCCAGGATGCTGATGGATTTGAAGTCTTCTTTGCCCCTGATGCGGCTGTTGAGTTTGTGGATGATCCAGTTGAAACACTGAGAATAAAGTGCCATGGCCATGGAGTCTCTGGAGTCTACCGCCTACACAGGAGCAGCACAAAGACGTGAACTACACACAGCGTGTCCATCAGCGGGCTAAAGGTTAGCGAAAAGTCAGAATGGAGCAAAAACAGCAGGCGTCGTCCGCTTTAACATTAGCTTTAGTATTAAAAAAAATGTTTGAGACGAGACGATATATGGTATACCAGAATAGAAACACGGTAAAAGAGATTATCAGATGTTATTATGCAGGTGTGATGACGCACCTGTTCCACAGTGAGCGGTGTGCAGATCTCCTCGCCCCTGAGGATCATGGACCGGTGGGTCAAAACCTCGGCCAGCTGATCCGAGTTGAGTCCCAGGAGGTCGGACGTCCGGCTGAGAGCTGCACACACAACCGTCATTATTTAGAGATTTCAGGTCTGCAGGTTCGACAGATAAAAAGCTTCACAATCATCCAGCTGTCGAGTAAAACCTGGACGCAAACCAGTGATCAACTGCTCACGATCACCTGTCCGGAAAGTTTCTCACCTGATTTAGAGGAGACCTGCGCTCCTCCGGCCGTCATGAACTCGATGTTCCCCGCGTGGAGGATCCCAGCCAGGAGCCGCAGGATCTCCCCGATGTTCTCCTCTGTGAACTGCATCGTTCGCATGGCATTCTGGGAGGGCAACCACAAAAACACACACAGGACGAACCTGATGAAAACCTCCGATCACATGACTAAAACCAAAACAGTTTAATAGTTATCAACTAATCGATTAGCTTATCGTTGAAGCTCTAAAACATTTAATCGAGAAGTAATCTATAAATTAATCAGTCTTGAAAGTAGTTATTAATTTTAGCATGTATTTATGTATGAGTGTGTGTCGGCGGCGGAGTCGGCGTCCCGCGTACCAGAACATCCTGAAACGATCCCGAGTCATTGATCGTCTTGTCGGGGGCGCAGCTGGACTGTCGCAGGTAGTGGTAGCTGTCAGGGTGTGTTAACCCGAACACCTCTGCAACAGCAAAGATACACACACAACACATGCAGACACACACACAGACACACACAGACACACACAGACACACACAGACACACGTTTATCACTATTAATCTTCCCACGAGGCACCGCGTTACAGATTAACACCTTGTAGGCAAATGCAAAACTACTCGGAAATGCACATTAACAAGTCTCACGATGTTCCTTCTTTGTGTTGTGGTGTCATTGTCAGTGTTGTCCACGGCGACTCACCTCTCTGCTGGTTGTTGGTTCCTGCTAACAGAGCGTAGAAAATGTGGTAGTTTCTCTCTCCCGGGTTCTGTCTGACCACTCGGTTCTGAAGGGAAAGAGGAAGAGCTGCTAAGTAGAAAATATTTATATGAACACGAACATGCACACAGTGTTTAAGTGGCAGCCCAACCAGAATCTATGTTTGGAGCATCAAACTTTAACCCGCTGTCAGTTTGAAATGTGTTTTTGTGGTTTTCATAGTGAACAGAAGCTGGATCCAGCCTTTCAAGGAAAAGTCCTCAAATCATTATTTTCCCTTTGACTTCTGTGTTACACTTTCCTTAAAGCGTGACAGTGTTCGGAGCGTACTGAACACATGCTGCGGCCCAAATCACGTACGTCACATGTTCTGCAGCCGCACTTACAGATACAGATACGTGTTGCATGTAGTATACATACAGCTGGGACATGTGACAGAGAAAAGCAAGCTGGTGGATGCAGTCCTGGTACTTTTAGCATAATGCATGTGACATACTGTGGATTGGGACATACTCAATCTTTTTCTGGCATATTAAATATTACGGTAGTATGACTATCTGAACACATGAGAAGTGGATTATTCTGCAGGAGTATTTTGAGGTAGGTAGGAGGAACGGCACTCACCTTTTCTAAGAGGTCTGTGATCAGAAAAGCGTGAGTCAAGGTAGAAAACAGTCAGAGATCATTTCCAATTAAAAGGTTTGGAAATGGAAAGCAGTTCAGTTTGAAAATGAATCTACAGATTATAAAGATAATACAAACAGAATCGACTTGACCCGACACTCTGCATATCTTTGCCCTCAAAAGCTGCTCTGCCACCCATCCAAGCACTTCCTTCCTGTATATGAAGCCTGGTTAGTGGAAGGAAGCAGCGGCCACTTAGTGCTGAGGATACAGTCGATGATTCTGCCTCCCTGGATGTTGCCCTTCTGGCTGAAATGCAGCTGGACAAACTTCCCAAAGCGGCTGGAGTTGTTGTTGTAGACGGTCTTGGCGTTTCCGAAAGCCTCCATGATTGGACTGTGGAGAGCAATGAAGCACAAGCTCATTAACACAGGTTCAGTTAAATCGTTACCATCTAATATCATTAACTTTGAATGAAAGGGATAATTACCTGCTCTCCAGCAGCGCCTCCTCCACATGCGACGTCCTGTCTCTGGATGATACCTCCAGGGAGTGCTGGCTCATGGCCGACAGGAACTTCAGGATCAGCTTAGTGCTTTCTGTTTTCCCAGCGCCGCTCTCACCACTGACGGAGACAACAAAGAGACAAAAAACGGTAAAAATCTCAACAGTCCAACCATGAAATGCTCATGAACAAGCTCAGTCCAGCAGTCGACCTCTGACCTCCCTGTAAAATACGACAATATTTATTCTTCTTCATAGTAGCAGGAAATATGTGCTGTGATATTAAGAGAAGGTGCAGCAGAAGCCGTGACAGCAGTTGTAGTAATATTAATAACAGCAGTAATAGAAGAAGTAGTACTTGCAGTAGTAACAACCAAAGAGACACAGTGATGATGTTTACAACAAATAAAGCTCAAAACATGAGCTCAAAGGTGCTGAAGTAAGTACAAACTTTACAATCATCTTTAGAAATAATGTTTGATCGACACGCAGGGATTTCAGAACTCAACTCCACCACCAGACGGCGCTCTACACGCTGCCAACCAGCCTGACAACGTCCAGGATTCATTAACACCAACAGGCCACATGAGGACTATGAAGGGAAGAAGAAGTGAGGACTGGAGTCAGCGTGAGGAGGCCGTGCAGGAGATGAACCCGATTCACGTCCACAGCAGAGCATCAAGCTTAAAGTTACCACACACAAACACGCACGCACGCACGCACGCACGCACACACACACACACACACACACACACACGCACGGGTCACACACACACACACACACACACACACACACACGGGTCACACACACACACACACACACACACACACACACACACACACACACACACACACACACACACACACGGGTCACACACACACACACACACACACACACACACACACTGTTTGCTAACAGGCTGGCTGTAACATGATCATATAGTGTGTAAATTAATTATCGCTGCTTAAACACCTTTTATTGCAGCTTATCGTTATTCTGCTGGCAGTAACAGGAAGTTACGGACAATAAACTCACCAGACAGAGCTGACATTTAAAAACACTGCTGTGATATGATTTTGCATATCAGAGCTCCATCATCCTGATCATCCTGATCATCCTGATCCGTAATCACTGCTTTGGCGTCACTCTCATCCCACTGCAGGTTTATTTACATACAGACGGACTGTCACAAGTTATAATCAAGCATATTCAACATTTTATCTGCAGCCTTTAACATTAAAAATGGATCAACTGCAGCAGCTATCAGCCCGTCAGAGTTACTGACTTCCCTCCAAATGAAAACTAATCAAGCAATAATGCAACATGGCATCAAAATCAATCAAATGTCGTCTATTGCCAAGAATATTTAATTTAAAGTGATATAAAACATAGAAAAGCAGCAAATCCTCACATTTAATCTGTCTTGATAAATTGAATGAACTATAATGAATTTACTTTGGTAAGTTTATTAGTGATTCGTGAAGTAAATAACTTTTAATAACTGATAAGAACCTGAGAGTCATTAAACTAAATCGAGGAAACTGGACTGAAAAAGAAAAACTCTACAAACAAACCAACAGAAGTGCAGTTGCATCACACTTTTACCTCGCGGTGACATTTAACACGAAGCGGCAACCCGCAGCCTCACAGCGTGACGTTCAGTCTGGAAACGTTAATTATCAACCAGGCTACTCGTCAGCAGGAGTGTTAGATGAGACCCGAAAGACACACAATGAACACAACGTGACCTTTAGAGGATGCTGTAAACACGACGACAACAACAACAACAACAACAACAACAACAACAACAACAACAACAACAATTACAGCAGCAGCGTTTTCACCTCGTTTTTCAGACTTTTAAAATCTGTCATGATCATTAAACTCATTTATTTAACTCGTTTATTTATTTATTTGGTGTTTATGGCACTAGAGTCATTCAGGAACTAAACTCTGATATGGATACAAACCGACAGTATGTACATAAAATAGTTTTTCCACAGCTCAAGTACTATGAATGAATGTACTTAAAGTACTTAAAGACGATATAGTGAGTACAGAGCAGCTGAAACCTTCCTATATGATACTATAAATAATAATAATAATAATAATAAACAAAACTAAAATAAACAAAGAAAGACACTAAACTGACATCCAGTCTGGTTTTATATAAGGTTATTTTCATAATCTAATGATCTATCTGACTCTTTCTTTCTTTCTTTCCTTCCTTCCTTACTTCCTTCCTTCCTTCCTTCCTTCCTTCCTTCCTTCCTTCCTTCTAATACAAATTCTGTTATTACTGAAAACGCCGCTCTGCTTTTCGTTTAAATCCGTTTTCACAATAAAACAGTAGAAATTCGCTTTGTTAGGTTTACAGTTGATCCATGTGTCATTACAAAAGTGTAAAAACTGCATCTGAACGGAAACAAACACACACACGCAGAGGACGTGTGGTAAAAGTATCTGCTTCGTCTCAGCGACCGTCATCATTAATGAACGGTCAGTGACACCTTCCTGATAGACAGAGAGCAGGACTGGAAGATGATGTAAACTCAGGGTGTCTGGCTATAGACCGAGACGTGACCACGCTGCACATGTGGACACATGTTATGACAGGACAGGCTGCGGTTTACATGGGAAGAGGAAGTCAGACATGACCGTGAGCACATATTTCAGGTCATTAGCATCACTGGAAGCTGCTGTTTGTGATCATTTCTCCCATCAGCCTTCAGTTTCTGCTCCATTTGCTTTGGGAGAACGGCGCCCCCTGCCTGTTTTGTGCTTTAAAACCCGGAGAATGAACGATTATAACATCTCAAACCGAGAAAAAAGAAAAGAAAAGAAAAACAAAAGCACCCAGTGTTTCAGCAAATGCCCAGAAATGACACATCGGATGGTAATTATGAGACTTTGATGTTTCCATATATTAATCATGACCACAGAAATCTGCTAAACCCTTTAATTTTAATCCAAACTCTGGAGGTTTTATAACATTTAGAAGCCAAACTATGATCTTTCCAAACCATAACCAGGCTGTGTTTGTGCCTAAACGTGACCAAAACGTAACCATAGCACTGTCAGTGAGTTGTGACAGTTTAGACAAAACTTCAAATCATTTGGAGGATTTATTGCAAACATTTTTTTGCTGGTAAAAAAACCTGCATTACTGCCAATTTATTAAGCTTATAATTAATATACTTGATAGAAATATCGAGTCAAATGCTTCTTAGTGGTCAGAAACGGCTCAATGCAGCTTTAATGTGTTGCTGTTGTTGCACTTCAGGAGCCAGAAACGTACAATTTACCTTCATCATATCTGAAAATCCGTTATTAACCTGTATGTTTCTGTTTCTGGAGTCTCACCGGTGATGACTGTAGATATCAACAGCTGTGGGTCAAACTGTTCTTAGAGGTCTTACTTTAAACAGCTTGGTGTGTATAACTCATTTAAATAGCTCAGACTACAGTGACGGCCAAATCTGAAAAGGCCTGTTAAACGTAGCTCATTTAAAAAGAGCCGTGGCAGCTTTCCAATTTATCCAAACTAGGACACACACTAAGCAGCACCCTGCCTTTGTACTAACCCTGGCTCTCCACATGCTGCTGCCACCCAAGGTAAGGAGGGAGTCCTCAGCACGTTGGACAAACTTTTGGCCTTTTGTACCGAGCAAGGAGAGACTCTGTTAGAGAGTGAAAGAGCTGCCGAGCGGAGACGTGAAACAAATCATTCAATCCCAGTCTCTGCAAGTTTTTATCTCACCAGGCTACCGGGTAACTTTTCATAAAAGTGGAAGTTATAAGATCAAGAATCAGAAATCAATTGATCAGCTTTTAGTTTCTATCAACTTCTATTTCCCCAAGAAAACAACACGATCAGCTGTCTCCACGTTGTCTCTCCAGTAAATCAGAAGACGTTTCTCAACCAGTTCACATCGTGTCACTGGACGAGACTTTCTGTAACAGCAGTAAGTGGCGCCAGGACATTTTCAGGCCTCAATCCACAATGAATGGCTTCAATGTCCAAGTCAGACAAAGCAGCGCTGAGCCTGACAAGCTGAAGTCTAAAAATGTCCGTTGTACAGAGGATAACTCATTAAATAACATGATCTTTCCTCCATAAAGACAAACCTGTCATCTGTTGCTCCTTGACGGTCCAGATCTAAGAATAGCAGCCGTCTTTAGCTCTTTGTTTTCTGGTGTGTAGTGAGCTTGTAGTCTTGTAGGTCAGACAAAAAAAACAAAAAAAAAAGCTCTGAAGCAACAGCAAAGGCTTGAAAATGTCCAACAAACCACAAGAATTTAATGTGAACTTATGTCTGACGTTGAATCTACGAAGACGGAAACTATTTTTTGCTTTCAGCCACTGATGAATGATTTTAATGCAAAACAGATTTATGCAAACCAATAAAAACACACAAAACAAATGTTAGTCAGAGCTTGAAGTAACGGTTCATCTCATGTTGCATCTAAAACCAACATGGTTGAATATGTTTCCCTCCCATCTTTCTTTGGTCAGATAAATCCCAGGAGAAAACGCCGCAGGTATGTTTATGCAGGGCTTTGCTGCAGGGCCTTTGTGACCCCAGATGTCTGTGTAATTAACACGGCTGGAAAGTCTTGAGTTTGACCTCACACTCGCCTCCGGGGTCAGGAGGTCGAGGACGGTGGGTTGTGCTGGAGCTTTGTAATTTAATCACATTTTGCCAGTCAGCCAGTAAAAATCAGACTTTTCTTACAAATCTTGGATATAAAGCAGCTATAATCTGTATTTCTGATAACAATGTCCAATCTGTCAGTGTTTAATATGTTGGTTGTGGCCTACAGAGCTGCTTAACAGCCCACAGTCGTCTGGTTTCAGGTTTTCCAGCAGATGTTGATTTGGCTGATCTGCTCTTCATCCTGAAGGTGTCGGATGGGGTTGCTGAAGAGGTTCTTTCACACCAAACTGTGAAAAACATTTCTTTGTGACGTTGGTTTCTTGCTTTGTTATGTTGAAGCAGGAAAGAGGAAGAAAGAAAACTAATGTCTGAAATATCACGGTATGCTGCAGCATTAGGATTTCTTCTTTTTGGAATTAAGAGGCCGAACGAGCCAGGAAAAACAGCCGTGGACCAAACATTAGACAATAAAAAAAAAAAAGCAAATTAGAGCTCTGAATCTCCTGTTTAATGCTTTATTATCCAGAAGTAAACCTGCCATGGTGGCATTTGGCCTTCTTGATGAAGGTTTGGAGGGTTTCCAGGAGTTTCTTCGTTGGCGGTTTTTGCAGCAGAAACTCACCGGGGGGGGTGGGAGCGGGCGGGGGGTTTGGGGGGGGGTCAATTAAAAACACAAAGCTCGACACAGGCAGGTATCAGGATCAGAGAAAACGCAAAGTGGCATTCATGAGCATTAATGAGCAGATGCCTCGTATTAGAGCTGGTTTCTTATTCCTCCTCCTCTGCACCAGCTCCTGTTCATTCGCCTCCCGCTGCCTGGATCTGATTACCCACAATCCTTAAATCCAATGAGAAAGCTTCCTGCCTCGCCTGAAAGTGCCAGCTTGCAATTTATAGCTCTTCTTCCTCACACACAGTGAAGTGATCCTTTCTCCTTATGGGTGGGGGTGCTGCCATGTTACATGTTTTACGAGGATCTGCTCTGAGACGCCTTTGGTGTTTTGGGGGACCAACAGGGGAAATGTGTGTGTGTTCATTGGGAATCAGATCATGTAGTGTGGCAGCTGGGCAGGACTCTGACTCCACCCAAAATCTAACTTTAGGGTATCAAACACACAACATTTACAAGCCTGAAATGTGGCTGTAAAACATTTGCTCCATCATGGAGTAGCAGTGAACTACAAGTGATCCGGTTACAAGTGTTGGTTTGATCACAGTCGGCCGATACGAAACAAAATAATCGCTACTAAAAGGTCCGTTTAATATTGATTTCAAAGCGTACACGTAGTAAGTGGACCATCCCAAGGTCATGATTGAACTTCTACATTCAAATATAATAAACAAATTCATTTCTTACAATCTAGGAAAGTGTTGGTTGTTATAGGGCAGAAAAGTGAGTCAAAATTTACTATTTTCATGATTTTATGAGTTCTTATTGTTGCCCAGAGACATTAAATAATAGATTTGCATCTTTTAAAAGGGCATCTCTCTAGTTTTGCAAGAAAAAAAAACACAATAAGTGTGACGTAAGTGGAGTCAAACTGCAGCCTGTACGGTGAGAATAAGGTCCATGATGGTGAACAGCCTCCAGCCTGAAACTCACTCAGCAGTCGGCCAGCAGCACTGCTCCGCCCTGCAATTATTCACAACCTCACACATCCATCAGCCACAGCAGCAGAGCAGATGGAGCTCCAGCGCTGCGTACGTAACAGAGCAGAGTCTGACACATGCAACATAATACAAAATACACAAATATGGCTTTTTACAAGCTGATAAACTACGACGATGCTTAAAGAATCAGATGCAGCCACTGAGAAAGACATCGATGATAGACAGGATGGGATATAAACATCGATTAGCTTCGTTGCTTCAGGTGTGCAGCTGAGAAACTGACGCAGGAGAACAGACTGAAACCGGATTCTTCTTTGCGTCAGTCAAATGAGAGCGAATCCTGTCAGCCTGCTTCATTTTCACCCAGCTGCTCCACGAGTGCAGCTGGGAAATAAGTGCCTTGCTCGAGGGCAGCAATTAACAGCTGATTAACTCCTGAGAGGTTAACCTCGAACCAAAGGCGTTTAAAACACTTTAATAGTGAAGTCATTGTGTAGAAACGCTGCAACTTCCTGAAATATTGTGTTTTATTTTCCTAATAAGACCTGTTATGTATGTATGGAAGAGGCCATTTGGATCACCATACTAATACACTATATTCACTATACGTCAGATGTTATAAAAACAGACGGTAACACACATAAAACGGTTTTAAAAGACGCAACGTTCAAGCACAAAATGTTAACGTAGAAGATGCAAATAATCAGATTTGACAGAGGATGATCAATGCAGTCCTTACAGTGTGTGTCCTGGGAGGCTTTTGTGTTTCAGCTGAGACAACAGGTAAAGGTCACGACTGCGGTGTGTCCTCTGTTCATGTGCTGCTGCTGAAAAACTACGTCATCAACGTGCACGTCGGTGTTTTATTTATTTTTCTTGGATTTTTTCATAGGTTTCAGGCTCTCAGAACTGGTTGAAAAGTTTGTGGCGTTGAGTTCAAGAAGGAAATGCAAAACCATCTTTTTGAAGTGGGGATGAAACTGCTGAACCCTCGAGAGAAATTAGCTCGCAGCGGCAGGATTCAGCAGGATAAGAAGCCCAAACACAAAGCACATCGACGGCGGTGATACGTCTCTGCGAACAGAGTGGTAGCATTGTGCCGCTCCGGGCCTTTTCCAACCACAATATAACATGTTTGTGTTTACGCCTCGCTGTGCACGCCATGGCACATATTCTTCCCACAGACCAACATCCTGTCAGACAAAAGAGTTTCTGTGTTTAAACAGAAGGACGAAGGCAACTCAGACCACAAGGAACATGTGAGGTGAGGCTGCAGCACAAAGCTGCCGGTTTCTCACATTTCACTAATGATTTATGAGTTATTCTGTTCAGTCGGTCAAAAGAAAAGAAAGTCACTGGAATAAACACATGAAATCAGGTTAGTGACAAAGATCTAATTATGTGCGCACGATACACATGAGACACATTTTTAAACCAGGATCAGGATATTTTACATGACGGATATTAAATGCTGCAGAGCCTCAATTTCAATGCAAAAACCCCGTTAGAGTTTCTACTTTACATGATGTGTAAGAAATGAAGAACTGGAACTATTTTGTTAATCAACTAATTCATTTCTTTAAGAAAATTTTCAAATATTGACAGGTTGTTCTCAGACGTGATGATTTGAAGCTTTTCTGTGTTTGAGTTTTTGGGTTTTGGACTGAAGATTCGTCTCGATTCCTCCTCAACGCTAACACAAAAGTTGATCTCGAACCAACAGTCCACAAGGCAAAGACATTCAGTTTACTGTCATAAAAGACTAAAGAAACCAGAAAATGTTCACTTCTGAGAGGCTGAAATCAAATAATTTGGATTTGTGATTATTAAAATAGCTGATGATCAATTCAATAGTTGATCTAATTGATTAATTGTTGCAACTCTAATGTTGTTATTAATGAACATAAAACCACTGCTTCTGCTTTCTCCACAAATTCAAACCAGCATTAAGACATGTGTGTCTCATTACCCACAATGCCAATCAAACAGGGCTGTAAACTAATGCCGGCTAATTGTCAGATAAGTGCAACACTCATGCCTGAAGCAGCAGGCCGCTGCACCTCTCGTGCTGCGTTTTTATCTCCTTCTGTGTCAGATCTCAGGAGCCGTTTGCAGCAGCTGCTCGTTAATTCAAACTTTAGCCTCGTTACGTAAAAGTTCACCGTTAAAATTAAAATGAAAACACGCCGCGCTAGTTCTAGTTGTAACGTCCTCACTGCAGGTGGCGCTGTTGCTAAGCTAGCTGAATGAACTTAATGACAAAGCTAACGTTGGTGTGCTAATACCTTCACAGGAGAAGACACACGATCTTCTGGATACATTCTTGGCATCTAAAGCTGTAAACATTTCGGTCTTTTGCAATCTCACTTTGTGATTCAGACTGATGAGTCGGACCAATTTCACCAGAAAAAAAAAAAGATTATTAATCTTAATCAATGTAATAAAACGCCCAAATGTTGGAAGTAATATGATTCAGATTAAACACTGTGTCCCTGATCATCGAGAAAGACTAAATAGAGCATCCGTTGTTGCAAACGTTGGAGTTGGTTCATTATATTTAGTTTGTCGTCCCAACAGGAACGAATAAAGTCCAACAGCCGAGTATTCAGGTTCCCTCGATGACCACAAACACAACGGCAGCAAAGTCTCCTGCATCCGCTCCAAATGTTATCATTTCTAAAATATAAAAATAACTTTCTGTGTTTGAAGTCAGAGGGGGGAAGAGAACGTCTCCGTCTGTCTGAAAACACAATGGCAGGTGTGGAAAGTCAAAGAGGAAGGATGTGAGGAAGGAAAGAAAGCAGCGTGTGTGTGTGTGTGTGTGTGTGTGTGTGTGTGTGTGTTACAGCATGCAGACACTCAGAGCTGCAGCCAAACTTCCCAGGAGACTTGAAACTCGATCAAAGTGTTTGGCACACTGACGGGAGAGCGACTAAGCCATAACGGTTTAATCAAACAGCCAATTAGAGGGCGTGATTTAACCTTTTGACTGACAAGGAAGTCAACTGTGAGGATGTGGAGATGAAGAAACAACAATTCAACGGTTACAGGTGAGAAACACAGCAAAGAGTCCGTCAGGTGACCCACCTGATCAGGACACACTGGTTCGACTGCCTCTTCCACAGCGAGCGGTAGCACTCGTTGGCGATGGCGAAGATGTGCGGGGAAATCTCCCCCAGGTGGTGTCGGCTGTACAGCTCCACGGCCGGACGCTCGTACAGGCCGGGCAGCGGCTGGTAAGGGTTCACCGCCGCCAGGATGGAGCCGATGTACGTCTGAGGATCAGGAGAGAGGACGGTAGCGTCAGAAATAACAAACAGAGAATTTATATGACATGAAAATTAACATGTGTGAAACCCAGAAGAAAAAATGTGCATCTAAAGCTGCTACGAGTAGTCGATTAATAGAGCAACACTAACGAGCAGCGAGTCACATGATTATCTAGAACACGTCCATCTGATGACGAGTGTAACAGCTCAGAACTCAACACTGGGCATGTTTGACCTTTTGCTTTCTTTTCACTCCTCCTCAAAACCAGCAGTTTCCAAACCAGCTTCAACTTTCAAAAGTTCAAAGTGAAAACAAACCAAACTGCTGAAATAGAAGCTTGTGAAGCCAGATGAAGTCTTGGCAGATGCTTCGGTGCTGCGGTGGCGACTAATGGATAAATAGGCAGGCTTGAGAAAAAAAAAAGAAAAAAAAAAAGGCTCCACATCAGCATGTATCTGTGAGAAAGCAACTGGAGGTTTCTACAGCAGCATTATCCGGGTTCTCAGGCTCAGTCAGGTCATACATGTAAACGTGACTGTCAGAAGTGATCTTCATCTTCATCTTCATCGGCTGTGTAAACTGTGTTTGTCTGAAATGAGTCTTCATGCATCCACCCCAAAAAAAAAATTAAATACAGACATTTTCTGCTCACAGCCTTCTGAAAACTTGAACCGAAAGTGAAAATCTCATTATAGCCCAGCACAATGTTCCCAAGCACATAATGAGTGGTGAGCAGCTTTGGCCTGGAGGTGGAGATGAAACACATTAAGAGGAGTCGTTTCTCCTCATCTCCGTCTCTATCACATCTTGGTTATTTCCAAACCATAAAAACACAAACCGATGTGAAAGCAAACAGCTGTCAGTCTAAAGACATGTTACACACGTGTTTATCACCTGTTGCTCATTAAGCCCCTCCCACTAATCCATGCAGGCGCCCTACTGACTGACTGACCTACATTCAGCCTACATGCAAATACATTTGAATGGCAGTTTGAGGTGACAGTATTTACATGACAAATGCCGTCTTTAGACTATCCCGCCTGTGCAAATGATCCGGCGCTGCAGCAGAGAGAACGGGGGGAGGGGAAGTTGTTGTAGTAATGTACAGCAGATCCTGAATCACCGTGTGTGTGTGTGTGTGTGTGTGTTATCTGTCACACAGAGCTGAGTGTAAACAGTGTCAGCTCTCTGCTCAGGTGAAGGACTCTCGGTTTATGGGCTCGTCTTCAGTGTAAACAGTTTACAGTGGAGCTGATCTCTGGCTCTGAGGCTCATGTCATGTTCAGGATCTTTACCTGAGTTTTGTTTAAAGTTATCTGACTTAAAATCAACATGCGACTCTCAATTTTACACCTTGTGACGGCTGTACGGAGCATTTCTGCACGCGTGAACACATGCATCAATGCTGCTTCTAACTTTTCTGCACATATTTTCCAGGTTTGTGTTGTATATTTTCTTGTCTATTGGAAATTGGGAATATATTGATTGATTGATATCTGCTGCATGTGATCACTTTACGCCTACGTTTAAGGCGTTTTAATATCCCACCTGTTTTATAGAATAACGTGCAGATGAGCGCTAATTAAAACATTTCTCCCACACAGCAGCAGGATCTGTTAGCATTACACTGTTACTGTTGAGACAGACATGCATCATCACATCAGCTTCATCCAAAACACAGAGAGCACAGTGGAAACTCATCAGGGTAAAATCACAAGACTTTATTTTCCCATTTATACATTATAGATTTTATAAGGCGTTTGTTACTTTTAATCCGTCAGAAAATGTCATTTATGAGGTCTGTTGCCCTGAACAAGAAAAACATCACCAGGGAAGTCACGTTTGGTTGAGCAGCAGCAGTCCGGAGGTAGAAAAGTTCACACGAGACGATGACAAAAACAGCAGAAAAATGCCTTTGGGTAAAGTCATGCCTCCCCTTAACTCGATGAATTACAGCCATTTGGACTCAATTAGATCCCCCAGTCGCTCCATCCTGGTAACGGTTTCCACGGCAGCGACCTGGCTGAGAGCTAATTGGCTGTGACTCTCATCAGAAGCCCCCTCTATTGGCTGATGTAATTAACGGTGGGCCCCTCGCCCTCCGTGCCGGGTGTCAAATACACTAAAGACTCTACATCTCAGAGTCATACCACAGAGGTGACGCAAGAAACACGATACTCACATTTACATTTGTTTGTTTGAGGTATTTAACCTGTGACATTTATGACACGTACAGGTTTCCTTCAGTATGACGGCTGCAACTAATAAGCCACCAAATATCTAAAATCAATAAAGTTGCACTAATCAATATTTTTATATACTGTACTGACCGATTTAGCTTCTTTCAGCCTAAAGTTTGGATGTTTACGGCACATTTAATGCACACAGAGAACAACTGTTTTACAGCTTTAAAGGTCCCTGAGGCAGATCTGAGATACTGAGCTTTACATATAAAATGACTCATGAACATGAACGCTCTGAGAAACACTTTATGTAAGTTTATAGCTTGTTCTGCTGCCCTCAAGTGACCCAAAAATATCAATTATCAATTAACGGAGGTTTTAAAGTGAAGCTCCTCCAATCATCTTCGAGGATGGATCCTTGCCTGCACATCGTGCACGTGTGTACCGTATACCAGCGTGGTGTACTGAGAAGAGATTTGAACAATCTGCACCTTGTTGCACTCGGTACAACAAAACATTTTGCCAAGATATGACAAAGCGCATTGCTTCTGTTTTGCAATATCGTTTTCATTACACTTCAGAAGCGGAGCCAGAAGTGTGTTTCAACATACTTTGGTCAAACTATGATGGTTTTGGATCATACTGAGCATACAGACGGACGATGGAGAAGTGAAATATGCTGCCGCAGTGGCTGGAGAAGCTTCTGTGGAATATTATCCCACCATAAGCCCTTTTTTTTTGGCCGTGCTAATGTTAGCACGGCTGAGGACTGTCCATGTTGTTCATTCATATTTGGGTTTGGAAGTTTTTAAAGTGTTACTTTACTGCTCGATGCCGTGTATCTTACAGCCGCTGATAAATAACCGTCACCGGTCATTCTGACCTAAAGTGATTTTTTTTGCTTTCTGACAGATTGCAGCTTTTGTCGTGTTTACAGAAAGACGTCAGTCGGTGTTGATGGTGTAACTGTAGAGCAGTGGGAGGCAGGCAGGCAAGATCTGTGTGAGACAGAGCCAGATAAATCCACTGAGAGGGAAATGAAGACCAGATGGAGAGAAAAAACAACCCAGGAGGATCAGAAGCAAAGCGCTCGCCAACCTGCCTGACTGACGGCAGGAAATGTACGAGAGAGGAGGGAACATCCAGCAGTCACTGACTTACCATGTCACCAAGACAAATTCCTGCACATTTGTTATACTTGGCGATTAAAGCGATACTGATTCACCGTTTCTGTTTATTACCGCCGCTGACAGACGGAAACACCACATCTGCAAAAGTCAGGTTGTTCGGGAGAGGAGGTGCTTATTTTCTCTGAGATGCCCGTTTGTTTTAAAAATGATGCAATGGCACTTTTGACAGGTTGTCCTGGGGACCAGAAAGCTTCTAAACACATTATTAAATTATGGAAAGTTTTGATTCTTGAGAGGAAAAAGAAATATATTAAGTGTTTGTTCTCCGACTGGACAGTTAAAGATGAGAAAAACGATGCAAAAGCACAGCAACATTTTCTCACGTTCTTCTGTGTTGTTTAATATTGTAAAACACATTAAACGTGCAGCATGTTACGGTTGAATACCAGATGTTTAAACCTTCAAACTGTAGTTTTTATGGTCCTGTGTGGTAAAAGTGACACTTATGCATCGATATATATCAAATATATCCTCCACGTCTGCACGGCTGCATGCGACATGAATTCTGCTCTGCTGTAAACAAAACGCCTAAAATACATCAACTATATGTGGACTGAACGGACGGAGATTATCTGTTTTATTTATTATAGTTATGAATTACTGGAAGAAACAGCTGCGTTTGATTCCCTTGTTTTTATTCAGACAAACCTGCCGCTTTGAAAAGTTTCTGATTTCTCATGTTTAAAATCAATCCTGCTTGGTTTTTTTTTCTTGAGCAAATTAAATGTGAAAACAATCAAGTCAAATCTAGAGAGCGATCCGTCCTCCGGATTCCACACAAATCTGATTTTCTCTTTGCAAGATAACTCAACAAATAACAGATGGATGAACAAACGCAGCGACACGAAAACGCTGCAGAAAACCACAAGAAGGTCGTCATGTTCCACTGATGCAGAGGTTTGATTTATGACATATTTCTAACATAAAAATATATTTTAAAAACAGAAATCTGTTCTCACAGGAAGTGACAGAGAGCTTGTATACAAAGTGTAAAGGAAATGACATCAGGAGGTTTTGGAGCGACGCTTTGTTGGCCGGAGCAGCGTTTCTCCACATGTGACAGTAATCAGCTGGACGGCAGCTTCATATACAAACGCTTTAAAGAAAACGTGAACAGACTACGTCTTTTAGGGGTTATATTATTCATATTTCCTTCAAACTTAATAAAAACAAGGTTTTCTCAGGTTTGAACCGTCTCTGCTGCTTACATTCTTCTTCACTACGACTGTGTGTGTCGAGTGTGTGTGAAAGTGGAGCAGCAGCTGGCTGTTGCAGTCTGTCAGCAGGCCGGCAGCAGACACGGTGACTTGTTAAAATAAGCCGAGCGAGTCACAGGACCGATTCTGCTCTCAGACGTAAAGTCAGCGACAGGAAGGACTGAATGTTTGACTGTCAGAGTGTGATTGAGTAGAGAGTACTCAGTATCATGAGTAAATCACACAGACTTTAATATTTAATGATGCATTTCAGTAGTTCGTTATTTTACAGACTGACCGCTGCACAGTGACGAAAAGAATCTGCAAAGATCTGAAAATGTGGCAAGTTAAGAACAGACTGCTGGAAGATGCTCTGCACCAAAAACACCTCCGAGTGGATATTTTAACTATTACAGAGACATGACAGAGTTGTGTAGCAACCTGAGTGTGTGTCTGTGTGTGTGTGTTTGTGTGTGATGTTATCCATCATCATCTTTTTAAAAAGTCCTGATGAAAGGTCAAAGTGTCACACAGGCCTTTACAAAACTGAAAACTGACTACAACTGGCTGATAACATCAGAAATGACTTTTACTGCTATCAATCTTCCAGTAAAACCACCAAAAGATCAACAAATATGTCAACAAATATCTTGTTGTTTGATTAAAAAACTCGACTCACCAGGTGCATATTAATAAAAAAAGATAAATATTACGTTATTGAGAAGACTGGAAACTATTAGTTTAAATAAATCCACTTTTAAATGAGTTGATGGAGAAATTCAGAAACTTAAATATGTCATTCAATACATATAAATGAAACATACATAAAACATATGGGGCTCGAAATGTTCCTGAGTTTCTTGATTTGACCCCCTGCTGGGCTGAAAGAGAGAGATGATGACAGAGGAATGTCTGTCTGTCTGTGTGTGTGTGTGTGTGTGTGTGTGTGTGTGTGTGTGTGTGTGTGTGTGTGTGTGTGTGTAGGGGGTGGGGGCGGCTGAGAGAAACATATTGATGGGGGGGGGGGCAGACAAAAAAAGAACAGCATGTGATAGAAAAATGAGAGAACGTGTGAGGGACAGTAATGGGGTAAAGACGGAGATTCCTGAGTGAGAGACAGTCATAAATGGAAAGAGAGTGTGTGTGTGTGTGTGTGTGTGTGTGTGTGCTTCCATTGGAATCTGCAGGAATCTACGAGTGAGGCCACCAGTCGACAGCACAGCTGGTTACAATCACAGCAGTTAAAGGCTACACACACACACACACACACACACACACACACACACACAGACGCTGTGTGTGATGCTAACACTAGTAGCGCTGCAGCTAGCTACAGCGTCACAGTTTATCTGAAACATGCAGAGACAACAAAGACATTCAGTTTTTTCAGTCTTATCGTGCGTCGAGCTTCAACTCTGAAGCTTCACACACTTCACGGTTTGTTTCTGCGTCTCTCGGGAGACTTTACAGCCTGTACAGAGGAGCTGAAGGTTGGATTGGAGTTTTTTTTTGTGGCTGGTTCAATTTCATCAATCTTCTCTATGTTCTTGATTGTCTGAGAAGTCAGCAGGGGTGCTGTCAGGAATCTCAGAGGCTCCTCACAGGTTACGACACGGGGCCTCTTGCTTGGCTCTGATGCATCTGACTTCATCACCTCACCTTTCTCTGCCCCCTTTTTTCACCGCAGGGACTTTTACAGAAATTCAAAACACTTTTTAGGAACTGAGGAGTTTTACCTGCATGCAGAGAGTTGATTTGGTTGTACAACCTATGACATGTTATAGTCTCAAAACAAGCAGACACACTCAGTATCACTTCAATGTAGGAACAACCAGGACTGTGTGAATGAGAAAATACCATCATGTTCATACCTTAAATGGGAAGGACTCTTCTTACTTGCAAAAGAGCCGCACGCACACACACACACACACACACACACGCACGCACCCACGCACACGCACACACACACACACACACACGCACGCACCCATGCACACGCACACACGCACGCACGCACGCACGCACACACACACACACACACTTTTCTGGAAGGTCTAAACAACAACAGCTATCTGATGTACGAGTGGACATTTTTCAGAATCTGATGATGTTGTTGCTGTGACATTAAATCATTTATTTATATGGTTTTTGTAGTTTAGGCCTCTACATAAACATAAGTTGAACTCTGTCAACTGAATCAGTGTAATTAAAGGTGGTAAAAATATCAGCAGTATCAGTAGTGATATCTGTCCACACAGGCAGCAGAACTTTATAGTCATTAAAATTCATCTAAATCTAAAACGCGTTCAATAATATATTTGTTTTCTTCATATTTCTTCCATTTTGTTTGATTTTGCAGCACAATATCTAATATTTGTCTGCTAGTAAATATTTACCTTTCATCATGAATAAATTATGTTTTATTTTCTCAGCACAAATCTTGCTGTAATTCTCCTTCATTATTTATCTTGAACCACCTGAAATATAATCCTGACCTGATGTTTGACGTTTGGATGCATCAGAGACGTGTTTAGTTCAGTTTACCTCCACCCGCTTCACCAAAACTTCTCCTCTGATTCTCCTTCTTTGGCCGCTTCAGGGTGGAGACCGGGCAGCTGTGACCAAGTGATTGGATAATTTCGACCATACGGGAGCATTCAGACATGATTAAAATAACGAAATGGCATTTGTCAAAGGTTACTGCGGTAACGCGTGCAGAAAGCACAAAGCTGCCTTTGTCAGGAGAAAGTGTTGGATGAGGTTTGTTCATTAGGCTACGTGATCCTTCACTTCTACAGCTCCTTCAATGTGGAATACTGCATGAGTACACATGTATACACCACCCTGCAGTACACGTACACGTATACACCATCCTGCAGTACACATGCATGTATACACCACCCTGCAGTACACATGCACGTATACACCACCCTGCAGTACACGTACATGTACACACCACCCTGCAGTACACGTAGATGTATACACCACCCTGCAGTACACATACATGTATACACCACCCTGCAGTACACATGCACGTATACACCACCCTGCAGTACACGTGCACGTATACACCACCCTGCAGTACACGTACATGTACACACCACCCTGCAGTACACATGCATGTATACACCACCCTGCAGTACACGTACACGTATACACCACCCTGCAGTACACGTACACGTATACACCACCCTGCAGTACACGTGCATGTATACACCACCCTGCAGTTATGACATATGTACTATAAATAAAATCACCACCATTTTCTTTCCTCATAAAACATTTGCAGATTTTTCAGTATTTTCAATCACTGTTTACATGTTTACTAGCTTTGTTTACTAGTTTTCAGACTGTTGATCAGGACACAACGAGACATTTCAGGACGTCGTCTTCGGGATACATGGTGAAAGTAGTTCCTTGGAGCCCTACTCACTTAACTTATAATACGGTCAAAAACATCTCATAAAGGGAAGAAATATTGCCACCATGATCCCAGAGTTACATGATACTGAAGAATCAACCAATCTTACATTTTCAGATTCGCTGTGGTTTTGCTCCAAAGCTAACATGCTCTGAACTCTTCTGTCTCACAACTTGGACGACGCGGCCGCCATCAGCGCTGAGCCAGGACCCATTAGCTCCCGCCACACTCCCACCGAGGCCGCCGCCAGAATACCAGCCTCTAAAACGAGCGTCAAACCAAACAAACCAGAACTAATCATCACTTGGCAACATGTCAGTTTCGGCCTCCGTTCAGCCAAAAGACGGAAAATCTGTCAGGTTGTTTTGGGTTTTATCACCTGTGCGTTTCATCACCTGGTCAACACAGTTGTCCTGGAAACTCCGGTCATACTTTAAATCCTTTAAATATTAAATATCTAATTTCATCATTTATTATTGTATTTGTTGGTCTTGTGGATCACTGATGTTCATAATGTTCACTCTGATGAAGGTTAGTTGAAAATACATTTATATAATTATTAAACGTTTTTCATGACTTTTTCATTACTATTACTACTATTGATCAACTATTGATTCAGTGCATTGACACTTTAACACACGTATTTGAGGAAATCTGCGAATCAGAGATTGTAGGAGACCAGACTGTAATCGTATTGAAGAAAAGTGGAATCAATGCTTAGAAAGAGTTATTATTAATTATTATATTCAATACGATTTTCTGTGTACAAAATTAAGGCTGATTTCCATTTCTAGAATGAATAACCTGTTCATACATGTACAACGTCTTTTAAACTCAACGCAGTAAAAAAATGCCTTTCAATCAAAAAGAAGTTTGAGCTCCACCTTCACTGTGTCATAAATCAGAGACAGAAAGCGTTTTCTGACAGTAATATTACATACGAGCGTCTCGTGTCTCAACAGTTTGACGCTCCGACCTTCTGAGCAGCGTCTCGGACCGACTGATCCATCTCCTCGTCTTATCTGCCTGCGTCTAGACGGCTATCTCTGCTGTTATGCAACGACTGTGCGACTTCAGCCGTTGAGATTACAGCGTAGAGCACTGAGACGAAGGCGGTGTACCCTGACAGGCGGAGCTGTCAGCGTGACTGCTGATAACGCAGTCAGACGAGCGTTCAAGATGCTTCAGTCAGTCTGAGAATCAAAGAAACTTACATAGATGTTTTTCTGCTGGTAGCGCAGGAAGAGGTTGTGCATGATGGCGCCATCGTGGAGGTCCTCCAGCGTCGCCATGTCCTCCACGCCTGTGACGCTGCTGCGGTGCATGGGCTGCACCTTCTGCCTGGTGAGGGCATTCTGCTTGTAGGTGTACACCTGAAAACAGAAACATATATATATATGGAGAGATGAGAGCCATGTCACAGAATCATCTGCATGTGTCTGATGTACAAAACCTCGAACATAGTTTTTACTTTTTACTTGATTTCATACGACACATCCTCACATTCCTCAAACTTATAATAACAACCTCACCAGGATGAACTTCCCTGTTATTTCACTGCCGTTTTTTTTTTTTTTTTTTTTTTTTAAATATGTGTTGCAAACACAAGCATTTGCAACACATATTTCTGAGCCACAGTAATGACGATGCATGAGAGAAAACAGCTGGGAGAAGAAAACTGACAGCAAGCATTAAGTCAGAATACGCTGTTGTGTTGGATGTAGTTATTAAAACTGTGCATTTGTTGTTTTCAGCGTCCGGCTCCTCACAGCTCGCTGGCACATGATGTGATTTACTGCTCGGTAAAAGTTTGACAGCAGTCATAAAGTCGATGCACCTGAGCTGTTGATGCCGACAGCCTCTCTCAGGTGACTGACTGGTCAAACAGTTTAACCGTATGATTTACAGCAGAGCACATCCTAACTGACAGATATGTATCTCATGTTACTGCAGGACTGTGAAGCCTGGAGCGTTAGAGACACCGTCCTGGAAGTGAAAGACAGGAATGTTTGCTAAACACTGAAAGTAAATGTTTGAAAGACAGAAACAGAGATTAAAAACAGGCACCGCTGAGAAGCCAGAAGATGGTGAAAAGCACACTGGACATGTCATATGTCCAGTATCCATTAAAACAAGCTCAGCAGACGATTCAGATCATGTTAACTTCAACTCTGAATCTTTAAAAACAGTTTGTTTCCTGCTGTTCTTGAGTAAAACTACTTTTGACTTCTCTAATAATTGTGTTTTGTGTGAAGTGGATCCTGCAGACAGAAACGTGTAACTTCCTCCTCACAGCTCGTGTTTCATGAGGTGACATGTGGCAGGTAGCCGAGTTAAATACGACCCTGGTTAAAAAAACCAAAAAAAAACGAGGCTGCTTATCATCTGTGTCCGAGGACGAGGCTGAGTTTGTCTTACAGACGAGTCAAAATCAGTGATAACTGATTAAAAGACGACTCTGTCCTCAGATTATTATTATCACCAGAGATTCAGATTTACGTTGGAAAGATCTTTAAACTGAAAGAAAAAACAAATGACTCTGGAAAAACCAGCCGGAGAAGAGCGATAACCTTGAACAGATGATTTTTCTGATTTTTATTCTGTGCTGAAATGTTTTAGGGTGGATTTGAGGATTTGGCCTTCAGGAGCTTCAGTCTAAACATTTTAAAGAAGTCACAACTTTAACATCAGTATCAAATACAAGCTAAAGGTCATCTGCTGAGATGAAGAAGAAATAAAAAACTCCTGAAAGCTTTAGATAATAACAGCGGCTCGGTGTGATCATAAACATGGATGTTGGCTCTTATGCATATTGACAATTTCCATGTAAACAATTCAAATTATTCACACACACAAAATACAGAAACCAAGACTTTAACATCCAGGAGCAACATAAGACAACTTTTCAGACCACAGGATGGTCTGGTAGTAAAACGGAGGAGTCAGTGAGGTTAATTAAGAGCAGACCTCAAATTATCATCGCTCTGCAGGAGGTCTGCAGCCTGAAGACTGTGCTGTAAATAACACAGGGAGGTCTGCATGAGAGAAAACAGCATCTGTTGACAGGCAGATCAAACTCCAGTCAATGTTCCTCCCTGAAGAAAGCCAGAAGATGGAAGACGTCCTCATTGTCAGGGAGTATTTAGGGCGCTTTGACTGCAACCACATCAACTTCTGGGTGGAATAGAGAGAGAGCAGCCAAAGCCGCTGCTGTCTCAGCCTTTTCCACAAACAGCAACACCACAAAGAATACACACACACACACACACACACACACACACACACTATGTGTTTCACTGCTTTCTAACCTTTTCTGCTTCTGGTTTCTTACATCCTCCATCGCTGAGATGAACGAACATGACATCAGTTATTTTGTAGTATTATGTTGTTGTAACTCAGAGTTGTTTACTTGTCACAGGTTGTGATAATATATATATACATATATATACAGTATATATATAATCTTCTTGAAGGTAGAGGTGTTTTATTAGGTTGCACAGGTGCTTGCTGAGTGTAAAAAGCCCCATTAAAACACTTCCAGACTGTAACTGAGGAGGGTTTTTATGTTGTTTGGCTCCACTTTCGGTGCTTTTCTCTTCTTTCTGTTGCTAACTGGTAAATCTGGTTTCCTATACGGAGGCAGGACTTTCACCAGGAATAAAAACAAGAGTGTAAGAGAGGAATAAAGAGTGTAAGACCATCAGTGAAATGTCTGAAACACACAGAGACACACGCTGAACTCGGCCTGTTTGTGGCTGGTCGATGACCTGCTGTGACCAAGCAGCTCGGGGCCACTTTTCCTGAAAACAACCAGTCTCTGTCTGAGGAGTCAATCACATCTGACCCGCCGACACACACACACACACACACACACACACACACACACACACATAAACACAGCATCCTGCCAGGCCTCATTTCTCACATTCCAGCGTCAGCAACACGTCGGGGGAAACCGAATGTCACAGAAACGTCTTTCAAAACGCATGAAATGTGATCGAGTTTTGTCTATCAAGAGGATAAAAACAGGATGAACCAAATACTGGATAAAAACTCAACCAAAAAAGTTTACAGATCATCACAACATCATCTTCTAGTTGTTACATCCCATAAGAAGAAGACAGTCACTGACTTGTTAAACTAGTTCAATGTAAACAGTGTTTACAGTCAACAGACACGTTAGCTGCTGTAAACACACCTTAACCCTGTTCACCTGCTCACCTGTTCACCTGCTCACCTGCTCCTTGGTTCATGTTTTTACTTCAATCAAGTGATTAAAAGAAACTCGTCAAGGTCAAAGTGCATGAGGACACCGCCATGTAGAAACAGGAAGGAGACAAACGTTGTATGTTGCTGCTTTAAAATTCAACAATTCCACTAAATATGGCCGCTGTCTGTCTTCCTGTTTCCTGTTTGTGTTGGTAGCATAAAGCCGTTAGCTGAGAACAGGTTGTCTCTGGTTTTACACCTAATTAGGTTTCTAATTGGTCCAGTTGTCTTTGTGGAGATGAGGAGGGTCCAACGGCCAGAAAACAAAGCCGTGGGGCCCGGGTGCTAAGCCTAGCGACAGATGCTAACCGGAGTAAATCTCTGTGAAACAAAGCCATTAGACAGCATCGCTGCAGAGAGGATCAACAGGCTGTTCTGGGATCAGTCAGGATCAACTCTGTTCTTACTTTAAACAATCTGGAAAGTGAATTAATGTTCAGCCAATCAGACGCTTTTTATCCATAGAAACGTACAATAAGCAACAAATAAACGATTCAACTAATATGGCGACTGCCCTTTACTGATATTTCATAATACTAAAATATTAGTTTGTACCGTTTATACCTGAATTTGAATGTTTTGTTTGATCCAGATTCTTCTCCAATAAAAATGTGTAAATGGAAAACTGGATTATTAATCAGGTAAAGTTGGAAACTGCTGAGTCGTGGATCACCGAGTCTTTTCCCAGCTCTTCATATGCTGTCATCTGGTAAAAATGACATTTTATTGTGATTTTCTGATTATATTTTACGTTACAATTGTCAGCATTGTCAACATTACAGCTTCAGAAAACAGTATCTCCTTCAGGTTGGTTGACTGAAAAGCTGCAGGGACGAGGAATGAAACTGTTCATTATGTGACGTTAGGAGGGGAAACTGAGCCCTCTCAGTCTTTCTGTCAGAGAGCTGAACAGGTAACCATCCTACACCCCCCCAACATCATCATCTTCATCTTCATCTTCAAAAGCAGCAGCTGCTCTTTGAATCACCATTCATCTCCCGCTGTATTGTCCTGCAGTCAGCTCAGGAGGAGGAGACCGTCCTGAAACCCGATCAAGACGAGAGGAGCCCCCCGACCGCAACAACACGAACGCTCACATATTTAAAAAAAGAAAAACGCTGTTCTTGCACAAAACGTCAATTTGACTATTGCTCAAAAATTTCATACATTTACACACACTTTTAAATTACAATAAGTTTGACTATTTATGTTTCACAGTAACTTATTTTGTCCCTTAAAGGTGCTGGAAGGCTTTTAATGTGAAACATGTGCAGGAAGTGTTCAGTTTCATTTACAGCAGCTTAACACAGTAAAGGATGAGAAGAACAGGACGAACGCAACACAAACAAAAGAAAATTAAGAGAAAACACACACACACACACACACACACACACACACACACACAGGTGGGGTTTATAGTTATGGTGTTTATCAGTGATTGGTTGCCCTCATAAACAGCAAAATATCTGATCTGAAGCTGAACAGGTGACGTTCATCTCCTGTTACACTGAACAGACGGCTGGCAGAAACACGCACACACACGCACACACACGCACACACACACACACACGCACACTTCTCACAAATACTTGTATAACCACAATCGCACGCAATAACAAACAAAAACACATTTCCACACGACTGCACGCATACGACAAGACACTCATACAAGATAAATCTACAAGGTAAACATGAAAACACACACACACACACACACACACGTATACAAACACACACTTATTTACATCATGAGTTCATGACTCCTGCTGAGCAGCTGGAGTTCAGCGTCTCACTCGAGGAAACAAATTCAATATATTGTTCAGGAATTGAACCTGCGTCTTTTCCTTTTCACTCTTTCTATCCGCTCACTGTAGCGGCTAATACTAGTGAAAATCTAAATGTGACTTATGAACACATGAATATTAATGCAGTTATTGTTATTATATTAGATAATATTTAAATTGAACAGAGAAGATATGAAACAACATGAAAAGAACGACATTAAGAAGAAGAAATAGTGAAAAGAGATAAAAACAAGAGAAGAAAAAGTGAAAAAGTTTCAAGTGAAGGTGAGACAAAAAAAAGTGAGACAAGATGGAAAAAGAAGAAAAGAAAAGTAGATAAAAGGATTAAAACAAAAAGGGTGAAAGAGAAGAAAAGAGAAATGATTTCATTAGAAAGAAAGAAGAGAAGTGAAGAGGCAAAGAGGCAAAAAAAGACGAGAAGTTATTAAACAGGAGAAACATAAAGAGAGAAGAAAAGAGACAAAAAGAAAAGATAAGAAAAGACAAGAGGAAGAAAACAAAGAGGACGAAAGAGGAGAAAAGAGAAATGATTTCAAAAAGAAAAGATAAGAAAAGACAACAACCAAAAGAGGAGAGAAAAAAGAAGAAAAGATGAGAAACAGGAGAGAAAAAATGTTTAATAAATAATAACGTGAAGAAAAGAATTTAAAAAATAAAGAAAATTATTAAAAGAGCGAGAACTTAATTAAGGACGACTTGTTTCAACAATGATGATGAGTACATCCGTCACAGAAGTAGCATCAACTAAAGCTAAACTAAAAACCCAAACTAATGAGCGGCTGGTGAAAAACGGTTAATAAAAGTTCATGTTGTATGCTGATTGTTATTAAATTACATTTCATCCTGAGGGACACCAACGTCTAACAGTCCATCCAAACGATGGCGACATATTTAAGTAAAATGTCAACTTCACTCATGATGCTGCGAGGCGTACATCGGCTCCTCTGGTGAGGAGCGTCTTCAGCTTCACTGACCGGCAGAGTCTCAGAGTGAGTAGCAGCCAGCAGATAAGACGACCTTAATCTGCCAGTAAATCTTCTGGACAATACGCTGGCTCAACATGAGACTAAATCCCTCAGCGCTCACATTTACTGGCCGTCCTCTGGTAGTGACCCTCTGCTGCTCAGCGTCCACACAGGAAGTCTTTGTTGAAGCTGCGTAGTGGAGAGTAAATCCAGCCTGATGGCACACAGGTGATTGTCTGTTGGCTTGATTCATTTTATGGCTCCAGTTTGTAAAGGAAACTCAAATATACACTTTGTGTCAGACTTCAGGGGACAGTATTAGTATTTGATTTCTCACACATTTCTGAATTCTGCAACATCCCAAAAAAGATAAAAGACTGGGCCTCATAAAGGAACCATATACAGATCTGTTCTTTATATGATTCATATCGTGTTTTCCCACATATGTTTTTTTTTGTTGTTGGAGCACTTGTTGATCTTTTACGCTGTCGTGGAAAAACACCGTCACGGTTCAGCTCAGCACAACTATTCCCACCACGATCAAAACACCAGGATGGAGCCAGCATGGAGCCAGCATGGAGCCTGGACGGCACTCCTCTCAGCGCCAAAGTCGACAACCCGCCGCTTTAACATCTTCATAGGATCTAAAAGTTTCCATTAAACGGCTTCAGTGTGACTGAAGTGTGACACAAACTGCTGTCGTGCTCGACACTTCTAAACAAACTCACATCTAAAGTGACAAAGGAGTCGTAAACCAGCTGATAACAGAGCCGCGGTGATTCACCATAGAATCACATGTATAACCCTGTGGTGTGTGTGTGTGTGTGTGTGTGTGTCTCTGTCTTCCACGTGATCACTTGAGTGTTTGGAGTCAAAGCAAAGCTTCAAAAGCGAAACACGCCGGCTGTGTGAAGACACACACCTCTCATGACACGATCCAGTCACCTTTCAGAGGTTTGTCGTATCTAACCTTAAAAACTCACTGACACGTGGATTCATCCACACAGAAAACCTGCTGTGGCCGCGGTTCCACGTCCTTCACCTCTTCTATATCCTCCGTTTAGTCAACACACGGATCAAAGAGGTAATGCTGAACCATATGGGGGTTTAGGGGGATTTGCTCCATCTTGAGCTGATCCCAAATTATGCGCAGACCTCTGTGAGCCTTTTCTCTCTTTTTAAGTTCAAGGAAAGAAATTGTGAGAAGAGGGAGGATTTAATTCATTATTTGATGGACTAAAGGTCATTTTAGCTCAATCACTTCTGATGAAAGTTTTTTGTTGATGTTCTTTCATTTTTTTTTCACCTGATAAAGTTTTTTTGTTGTTTTAGCGAGTTTTTCTACTATAACCTTTCAATTTGTGATTAATAATATTGAGTTATACAAATAAAACTGATACAATGTTGACAAAAACTGGCTTTACTGGCTGTTTATTATACATTATAACAATTAGCAAATTAACTTAAGTTTCATTTCCTTCATTCTGCATGTACTTTGAATTTTACTTACTTTACTTCTTTTAGTCAGGAGGTGCTTAACCTTTAAAAACATGGTCATTATATGGCATATAAGCAACATACATACATACATACATACATACATACATATGTTGTTACAAGTTCTGGTTCATCATCCTACCTGTGAAACTCAGTACAAACCAAGAACTGGAAGTGACTTACTGCAAAGATGCAGGAAACACTGATTAAGTTTAAACTGGGAGTAAAATAAGTTTAGTTAGTTACCTGGCCATAGTCTGTGACGAAGACAACAACACCTCCAGAGCAAGAGGACACGGTGCTGGGGAGGTACTGCTCATCCTCCCGTAACCACACCCGGTCACCCTGAGGAGGAAGAAAACACTCTGTTTAAGTAACAGTGTAGAGAAACGTACAACATGTGTGTCAGGGAGGGAAAATGCATCTCAAGATACGGTTAAAAACAGTAGTAAAGGTATGAAATACTTCTAAAAGTTTCACGTAACCTAGATATTTAAAAAAACAGATTTTGTTTTAAGCCGTCTATGTTTCCCATGACCTTTCAATAAGCAAATCCTTCATGTCAGAGTCCTACAGGAGCAGTATTACATGGCGTTACCGCAGCATTAACCTTTCTCCGGCCAACAGCAGGGCCGCAGCAGTGTTGGGTTTCAGAGGTCTCTACCTGCAGCTCGCTCAGGAGGCCAGTAAAGCTGCATATTTATTGACCGACAGTCAGAAAACACTTTTATACCGGTTGACCTGTCGAGTTTACTGCTGCTGGTTGCTACAGCGTCCCCCCCGGCTAACAGCTGCTTATTTAATCACCGGAGTTTCCCCGCTCTGCCGTGTTTGTGGAGAATTAGCAGAGATGTATGATGTATGTCTGGAGGTTAATCTCTTAGTCTTTTCATGATTTTTGGATGTTTGGATGTGATGATGTCCTTTTGCTGCTTTTTATAAGGTTCTCTGATGCTGTTCAGGAGACTAGCAGCACCAAACTCTGAAAAGCTCCCCTCGTTGAAATACGACTGGGGGGCCCTCGAAGTGGATTCCCTCTTAATCGCATAGCCACATGTGCCACTGTTCATTAGCGTGACATGCTAATGCTAATGGGAAAAACAAATGCTGCGCTTTTGTAGGTCGCATCAACAAAAAGCCCTTAGTCTTTGTGAACCGGGCATATGAGCGACCTTTGACCCACAAGCCCACATTCTGACCGAGTGGTCCCGGTTTGGCGGAGAGGGGCACCTGGCTGGAAAAAAGGTTGGTGTATGAATGGATGTGGAGCAAAGCTGAGGACTGCAGTGTCAGCAGAGGGATCATGCAGAGGGGAGCCGTGTTGTTCTAAAGCCTCCTCTGTCCTCTCTGACGAGGGAGACTGCAGCGATAAATCTGACGCTCACAGGAAACTTATAAAAGGAAGTCATCGTTTGATCCCAGGAATGTCCCACCGCCACGCTTCGCACAAAGACAGCCGGCACAGGAACTAATTCTTTACTTTAATAAACTTCACACATTGTAAAAACTAAAAACTTGTTCTTTCATTCAGCTCACCTGTAAAACTAAAAACTAGGCAGCATCACGAGGCCTTTGCTGCTGAGACCGGCTACACGTCTCTTCTCCTTCTGCTTTAAAGAACTGGATAGTTGCTTCACCACATTTGTGTTTTGGCAACCGCAAAGCAACACAGCAACAGAACTGAAACTCAAATTTAAAGCTACTGTTCATCAGACCAGATGTCCCACCAGTAAATACTGAGCTTGGAAAGACTTACTTCTACTACTCTGAATCTTATGAACTGAAATAATTAAATATCTCACAGCTTGAGAGCTTCATCTCACTAGATGATCTTAAACATTTCACTTTGTATGATTTAGAAATGCCAATAACTGGTTTTAAAGCAGTTTCTATATATGCTGTTGTGTGACTGAACTCTGCTGTAACTTTATAAAAAGACAAGTCTGTTTGTATTATATACTTTACTTCTTACCAATAAATACCACAACAACAAAAACCACTGTGTGACATGTTCCCTCATCACCATGAACACACACTGTAGTTTATCTTAACTCAACCCTACAATCACCGTCCTGCTGCCAGAAATAAACACTGGAGCAGCAAATGTAGATTCATACGCCGCTGAAAATAGTCCCCCAAAAATGCACTATTTCCTCCTGTTTCTTTAACATTTGCTAGAAACTACAGTGGCCTAAAATAGATATAGAAACACACAAAAACCTTTCTGATGCTGACAGAGGCTGCAGGTTCTTTGATGCTGTGTTGTATTGTAATGTGCACAAAGGGAAGGCGTGTGCTGTTTACCAGCCGGGACCATATGGACATTCCTGATGTGCATGACCAGAGGAATCTGACGCTCGCACCAAGTTTGGGTGGAGAGCAGAGAAAGAGAGGGGTCTCCCTCCTCCCTGTGGCACACTTTTCAAGGCTCTTTCACTACCAAAGACCCCCAACACACACACACACACACACACACACACACTCTTTGTGGGCAGCGTGTGCCGCCCGCCCCCTCTCTGCTGGAGGAAAGAAAGAGGCATCTAGTATCTTATTATTGTGCTTTCCCTCTCTCCTCCCTTAATCCACTCCCCTCCCCTCCCTACACACACACACACAGCTACTAGCTCATTTCTAAGCAGCAGCCTCTGCATCACCTCGTCTCCTTCATTCATCACCACTGATTGCCTGAACATCAAAGATCTGAAAATGATTTTTTACTTCTACGCCTGCAAAGAAGTTTCAGATATGATGAGACAAAAGTAAAGAGCTTAAAAACATAAATCCAGATTTGCACTAAAACAAGTCATTTTGTGGCTTTACAGCCAAACATTTCCTCTAATTTCATTTATATCTGTTGTCTAGAAGTTTTTGAGGTATCAAACTAACCATAAATCATGTTCGTCATCAGGAGAAACTGGATAAAACGGCTTTTAAATCAAGCAGGAAAACTAAAAAAATATAATCCACCGCTGCTGTTAGACGGATTTTCTAACAAAGCAGAGACATAAAAGGAAGCCGGGCCTCAGTCGAACTAATGTCAACACATGAGCTGGGAAAGAGTCTCGACAGGGACTGGGAACTGTGGATCAAGGTCCAGCTGTTGCACCAGTAAGACCTCTGAGCCTCTCGTTCCAGTTAAACCTGAGTAAACTATCTCACAGAGCAGTCAAAGGCCTCAGACGTCAGCGTAGGACGGATATGAAGAGGCTGGATTATTGGAAGCTGTTGGGAAATTAAAAAATGTTTGGATTTAGTGGGTAAATGTGTTGCTTTTAACGCGATATTTTGGGTTTTCTATTATCTATCATCATTTTAAGGTCATGTTGTAGGAAGTATTTTGACAAGGAATATACAGTCGATGTTAACAGGACAGCCTGCATCAACGCTGAAACATAAAAACATGTTCATGCTTCTCTGGGTTAAACGGCCTCATGCAGTTTGTTTTCTATAAAGTGTGGTTTGGTTTTTATTCCACTCAGATCCATAAAGACCAGAGTCCACCGCTGCACGATATCCACAAGCCACATGTGCCAATCGTCCAGAGAGATGATCTTTTCTGGCTTTTGTCTCAATCCTGTCACCTCCTCCTGGCCAGAAGCAAAACACCAACACAAACCTCCCGCCCTGAAAGCTCCGGGAGCCAAACCGAGGCAGTGACCCTTCTCCTGCGCGTATTTTCCCTGCGTAACCTCGACATGTGTGGCTAATGCTCCCTCCGCGGGACGCCGGGGGGGGGAGTGAGGGTCTGCCGCTGGGAGCATTCGGACGCTGTCGGGGTTGGGAATGAGCAGCTGTCACGTTTGGGAGATTCCACTTCCTCTCCTGTAACAAACAGAGTGTTGTGTTCGACCACAGCCATCCTCTCTATCAGAGCCTTCAATGGGAAAGCCTGTGAAACCCAACACGACTGCTGGTTCTATGAGAGATCATCTAATATCAGGCTGATGTTTATGAAGAAACCACGCAGACTATATGGAATAATCTCACCATGAACACAGCAGCAGAAATCCAGTCATTTTCTACCAAGACTCTGAACTTTAACCTCATCTACAGCAGCCGTGCAGCTAAAGCAGCACATCAGCAACAGCTGCAGTCCTCCGTCAGTCTCACAGCGGCTCTGAAAGGCCCCTCACACTCGATTATCTGCTGTCTGAGACAGAAGTTGATGAACGGTGAGAGAATCGTGGCGTCAATTCAAAACTGCGTTTCCAGATCTCACTGTGAGACTCGTCTACTGAAACGCAGGACCAGACTGCTGCTACAACCCACGACTACTAACAAAGCAACCACAATATGAAAATGACATAAAACACTCCTTAATACGTTTGTGGCACACAAACCAAAACCAAAATGAAAAAGAGGTTATCTGCAGGTTATATCTCTGCTTCATCTTATTCATACTTTATAATTCATTCATGCTGTAAATGAAAGTTGATGATTAAAAACTGTCTCACGTCTCCTCATTCAAACCCGAGGCTGAGATGAAGACACTTTCAGGGGGAACAAAGGTGAACAACGGCTCAGGCGGCGCGTCACACCGTTTCTCTGGTGTTAGTGGTGTAAATGGTTTGTACAACTGGTTTTAACTTGACTGCTTGCTTGCTTGCAGGTGTGCTGGCTGTTTCTCTTCATTTTATGACCCAGAAGTCCTTAAAAACGCTTCAAAACCAGTCGAGTGATTTCAAATAAATGCTGACAAATACTCTGAAAGGCATTTATGGTCCAACTAATGACATATTTATATATATATATATATATATATATATATATATATATACATATAAATCTAACAGTCACCTATGCTAATTCATTTGTAAGTGCTGCTCATTCAGCATGTATTAATTTGAACGGAGAAGCAGGTGTTTGCAGCAGATGGAGGGCAAACACAGACGCTTTTATCACTTCTTCTTTGTGTGTTTCTTTCCTGCAGGTACTGATGCGTTCCCATTGTTCAAGTCACACTAACAGACGGCAGTATCAGGCCTTTACGAGACTACGTGCAGGTCAACAGATTGGACGGATTAATTATTAACTTTTGGAGGTGACTCCTGTTTATGACCGAGGTCAAAGTGAGCAACCGTCACACGATTATCACTGGTGTGTTTTTGAATTTGTCTATAACTCATTCAGCCAATACACAGCAAGAGGAAATTGCATCATTAAAGCGCCGCAGAAGAAGACGTCTCATGGTGCTGCATGTCAGGAAAATTACCATTTTCAAACCTTTACCTGAGGGGATTTTTAAGAGTCATTTACTTTCAGCCTGCTAGCTCGTCTCAAGGTTTTCTTTCTTTATTTATATGAGATTTACATTTTCCAACTGCTGCAGGACAAACCGATTACATTCCTCCAAAACTAAACTAACTACTAGATGAATTTGAGTCTGGATGGTAAAGAATAAAAAGTGAAAGTATTCAGCATGCTCCCCTGTGATGACATTGAGTGACAACACAATAGAAACAATGGCAGCACCAGTGTTTAGTGGGAAACGCAGCCAGGAGAAAGTCCACCAGTGCAAATTGACCTTGAACCTTTGCCAGCATGAGGAGAACCAATAAACGTGAGTTTAGCAACATTTTTAAATAGATTTGAATGACTGGACACACAGAATGAGAGCAGGGGATTGTGGGAACTGATTAGCTTGCTGTATTGACTTTTGGAAAGGTCTGGGAAAGCCTCACAATGACACACACACGTACACAAAAACAAATACAAAGGGACACACACACACACACACACACACACGATTAACACACTGACAGAAACACACACACGTCGGTGTGAGCTCATTTATCTACAGAAACGGATGCAAATATTTTACTATGTCTAACACACACACATGCGACTGTAATCACATACACACACATGACAAAAACATACATAAATACACAAACATATAAGAACAGGAATATAAACACACTGACTTGGTAAATAATTTAAAAAAAGCAAGCATGAGTGCTAACATATGTTTGCACACACAACAGACAAATGAAGTGCAGCTTCAATACACAAGACCACACATGCAAATTCAATTACATGCACAGAAACAGCCTGCAGTTCACTGGGTCAGGTTTATTCATATAGCATGACGAATGTACAACACATGCTAGCATGTTAACTTTATATTAATAGATTTTATCAACTATCCGTATTATCAACAGCGTTCACATTAATGTGACATATGTGAAGATATATTTGTTGTTATTAATGGATCAGTTCACGTATCACAGACGGGGAATGTGTCTGTAGCTAGTTAGCATGCTAACAATAAGTATGCTATCATCATACGTATTTTTATTATACTTAAAAAAAAAACCAATAATATCAAAGTACAACTGAGGCTCACATGAATTCAATCATGAGGTATTTGGTCATTAAAAGGACAAACGGAAATGTCAATCAGCAACCATTAAGACTCTTCTGGGGACCAGTAGGCTAATGTTAGCAGCTAGCTTAGCCTAGCATCAACTAGCTGTTAATGTCATTTGTGCACATATATAACTTTTGTTTTAATGTTTACTGTCAATCTTTCTTTAAAAGCAGCTCTTTTCTGTTCTTGTCTGCTTATCTTTTTGAACCCAAGTCTTCTTTTATCCATTTAGGACGTCTACACTCAAACTCAGTTAGGAAACTATGTCTGAGTCTGTTCATGCATTTGCTTTTTCTCTGAGGAAAATGGTGAAACTCTCTTGCACAGAGCATTTGGAGGAAACATGAGCAAATCTCTCAACTATGGGTTGTAAATCTACCGTCCCGGGACCTCCAGGAGTCTAGGAGAAAGGTCCAACGGTGTCTCAAGCTAAATGAAACCAAACAAACACGTACAGTATTCTTTTTGGATCTTTTATTATAACCTATTCTGTTAAAGTCAACTGGAGAATTTAAACTAGAGTCTTATAAAATGACAGTAAATGACGCACCAGATGGTAGCTCGATCTATAGTCAACATCATCTGTCATTATAACTTTAGCTCCCCTTATTACATTTCCAGGACTTAAACCCCTTTAATTAGACGTTATACCTCTTAACCACCCAGCTCAGTGCCACATATTACTCTACTGTAAACAGAGGGCGCCTACTGAAGCCTGGGATTCATGACACATCACATGTAGTTTCATCAGAGGCTAAAGGATGTTTTTCCAAACTAATCTGTATGAACTAAGAGTAGTCGGTGATGGTTTTTGTCAAAGGCCCCTTGTGCTGGAGTCGAGTCCATTTGCTCAAAATCAGCAAAAAACGTAAATATTTATGTGTGTATGTTGGAAAAAGTCTAGTTTTTTTAGCCATATGGCATGTTTACTGAAAAATTAAAGCAATTAAATGCACATTTATGAGTACAAAGTCCACTTGCTTTTGCATGAATTAATTAGAATTAGTTTGATGGGTGAAGTTTACCACAATCAGGATGTTTTATGTGGTTTTAGGTGAGTTATCAAAAGCTGGACAAAATCTGCAAAATTACATTCACAAATTGTCCTTTGAAACAAACCATCATTGAGATCAAAATGAATACAGTATGTTAGAGAAAAACAGCACGAACATCACATTTACTCTTCACAATGATGTGAAAAAGACAGATTTAAAACACACCAGAAGCCATTATCCCTCCTGTCTGCAGCTCCTTGATGTGGCAGCAGAGCAACAGAGACCAATCACAGTCTAATCACACACACTCGGCTCGTAAGTGAGGCTCAGAAAAGTCAAATTCCAGCTTTTCTGGTGGAGAAATGAATGGGAAACATGGCCGTTAGCTTGAATGGGGTTAAATGAAACCATGTGGCAGAAGTTCTGCAGCCACATCCGGCCGACAAAAGGCTCCTTCTGAACATTTTTCCATAATCCACTGAAAGGTGAGTTTCTGTTTTGGCTCGTTTCTATTTCTGGAACTTATTCAGTGAATCAGTTTAATTTTAGAAATTGATGCTAAAAGTTGAGCTAGCTGTCCAAATATATACACCATGAGACATGTATAAAAGCTGCTTCAAAGGCCAAATACAGTGACTCATTGCATTATGGGAGAAATTAAAGCATCTGGTTGCGGTGGTCGGTCTGGGACCACTGATGATGATGATGATGATGATGGAGGAAGGAGGGCTGTGGCAACAACACGCCAACAAATACTCTACTGTGGATGATAAATGTAATCATGTGATCATGGAGAGCAGCGGCCAGTAAACACACATGGACTACTTCACAGCAGCCAATCAAATACTGCGAGGAGTTTTTAAATAACGCTGTTGATTAGTTTTTGAATTAAGAGGTTTTCAAAGCTTGTTTATTGAAATTATTGAACTCATATATCTGTCAAACCAACCAGAGTCTGAAGTTTCCCTCAAACCTGAACTTTTTGGTTATTTGTTTGTTTGTCTACATACTGTCACAATAAAAATACATACAAAAAGAAAACCATATTTCATATGATAGCGCCTGATAGAGCTTACTGTAATTATGACATTACACAGTATCTATCAATTAGTCAATCAATTAATGATATCAATATATTACAGCAACAGGCCTACTTGTGACACTACGTTGACATGTATATAAGGTATTTTGTTTTGCTGTAATCAATAAGTAGTTGGCACAAATAACAGATTTATTGTTTTTCTCTTAACGATCAGAACAAAGAAAAATAGAGCAAATAGAGGATGAATATATAGAAGTAAATTGTCCGGATTAAACTGGACTGAAGGAGCAAATTAAAATTAATATTTCATATTTCTCTTAACTTTGACTGTACAAAGACAACATGCAGCCGAACTACATTTACTCAGCTGCCACAGCAAGAAAACTGACCTACGGCAGGAAACGTGAAATTAAAATAATACATTACAGTGAAACCTAATGTCTCTATCAAAACACTGAAAATATTTAGCTAATAGCTTCAGTTACTGCCTTTACCACCGATTCCCTCCAAACAGTCAAACCAAAACCAATAATGAGAGCTGAAATGAGGTACAGATGTCAGACCGGTGAGGAAAAGATCCACCGTATGAAATCCATATGAAAATCCCACTTCAACAGACAGATTGACCACGCGCCTATTAGAACCTGCAGCTTTTTTAGACGCACACTGAGATCAACGTGAAGGTATTTATTTTTATTTTCCCTAAAGTGGATGCAGAGTATTGTGGAAAATCATGACGTTAGCTGCCAAAAACTGCAGGAGGAGACGGAGGGAAGATGATGAGTTGAGGTGAAGTTTGTAGAACTGAATCTCAACGGATAGAAAAACCACAATGACGTGAAACGACTGCAGCAAAAACCGCCTGCTGAGACGCTCCAGAGTCACTGAAATGACTGCGATCACTCAGAGAGTCCGCAATCACCCAGAAGCATCAAAATGTTTCCTTAAAAAACGTTTTACTAAAAGGCTTCAAAACATGAACAAGAGGCCTCCTTTTACCGATGATGACTTTAGTTAGTTTACAGCGTCTGTGGTTGGAATATTTTTAGAGTTGGTGAACATTTAGAAACGTGTGTGTGTGTGTGTGTGTGTGTGTGAGTTCAGGCGGGGATATTTTCCTCAGAGCACCTTCTTCTCAGGACCACATACGGTTTCATCTTTGTTCCCTTTTTCCTCAAACTGAATTTATTTTTTACTTTCTAAAGCAGAAAACCATCAGTTTTAGTTTTCAACTGTTGAGGAGATGCTAGCAGCTGAAATGCTAACATGCTCACCATGACAATGCTAAGCAGGTTTAGCAGATAATGCTAACATTTGCCACTTAGCCTGAGTGCAGCTGAGTTTGAAGGTCTTTTATCATTTCATGATTGAAGGATTCATCCTGAGATGTCATATCTTCTGACATATTTCATTAAAATCTACAGATGTGAAACCTCTGAGAATCAGTCAGGTGATCACCAAAGCTGTTAGGATTCATTGTCTGGACACCGTGCATGTAATTAATCGTAACGTATTGTTTTCAAGCTTATTCAGGCTGAACGAAAGTAGACGATCATCTGACTGACGTGGAGCCGTGTTGCTAGCATAGCTAAAGACAAACCAACAACTGAAAACAAGTGAACAGTAAGTCATTAATTATTGTTTTTAGTTTCATCGTGTACACACAACAGACTCCAACGTCACGCCATCAACGTTTCTCAGACAATAATCTGTGTTTGTACGGCCGGTAGATGTTTTAAATGGTGTCATTTTTCTGTTGAAAATATAATTAAATTATATCATAAGCATAACATCAATTCAATAGTCAATAGTGTGACTGTTTTATTTGCAGAAATACTCCATGTTGTTGTGCTTAGCATTTATTTTAATCATTTCATGGCTGCTGTGGATTATTGTGACTTTGTCTGTTGTTTATGAGCTTCTGCTTGTTGTTGTACACAGTTTTTGGATTTCATATATTTGTGACTCATTTATGCATCAGGCAATGTGTGACGTCAAAACAGTGAACAACAAGGAAATGCAGAAACCACTGAAATATATACTATAAAAGAAATATGATCAGTGCACTTAAATTAATTAACAAACTAACTAACAAACTAGTAGTCATCAACACAAAAAGAAACACCTGGTAGATTTTAATTATTAACACTGCAACTGTTAGGAGGGGTCAAAGGTCAAGTCACTCGACACACTGGTGTCAGAAAGTGGCCGTGAGCGGAGGTGTTGACTGGAGGCGCCACAGGAAGCAGCTGCTTATCGGATGATCATCCTCTTGTTGTCAGTGATCAGGTTATCGGGTAAAAGCTGACAGACGTGAAAACACATTTTTCTGATGTTCTCACACTAAACTCTCAAAACTTCAGAGACATCATGTTCGGAGATGAAGCTCTCAGTATCCTCGTCAGCTGCTTTGTGGATAATTAAAAGGCATGTCATTGTGGATCTGGAGAGCAGCTGTAGGGTGGATCCATGTGAGTTTGCAGCTGACTCGGGAGAGACTTGGAAGCTCTTATTGGTTGGACGACTATCAAACCGCCAGGGAGAAAACACAGCAGACAGAGAACAGGAAAACAGGCCAGCTCTTGATATCAGTGGTCAGTGAGGCGAGAGGAGACTTCATGGACCAGATGCTAATTTGTTTACTGTATTTGACTGGTGGTTTCAGCCTTTAAAAGGTGAAAGGAAACAGAAAGAGGTGAAGAGGAAAGCCAACTACAAACATAAACTTAATCTAAATTTAATAAAAGTTGCTCCTAATGTGCATTTATTCCCATTTTCAGTTGTTACATTTTTCTGGTGTTACATGTATAGTTCAACATTTTGGTAAAGTAGTTTATTTGCTTTGTTGTTAGTGTAGCTTAGCATAAACACAGCCCTGCTCTGTTCAAAAATACACCTAACAACACGTTTAAAGCTTATTAAAAAACACATATTTGTCATTTTTACAGTCTTGTTTATGGTTATGCAGCTAGCCAGGCTAGCTCTTTCCCACTGCTTCCAGTCTTTATGCTAAGCTAGGCTAACCACAACTGACTCCATACTTTGTGCTTATTGACATCAAATTCTTCATCTCACTATGGCAGAAAAGGTAAATAGAAAATGTATTTTTGTGTTTTCTAAAAAATACTTCCTCTCATGCTAACACGGTAACATTTGTCTTAAGACTGTTGCCTTCAAATCAAATTGATGCATATTTTCTATTTTATTCATTTTAAATTCTAGTCTAAATGACACGAGGGGATGAAAGTTCCTGTATTGGAGGCCAACCAGACACACAGAGGGAACATTACTCAGCGTCACAGCTGATCCCTGCAGTGTGTAACTGCTCTAATAACAGCTTTCTCTCAGTCCACCACCTTTATTATTGCTTTTACTTTCTCATCTTCCAAATTCTACAGGCTGACAGCTAATTTTCTACCACTAACACAAAGCCTGACAGTCGCACCACGTGTCAACACACAGACTGGTCCAGTAAAGGGAGCGTTAGAGAGCAGAAATAAGTCAAGACCTTCAAAAACAGCAACTTCACAATGTATACATTTTCTTTTTATACCGACTACTGAGTATGTAGTGCGGTCCATTTTCTTTTAATAAATCTAATTGCTCAACGCTCCATAAATTTGCTCATGGCCTTTCATGTGTTTGAACATGTCTATTTGAAATCTTTCAGAATTAATGTGATGATTGAAGCCAGGCTGACTCAGCAGGGCGTGTGTGAAGTTTCACGGCCTGTCGCTGACGGGCCACATTACAACCATCACGACCAAAAACAAACAAATCCCAAATCCCAAAAGTCCTCAGCCTAAACAAAGACGTGTTGTTGCCGTCACAGCTTCATGTGACTGTGACGGGAAAATCATCATAAATGCATCGTGACTCATAATTTACCTCTATTAGAATAAATTCATACAATAAAGCCATTATAAACTGTTTTAACTTGCATTTAAATTAAGAATACAATACACTTTAAATAGATTTCTATCTAGTTAGTTTCTATTCTATTTAGTTTAAATCTGACACATAACTACCACTTATATATCCTATATACATGTAAATATATATTTTTTTATCAATATTTATGAAAAGGGACACACCACTGACTCCATATTATAATGACTGTTGCGTCAGAGGCTCCACACTGCAGACAGGAGGACCGGTGAGCAAACATCCAGCTTTCTTTAGCTCTAAAAACAATGAAATATTTATTGAGCCGAGCTCGTCGATGAATTCCTGATGACAGCAGACTTTTGTCTCGCTGCACCTCCTGTGTGCTGAAGATGAGTCCATCTGAGTCACTGCGTCTCATTAATTAATCAGCAGCTCTCATTATGTTGTTCTGGTAAGTTGCTCGGAGAACTGATCCTTGATTCACGCTATCCGTCAATGATGCGGAGGACTCATAATGAGTAATTAGTCAAAGCTGTAAATTGTAGAACAAATATAGAAACGAGCACATTCCTTACATGTTTAGTGTCTGACATGAAATTGCTCCATTTTCTATTTTGGTGCTGTCACATGAGCAGGAAATCTATTAATTTGAATAAACCTGAAACTTAAGTGAAAAAGAGAGCAGCTGTAAGCAACTGGTTTTAGTTCCTTTATAACATTCAGAGAAAAAACAAATGTGAACATGTCCCTGAATGCAGAGACACCCCCTGAATATTTGACAGAGGCGGGTGAGTTTGGTTATGAACAGATGTGAAAAACCAAAAACAGGTGTTTGTGTTCATAGTGCCTTAATTACTGCCAGCGCTACCGTTCAAGCCTGCAGGAGGTGAGCGTTTCATAAGAGACATCTTCTTATGATGTCGTAAATGTGAACTGATGAAGTTCAGTAAAACCATGACCAGGCGCTACCAGACGATCGCACACCAAAGACTGTATAAAGTTGGACGAAGCAAGGTGTGACATCACCTGTTGGTGTCATTGGAGTCGGTCTGAAGCCCAGAGTTGCAGGTTATGTCCGACACCATCTTTTCCATTTGGAACAAGGAGCTTCTAAATAAAGAGTGATGGGTTTGACCCAAGCTAATGCTAGCTTACTGGAAACACTGAGTGCTGCACACTTGGGCTAATGTTAGCTACTTTACTGGTATCATAAC
This sequence comes from Pampus argenteus, assembly GCA_036937835.1. Taxonomy (NCBI): domain Eukaryota; kingdom Metazoa; phylum Chordata; class Actinopteri; order Scombriformes; family Stromateidae; genus Pampus; species Pampus argenteus. Next base: position 21,515,871 of record CM072875.1, read on the forward strand.
CAAGTAACATTAAACTTAGTGAAATATTGCAATAACAGTCCAACTCAGTGTGAGTCCTGGAGCCAATGAGAGTAGCCGGGGAGCCAACTGTCAATCACAGCTGTCAATCAACGCCCACACGCCCAAACATCAACGCTACTATAATACTATAAGTCACCAGATCTCATTATGGAGACCTCTATGACTATAACATAGCCGTGTGCAGTCATGCCACCTGTGAGGCTCCTTATCGATGATTGCCTCATGACCCAATCATTTCCTCTTCTTTGTTTTGTCCACAGAAACAAGTTTTAAAGAATTAGCGACTTCTGTGGCAATGAAAGCATGTGTTGTGTCATTTCTCTGCATCTGAACAATGTTTGTAGTTCTACTACCTGCTGAAATCATCCACCAAACTCGGTATATGAGAGAACAAAATCAGTTTCAAGGTTGTTTTTGCTGATCCAACCCTCTCAGTGTAGTCCGGCCACCTGCACCGTGACCTTTTGCACGTTCATTTTTCTTTTCTTTGGGCTAAAGAGCTCTTCATTTTCTTTGAGTTGGCTTGTTATTTAAACATCAGTGCCAGCACCTGGTGCCTGGCCCGGCTACAGACAGACTAAGAAGATGCTTTTGGCTTTCCGTTTAAAGACAGCCACATGAAACAACAAAAGGGGGAAAAGTTGAGCTCTGAGCCACTTTTAACCCCCCAGATAGAAGATAAACACACTTATCCTGTGTATGCAAGAAAAGACGAACATGTTCAAAAGAGATTTCAAGAAGGGCTTTGAAAGCAAACGGCTTTGATGTGAAGAAATCCTAACTTGCTCTTCCTGTCTGCCGGCCCTCTTCCTGCTTTTCAACGAGAAACATTTTTCTACGTGGCGGCCATTTTGGTTCATTCTCATACCAGTGAACCCGGGCTGCAGATAAGTCAAAGGTAGGAGATGATTTGTGACCAACACAGGATTTAACCCTCAGCTGTTCAATGGTCAACAGCAGGTGTAAAAGAGGCAGCAAAGTGTCTGTAAAGAGCAGCAATGCAGTCGAGAAGAAAGTAAAAATAAATACTCTTTTCAATTTGTTTTTTGAATTTCAAGCTGTTTTTAGTTTAGCAGAACAAAGCGACTGTGAATCCCACAAACCCAGGCTGTAATCTCAGTTATGCCTGCTGGGCACAGCACTGAGGCACTGAGACAAACATGCAACATCCACAGAAAAAGCCAATACCCTATTGAATAGGGTTGGGATTAGTAGTCTTTGTGATCAAAGTGGTGCTATTGATCACATTATTGTTTTTATAGCCACAAGTAGAAAACTGAAAGAGATGGAAAGTTGATTTCAGAACATCATTAGTAAAAGTTTGTGCTGCCTACATGACTTCTGGTGCTTAGACGTAAAGAACCAGAACGAGAAAGCTTTGACTGGTTCTGTAGGCTGAGAGGAGAAGAGTTGAAAGACTCCTACTACAATCATACTAATAATATAAAGTTTGCACATTTACAATTCAAATGTATTCTTAAATAACATAAATACCTTTAAATCAACTGGAAGATTTTACTTTCAGCTCATTTCTCAGACAAAAAATTCATTCCAATTAATTCCTTCCTTGTTAAATAGTTAAATGAACAGTGATGAATCTGTGGAAGTGATCTTCACACAGTCGCCTCTTGCATGTTGTAAAACCTGAACACTTTGTGTATCCCATCACGAACTCTGAATAACGCCAGCGTTTATGTATTGTCTATTCCGCTTGTAACCACACAGATTATGGTTTCCAGATTTCATGAATGCAGACCACAGGAAACCCCCGCTCTTGATTAAATAAAGCCACATTATTTTCCTGTCTGAGAGCGATTAGTCAAAGGAAGATCAATGGTGGCATGTTTGCAGGATGTAATGTATGAGCAGGGGTGATAAGATTGTTTAAACATATGTGATCAAGGTCATAACTTTTAGACATGCTCAAAGTCAATCAATGAAGTTAAATTTGTTTCTGAATAATCAAACGTCTCGTCTGACTCGATTCGTTTCCACTTCTGTCTGAAACGAACGAGACAAATCACATGACGGGGACGAATTTTGAATTAAAAAGGTTGAAACTGAAGTTTGCAGAGACTCTTGAACTTTCTGCAGATCTCAGGATCAATGATGACCCGACGCTGAACTAACTGGGCTTAGGACCCCTGTCCCCCCCTTGATAAAGCCCACCTGACCTACTTTCTCCTGCTCTCTGCATGCATGAGGCATGTTTTAAAGACAATGTTTGTACAAGTATGTGTGTATTTGGGAGGGAAAGTGAGAGTGCTCACAAAAGCGTGCACACATACGATTAAGTGTGCTTCCAGGAGGTGCACCAGTTTGATATGTGTGTGTGTGGCTGGCAGCTGAGGCCGGTGCTGCCATGTGTTGCCCAGCTGTGGTCGCCCGGCGTTGGTTTTGCAGACTCGTAGCGGAGGGAACGGACAGAATATAAAAACAGTCTACCCTTCTCTGTCAGCCTGTTTTTCTTATAGAACAAACAACAGACGGTTTGTTGCACAAAAGCCGGTCAGTTTGACCCTGAGAAACACATCACGAAGCTCCACAAATTAAAGGCGTAGTTCACTGTGACCTGCAGCCACTTCGAGGTGTTAAAAGAAAACTCACTATTTAATCCAAAGTGAGATTTTCTTCCCATCTCGTCAAGTCTTCGTTGACCTACATTTCCATGTTCTGCCTGTAATTTATGAATTACGTCTATCTGGGACAGATCCGAGTTAAGGCTTGATCTTCTGGTATGAAAAGTCTTTGAAGCCGCTGCACCCAGTAAACTGCAGAGATAACCTCGTGTAGTCTGTTTGCTCAGTGTGCTGTAAGAAAAGGCCTGATCCCTGGACACACTTCAACCCTCAGAGCTTTTAACTTCCTGTAATGACTTTATGGCTTTTTTGGAAAAGTGTCAAGACACTGAGTGCACTCACAAAGACAATCTAATATTTCTGGTGGCTTGGCTGTAGACGAGCTGGGTTAAGAGACGAGGGTGGAGTTAAAGGAGGAACTGGAAGGGTCTGCTTTATCACACAAGAGCCCAAAGTGTGTTTAAATCATTATGTTTCACACAGTGTAATAACCGTACAGGTGATGTCTCGTCAGCTGCTTGTTCGAGAAGGTGAATCTTTATTTTAAAAATGTATTTGATTAAATCGAAAGACACAAGGAACGAAATAGGTCAAAGAAAAACTTTTCCAAATGTGGCTCGACCACAATTCTGGGGATACGGCTTGATGTTAAATGCAATAAAGACATCGTATTTTCTGTCATAAAGGCATCCAGAGTTTTAACCAACAACCCAACAAAATTGTTTATTTGTTGGTCGGCATTCCTCACGACATAACGAGACAAAAACAGGCCAGACGACGACTACATAAACACTAATAAGCGGCGTCTCTGCAAATTGGAGCTGAAAAAACGTACCAAAACTACCACAGTCTGGTTCTTCTTCAGCATGCTGAGTATAATAGAAAGTCTTGACTTATAGGAGACAAACCAGCCTCACCAGATTCATCATCAGCAGATTGAGTTTGCCATGTTGTTAGTAGATGTTCAAACCTTCCAGTATCTCTATGTTGGCTTAAATATTGATCAATAGATCATAGATCTACCTATCTATCAGGTTCTCTTGAACGCTCTCACTTCCTGTCTGGCTGTAAATGAGGGAGAGCGTGACGGGAAGATGAACATCTCTCTATTTCCAAAGAGCTGTTGCTCATTCACTGCAGCTTTTGTTCGGAGCAACCGGAGCAAATCTGTCAGTCGATTCAACTGCTCACTTACTGATAAAGGAATGGAAGTTCTTACTTATCATACTCAACGTTCAGTTTCATCATAACGTAATGCGGTATTTCATGGATGAGTTTATCTATATAAGTCACTAGTTGTCCTGCCTCAATACAGAAACTAAAAGTGTTGATAAAAAAAAAGTTTACTAATTTTCATGCTTTCATATAAGATCATCACTGTGTCACCAATTAAAAGGTGTTTCTGACCTATATTCATCTTATGTTGAATTTAAAAATACTAATCTGCAAAGTATCAGGTAATTAAAAGCTGTCAGACTAACGCAGAAAATGCAAAATATTTCAACCAAAATGTGGCGGAAGAAAAGTATAAACGGATCAACACGACAGAAATGTTCTATTCAAAAAGTCACGTTGATCACTGTGATTGTAAAAGCTCATCTGGAAAGAGGAGGAACGCATTTAATCGGATCCTTAATGATCAAACTTTACAGCTTTTAGTAGAAAATAGTCTGAAATGTCACTAAGTGCTTTAATGAACCCTTTGAGGAGGAAACAAGGTAAAAGGATCGCATGAGAAGGAGCTAATTAGTGGAAATTGATGTTTGGTTTTTTGGGTTGTGGCTAGCCTGCACCGTGTGTGTGTGTGTGTGTGTGTGTGTGTGTGTGTGTGTACGGGGTTTTCCAGGAAGCTGTTGTCAACACAGCCTCTGGGATCAGATAACCTCCTCCAATGTTACAATGACAAGATTCGGACATTCAGAATCTGTGTTGTTGAGTTTATTTCGTGACTCTTTTTTTTCCACCATCATGATGACTAAAACTAGCGTTCAGCTGTCGGCCAGCAGCGACACCGGGACAGCTGAGGGATGAACGCCTTGCTCAACGGCTATTCAGCAGTGCTAGTTACTGTGAAGGAGCCTGATTATGAAGAGTTTTGACCCCTGGATAATCCAAAAAACATTATGGTCTATTTTAAAATAGAAAATGCCAAACACTTCATGTCATTTGTGAGGATTTGCTTCTATTGTGTGACAGTAAATTTTGGATTTTAGACAAACACTTGATAGATTAATTAAGATAATAAGCAGATTAACTGATAATGGAAAAAAAAACCCCAAACATTTATTGCAGCTCTGTGCAATTATGCCACAGATTGTTGGTTCCAGTAAAGGTTTTGAGATGTTAGGGCGTTTTCAAACTTGTGTTGTTTTATCTGGTTGAATCGGTTCATTTTCCCCCTCGGTACAATTTGTTTGGGCGGATCTGAACGCAGCAATGTTCACAGTTAAAAAGGTTTAAAGGTTTTTAGAGCTTATTATGAGCTTGTTCATTCCACTTTCTACATGTAGCTTTGAGCTCCAAAATAATAATGATAAATAAAATCTAATGTTGGATCGGGATGAATCGAGTAGCACGAATCAAGACGAGTTCCTTGAGACACGTGTTTGCCCCGGGACGGGTGTGTGTGTGTGTGTGTGTGTGTTATCCAATACTGTGTCTGTCTTTAAACTGTCATATTATAAATTACAACACCATGTTAAACTGTGCAAGCCAACTACAAACCAACCTTACAGTCACTCACCTCTTTTGTCAGGTGCATATTTTTCTGGCTCGGCAGGTGAGGACACGCAGACCATGACGTGTCAACACTGTCTTACCTGTTGTTTATTGGGACATTTTTCTCCTTTTAAATTGGTTTTCTGTTATCGTTTCGCTAGTGAGATTAGTTTTTTATGCAATTTTTAGCCATTTATTGAGTAAAAATATTGATATGTTTGCTGCTTTTGCTGCTTTTCCCTGTTTTTTATCTCTGAACTACTTATATTTTGGGTTTTCAGTCGGACAGTTTATTGCAGTTTCTTTTTTCTTATATTGTTTCATAGAAATCAAACAACGTCGGATCCAGAAACTTCCATTCCTGCCTTTAATTGACCATTTCAGCAGCAGGGAACGACGTCTCAGCAGGACGCTGAGAGGATTACTGTCAGGAGAACATCGCAGATTAAAACTCATTTTACTGGATTTTGAAATATTTGCCTCTGCAGCCACCGAACCAAGAAATGAGCTCTGATGCAGCCGCGTCGCTGCGCCCAGAGGTGCAGTCAGGTTCACGTCACACACACGAGGAGTGACGGTTTTTAACATCTTCTTAATGGAGTTTCTGCTTTATTACACGCGTGATACAGGAAGTCATGCAGAGATCAGGTGACATTAAAAGGTCATAAACTGCACACACACCTTAAATATCCAGGTGAGCGTGTTTAGCCTTTAGCTTCTTCCAGTGCAAATTCCCTTCACTGACACGTGACTGAAAGCGCTAGAAAGAGCTAGTAAGCGGACCTTGAGTTGTTACCGTTGACAAGAATCAGTTTTCATGCTTTTGTTTTTTTCTTTATACCTCTAGAAAAAAACATCACATCTGCACTGAATTACACATAAACAATAAATCACCTGCTTTTTTTTTTTTCTTCTTACACCTTTTCTTGTTCTTGGCTGTAGGATTTTATTACCTGGACTTATTGTGTATAGACACAAATATCCATCATTTAACATCTTTAGTCTGGCTGCTCAAAATCATCTGTAGTATTTTATTTATATAGGTCATTATTTTCAGCTTTTATGGAAAAAAAATGTACATTAAGTCTGCACTTTATAAACTGGCACTTTTTAAAATGACAAAACAAGGATGGTTTTGTTGGAGGAGCAGTTTATGAGCTGCTGTTTCAGTCTATATACCGCTGCCAGGTTTTCTTTCCCATCAGTGGATACAAGAATTTCACATTTTGCCAACTGTGTATCTGCAGCATCTCTGAGCCAAACTTTGTAATTTATGCCGTTACGATGACTGTATTTTATCTACTGTAATGCAAATGGATGAAAACTCACAGCCTCCTGCATACCATGATCTGGAGGAACAGACATGTGGAGGGAAAGAGGGAGAAATGAAGGAGGGAAGAAGAAGAAAGTGATCTAAGAAAAAACCTTAACCGACAAATGATTTACAGTCACCGCTGAAGCACCAGAGTTTGGCGTTTCACACTCACCAAACACCAGAGACGCGTCTGAAAAGAATAACAACACAGGACCGATGAGAGATACAACAAGTCCGTGTCGACTCTTCTCAAACCACAGAAGTCACATGCTTTTCTATGTTCAAGGTCTGCGCATCATCAAAGAGGAAAAAAAGGAAGAGGACGTATAGTTTTGATTTCTGGTCCTGAAACTCTACAACATTAAACCATTACAACAAATATGATTTATGATGTATATAGTGTACCTGTAATGACTCAAACACAGGTGTAGATTCATAAAAGAAGAAGTAAACTCATTTTACATCTTTGTTTAGGTGTTTGCAGCCATTTATGATACAGCGAACTGTCCATTAGTTTATCTTTTATATTAGCATTCAGTCTTTAGAAGCACTTTTACATTTCATTGTATTTTTCCACCTCAGACAGTGAAATTGTAGTTATTGTTAGCTTGGAAAATTAATCCCGTAACCGATGTGTGCAGAGTCAAAACATATGCGTGACATCAGCCCTCTTTATCACAATAACACAGACCTACACACACACAAGGCTGCTATTGTGGTATTAAATCATGGATTAACCTACAAACTGAGACATGAAGCAGATGTAAAGAAAGTCAGAGGACAGAGTTATGAAGCGAGTCAATAAAGTCTTATCTTAAAATGAAATAATCCTCCGCCATGTTGGTGCCTGTAGCGTCTCTATTCTTTGACATTTTTGCTTGATAAATGATTTAAAGGTGAGAGGTCATCTACAGAAAGTAGATCTAAAGATGGATGGAGATACCGATGTGTTGCTAAAGGGCACCTGAGCAGAGTCCAACATCTCCACACAGGCCTATTAAAATGATCAATCTAAATGTGGACTACATTCCCCCACTGCAGCCCGTGGAGGAAATGAAAATAAATAGGTTTCCTGTCTGGGCCTGCATCTGGAACGACAGGCCTGAGACTTTGTTTGATTTCCCACAGTCACAGTTGCCCCTCTGCCCCTCGCGTACAGGCGGCTGGGCGCTGCGGACCCAGGCGGCTCTGGCTGCCGTCCAGCGTGTCTGCCTCCTGGAGTAGGTGTTATTTCAGCAGCAGCAGCGTGAAAAGGCCGAACCGAGCCAGCAGCCGTGCTCGGCAGGCTCACCGTGTGTCTCATCGTTTTTCAATAGACATTAAAATGACGTGAGAAATGAGATACTGACTCCATACAGTGTGTGTGACTCTGGAAAAGAATATTTAAATAGAAACTCTAAATACAATCGTACTGTTGTTCAGTTCGACCCACGGAGCTCTGGATCAGATTTGGTTTTATCCTGCTACTCTCTCTCTTAGTCATCAGGCGACATCAACTGCAACTAACGATTACTTCTGTTACCAACTAATCTGTTGATTGTTTTCTCGATTGATCGATTAGGTCACTAATGGGGGACAAACAGGTCCTCAAACTCTGATTGGTCACTTCTCAAGTTGACAAAAAGCAAACTGCAGGACGAGCAAAAATCCAACTGCACGTACGACACAGTTGTCCTCAACAACAAGGAGACGTCTGCAACCTGCAAGCTGTTTAAATTCCTTTCAGTTCCTCCCGGCGGCTCCACAGGCGTCAGGTTTCAGCTTTAAATGAGCCAAAGAGAAACAGAGGGAGCGAAGAAAAAAACGCTCTGACACAGCAGCGTGACCCTCATCGTTTAAATGAGGCAGTATAAAAAAGGGAAGGGCTTTTGTTTGTTGCGGTGAACCTATTAACGTCTATGATTGGGCTGTTACATTTTATGGTTTTAATGAGAAACGCAGCCAGGATGATGCTACGAAGAGAGGAGGAGACGTAGAAACGTTGCATTTCAGCGCTGGTTTGGTTCAAGAGTGCAGCGACACATTTTTGGAAGTGTGTGTGAATTTATTACAACCACGAACGCTGAGCTCAGGCTGCCAAAGCTGCAGCCGCGCATGCAAATGTTGATCGTTTGTCTTCCAGGGTTGAGTTTCCAACAAAATGCCAACATTAAATGCAACACAGTTGAGCTGAAAAAGCTCACAGACAGACAAACTGATGAACGCTGCTGCTGAATCACACTGTGATCGCTGCAAACCAACACCTGACGCAGGTCTGCACTCTGATTGGTGGACAGGTGAAGCCTCCATCGCACCAGGCCCACCAGTTCAAATAAAAACAAACCCTGTAACCGTCTGACTCCACTGTGTCAACACACACACACACACACACACACGCACACACACCTTCAAACACGCTGCTGCCTCAGAGCACAGACTGATCCACCGCTGACTCTTGATTGGACGTAGTGAAGCTGGATATTGGCCAATCAGTGACAGCCACAGACCAGGATGAACCCTCCTATCAGTGTTGAACTAAACCTGCCTCGTCCTGCCTGCTTTCAGAGAATTATTTTAATACAACACCTCCGAGGATCAATTCAAAATATTTCACCTTTCATGTACAAAGACAAGTTCTGAGTTTTAAAAAGGTCACTTTTGACATCTCTTTAGCACCATTATACATGTAATTAAAGTAAGAGATGTCAGAACACGATCAATATATATTAAAAAAAGTAAAATCCATCCATCCATATGCCTAAAATGTCACCCTGCATTAGAAAACATCTGCAACTTTAATCCTCGCACCATGTCCAGTCTACCTGTGCTGGTTATTTAACACTTTAAATAAACTTTATGCATCAAACCTGCAGCAGATGTTAAGTCAGATTCAGAAGAGCATCTTCATAAAGGCTCCGAGAAAAAGTGTTGAAATCTGGTGTCTGATTTTGTGGTTTGGACTCTATTTATAGTCCCTCTCTGGTCCGGACTGTTTTGGCCTCCTGCTAAAGGATGTAACGGCGTCAACACGTTCATGAGACAATAGGCCGTATTTCTCCTGAGTTCAATATGAGTACAAAATATGGAAATAATTCACAGAATTGACACATAAAGTCAGGATTACTTAATTTCACCGTTCAGTGTGTGAAAGACCAGGATGCTGCAACAGGTGAGAACAAACAAGGATGCTGATAAACAGACAAACAACTGACATCAGCAGATAACGAGGAGCAGAGAGAAGTTCGTTTGTTCAAGGAGTAAACCAGCTGAAGATTTGAGCCTTTATCAACAAACCGGTCACCTGAAAACTGTCCTCAGTATTAATACGTATAATAATATAATATTAATCTGCTCAAACCTCCATCTACAAGCTGCTCTACTTCCTTTTCCTTTAAGACTGGGCTCTTTGTTTGAGCTGCGATTAGCTGGCAGATATAAAGGCACGCAGGCCGATATTTGAGACCATTGTGCACGCCTGCCTGCTTCTGGCTCTCTCTCTCGACTTTCAGCGAGAGCTCAGCAGCCAGATGTAGGCTCATCACGAGACTCTGCTGCAGGAAAACAACCTTAAAACCTCACAGTGTTTGCTTTACTCAGCCCGAGCGCTCAGCGAGTCTTGTGACCTTTGGCCTTTCGCTGCGCTGAATAACTCTCTGGAGTTTAAAAAGCACATGAGCACCAATCAGAAAGCAGGAACTCTTTCAGTCAGGAAGCAGAACTTTTCTCTTTTTTTTAATCGTTACTCCTCTACCTGAGGAGAAACCGGTTTTAAATCGCTTCCAGTGTTGTGGGTTTTCAATCTGTCAGCGGAGCCTCGTTCTCAGGTGATGCCGTTACCTGGCCGTGGTGATCACAGAGAGGTGTGGATGCCGATGATGTAACACTGATGTTGTAAATCAACCGCAATTAAAGTTCATTAATCATGAGTCACAACTGGTGGAAGATTTACACATCCAGCCAGAAAGCTTCAGCACACCTGACGGACCGTAGAGGACCGTAGAGGAAAAACACAGCGCTGATCCACATTAGACAACACAAACATAAACATAAACACAAACATAAACATAAACATGAACAATGTACAGAAAAGTCGTATCAAGCTACTTATCTATAAAACTAAATATGGATTTTATGGAGTTCATACAGGAAGCTGATTTCCTTTTTACTTGTGTCGATGTTTTAAATTAGTAAATTATTTTAACGATCAGTTCAACGACTTTCTCAATTAAACGATGAATCATCTGTTCTGTTAAATGCCAACAAAATATTCCAAACACCACCAAAATAAAGACAAATCTTCACATTAACTTTCTGTTGATCGACTATTTTCAGGACGAGCAGCCATGAATATGAATTTTTATTTTTTTGCCTTATAATGACGACACATTTGAAAAAAAAAAAAGTTCAGATACAACTGAGTGTAAAGAGGTTCAAACCCCAAAATCAACAAGCTGCCGGCCAATCAGAAGCTCCCAGTAGGATGTAGGTTCAGACTTCTATTAATAGCTTCACATGAGGTTTTCTACTTGGAGGAAACAGAAAAGAGGTGCGGAAATACCAGAGATCCACTGAGAGAGCAGCAGTCCCATCAAAGTCCTGCATACACCACCAGACGGAGTGTGTGGCGTTCATGTTCATGTGTGGTGTTTATGATGACCTCATGGTGCTTACATGGCCTTTTATTCCACATCATTTCCATATTATATCACCTACAGCAGTTTATTGCACTCTGCGGTACTTTATCACCTTTTGTATTGACTGTTTCTGAGATGCTGCATGAAAAGTGAATCTGCAGAAAGCAACATGTTTAAGGTTAAAGGTCATCTATAGAAGTCATGAAGGAGCCAACATGATGTTTTAAAGCCGCAGCAGCGCTTCTTACCTCCGTGAAGAAGTTATCCATTGGTCGTGGGTTTTAATCCCAGTGGATTTAGTGTATCCAGTCAGTCCCACTCATGTGTTGTTGCTGTGATTCACGCAGAAACGAGGAAGCAGATCCGACAGTTTCACTCCATGATCCTCCTGGAGCTCTGCAGTGTAAATTTACTCTTTGTTTCATGGGTTTCTCCTCCACCCAGGAGTCCTTTACAAACTTTCTACTCCTCCTGAAAGCCCGCAGTGCTCCCTGCGCTCCTTTCTGCGCCTCCGCTGCGTCTGCGCCTGTTTGTTTGGTCAACAGTCAAACGTGCTGCGGGAGGAGAACAAACTGGAGCCGGTGAAACTTTGAAGACACTCGGTCACAGTCAGTCACTCAGACCGGTGCCTGATCACCCTGAAGCTCCTCCTCCTCCTCCTCCTCCTCCTCCTCCTCCTCCTCCTGCAGCCCGCCGCCTCTCGGACTCCTCCTGCTGTCAACATGTGGAGGACATTTCTTAAAATGATAGACATGAAAATCTACATGACAAATACTGTGCAAACTCATCTGTGGATGAAGACCATGTGATATGATCAAAAGCTCCAGAAAAATGTACATTGTTGTCCATTTAGTAGAAGAGAAGAACAGTTTAATGTTTAAGGTTGAAATAGTAGTTAAACAACTCAACTCAAGGGCTGCTTACGTTGTTTTCAATTCACAAAAATCAGTTTCAGCAAAGCTACTCAATGGACGCTGATTCAAAATTAATATTTAATGTAAGCGATATGTTTGTGTGTTTTCAAGCATTAAAGATCATTTTTAACCTTTTCCAGAGCTTTCAACCACAAACCACAAACAGTTTTCATCAGTTTCAAACCAGTGACGGAGCTGATTCATGAAAACTGAGACATATTTTCATTTTATAAGCATGAAAGTAGTTAAAAATAAAACAAACATCCCAACTTAACTTTTAACATGTGATGGTTGCAGCAGTAGATCTAATGTGTGTGTGTGTGTGTGTGTGTGTGGTTTTCCCCTTGACTTACTCGTGACCCCTGACCCCTGCTGGTTTGGGCCCCGGGGCCCCGCCATCCGTCGTCCTTCCTGTCAGTTAGGGTTTAGCGCCCTCTGCTGCTGATTGGCTGACTGCTCTCTGACCCTTCACTTTACCTTCTTTAAATTGAATCTTTTCTATAATAAGAACGACGGTTCGAACATCAACGTCTGATTCATTCCTGCTGTGTTGTTTCTTGGTTTTTACTGGATTCTTCTCTGCTGATTGTCATTTATTTTATTTGTATTTTGCTAAATCATGTTGTATTTATCATTATTGTTTCCTGTGTTGTAAGTTGAAGGGATGTCTGTTATCTGGATTTTATGCTGCTGTGTGTGTGTGTGTGTGTGTGTGTTTCAAATATTCATATGTACTGTGCAGTAAAAGGCTTCAGCTCAGATGTGTCAAAGCGCTCTGAGATGCTTTAGTGCATGTTCATAGTTTCATTGTGTTTCATTGTGAAGCTGATCCTGTGACTATCAGCAGTTTGTCAGACACCAAAACCACAATCTGGATTTGGGAGGTTTTAAAGTTTTCTGTTCTGTTAGCAGCAGTCAGACAGACTTTAGGTAAGATGCTGCAGAACGTGAGTTACATGCTGCTCAGCCAAAACATTAAAAGGAGATTTCTTGTATTCAGTTTGCTTTAAAACCAATATAAACTCTCAAAATGCAAATATTATAGATATATTTAGATATATAAAAACAGTGAAATGCTTTCTCAAATCTCTCTGGATTTACTACCTTTGTCTCTGAGGTGTTCTCCACCAATATCCACCCTCCAAAGGTCACCTGCCTGGACGATGTCAACCTCAGTGACCTTTGACCTCTCATTCCCAGAGCTTGACAGAGGTTAAGTAAGACTCATTCCTCATAGCGATGATGATCTTTAACCCTTTCAGGGATGGACTGGCACACTTTTGTAAACTCACAAGCGACTCAGTGTCCTGAAGGCAGCTCTGCTCCTGGTCTCGACCTTTCGTGTTCAGGATTTTTGGGGAGTTTACCTGCAGATGAGTGATGAGCAGCTTCTGAACCACTTAGCTGTTAGGTCATCTCTACATGTTGCTGCCTGTTTACTACACATCAGCACTTTAACAGTTATGCAGTGCAGGCAAGCGTGTCTTCTTCACGGCTTAAAAACTAAACAAACTAACTGTGTCAGTTTAGGTCCAATAAGATCAGTTGGTTTCAATGTAAAAGGTGGGTTAAGTAAGGTCAGGTGAGTCTTTAAAACATGATTTCTAGTGTTGGTATTAAAACAGACAAGATAAAATACATCAGCAAAACAAATACTGACTTTTGGGATTTAAAGGGACAAGCATGACAGCAGAGGGAACAAACACGTCTTTGTCCCTCAACGATCATCTCATCATGTGGAAGAGCTGGAGGATCCGTGGAGAGAGTTTCTTTCTCTTGTTTGAGTGTTTGCCAACATCTCCAACCGCCCCAAAACAGGATGAGGAAGACAAACATTTCCTCTGCCTGTTTTAGACTTCTCCTAAAGATATGAGATAACAGAGCCAGGAAAGTTTTCTGCTCAGACTCCTGCTGAGTGTGTCAGTGGTGAAGCCAAAGCAGACTTCCTCCAAGAAAACGATAGAGAGGACCGACAATGACGAGTAAAAGTCATAAGTGAGTTATATTTCAGTGGTTTAACAATAAACCGAACTTCAAAAATGCAACAAACCAGGATTTTTCTCTGATTCGGCCAAATGATGACGAAAATTTCAAATAGTTGAATGTGAAAAGGGACATCAGGTCAACTCATGCAGCCTTTAAAATGTGACAGATTTGATTTCTAAGAGGTTTATTTACATCAAAGCTAACAAAAATGATCCATATGAACACACATGGAGGTTCATAATGATACCAGCTGGGTCTCAGGTCTGATACAGTTTAATGACATTAAAGGACGAGTTCACAATTTTTCAAGTAAAAACAGCAGTCAGATATCCACTTGAGATGACTAACTCACACTGATCATAGAAGCTTCACATCTACTTTAAATGACTGTGTGGACACACTGTGGATGTTGGTGTATTCTTCTTCCTCATTAAAACCCTGCTCCTACATTACCTACAATGCAACTCGAGTCGACCTCACTTACTGTCAGTGCAGACTGGTTTGGTTTTATGTGAGTATTTATCATCTCAGTCCTGTAACACATGATTGTTAAAATGCCTCCGTGCCCACGCTGCTCGTAGGAGCCTGGGGTGTGTGACGCTAACAGCTAACGTAGCCCGGAGCTGCAGAGGTGAGGAGCAGCTTCTTTCTACCTCCACAACCTCAGTTTCAAACCTAAAACTAATACAACAACTGGAGTCAATATATCAGATTTTACACACAATGCAAACTCGAGTTTGACAACTTAAGACTCTCAACTTTGGTAATGAAATCTGATGTAAATAAAATAAGAATTATCACATTATAATCAAGACTAATTTGTTTGTTCTCATGTTCTCATAGTGACCTGTAATTAATGCTTAAATAACAGTGACCAGTGCGGTTCGTCTGTCACGACTCGTCGTCGCCACATCGCCAGAACGAAAACGCTTCAAAGCAGCTTTTGAACTCGTCTCTAATGTTTAAAACCGTGTCTTTTTTTAGCCTCCAGTCAGATCTGCCTCTTCACCGTGCAGCAATGACAGACTCTTCCATCCAACATCATAATCAAAGGTGTAGTCGTTCATTCAACCGGATGATTCAGCTGAAATAATATACAGGAAGTGAGATGTGTGCTTGTTGTTCTCACATCATGATGTGAAACTTCAGATAAAACCTATTATCAGGTCAAAGTACCCCTTTAATTACTACTTTATGTGAATATCTTGGCACTCAGAGCAAATACTCGCAGTCTGTTTGGAAATTGGGTGTGCTGACCCTTTAAAATAAACAATTCAGAGGCCTGTGCAGCCTGATTGGTGGTGTGCGCTTAGTGTTGTCAGGTTTAGCTGTGGACGTGGGATCAGTCGGGGGTCGGTTATAGTTCACAAGCATCTCAGATCATGTCACGCAGGATTTATCTGCAGCTCTCACTCAGCTCCCAGCGTCTTCCAGGACAAACTGACCTCTTCTTAATCCCCACAAACTTCCTGCTGGAGGGCAGGAGGGCTGCAGCGAGCAGCTGAGATGCTGATAACGAGCTGCTGGAGGAAGGATCCAGCCTTGTTTTTAGTAGGTTTGATACCAAAGTCAGTGTGAAAATACTCGAGAACAATCAATCAAATGTTCATCTGTGTCAGATTAAGCAGGTAAAACTGTTTTATTTTCTGTTCCCATCAAACAAAAAGAAAGATTTACCTTCAAATATATAAAAAGAAAGAAGCACTCTTCTTTAGAGGAAAGTGTCAGAGGGACAAATGCAAAGCCTCAGATCTTTGTGATCACTGCCACCTAGTTGTCAGAGAGACACACTGCACCCAAAAACACAGGAAATACCAGACTATACATTCATTTATTATTTATGATCATCTTGTATATCCTGATTATGAACCTGAACAGAGGCACAAAACTTTATATACAGTACAGACAGAAATAAAAGCATCTGGTAAAAAACATATTAATCATATTATGGACACAAAGACCTTTACATTATATATGTATGTATGTATGTATGTATACATTGAAGCAGTTTATATTTTCATCTTTATATTTGTACTTTTTCAGAGACAAACTCAAATCTGAATGCAGGATTTACGTTTTAACGACATAAACGTCTCTTTAGTGTCAATGTGAGCATCAACAAGTCCTCAGTGGATGACAGGGGGCGCGCACACGCAACTAAACGAGCATGGAGCTGTAGTTCCGCTAAAACAAGCGCAGAGGAAATGTGCATTTTCATCCAATGCGCAGTACAGAATTAAGTACATATTTCCTGCAGGAGACATTTTTACCTCAAAGAGAAAAAACACGTAGAAGTCTTAATTTATGTTTCTGATTATATTTATAACTCTTCTATTCCTATTATAGGAATATTAGTGTCTAATATTATAACAATTAATATCAGAATGAGTCATCACAACGATTTATTACAATATTACAGAGATATTATAGAAAGATTCAGACATGAGGAACATTTGGATTGTGTGTGTGTTTGTGTGTGTGTGTGTGTGCACAATCCGTGTGCGTGCGTGCACGTAGGCTATGCATGCGTGTGCGCGCAGGCAGAGGATCGCCGAGCCGAGCCGTACCGTGCAGCAGGCACAAGCCGCTGGGTGCGCAGGAGAAGCCGCAAAAAATTACAGCAGCCGCTACTTGAAACTGCGAGAAGAGCAGCAGCGCACACGGTAAGAGCCGCCACGCCGGTTTCTCCTCTTATTCTCTCTGAAAGGAGCAGTTTGGATGTTTATGCTTATTTTATTTCACATCTTTTTTTTTTTCATCCCTTTTGTCTTTTTCCATCTCTCCACTTGGAGAGCTGCGTGGAGGAAATGAGACAAAAGACAAAAGACAAAAGACAAAAGACAAAAAGACAAAAGACAAAAGACTCGGTAGATTTGATGGAAAAGAAGAAGAGAAAAGAAAAACGGGAAAAGCAACATTCAGATATTAATTCTTCTTCTATCCTCCTTTTTCCAGGCGAAAAAAATGTGCACGAGCTTTAAAAAGGGGTGTGTACAGTCTGGAGGAACACGCGCTTCACACACACACACACACACACACACACACACACACACACACCCCGATTCTTTTTTTCACTTTTATCCAGGAGAAGCGCTTTGACTGCGTCCCATCCCACACACTGTTTATTATTTATTGCCTTTAAATTGTTTATGATTATATCATCTCCACCGGCTGCTAGGCAACGCACCGGGGACGGTTTATTTTCCTCCTAATTTACAGTTGAACATCCAACAGTCCAGAAATATGAAGAGAGCTCCACCTCTTTGTCTGTGTGGAGGTGTGACACCGTTTGGCTGCACACACACACACACACACACACACACACACACACACACACCTCACCAGTTTATGTCATGATTCGGATGAATTATTAATCTTATATTTGCGTTTTATTGCGCCGAGAAGAAGAAGGATGGAGGATGGAGGAGGGAGAGATGGAGATTTGGGGGTGCGTGGGGGATGGGGGGTGTTCTGGGGGCATTGGGGTGCACCTGACCCCCCCACCACACATACACCTCCCGGTTGACACACGTTAAGCTTTATTTCTGCTGCTGCTGTTATTTCAAACTTTATTAGCCATCCTCTGTCGGTTAATTGCCTGGTCCTTTGTTTGCCGCGGCACGCATGCGCACTGGGCGTAGGGTGTGGATGGGAGAGATGCCACCTTGCCTGTCAATAAGATGTAGAGGAGGAGGAGGAGGGGGTGGAGGGGGGTATTTATTTTAGAGAAAAACTGGATTCTGGAAATAAAATGAGTCTCTCTTTGTGGCGGTGTGTGTGTGTGTGTGTGTGTGTGTGTGTGTGTGTGTGTGTGCAGACGGTGGTTTGTGTGTGAAGTCACAGTGTTGCTGCTGCTGTATCAGAATTACACCATTTTTAACTGTAACATCAGTGATGCTGCATGTTATTACACTGCTGAGATCATCAATCAATCAACTGATTAATAAATAGGTCAGTTACAAGAAAATAAATCAGTGACAATGCTGATAATGAATCAATAACAATGCTGATAATGAATCAATAACAGTGCTGATAATGAATCAATAACAGTGCTGATAATCGATTCATGTTTTAAGTTGCGATCGATCAGAAACGTTAAATGTTGTCTCAGCTTCGAGCTTCTTTAATGTGAAGATTTGCTGCTGCACATTAAATATGTTTGAATTTTATAACTAAACGTTTAATTGATTATAGTAACAAATAGACCGATTGATCAATAATGGAAATAAATCTCAGGTCACTGCATGTGTTTATGTGGAGTTTAGATAGATTCATATGTTTCATGATCATCCCTCTAATATAAGTAAACATGATTGTTCTATTTTTACACAGTATTGTTGATTTTACAGGATGTGATACTACAGTCCAGTCATGTGATCTCACAGGTGTTTCTGCTGCACACACTCACCTTCATTTAATTAAAGGCAGCTTTATATTTCTTGTTTTTACATGTGAAACTCAGTATTACACCTTTAATTTTATAATTTTAACGAAAAAAAAAACCTAAAATCTCTCTTGTTTCTGGTTATTATCTTTTGGACAGAGATGTAGTTTAAATCTCAGGCTTTATTTAAGATTAAAATAATCAATCAAATAATCTAGAAAATATGTTTTTAGTCACTGACACAGACATCAACTGTCTAAGAAAGGCTGACTAAAAAGAAAAATAAATAATAATAACTCTAAAACTATAATATTCCTAAAATCTCTGATAACGTCTTAATTTTGTTTTTGCTGCAGTAACCTCCATCGGTTAAAAGATCACCATGGTAACGGCAGGACTGTAGTAATGTGTCCTGACTGTCTGGCTGCTGATTGGCTCTTATAAATCCAGCTCTCAGGTGGAGACAAACAACAACCTGATGAGAAGTTATGACGGTGACTCATCCATTACCTGCTGTCAGCTGCTCAGGGTGTGTGTGTGTGTGTGTGTGTGTGTGACGGGAGCGTAGTAACAGGGCAGTGATTCAAGGATTCAAGGATTCAAGGATTTTTATTTGTCATTGCAACACATGTAAACATGGGATGCAGCGAAATTGGTTTCCCTGGTCCTGGAGCAGCCCAATATCAAATATAATAAAATACAGAATAAAAAATAAAATATATATATACACATCTGTATATATGGAACATAAAATATAAAAGTAAAGCCAATTTTAAATTTAAGACAAGTATATACAATGAAAATAGAAAAAGAAAAACAACAACAAAATAACACTATGGTGAAATGTCCAGGTTGTGCAAAAGCTGCATTGTGCATAAAGAATTTCAGTGCAAAGTTTTTGTTTTTGTATTATTGTCTGTGCATTTGTGGTGGGGGGTCCAGATGGGGGATGGGGGGTGGGGGGTGGGGTTGTGGATGGGGGGCAGGGGCTACAGGGGTCCTCCAGAGTTCAACAGTCTCACAGCTTCTGGGAAGAAGCTGTTCCTCATTCTGGTGGTCCTGCTCTTAATGCTCCGCAGCCTCCTGCCCGAGGGGAGAGGGGTAAACAGAGCATGTGCGGGGTGAGTGGGGTCCTTCATGATGCAGGAGGCCCTTTTCCTGCACCTGGAGGTGTAAATGTCCGTGGTGGTGGGTAGGCTGCATCCCACAGTCCTCTGTGCAGCTTTGACCACCCTCTGCAGAGCCTTCTTCTCTGCTGCAGAGCAGCTGCCGTGCCACACAGTGATGCAGGTGCACATGACGCTTTCCACCACACATCTGTAGAAGGAGGTCAGGACAGAGCTCCCCAGTCCAGCACGCCGCAGCTTCCTAAGGAAGTAGAGGCGCTGGTGTGCCTTCCTGACCAGATAGGAAGTGTTGGTGCTCCAGGTGAGGTTGTTGGAGATGTTCACGCCCAGGTACCTGAAGCTGGAGACCACTTCCACCGCTGTCCCTCCGATGTGCAGGGGAGGGGGGAGATGTCTGCCCCTTCTGAAGTCCACAATCATCTCCTTGGTCTTCTTCGCGTTGATGCAGAGGTTGTTTTCTCTGCACCAACCCTCCAGGTGTTCCACCTCCTGCCTGTAGCCCGACTCATCGTTGTTAGCGATTTGTCCAACCACAGCTGTATCATCTGCGAACTTCACAATCAGACAGCTCGGGTGTCTCGCTGAGCAGTCGTGTGTGAGCAGAGTGAACAGGAGGGGGCTCAGCACACAACCCTGGGGGGAGCCTGTGCTGAGGGTGATGGTGGAGGAGGAGATGTCGTGGATCTTCACAGACTGCGGCCTTTCAGTGATACCTCGCTCGTCCCGCCTCGTTCCTTTACACACTCCGTCTAAGTCTTTATTGTCTGACACACACATGAGACAATATGACTAAAAGTATGTGGACAGAAACTGTAGGTGTTTAAAGCACGGTTGTCCACATACTTTTGGCAGACGGAGGCTTGTTAACTAACAGCAGAGTAGATGATGTGAAGACAATGGGAGGCTGCAGCTGATCTGTGCGTGTGTGTGTGTGTGTGTTGAGTCATCACGACCTCTTCTGCTACTACTGTTACTAATACTGGAGGAAAAATACTTTCATCATCACTTTGTCTGTTTACATTTGTTTAAAAAGAAGAATTAATATTATCAAGATTTTCATTTAAATGAATGTCTGCTACGACATGAACTTCCACTGTTAGTACTGTTACGAGTACTATTACTGCAGTATTTCCTCTAGGATCATTTTATAGGTGCGTCTCTATACACCTGTTTTATTTGCACTTGTATTTTTTAATTTGCACATGAAAAAATGAAAAGATTTTCCGCTTGGCTGAGATGAAAAGTTGGTGACTGTAACGTTTCTCTGATTAATATGTGATACGGAAATGTTTCCCATCGTTTGACCTTTGACCTTTGACTGCAGCGTTTTTAATGATGCCATCTGCGGTTAAAACTTTGTGCAACATTTGAACGTGTGGCTTGTGTTTGCCAATCATCCAACACTTGGCTGGTTGCAGAAATGTGCATCATACGGAGAAACATTAGAAACGCCTTATGATAAAACAACAACACAAATGAAAGCACCAAAAATATCATGGCGGTCCTTTCAGTCGCATGCCAACGCTTCTCTCTGCCTTCACGTTTCCTGTCATATTCTCAACTATGTCCTATCACATAAATGAAATAAGAAACAGTCTTAAAAAGACCTTAAAAAGACCCTATTGATAACGTGTTAATTTAACATTTGAAGAGCTGTTGCAGGAGGCTGCTCATGTTTGTTTTATGACGTGTAAATGAATGAATTTTTTTATAGTGCATCATATTTCCTGAGTGTTTACTTCTCCAGCTGCAAACAGGAAACACAATCAGCTGCTGTTTCACACTTGCAGCTTTTAAACTTGATAAGACTTCCAGATTCTGCGTGCCTCAGTTTGATAACTGTTCAGTGTCTGTCACTGCAGCGTGTTGACCTGACAGATATGAGGAAGTTGTATGTTTCAATTTCCCGTCGAAGGAAACATGAAGTGGTGTATAAAATAACTGTGAACGTTTCTGAAAGTGATGAAGGGGTGTGGCGATCATCAGGAATTTTTATTTGTGGTTATTATGTCCCACTCAACATGCATAGACCCAGTATGTTGGGAGGAATCACGCTCCAATGCAACGCTAATGTTGCTTTGTGTGATTTATGCAGCTTTAAAGACCTTTTCAAGCATTACTTCAAGCTTTTTTATGGATTTGAAGGTTCTGTAACAAAATCCGAGTGTGTCTTTAAGAAGAAGCAGAGACACACGTCATTTTATCTGCAAAGTATCTGAAGACGGCTTCAACATAAACGCTGACATGATTTTCCAAAAGCTAAACTCGTGCGTTTGACCCGGGCTTTGATGTGTGTTACACTAAGTGCTTCTGCAGTTAAAGTGCGAGAAAATTAAAATTAAAAGTGGCGTCGACCCCTCCTCGTGTCCCTGCCTGCTCCAGTCCCGCCGGAGGTTTGATGGCGGTGCAACATGTCCTCGTCCTCGGCAGCTCTTTCACCATGAGCGCCATCTGCCACATCGCGCCTCGTCTTCCAGGAAATTACAGCTCAAACCTAAAGCGACAACGTTATCTGATATGTACCCCAGCGGGGCGGGAATGAACTCAGCAATCTCAGTTTGCTCTCTGCTGAATCCCAAATTCACTCGCTCACTCACTCACTCACTCACTCAGTCAGTCACTCAGTCAGTCGTCCGTGTGGATTTGAAATCATTCGGCGAGAGCAGATAAAGAGACAGTCCAAGCATATTTCTTCCACCGATCTGTCGTCTTGCCTGTCTTTTAATAGCCAATTTCACTTATTTCAGACTAAGATAGAAAAGCCGTCTCCTGTTTATTGCACATTGATACGACAGAGGACGATTATTCAGTATTGTGAAGGTTTTCTTCACACCTGGGCTGAAAAACGGCAAATACAGAGCAGCAAACCCCGAGAAAACACCAAAAATCAGTTGTGTTTTAGTCTTTAGTGGTTTATTTGTATGAGAGAGTCAATAATTAACTTCACACAAACATCCAGCGTGAACGAACCTCAGTGAAAGTTCACAGTCGTATCTGCTGGCAGCTGAACATACAGACTTTTTAAGAACTTTAAGAACTTTTTTAGGAATATTAATATTTATCATTTGATTACATTATTTTCATGGTTTAGATCGGTTTTACTGTTTGATTATCTATAGAAGTGAAAGAGTCGTAAGACCATTCTGATGGTGGGTTTTTACTTCCTCTACAGTTATCTCCTCAACTGTTGACAGCGATAGACTTCTGCTTTTAAATTATATCTAACAAACAGAATCTTATCAAATGGTTGTGAGCTAATCTGTCTCAGTGGTTGTGAACCAGTCGTAGAGGTGAAATACATTACATCTCTCCTCTACACTGAGATGCATTGAAGTCAGTTCAGTATTAATCACACGTCATGTGACTGCAGTTTGTGGAATAAATCAGGCAGATTATTGCTTTTGATATTTACTTAAAGTGACATACCGTAATATCATTTTGTGATTTTATCTTTTAATGTTATGATATATAGATGTTAAACAAATGTCTAAAACTTGAGATGAACATATGTAAATACAACAACAACAACAAAAAACAAAAAAACACTGCTCTGAACACAAAGTCACCTCTACTTCCTCCTCATGATGCACATGCGTCCTTAGCGTTTGTTGCTACGGTTGTTGCTACGGTTGTTCCATGTGTTTTTTGCGTTCATATTTCACATCAGATTCGGGCTTATACATGTACGGATGGCGGAGGAAGCTTCCTGAAAGCTGACCAATCAGAACAGAGCGGGCTCATCAGGAGGCGGGTCTTAAAGAGACAGGAGCTAAAACGTCCTGTTTCAGACAGAGGCTGAACTGAGGGGCTGCAGAAAGGACCAGGATGAGATCAATAAGGAGGTTTTAACTGGAAACCATGCAGAGATATTCCAGTAGAGCCAGAATAGAAATACAGAGCTGGAAATGTCCCTTTAATATTATGTAATGTACTTTTTGTGCATATTTTCATTCTGTTTCTCCATATTGATATTGGTCAATGCACCACTTTGATCTGAAATGTCTCAAAGACAATTTGATGGATCGCCACAAATTTTATTGATGTTTTACTGTCAGTCCAAAATATTAATTGATCAAATACACGTTGCAAAACTGACATTCCCATAATCCTCAGCTGCACATTGTGTTCAGTGCTAATTAGCAAATGTTATAATGCTAGCGTGCTAATCTAAGATGGTGAACAACATTGTACCATATACAGCTCCAGACTGTAAAATGCGGATATGTGTACCGAAATTGTGCATATAATCAGGCCAAAATTCAGAGGAAATCAATGGTCTAACAGAACAGAAGAAATTTAACATTTTCACCAAATATACTATATTTGGTTCAAAATGGAGGACATTGTGATGCATTTGAAGCCGAGGGGCAGTTCGGCACCATATTTCTTTATTCAGATCAACAGGCCTTTTAGTGGTAAGTAGAAGAAAAGGACCCTGTAAAAACTGGACAAAGAGCAAATAATATTTTATTCAGCAGTCACGATGAATATGTTTGAGCTGTACAGCCTTCAGCAGCCATCAGCATCGTCTCTCCTCCTCTGTCTGTACGTCCTTCTGTAAAGACTGACGAATCTCGGAAAGCAGTACCGACGCTTCTCTTTACGTGAACAGTCCAGAGCCGACGTCTGAGAATAATGAGATGGAACAACAGAGTTTAGACTCGTAGGTGCTCGGCCTCGTCACGCTTGTGTTGCAGTCCCAGTTCTGTCAGGTCCCATCAACGACGGAGAAACTGACGACGAGAAGAAAATCTCGCACCAGGTTTTTTTTTCCTTCAAGTGCGAGACGTGATCGAGGGCTTGTCTGAAACATTCAGCGCTGTGTGTGTGTGTGTGTGTGTGTGTGTGTGTGGTTTAACACTAAGGGGCAGGTTTGGCAACACTTATATTAGTCGATATTTGATTGACAATTTCATATTTTACTTACATTTGGGAAGCTAAATAATTTTTAATAAGGTTATTCTATAAAATCTGATTGATTATTTAATTTTTTTTAAATAGTTTTACTGAAAAGGAGTTATTTATTTAAATGAAAATATTTAGAATTATTTAATTTATTTATTTATTTTTAATAATTTGACAGTTAAAATATAATAATACAATAAGGTAATAAATTATGTATTTATTAGAAAGTCCATTAAGAATAAATATTAACATCAAGTTAATGATACAGAATTTTAATAAAATGTATTTTATATAATATATTAAAGAAAATAAAAATAACCTAAATGAGTACATTTTACTTGAATATAATTTGATTTCTTTTAAAGGGACAGAAACTTTGTTTCTTGAGATTTTATCTTGTTGGCTGCTAGTTCGTACCAGGAAGACCAATTAAAGCCGTTTAGACTCTGAACCCCCCCATCGCGCCGGCTCATTTTGGGGTTAGCTGGAGTTTAGAGTCCACTTTGTCCCGTCTCCTCATCTGGCCTGCCACCCAGCATCAATGACTGCATGTCCCCTCTCTCGCTGTCTCACTGTTGTGGCTGGGGACAGCGGATGTCCGCCACTTCTGATTTCGCTCTGCTGGGGTCTGGCCGTGAGCTGCCGACGCGCTGGTGACAGGGGTCATTTAGATACGACGCTGAGAGGGCCAGTTTAGCCGGCCATGCTGTCACATAGACACACACAGACAGAGAAATGCAGGAAAACAAGGCCGGGGTGGATGTCTGAGTCTGCAACTCTGATCTGATTGTAAGAAATAGATGCAGTTGTGTTGTTAGATCTCAGCCTGAAGCCAGTTTTCACTGCTGCGTCTGAGTCGTGTTTCTGCTGCCATTTTAACAACCGCAGTTTCCTTCTTCTGCTTGGAAACCAGAAAAGAGTTAAAAAAAGGTCACTTCTGTGTCATAGGTCACTTCTTTTTTTGTGTTCATGCTCAACAATTCAATGGTTGTTTCCTGTAATCGTTGGTTACCGACTTTTGTGCTCATTTAGCCAAAAGTACGTTAGTGAGATCCAACACTGCTGTTGGGTGATGAGGTCTGGCTCCAGTTCATCTCAAGGTGTTGGACGGGGTTAAAGTCGACAGTCAGGTTTCCCCAAAGCAAACTGGGAAAACCATTTTAAATTCATGTTTCTGTCTGTTTTGGTCCTCATCCAGACTAAAGTACAGTATAGAACAGGGCTGTCCACATACTTTTGGCCATGTATAATAGTTTCGACATGAAAAAAGTCTTAAACAAAAGTCTTAACACTTAACAAGTCTTAACATTTGCTTTTCTTTTATCTCGTATCCTTGTCGGGGTCTCGACTCTCAGGTCAGGATTCATTGAGTTTTATTGGCACTATGAACTGAAGTAAATGATGCAAGCTGTGAACAGCCTCGGATAAGTGGTCATACTAAAAATAACAACTCCACCTACTCAGGTATCATCGCTGCGGTTGGAGCAAAATGTTAGAAGGAACTGAAGCTAATATTCTGAAAGAGGGAAGTAAGTGTTACATGCGTGGGCAGCTGTAGCACATGATGACAGCCGTTTTCATGTCGTGAACTCGCTGCGTCCTTTTAAACTTTCAATTCCTTCATGCGACAGATTTATGGCAAGATATTAAAGGTGATTCCAGTGAAGGTGCTTTATGTTTTTCTTTCCCCGAGCTAAAGAAGATCATAAACATCACAGAAAGCAGTCGGGAGGTGTTACCTCCGTCTCTTGACTCTGAGGCAGGACGTGTAGCGCGTCAGAGGTCATCCTCAGTTCAGACTGACAGAGTCACATTATAAGTCCTGTGAAATGACCAAGAAACACAGTGTTTGACTGAGTAACACATACATATTTATGGCAGCTGGAGTAATATTTTATCATTTCATCAACACAGCAGACCATAACTGATAAGAGCTGCAGTGGACTCAAATCTCTGGTAAGGGGGAGGTTTCAACGGTCCTCCTGCTCTAACTGCTGTCCTACACAGTGACAGAGTAACTTTGACAAGAAGTAATGTAGATGAGACATTGTTCTTACTGGATTAGCAATCACTGTCTTCTCTCTGGTTTCAAGTCTCTGCAAACTGATTCATTTTCTGTACTGGAAAGGAAATTGATTTCTTTAGAAGATTGGCAGTCATGCAAAGCATGTGCAGAATTTGTAATTAATGAGCTGAAACGTGCAAAACTACTGATATTGTCTGTTTCCCAGCAGAATTTGTTGTTCTGCTCCCAGAACTTTCTCAGAAATGACGCTTGGCTCCGTTCCTGCAGTGCAGCCCTGCAGAGATATCGATTGATGTCGGACCACGTCTGGCTCCGGGTGGAAGTCGGGGGGGCCTCGGGGATCCGTGCAGAGGATGGTGTGGGACACTGGGATGGCAGAGCTGCTAGTGGTGGGCTTAATCTGCAGTGTTATTGATTGACATAAGAGATAGAAACCCTCTGAAGGCGAGCTGAAAGCAAGACAAAGAGAAAATACATTTTCTGCTCTGAATCAATCCCCTGGTGGTTGTTGCAGCCAAATGGAGGCTTTATCCCCACGTGATATGTGCAGATTATATCTACCTCTTTAATATTTGTAGTACTCTCACTGGACCTGGACAGTTATTTGGTAAACAGCAGATAAGCAGTGATTAGACGTTTCTTCCATATCTCTGCCTGTTAGCTCATTCCAAGCGAACAGTAATTGAAAAGTTGGCAGGTTACTCCCCACCTTTGGTTGTTTGTGCTGTTGCTAACAAACCCAAAGTCATGATGTCACTTCCTGTCTAGCTTCTGTTTCATTAGTTTTTGTAACTCAATGCAATCTTTAATCCATAAAACCACTTTCTTCAACTTTCTAGTTGTAATCTCTGTGGTCTAAAAATGTCCACAGTGTCCACGTCTCTCTGTCCTGCTGTTTCAGTCACTTTTCAGGTAAAAAGGTCAAAATTTCTTTCAAATGTGTAGTTTCTTAAGTACTAAAACAGGACAACTCAATGCAAAAACCAATCAGAAAATCAAAGACATTGAAAAGCATATTGTACTTAACACATGGTAAAGAAATATCATACTGTTTGCTGTAAGATGCTCAGAAAAACACAACCAGGAACAATCCTGACTTCAGTTACCCAACCCACAACACTTCCTCGTCTCTTTACTGACACCAAACACCTGTTCAGGATTTTCAGCTATTCTTTTGTTCTCTGTTTATGCTTAACCAAGATAGGAACAGAAAGGTATTCAAATAATTTAAAGAACAAAGCTACTGTATATTATCAATAAAATGCAAACACAGCTGAGAACACTAACAGTCCAACAGTCTGTCATACAAACAGTGGTTATGGCTCCAGTCTCTGTGTTTATATCGTCTACAAGGAAGCTGCAAAGGGCGAAACGCACAACTGCCAAGAAAATAGCGTCTTGGTGTTTCTTTTCTATGTGCATATAAATAATATAACATTTGGTGCAAAATTGACCCCGTAACTATACAAATGATTGTCAATGCTAAAACAAAGAGCGGTTCTAACAGTTAGAGTGAAATAATTAGCGCCTTCAGAGAGTCGGTGGTAACTGAAGCACATCTTCTTTTGCAGTCTGAAGATGTGAGTTTAGAAAAAGCACCTTGCCTGAAGCTGTGAGGAATGTCTCTGCACCTCGTCGGTCAGGACTTACAACGTTAGCTTGAAAATGTAGTATTTCCTTTCAGCCATCAACCTGCCGACTGTGTTCCTGGCGCCAAGGCAACATTAGATAATTGTAATCAGACGCAAAAATTAATGATCATGTTTGCAAAGGTGAGCAATTAATCCAAGCAAAATGTCTGTCGTGTAAATGTTTTTACTGGCCTTCAACGTTTTACCAGCCTGCCAGTCTGGGACTTCAGCAGCACCTGTGAGGAAAGATGCAGAGATCACGATTCCTTTGAAAGTACCTGACAGCACTTCAAGTCTCCTGTTTTAACAGCGTGTATCTGAGGCTGGGCGGCGATGGCAGTGTTGGGAGGAAGGATTATTGGCTGTGATCGAGTGAAGATAGAGCCGACTGTCACAACAGTTTGGGAAGAGTCCCTTTGAAATGACAGAGAGGACTAATACATCCACTCTGCACCGTCTCCGACTCCTCTCAGGGTCCATTTTGGTTTGTGGTTTATGATGTGCACTTTATTGCAGCTTATCTTACATGTACAGCGTGTATTCCTGCTCAAAATGGCTGCCGTTTGGCCTCTGTAAGGACCATCATGCAACAGCTTGACTGATGACTGCATGAATGCACTGAGGTATAAACAAAAGGACATTTTTATTATATCATCTGAGCTGAGAATGAAACAATAAACAATAATTACAGAACACATTTTAGAAGAGAAAATTGACTTCACATTAAATAAATGTTTTGTGCAGCCACCTGATTTATTATGGTATGAATGCAACTGTGTATTATGCTGCATTCAGGTTACGTGGGATTAAATGCAGTGATGGGAAATATTCCCATGTTTGGGACTTGTGAGTTTGTGTTATGATTGGAAATCTGGTCATATGAATGTTACAAAATATCATCAGTATAACACTGTATACTTAGAAGCTTTAATTACCTCGAAATATGGACTTCAGGTGAAATGAAGCATCTATATTTGCTTTTACAAGCACTTCCATATTATATGAAACTAAGGTGGATATTTTGTTAGCCGCTGCTAATGTCATCGTTTGTTAGCTTCTTAACAAACAACATTATGGCCCACTGTGTGGAGGTGAGCAAAGAGACGAGCTTTTAACTTCTCACAACTATTAACCTTTTAACCTAATAAACTTTAACCTTTAACACTGTTATCCTGTATTTAAATGATATTACATCATCCCCAAGCGTCTACTTTCTTTAAGCTAACATGGAAGCACCTTAAAGTGTGCTGCTAGCTAGCTAACGTTAGCCCAACTGTGCACCAATCTGTGTTTCCAGTAAGCTAGCGTTAGCTTTAGGTAGCAGGGCGTGTTTCTAGAGCGTCTGGCTCCAAAACAAACAGCTTCAAACAGGCTCCTGTGAAACCGAAGCGTGACTCCTCGCTACGTCCAGCTATGTATACACGCCGTGGTCTCTTTACGACATTCAGCTTTTCTTTTCTTTTGTCCGTCTTTGGCTTTTCTTTTAGCTTTTGGGAACAACTGTGTTTCCAAAAACAGATTGCTAAAGGCTAATTTATAAAATGCAGCTGTAAATCAAATCAATGACCCAGTTATTAATTCTAGTTTACTCAGTTCTGTTAAAAGAACCAGCTGCTAGAAAACGTTGATCAATATGGCTGCCAGATGATGCATTACGTCATCTGAAATCCTTTAAACATTAACAAAGACTGATCCATGACACACTGAGAGTTTCTGTACATCTGACACAATACTGGTCATTGTAGGTCTGAGCAGACAATGAGCCCTGACAGGAAGTGAGAAGTGTTTGTACTGTAGGTCTGTCTGACACAGTCATGCAAACGACTGGTCATGATTCACAGAATCTAAAAATTATTTATTTATAAAATCACATGCAAATCATGTGTGTGTGACGGTTAGCTTGTGGCGTTATGTGGAAATATGGATTTTAAGAAGAAATTCAGGAACAAAATGAACAAAGACTCCAGATTTGTCATATTTCAAGACAGATTATTGCAGATTACAGATTACAAGATAAATTTGAAAAGCTATACGATGATTAAAAGTTAATAAAGCAGAATAAACTTTTGTTTTGTTTTGTTTATATTGAGTTTATTTGTTTTAAAGTTAAAAAAAAAAAAGCTGCACAGAAAACTGATAAGTTGTATTATTCCATCATAGTACTATAAGGCTGCAAACAACTATTATTTTATTATTAAGAAAGCCTGACAACTACTTTCTTTAATAATTGATTGATGATTGATTGTTCAGTGTATAAAATGCTGAAACGTGTTACACATTTTGATTGACTGAAACCCAAATTAACAGTCAGATAAAAAAGAGGCCCAGTTTAAGCATGAAACAGTGACAACATGTATGATGCTTACAGCTCTCTGAATCAGCATGCAGCATCTGTGAACAGCCACATGCGCTGCAGCTTTCCCCTTTGAAACCAAGAGACAATATTAATAAATTGGCGTTATAAATAAATTGCTTTGGCAGATTCACTGGTATGAAAACACCAGGGTGTTTTGGCTGCACTTTGCAGCTCCCCTAATTGAGAGGATTCAGCGTGCCTTTGACAGATTGAGTGGACTGCAGTGCATCTCATGATTTAGTAGATGAAGGGGAAGGTTGCCAGACTGAAAACATTCGGAGGGTTGGCAAGATCCAGAGCAGCACTCAAAGGAAAAGGCAGCGGGCAGCTCAGCGCTTCAATTATCACTGTCTACATATTTGCTTCCATAGTCACTGATATGTTATTGAGGTACAGAGCAGATGTGGTTCATGGTGACGTCAGTAGGGAATTGTACATTAACACGTTTTATTTAAATTGGTATCAGGCAGCCACTGGTTTCCATTCATTTCAGTACAGAGACAAGAAACCTGCCAGAGATTGTTCATAATGATCCAACGGGAACAAAATCTGATCTGCATTATTTCCAGTCAAAGTTACTCTGTCATTGTGTAGGTTTGTTTATCTGGTTTCACCATGAATGTGAGTCACAGTGTATTAAGGAAGCTGTTATTTGCACACAACCAGTTCCTCTCATGTCAGTTTACCACTGAAAGTAATGAAACTGAAGAATCCCGTCAGTCTCTGTCTCTCCGACAGGCCGAGCAACCAACCAGACTCAACCAGACCTTATTTATGTATAAAACAGCTCGTTTTCTGTCTTTAAGGCGTCCCTGAAGCTGCCCCGGGCTGCAGAAACACAGTAGTCAGATTTCATCCACATGTAATGAAGTCTGAAACTGTTACAGAACATGCAAGTAGACAATGTGAACAAACATAGTTAAAGCTGCTTGTTGAATGATCGATTAGAAATTTGATATTTTAATAATAGAAGAATCATTTTAGTCACTTTTTAAGCAAAAAAGAATCAAACTTTGCTGGTTGCAGCTTCTCAAATATAATGACTTTTTTTTGTTAATCATACAAAACAAGACATTTCAACACATCGCAGCATTTTTCACTTTTTTCTGGCATTTTATAGACATAAAAATTGAGAAAATAATCGATAGCAGCAATCATAGAAACTGGCTTCTTGAAGCATGAAAAGCACAAAAACATGAATAAAGTAAACGGGATGAAGTCTGCTTTACTCCGTTGTGACATGTCTGAAGCAGGTAGAGAACAAACACCTGTAACAGACTAGAAACGACTACTGCTCACTAAATGTAACATGAATCATTTGTGTTATGATTTATAGTTTTTACCAATTGAAAATATATATTCTAACATTACCATAAACCTTTATTGTAATTCAGGGATCTCCTCGTGGATAAATGTGACCTGAAATAATTCCTGCTAATGAGTCTGTTTTCATGTGGACATGCTCCACTTTCTATTCCCAGATACCCGTGATTTCCCAGAGGATGTGAGTCCTCCGAGGACTTGGCTCCAATTCTCGGATAAACAATTTTGGAACATGCACATGAGTTTAATTTTCATAAAGAGGTAAATAAATACTGAAGTGCTTTTTTTCTGGGCTGCTCTTGAGCTTTGAGCATTTATAGCCAAGTCAAATCAAATCAAATCAAATCAAATTTTATTTATATAGCCCAAAATCACAAAATACATTTGTCTCAGAGGGCTCAGAAGTCTGAACCAATAACAATACGGTGTCATGTGAACTTGGATTTTCTCACCTTTTCTGTTTATTCTTTCATTCATGTGGAGTTTACTAGTAAATCAAACAAACATATTTATATTCAGTGTTTCTCACATTAATGCATTGTGTGTATCCTTGAGGATAAATATTGATTTCCTTCCTCTATTTCCAGATATTTTAAAATCTTTCTCTGTTTACAACCTTGCAGTCGCCTTTTTGGTCAGAGGCTGTAGAAGTTAAGAAGTTAAGACTTAGGAGAAACTCCTTAAAATAACTTTAGGACTTCAAGATTTTTGGTCTCTGGGTATTTTAGTGGTAAAAGTAGCTCCTCAGTCTGAAGACGTCAGAGTTAGAAGACGTCAAATCCTACAGGTGAGCCTCGTTGCATCAATCCAACCAGCTCACCAACAAATCGAACCAACGCAGTAACATTTTACACTAGTTGGACGCTGGAAACGTGCAGTTTGCAGCGCTGATGAGCTGTGGTGGAAGTATAGGAACAAAAAGAGGGACTTTGGCTCTAAAAACACTGTAACGTTGAAACATATCTGCTGGATTTGAAGCTTCATATTAGCTTCACATAAACTTTAAATCCATGTTTGTGGGTTTAGTCTCCATCACTCTCCATTGTAAGTGCAGATGAATAGTGTGAAGCGAACAGTGTATTGTGTCGCTCAACAACACTCATTATAAAATCTCCTCCATAGTGTTTAGAGGATGTGAAGGTTTCTCCATGTTGTGTCACATCGAGGTTCATCAGGTTCACGACAACCCGGACAGGAAAGTTATGTAAATCCACTACTGGCTTGTGTCCAAGATAAATGGTGGAAATCACATAAACCAAACAATAAGTCAAGAAAGCAAACTAAGACTCAGCAGCAGCTTCTTCAAATTAAAATGAGTGTTTCTTCTTAAAGCTTCACATTTGTGTGCGAGCGAGGAATGAAGCTGACAGCCAACATCTACAAACATCGGATAGTTACAGTTTATCTTTCATTCATTCATCATTTCATAGTTTCATTTGACATTTTATCCGTTCCTCTTCGGCTCAGTATGCATTGTTATTATCATTAAACCTCATTCAGACTGCAGCCAAGAAAAGCTCATTTATTACTCACTTAAATCTTCTGACCATGTGGGAAACAGACACACACACACACACACACACACAAAACATGTCATATCAGATGATGTGTTTGAGGCTCACTTTACTCATTTTAGATGTTTATTTATGACTTGTTATATGTGATATATCCCTGCATGTTTAACATCATATGAACATGGATTTCAACATCTGATGCATAGAAATCATTGATATCATAAGTAAAATATTACATTTGAATCTCAGATGTAGATCTGCAACATCACATTCATGAAAATTTCAGAGCCCAAAAACTGCAGGTCTCATATGGATTTTTCCTGCAGTTGAGTGTAGAAAACTTTAAACAGCTGAACACGCTTGTTTCTTTCACTTTGACTTGTTTTGTACTTTCAAGGACTTTTTCTCTTCCATCGTCACGTCAAGGACACGGGAGTGTTTTACTGCCACTTTGACCTCTGCAATGCTGCTGATAGACACAACTATCCTCGTTCTGCTGCTTCTTTTTGAAGGCCATCAGCTAAAAGCTTTACATGTCCAAGGTGGCGCAGATTTGTTTAAGTTAACTTCATGACATTTACAGAGTTAAAACCACTTCATGAACAAAAGAGAGGACGAGAATAACAGAAGAAGATAAAGACGTTTCTGTCATTTCCCAAAAAAAAATGCTGCATAATGAGACATATCCTCACATATCATACAGATAGCTCCAAATCATTTATAATGTGACAGAAGTCATGAATCACAAGTTCACTCATGTAATCATTATGTTGGAGGAGAAGAAAATAGATTCTGTTTATGTAAATATATAAAGAGTTTGGCTTTTCTGCTGAGGATGGCGGCATTCAACATGTTCCTGATTGTCAGTAAATCCCATGAAAAGACCAAAGCCAACGACGTGTCCGTCCGTCTCGCGGTACTTTGTGACTCTTTCACTGTCTCACGTTCAGTAATTTCCCAAAACTGCTGGTTACTGTAGTTTCTAACAACAGACAGGAGGAAATAGTGCATTTGTTAGGGACTATTTTCAGTTCAGATTCATCCGCATTTGGTGTTGTAGTGAGCAGGTCAGTGTGTGTGAGATTGAGTCTACAGTGTGTGTGTGTTGATGGTGATGAAGGAACATGTGTGTTTGTAATAGTTGCTGCTACGTCATGTTTTAGGAAGTAGCTATAATTGTCTCTTATTAGTGATTAATATTTAATTAAGCACTTTGTCAGTTTGTCAGACATCAGAGCTACTGTAAGTCTTCAAGTCTTATTAATAGATTAATATTTTCCAACTGTCGGCACACTTATTAGAGGGCCTGAATTTACAGATTGAGACCATAATGACTTGAGAAATGATTGACTCAGTGGTTCCAGAGAGAAGGTTTGAATGGTAGCCGGCAGCCGTCGGTGGCACTTTTGGTTTTTGCACATTGGTGTCATCGTCAAGCTATGATCAATCATTAAGCTGTAATAAACATCATAAATACATGAACTAGGACAATAATCATTGCTCAGGATCTGAAGATTGATTTGTTTTACTGCCGTTTGTTCATCAACACAGACGGCTGATAATTCTCAGATCTGACAAAGAAACACGTTTAAGATGTTGAAGCATGACGCAACACACGTACAACACGCATCGATCAGTGCAGCTTTACACTGAAGCACATTTACACATGTGAATGAAGTCATGTGACCATTTCTCAGGACACAGAGGTGCATGTCGTCGTCTTTTCGTAAGCGCTTGCAGATAAACAAAATGCTGGTTTCTGATTTGTTTCAGCTCAGGTGGCTGCTGGGTGAAGTTTGATGTATCCTCACAGTACATGTTCTGACTCTGACAGGCAGCTTGGTGACCTTATTTTAGGACTGACGACTTACCTGACACGGCCTGAACTGCACTGACGCAGTAAACACCACCCATCTGGTACCGCAGGCATTCAAAAACAAACACCAAATATGGTCTGAGTCTGGGCTAGTGCTGATGAAGGAGGGAGGCGGGAAGGGAAAAGTAACCTCTTGTCTCTGGCAGGAAGAGTCCTTGACTTGTGGTTATGAGCTGGATCACTTCAACTGACGTTGAGTTTCTTGAAAACACAGTATCCAGTGTGTCAAGAGTATTTAGTGGATTAAAACAAGGCCGCAGGTCACCTGCTGCTCCATAAATAGCAGCAGAAACAGAGGAATGAAACTAGCCGGCTCGTCCAGCTCATTCATGCGTCCGGCGAGGACTCCCGCCCCGCGGCGGCGAGGACTCCCGCCCCGCGGCGGCGAGCCAAGCATATTCTACATGGCATGTTTTCTCATAAACAAGTGATGAGTCATGAAGCTGCCTGAAGCTGTGAGTTTTCTGCAGGTTTAACATCAGGAACTAAACTCACCTGCCTGCGTGCAAAGATACAACCCGGATTCACTCAGGCTTCTACTTGTTTCTGAAGATATTTTAATAAAAATGTTTTCATTAAGATCTTACAGATGTGTGATTTAGCAAACTATGAAGTTCAATTATCGATTTATTTCTTTAGTTTCATTTGGAAATTGATCACTAGGCTCCTGAAAGTTGCTTTATTTGTTTGATACGTCAAGTCTTTATTATATTTACTAAATCTGCTCTTGAGGTGCACCTGATTTTCACACTCTGACATCCAAAAACCTGCGTTTAATTATTAAATGCCATTAAAGCAATTTTATCTGTTATTCTTTTAAGAGTTCCTGTGATAATTGGACCTTTTTTCAGACCTCTGAGGGTCCCAAAGTGGAACATTTCCCAACTCTACACATGCTTCTTTGACAGCTAATAAACAGTTTGACAGACTGGCTGAAGATGCTGTAATCTTGCAGCAGAGTATCTTAAACTTCAGGGAGCAGTCGTCCCGGAGGACTGAAAAGATCACAAGAATCAGAAGATACAAGTATAAATTATATGATGTGAGACAAAGTCAAGAAATGATAATATATAACATAATATAAAATAGAAATGAACTCACACAGATTAACTACAACGTTTCTTAGGATGAACGTGAACCGTGTTAATATCTGTGTAAACTTTTACTCTTTGAGAAACCGCGCTGTCGCTTTAAATGTGAATGTTTGGTTGAGTTTACATTTAGTGATGCAAGAGGGCCCCTTGTTGTTTTCTTTAAGGCAACCTTGAAGCTGACGGATAGCTGTGTGTGTGTGTGTGTGTGTGTGTGTGTGTGTGATGTGTGTGTGTAGGTGTGGTGCGTGTGTGTGTGTGTGAGAGTGTGTGGTGTGTGTGTGCGCGCACATGTGTGTGTGTGTATGTGTGGTGTGTGTGTGTGTGTGTGTGTATGTATGTGTGGTGTATGTGTGTGTGTGTATGTGTGTATGTATGTGTGTATGTGTGGTGTGTGTGTGTGTGTGTGTGCACATGCGTCAGTGTTGAACTAGCAGCTTCACTTGTATTTTAAGAACAGTTTTATTGTGTCTGGTCAGAATAGAGAAAAAAACAATCAAATCTTTAGATGAGACAGTTGGAGGTTTAGCTTTTCTTTTCCCACATCATAAATATATCAACCTGCACACACACACACACACACACACACACACACAGATGTTTTAACCCTGTGAATCCTGCTTATTGAGTTGAAAGTGTTTCAGCTGAACATCACGTCTTCTTTCCATGTCCTTTATTCAAAATCTAACATTTTCAAATTCATCCATTCAGTCCGGTCCAGTTTTAACCTCTTAAAGTCTTTTATTAAACATCTCAGCCTCGTCCATTGAACTGATGTTCCTCCTGTTTTAATGCTACTGATGTTATTCGTCTGTTGCCGTGAAGGTAATGACTTCACCTGTTGGAAAGCAGCTCCCCTGAGAGCGATGCATCACTTGGAAATGTGGCAGCGAGTGCTCGTAAATGAAAAACAGCAGAAGTGAGAGTGATCGGTCGTCACTGACAACATCGAGTGAACCGAGTTGGTGAAGGTGCACAGAAATAGTTGAACTAATTTAATATATCTGGAGTTTTATTGACTTTTTGCTTGCTGAACAGGCTTTTCGTTATATTATTTGTGAAAGAAAACAAGCTTCAAATTGTTTCCACAATATATTAAATGAGCAATATAAATATTAATATATGGATATGTGGCATTTCCTCGGCTCGGCTGGTGTGAATTAAACCTGGTGCTCTCTGTGTTAACTTCTGCATGTTTGCTCTAAAACACTCAACATCCGGCTCCATACGGACAAGTTACATATTTACCTCTGAAAGTTCATGTTTGTTCTCCTGTGTTTCCTTTTCTTATCTTTTCATTATGCCGTATGGGTCAATACAGGTACCATAGTTAGCGCTGCAGACATAATGGTGTTTGCTTTGACTCTCAGTAGAGAGACGGATCTTGAATGGAGGTTAATTGATTGACAAAACAATCAAGCAGAGTGCTGATTTGTGTGGTTAAGATTACTGAAAGCTGTAATAACACCTTTAACTAATGTTTAGACGTCACTTTTATCCCAGTGGATTTGCATGAATTTAATAGGATTTGATTGGATTTGGAGTTAGGGCACTTCCCAGCTTTTTAATTTGTCTAAATGTCTTAAACTATGAAGTGGATATGACCCTAGAAGCCAGATTTGTGTGTTGTTGAGCTTCTCGATGCCAGAAGTTGCTGCTTTGTTTTCTGTAGACGAAGATCTGAGAGCAGATTTTAAAGCAAATGCAAAGAAACTCAGAATCAGAAGTTGTTTTATGCTCAGAAAGCTCGACCAGCAGCACAGTCAGCAACAAGTTTAATGATTAATATTCATCTTTAAGCAAAAATGCACAAAAATGCATGAATATTTGCTCATTTTCTCAGTTGTCTCAGGATAAAATCGAATATATTTTAGTTTTGTTTGGATAAAAATAACATTTGAAAGCATCAACTGAGGGTTTGAACAATGCTGGAAGATCCGTCCAGTCTTTTTCAATCACACTTGGACTCTTGACTCTGAATCACAAAGCTTTGGAGACCAAATGTTGAGCCCAGACAAAGCGTGGATCTATACGTCTGCCGCAGCCACATCCGGCAGGAATGTGTTGAGTGTTTAAAGTTCAATGACGGGTCGATTTGTGGTATTCATGCAATCTGCAGACAACTCAAACGTCAATGTGTCCCGCTGCATATTTCTGAAGACGTATTGAAGACGTTCATCGTCTCTAAAAAGCCTTCACAGCTCCTAACTGTTAAATCATTAAGGTCTCATTTAACATGTCGTGTTGTTTGAAAGAGGCCGAGAAGTCAAATCAATGCGTCACAATGCTTCTCCTAATATGAAGTAATATATAGATGAACATGACATTTTAAAGCTCAAACAGGGTAGTTACCATAAAGTTTATTTGCAGACTCGCTGCTCCAGTCCAGGACGGTTTATTTGGCAGGTTTTATTCTCCAACTTCAGAGTATTTAAAAAGTCGAGGTGCCTCATCCGTTACCACCTGCAGAAGGAACTTTTGAAACATCGGTCATGTGATGTCAGCCGTTAGCTCCATCAGGTTCAACTCCACCAACTGGCTGCGACAGCTATTAGACTTCATTAAATTTGCGTCACCCCTCAGCGGACCTGCTTTGCGAGTCGGATCATGCCCTTCACGCCGTCGTTTACAGGGATACACGCTGAGGCTCAGCCCCGCCGGTCATGGAGCTCCCAGTTCAGCCATTATGAAGGCTGATCCATCTGACACTCTGATGACTGTCGGTGCATCCGTGTCAGCATTAGTCAGTGAGTTAAATATAAAGGATGTATATTAAATTAGAAATCAGTCTGGTCTGGTATTATGTTTTCAGCAGCAGGTTTGTGATGTTGTAAATATCAAACAGGCCTTGTGGTTTGCTGCCTTCGTCCTCTGGCCTCTTATCTGTTTGAGAGTCAAATCAGTGAGCTGACAAGTCCAATCAGTCACATTAACCACAGCGTTGGGATCTATACTGCCTTTACAAGTGCAGTGTCCAGGTATAATGGTGCATTCAAGTGCAGCCGTCATGCAGGAGCTTTATAGTTGTTTGTTTGTTGGCAGGGAAACTCATAAATGGCGGTAATGCAGTGAATTGTGAGTATTTTGCTAAAGTTTGATGGCACCTGTTCCATCACTAAACACAACGTGAACACCTGACCTGGATGTGTCAGACAACAACAGAAACGTTTTAACATTTTACAGGGGAAACAAGGCCAGAGGCTTCGGTCTGTTTCACAATGAATCAAGATGGAAAGTGTGACAGACAAGCTGTGGTTAGAAACATGGACAACAATTTACCATAAATACAACCTTACATTTCCTTCAAGAGTTCATTATCACTCATATACCACAGCTAAGTGACACAATATAAGAAGATATGAGACCCTGCAGAAATAAACCCCCATCAGGACATCCTCTTTACCACCTCTAATTCATCCTATTGTACTGCATGTTTTTAGGTAGAGAATTCAGAAACTGGGCAGTTTCTTTCCATCCAGACAAACTTCTGCCAGTTTTGCAGACATGGAGGTCATGTGAGCGTCTGAGGAGGAGAGGATTTCAGAGCGAAATGCTACTGAATCCACCGAGATGGACGTACTCCGTTTTCGCTTCTGTTGTGTTTTGTCCGTCGTTGGTTTTCTCTGCAGCCAAGCCAAGTGTTCAGAGCGACTAAACGCCTCAGTAAAAAGTGTCTCAAAGCGCCTCGCTGGCTTTCATCTCTGCTGAGTGTGTCCTCTGACTCGTAAGCAGCAGCTGAACACACAGCGGCTCTCTGTGGCCGCACCGCGCTGATCAATAGCAATTTCCAGCAGAGCAGTTTTCTCAAGCTCTGTCAATTTGAGAATTGATCCTCTAAACACCGACGAATGTGTGTGTCTGTGTGTGTCTCTGTGTGTGTGTGTGCTTTTTCATGCCTCAGTATGTGTGTTTAGCATTTGTTTCAATGCACATGGTTGTGTGTGTGTGTTCAGCCTGAGGCCAGTATAAGCAGTGGGCAGTGTGTGTGTGTACTCTGGGTAATTAGACTCTCTGCAGAACAAACTGATGACTTTGTTCGGATCATTTTCTTTATTATTAGCAGTTTTAGCAACGCTAGCAGTTCAGTGTTCATTATTTCATTTGATCCTTTGACTTTTCATTCATTATCGGATTAAAATTTTAATTTGTCCATCAGTTTTATGATCTTAGTTTAACATGCTAACATGTTAAACTAAGAATATGACATTATAATATATTTATATTTATATCTTCAGGATCTTTGCATGATTTTGCTGATTTTCCAATGCAAATATCACACTGGAGACTCTTTGTTTCTTTTAACAGTAACTATATTTCTTTATAATTTAATATGTATTTTCATCTGGCTTTAAGAAAAAAAAATAGAAAGATGGTACTTTGTGCAACAGAAGAGCTCGGATCACTACATGTAGCACCTTCACACACTGATTCTTACAGATGAAATTAGCTCTACGCAGCTGCAGACTGAAAACTGTTTACTGATGGACAGAAATAGCTGCAGCCTCCGGTCCTGCTGCTAGCTTTGACACGGGGGACCAGGACCGAGTTGCATCGATGCCGCTGTATCTTGAATTTCACGAGCATCAGGCAGGAATGAAAGTGTAGAAAATGTGGTGGGAACGGTAGGAGAAAATACTTTTGCATCATCTTTGGCTCTGATGTCGTAAGGCTTGCCAAGCTTTTAAAATAGCACAGTGCTGTGGGAAAATCATGCCAGCACAATGTGAGAATCTCACCTCCTAAAACCTTTGCTATGTAGTCCAATCTGTCATTTCAGATACGTGAATATCAGGAATCAGACTCCCAACTCCCAGCATCCTCTTCTCCTCTCTTCTCCTTCAAACTCAGCCCCAGTATGAAGGGTTTTTTTTTATTCGTGTGTGTTTGATTGGACCAGATTTTCTGCTCCAGTTTCCCGGCCTGTCCGCTCAGCTTCCTGCACTCGCCTGCTGCAGTTTGGTGAAACAGACTCGCCTTAAATCAGCCAGCTGGAAGGCAGCGACGGGAAGGGCTCAGGCCGCTTTTATGAATTATGCTGTTACATTCATGCAGGGAGCACGCTCACTGTTTTCCTGCTCAAATCACTGGTGTTGTGAGGTTTTAGGTTATATATTACTAGTGAGTAATGGGACAGTAAGTTAGTGTGAGTGACAGCGCCCTCTAGAGGATGCAGTATTTAAGGAGGAAATCAGATGATGTTAATATATATAGCGGCAAAATCTGATGGATGGATCAACAAAACATCAGACATCGTTTCCTGTCACGATCCCCCCCTAAACTTAACCATGTGGTTGTTATTGTAACCGTGACAACAAAGGTCGCAGAGCCTTAAAGATCCCCTTCAGATATGCTTTATGTTATGTAAATATTGGAGCTAAAATAAGATTCCTGATCCGGTTCCTCGATCCAGAAACCAAACTGTCATTAGTGTTCCTGCAGCTCCTCCTGCTTTCTGCCGTCAAGTAGATTTTCCGTCGGAGACAGAAGCGTAGTGAGCGTGTCCGAGCAGGACGGGGAGTCGGGCAGTGACAGCTTTAACCTTTAATGTGTCATCTTGGATGGCAGGAACACAGAACCTGCCAGGCCGGGCTCACGTCTGCTCCGGGGCCGGGGATTTACTGAGACCCCAGGACCTCCTGGAGACCTCCATCTGCCTGACCAGAGGGACAGGAGACAGGGATTCAAATCTGACCTGCAACAAATGTGCTGAGAGAAAGCAGGGATTGAATAGAGAGAGGGATATCTGGAAATAAAAATATGATCTTCTGAAAAGAAAGAAAAGTCAACTACAATTCCCAGAGGGCATTGCTTTAAAGACATGACATGCGCTCTTCCAGGCCTGTATTTATACTCTACTGCGATATCCTGATTTACACTTCAAAAAACAAACTGAAGTCATCATGAAGGATGAAGTAGAGGTTACAAAAAAGTGTTCAGAGCGTCGTGAAGCCCTGGATTCTGACTTACAGGCAGCATTTCTACATACAGTCACCTCACATTTTGCAACATTTGACCATGTTTAACATCCTTTTGTCTCTGGTTTGGTCTCCACCAACCTCTGGTAAACATTGTGGCTTTCAGGGCGGAGGTTGCTGGTGGAGCACTGTGAGCTTTTCTTTTTTGTTTTGCTAAAACAGCTGATTTTTAATAAGCTGACAGAAGCCAAAAAGAGGGTTTGTCATTCGACTCGTTATTGTAATAAAAGTGATTCGTACAGCTTGTTTCGCATAAACAATTTTATACACTTTGTGTCGTTATTAAGAAAGAAGATGACTCAGCTGAGAGAAAAGATAGTGAAGGTGTATCCACAGATTAAAAGTGAAACAGAAAAATAATCCCAGAGGCAACAGTCTAATTTAGAAAAAAAATAGGACTGAAATTACACACCCAGGACAGAAAACACTGCAGGTGAAGCAGATGAGAGCAGAGACCTTTGATGGAGGGATGAAGGGATGGAGAGAAGGAAGTGGGAGGTAGACGGGGAAAAGAGAGCCGAGCGGCGGCTTGTGGGCGTGACGGATGACACGCTGGAGAAAAAAGCTAAAAGAATCAGCCGTCTGATCTTAAATCGTTTTCCAGCTTTCGACTCGAAGAATTTGATAGTCGATTAATAATGTTGTGTAAATACTTCTTCGATGAGCGCTGTTGTTGATCAATCATGTGTTCTGTGAAGTCAGCAGAGTCTGTGGTTAAGAAAAGAAACAGGAGTAAAAAGTGCTGGTGGTGTTAATCTTGTGTGTGTGTAGACTCAGGAAAAATAAATGGAGCCTAGAAAGATGCATCGAGTTTTCCCCTGAGGTCTGTGTAAAGGCTGCATTTAAAACATGCATGTTTGTCAGTGTTTTCATCTGCCACGACAACAACAACAAATTTAGACAACAACAGCTTGGAACAGGTTAAAAAAAAGTGGTTAAAAGAAACCAACAAAGATATGAAACGTGAATCAATGGTGTCAAAATCTGCATTTTTGGTGCCGTAACGCTGCGATACTTCTGCATTATTCACAAAACCACAAGGGGGCGCTTGTCAGGAAAACGTAAAAACAAACAAACATAAAAATACTTCCAGTAATGTTTAGCAGGGTTTTCAACTGTCTCAAATATGAATTCATGACTTCATAATCATTTTATCCACTTTGTTGGTTGTTGTTTTTTTTTTACATTACCATTAATGTTAATACGCTGTTGTTAAACTCATTTACAGACCTTTTCCCTTATTTTAAGACACTTTGGGTAGGACTGTCACCCTAAACACAGCTGGCAGATCAGCTGTGTGCTTTCAAGCTGCAGCTTGCAGGTTAAATTAGTCTTTTGTAAGACCCAGAGTATTTTCTCCAGGTTGTCTCGGCCGTGCCTCAGCTCTTTAAACATTAAAACCACACGCCCAGCAGCGAGAAAGCGTGCCTTTGGTTGAAAAGGAGCTATTGTCTGCCCAAATGATTGTGAGTCATTGTACTGGCAGCACAAGTCGGCAGTCAAATGATGTGATGTTGCAGAGAGACCTCCATTGTTGTCCGTATAAAGCTGCGGCAGGAACGGTGGAACTGGCACATACCGACTGGTGGACATTCAGGGGAGTTTTGCATGAATAGTGGAGTAATTCAGTCAGTGGCGACGAGGTGATTAGCATTTTGAGTGGATTCATCACCGGCTCTGTCCCATTCACAGGAAGAATCTGTGAGTAGCACAATCTCAGAGCTCGGGTTGTTTGGGAGGAAAGAAGGTCAGAAGCGTTTTGACAGATTTCACCTTCCAGGTAACAGAACAAACAGAAAGTCAAGTTAGTACATCAAAATTACGACGAGATTTGAACACACCGTTTTGAGCCACTTATAGGACCAGTTCACCCAAACTGAAAA
This sequence comes from Pampus argenteus, assembly GCA_036937835.1. Taxonomy (NCBI): domain Eukaryota; kingdom Metazoa; phylum Chordata; class Actinopteri; order Scombriformes; family Stromateidae; genus Pampus; species Pampus argenteus. Next base: position 21,560,108 of record CM072875.1, read on the forward strand.
ACTATTTTACACATTTTCTTTCTGTGATTTTTCCAACTTAGGCAAATGCAGTTTTGTTTGTGGTGCTAACAGGAAAATTACATTTAAACTAATTAAACAACAACTTGTGTTTGTCACAAATACACTCACTGTCATCAGTAGTAAGTAAGTAAGATAAATATATAAAACCAGAATTATCTGTAAAACTAAATACCAAGTGAAAATATGTTTTATGTAATTTGTGTGAATCGATCATTTTACTTGACTTTTAAAAAATATCTTACTACATTTGTACTTTGTGATGTGCACATGTTTAGTGGCAAAATACTAAGAGATATAAAATTTATTCCATTTTATTCTGTTATTCAGCAAAAAAATGTTTTAAACTATAAAAAACTAATAATCTCTGTGCTGCAGTATCTATTGAAAATGATAATCAAATAAAAACTCCTCAAAACAAGTTTTACCACCTGAGAAACTGCTCTAAAAGAATTTATGTTATATAATTATTATATTTATTATATATTCTCAAGCTAAGGAAATGCTTTTTTAACACAACACACTTCATACAAAGTGTTGAAAAAATGATTTTTTTATTTTTATTTTATTATTTGTTCCTCTAATAAATGCAGCTATTTGACAAACTCAGATTTAAGATAATGAGTAGATTATTTTACCAATGTTGTTTTTTGGGGGTTTTTTCTTCAGTTTATACCCACCGACATTCAGACTTAATATTTTAAACAACAAATTTAAGACGTTCTTGAGTCTTTGCTCCTAATAAGCTTGATTTGTTGTGGCATTGAAGTCCTCTCCCCCATCGAGCAGACAGATGGTGATATCCATGAAAAAAAAACGCTTCTGCTGGAGGAGAGAGCCAGAAATGTGTGTGTGTGTGTGTGTGTGTTATGCCTGCCTACACACAGATTTATCTACAGTAACTCCTCAATGACGGTCAACCTGCAGTTAATAACATATTTTAGGGTGTTTTCAAACCTTTACTTCATTTGAATAAGAGTTGGTAAACGTATCTTTGGTTTGGTTTCTTTTTACCTGAATCATTATTTAAAGCACTGAGTCCATTCATTGATCAGATGTGTTTGGGACGGGATCGAGAACCGAAACATCAGATATCAAGAAGCGAGCTAGCTGCTCAAATGGAGGTCAGATTACGTTTTCACCACAAGCAAACTGCTAACGGCTAACGGTCTTACTACTATTGTTTAGATGTTCAAAAATGTCCCAAAGAAATCACATCATGGGGGGGATGCACCGAATTTTGATTCAACCAGACAAAAATTAATAAATGAATAAAACACTAGTCAGAAACACCCTAAAAATGTCGAGTAGTAACAGGATGAAGAACCTAAACATCAACGTACGTGGTTGTTTGTTCAGATCAGATCCCGGTTCTTTCCCCAGCTAGCTGCTAGCTACCTCGTTGGTTAGCTGCAGGTCGGATCACAAATGAACACATTTTAATATTCTTCTTAAGAAAGAAGCCACAGTTGTGTTCATCTGCCATCAGTCAAGGTGTTGAATGAACGTTTGAGGATCTGTGAAAAGTATTCAAATGTATCAGTACCATCTGTCGGAGGTGTGAATTCATTTAGCCAGCTTCAGCAGGCCTTTAAGGAAGTTCAAAGTCTGTTTAGTAGGAGTGTTGTCTCAGTAACAGATAATTTAATTTCCTCTTGCTCTTGGCGTCTCACTTGTGAAAGCACTTTCTTTTTTTGCATTTCTTAATTGGACGTTCTTGATCTAAGAGGTGAGAAACGAGATGTGCTGAGTCTCTGTAGTCCGGGCTCTTCAATTATGAGTCTCTTTTTCATACTTGCATTTCTACTGTAAATGCTTTGATCTGAAGATGGGCTTCACTGTTTCTATTGACTGATGCTGTTTTTATTCAGTTTGTCTCTGTCGTGTTTTAGCTCACATTACTGTTTGCTCTGCGTTGACTGATCTGAGAGAGGAAATATGCTGGGAGCTTCTCTGAGGAGGTTTACGTTGAGTGATTACATCTAAAATAGGAAAAGTTTGTGTAAATACATGGCTGCAGCGTGTTATTTCTATGTGCAATATTAATATTTAATATTTGATCTTCCTTTTGAAATCTCATGCAGACACATGAGCTTGTTTCTTAATAAATGAATACTGTGATAGTTTCTATGATACAAATCTTCATTTATTTTTTCCTTCTGTTTCAGAGGTCAGAGATCCAAAATGGGAGGCAAGCTCAGCAAAAAGAAGAAGGGATACAACGTAAACGATGACAAGGCCAAAGACAAGGATGCTAAAGCAGAGGGGGCATCTCCTGAGGAGAGCGAAGCACCGAAAGACAACAAAGACGAGGCCCCAGCTGCTACCGATGCTAAAGAGGTAGCAAACGACACAGCGGCCAAGGAGGCGCCAGCAGCAGACGCTGCCGCGCCCAAAGAGGAGGAAAAGAATGCAACTCCTGCAGCAAAGGAGCCTGAGAAACCTGCCGCCAACGCTGAGCCCAAAACGGAGGCGCCCAAGAGCGCGGAGCCCGCCAAAGCCGAGGAGAAACCAGCTGCCCCCGACGCGGCCAAAGAGTCGGCCCCCGCTGCCAAGGAGCCAGAGGCCAAGCCTGCGGCGGCTGAGAGCAAAGATGAGGCCGACGCCAAAAAGACTGAGGCCCCCACGGCACCAGCAGCCAAAGCCGAGGCGGCCCCCGCTGCCTCCCCTGACCCCAAGCCCACAGAGGCGGCAGCGGCGGCTCCAGCACCGGCGAAGGAGGCCGCCCCTAGTTCAACACCAGCCGCCGAACCTCCAGCCAAGGAGGCGAACGCCACAGAGGCACCAAGCAAGGATCAAACCGTAGCAGTTCAAGATTAATGGACAGCTTCTTTCGGAAATGAAAAAATAAAGTACCTAACTCAACGACGAAGAAGATTAAAAAAATGAAAATGAAAATTAACTAGCCCACCCATATTATGATAATAACAGTAATAATAATAATAATAATTGTAATGATGATGATGATGATTTGTTGTATAAGGAGGACTGAAGCAACCACCTGGAGAAGTTTCCCACCGCTGCAGATGATTATTGCTATTATTATTATTGTTGTTATGTTTTATTCTATTTTTTTCTGCTGTAGTATTTGAACTTTGATACGAGTCTGTGTCGGCCATACGCCTCACCATCCCACTCCCATCATCCCTCTCCCTCACACGGTCAAGAAGTCCTGCCTCCCATCTCGACCCACAGAAGGCCCGTGTTTGGACTTCTGTCGGCCTGTGTTCATACATTCACCTTCTGCTCTGTGGATGTCACAAAACTAAATTTAAAACCGAGGGGTTTAAGAAATCACTTTACCAGCTGGACGTCTATTGAATCCGTCCACTCTCCAGCTTTCCTCCGTCCACTCATCCTGCTCTTCAGAGTGTCGTGTTCTTGGCTTTGGTCTGGTACCTCCAGTTTTTTGGTGCCGTGGAGTTGTGGTTGTGTCCTTTTTTTAAACACATTATCCTCCCCCGGCTTTTTGGTATAGTTGGGTTGTTTTGCTACTTTTCTTTTGGGGTTAAACACGATTTTTTCCCAAAAATGACCCGAACTGAGAAGAACCTTTAAAGGGAGATTAAATTTATTGAGACTGAGGGAATATTCAGGCTTTCTAAGACATTTCGGGGGTTGAGAAAAGGCTGGTATTGCAGAACAAAATACATTCTTAGACGCATAAAACAGTCGTAGGAATTTTTCAGATAAACTTCTAGATTTTGTACTGAAACCCTTAGGTATATTGTAAGTGAACTAAGTGGTTTTTTAACATTTGTAATACAAAAATCTGCAACGCCTCGCTGAAAAAAAGATCTCTGCAGTGTTCTTAAAAAATCTGATGGAAATCTCTGATCCTCCGTCCAAATCTGATGACAAGATTTTACAGATTATACTTTCTTCGTGTTTTGAATGACATATCTACTGATGACCTGCGTTAAACATTACGCCCCACATCCTGGAGACTGTTTGAATCTGCTTACAATACCAAGTTGGTGACGTTTACCGAGAGCTTCAGATAGTGTCAATCTCTAATAGACTAAACTGGCGCTCAAACACTTTCCTGTGATTGTGCTCAGTTGGTATTTTTCTGACCTTGAAATTTAAACTTTTGTAAAATTTTAAGTAAAAGATAAAGTTGGAGGAAATGTCCCTCAATAACAGATTAAAACAATCCTTTAAAGTGACTAAAGCAGGAGCTTCAGTAAAGCTGTGCTGTGGAGCAAACCTCAACAGTTCGGTATCTAAGCAGACGTCAACACCCCAGAAGATCATTTCCAGGTGTTTACTGTTTACCTCAGGTCTGTTGGTCTCTGATTGGCTCTCAGTTAACGAGAGCAGCCGCAGGGCAGGAGGACGGATTTCAATGAATGATCAGATAATCAGCCATCAGCGGCACACTCGATCAAACTTTGGTCCATGTTTCTATGACAGCATTACGCCACACTATCATTATGGGATGGAAAAGCCTAGCACATGAAAGGGAGCCTCTAATTTGGTCATTTTCACCCGTCATGCATTTTCCTTTCAGAAATATATATTACATGTACGTACATATATGCAGCGGACAAATGCTTACATCCTCGTTACTCAAGTAAAAGTAGCAAAATTACTGCAGAACAGTAAGAAAGAAGAAAAGAAAACTTAAAAAAGTATAAAGTATCCAAAGAAAAAATACTAATAGTGAAGGATTTTCACGCTTTTAGATCAGACTAAGGACTTTAAGTAATACTTCATGATGAATGTAAAATCTGAGACTATAAATGAAAACCTCAAGAGATTTTCCTTTAGAGATGTAGTTTACAACATCCTAAACCAGTCAAGTGAAGTACCGGCATCTCTAAGCTGATCAAACAAGTTCCCACCTTTGCATATATGTAGGATTATGTGTATATATTTACTCATCCACCCATTTTTCTTTTTAATCCAACTGACACACAACGTTTTCCTCGCAGCATTTACTCAAACCGTAGCAGCAACAAACACTCGAGGATCGTTGTGTGTCGCTTGGTTTGTTTCCGTTTTTTTCTTTTTTTTTTCTTCCTCTCTTGACTCAGTAAATTGCATGTCTGTGGTTGGGTGAACCTGTAGTCCTGTCTTTTTGGTCAAGTGGAAAAAAAAAATAATAAAAAAAAATTCTCAAGTCTGCATCCATGGCAACTACAGTTGATATTTTCATCCCGTGTCTCACCACTGCTATCGCCACACCACACATTCATCCAAACAAACAAAAAGATGATATGGAAATTGATGCATTCAAAATTATATGTACTTGTATAAATGGTGCAACAGTAATAAAATGTAAGAAATTGACTGAAACTTGAGGATTTTGTGCAAGTCAGCTTTCTTCATACACTTACATTTAAGAGAACTGAAAATATTATCAAACAGCTGATTGGACCTGATCTTGGTATTGTTTACATTAGAAATATAGACGAATATGTACCTACTCGTAGGTGAGATTAATGTTAAATCAGCAACAACAGAGATCCTGTAGGGAGCCGTAGACGGGACCTTGAAAACAAAAACAACAAAACCGGCAAGTATACAGTCCATAAGGTGAAGGGAATCAAAAACCTCAGGTAGAGTATAAACTAGCATACAGGAAATCTAGGTGGAAAACAGGAGGGGGCGGGGCTAAATGGACAGGTACGTCTAAATGAGGGGAAGGATGCAGGTGAGCAGGACCTGGAGCGAGTGACTGAGATATATGATAAAATGACGAATGGCAGAATAAATCGTGATAATTTCCGCCCAGTATGAACCTGATCTGGATGTGACATCTGATCCATGGGTCATTTACACCTGCCATTAAAATTAGTTTTCTCAATTGTGTCCGCATTGTGATGGGATTAGCTGTGCGGAGCTGTCGGACACATGTCAGTGACCACCTCTAGATATCCACATAGATGTCACATGTCATGCCAGGTTTATATAAAATATCCTTCTGCTAAGATGATCAATTGTTCCTGCATGAGAACATGTTGAATCAACCTACCTAATGCTAACCTGCAGCCAGGTAGCTCTGTAGCGTACACCACAGTCTCAATATTACCACGTTTACTCCTGCAAATGTTCCTGTTAGCTTCATACTGTGTGTGTGTGTGTGTGTGTGTGTTGCCCTGCCTCTGTCTCTCATAGCTGTTAAACCATGCAGACTCGTGTGTGTAAAGTGATTCACAGTGTTATTACACCAGAAGCACCTGGCAGCGTTTCAGCAGCACTCAGCCTCTCTGACGCTGGAGTGCGAAACATCAATACTTATTTTAAGGAGCCGAGAGTGAAATTTGGGTTCGACCAGTGATGGATTTACTATCCAGTGAAGGGTCTGAACTATAAAAGAGGCCGAACATATTACAATACAGATAATACAGACTATTAAAAGTCCATTAAACAGTATAATATTTTATTTTAGAGTCCACTTCAGCAGGTAATTATGGCTTCTCTACATTTGCGCTTTAGCATTATGGTATGTTGAGTTTGAATTTTATCTCTATAAATGTAAATTAATCTCACCATATGGATTAGATGGAGCTGAGTTATTGTCTTTGTAGAAGCTTTTATTGCTTTACTGAATGTCACCAAACTGTTATTATAGTTTTAATATATATTTTATACATTTCTATGTCTATATGTTTATTCTGGGGCTCTACTGGAATATATTTGCATGATTTATTTATCTTATACTGACCCGTTTTTCCACTTCTACGATACGATAAAATGAAAAACTAATCGATAATGAAAGTAATGAAGTAGCTGCAGCATTTCTTTTTGTCCTGGTCATGGCCGCACATATATGACGCTGCAGGTCACATCCTCAACGTACTGTATGTGTCACAGGGTTCGAACAGACGACCTCTGAAGTCTCGGTGTTCCTGCTGAGCAAACGTTTCACTCCTAATTACGGAGGAGACCAGAAAGAGGATACAAAAATATAAAAGAATGAAGCAGAATTTGATTATCTGATCTGGTTTATATCTTATTGCCAATATAATTATGAAAAAGGAACAATTACTTATGAAAAAAACTATAATGTGGCCTTTTTTCCATCAGATTTGCATCTACAGTTGGTTAACATCTTGTTTAACTTCAAATGCAGACACACACACACACACACACACAAACACACTGTTCTTCTATCTGCAGTGATGCATCCTGACATTTCTATTTCTTGTTCATATTTGAAGACACTTGCGAGTCAAATTCTGTCTGTTTGTCTGTCAAAAATATCAAAATGCTCAGAAGCAGAAGCTCCGACCTCCGACACACACACACACACACACACACACACACACACACACACACACACACACACACACACACACACTTCAGCAGGCTTCATGCAGAGACGGTGAACAATGAAGGAAAATAAAACTTCTGTCATGGCTGCTATTTTCTCCCAGAATCCAGTCCATCAATCTCCGTCAAAGATAACATCTGGGATAAAAGAGATAAGACATGCAGTAATTACAGATGTACAATGCTGTCAGATTGAGGGCTGATCATTTCATGTCAGAGTGACTGTAAAGTGTCAGATAGTGTTTGTGTGATGAGATGAATGCAGCAGGTGTTTGAGCAGAGTAGCACCACCCTGGAAAGAAGCTCGTGAAACAACCTATTGTTGAGCTTTATGTATTTTAAAGGCCCCTCGAGGGACGGTGTGTTGATGTATCTTATTCCTTAAAAACACATCAGTGAGTCACACCACTGCACTGGGTGACACGTCCCTTCATTATATAGAGTTTGGTTGGATTAGCTTGTTTAGAAACGGCCCCAAAGACTAATAACAGCGATCACATTTTCACTCTCCAGAGAGTAGTTCTGTTTATGTCCAACGTAAATACAGGTTTGATGAATGAATGAATGAATGAATACTATAATATGCTCTTCTACGGTTCGATCCTATTGCTGCAGAATGTGACATGAATCCTGACTGACACGATGGACTTCAGCCAAAGGCCTGAAACATAACAATCACAGATGTTTCTGCTCTCCTACCAAGAGGCTCTTCATTTGTCTCTTTCTGTCTCTCACCTGGGTCTCCCCTTTTTTCTTTCTCTCCGATGCACCAGTCCTTTGAAGACAGTGTGAGGAACTGTATGAGTGCTGGTTTCAAAGCGTCCGTGTCATTTAGCTTACTGACTGTGAGCAGGTCCTTACCCAGCCTCCATGTCTCTCCATTTTCAAAGCCAGGCGATGTGGGGGAGGATCAGAGAGATAGAGAGAAAGCTAGACGGAGGCGAGGCTTTGTGGAAGATCAGTCAGATCCTCCTGACGCGTGGTTATTCTCAATCAGGGGGCCTTCGGGCCAAATGTGCAGAATCTGCTGGCATCTCTGCTGGGTGGCTGTCAGGGACGATCTGTTAGGATGTTTGTCACCAGACATTCGTGTGATGGTAATGAGACATGTTTCAGGCTCAAGGGGACTGAGAGCAGGGTCTAATGTAACACTTTAGAAATGAGAACTTGATGTATTTGAGTGGTGTTGCTTTTAAGCTGCACATGGAAGACTCTGGTGTTAAATCCAATCAAAACTAATGTAAAGAAAACCTTAGAGACAAACAGCTTCTGGTTCACTGGAATATTTTAAATTACACACATTCAATAAATTGTAAATTAGGGAAGACTGTCAGCATATTTTTCAAAAACACATTATAATTCAGTTTTTAGACCCTTAATAGTGAACGCAGCAAGTACTGTGTGCGTATCTAAGCCTGATACATCTTATTCTTCTGTGTAATAGACATCTATTGTTGTCTAAAAACCTATTAAACACACATCAGGACTATGTTCCTTCATTTTGGAGAGTTTGGTGACATTAGTTTGTTTAGAAGCGGCTCCAGACTAATAACAGTGATCGTATTTTCACTCTCTGGAGAGTAGTTCTGTGGACACCACTGAGCAAAGCTGTACAAATGGAACAGCATCTCCACAGTCACATCTACTCTCTGGAGATCCTATAAATATATATAAAAAGTTAAATATATAAAATATACCACGCCACTTTCTAAGATGGTGGAAATCTCATTTTGGACTGCAGCTCTTCACTCGTCTTAATGCACATTCATTCATTCATTCATTACAGCTAAATGACACTTTATGAATTTAAAGAGTTCATTTCCATAATATGTTCATTTTAGAAGCTGCATGTAATCGCTCAGTGGCTTTAAACTATAGATGATCCAAGCTGTAGAGTGCTGTCATCAGGTACCTGCTGTCCTCTGAAGTCATTTTATTCTGCCTGCCAGTCACTCTGTAACAGCTGCCAACACCATTTTAAGTGATATATATATATATATGCAGTAACACACAGTTTGTACATTTCAACCTGCTGAGGCTCAGTCACCATATATCTGAAGTAGAGGTTGTATACTGGATCATGATTGGCTGTAAACTAGTTGTGATGTCACAAATCCTGCTTGTAGGTACATTCAAGGTGCATTCCCTGCACATCCATCCAACTGGAAGAACAAGATGTTTTTGAGTGGAAGCGGACTTTAACTTAACTCTCAGTGTGTGTGAGTTGTAAAATCCTTCCTCATATAATATAACCAGTGTTCAGTGTTTTGGTATTTAATAAAACCTTTGAATCATGGATTATTGTTTTTATTTCTGAAATATTTTACATAACGCTGCCTCTGAATCAGCGCTGCTTGTTTTCATAAGAAGAGTAAGAGAAAATATTGTTGAGGAAAGTGAAGCATGAAGCCATTCTTAAAATATTCAGTGTTTCCCATGATCCCCCTCATGTTTCCCCGGTCTCCCTTGTTCTTGCGTAATCTTACATAATGTGTTGAATATTTAAAGCGGTTCTAGCTCAAGTGCTTGATTGCCACTGAAGGAACGAGGACAAGAGTTGGGAGAACGTGAAGGGAAACAAGCAGCGACAGAGATGGCTGAAATGATCAGGATACTCAGACAACCTGTCTGGTGTGGAAACATAAACATTTCAACAACTCACATCTTTTTTTTACATGTATGTTTTATGTGCATTTTTTAAAATCTTGATGATTGTTTCATACATTTTGATTTATCCTACATTTCCCAGAATCCTCTTTGACAGCTGCTGGACTTCCTGTTGATGTCAAGTGTACGTCCAGCTTCTTAAAGTTGTGCTTTTTGTGATTTTCTTCTAAACACATTTTATAAATGTTCCCTGCAAGTCAAAACTCAGGGCTTCCACCTTCCCTAACACCGACGTCGGCTCCATGGTCTTGGTTGCTAAAGTTGTTGCTAACATTTGCTAACAACATCATATTTGGTTTCGGCTCTAACATGTACGGATGTATTTTAACCCCAAAATATAAATATAAAGCTGAAGATGTGCAGAAAATTTCAATGAATATGTAAATGTGAATATGAAGATTTTGTTAACTATTATTCACCTTCTGTGGGTGGGTGCAGAATTTGGTCATTTTGCCACATTACATATAAAATAACACAACACGACATAAAATAACACAACACAACATAACATAAAATAACACAACACAACATAACATAATAACCCTTAGTTTAACAATTCTTATGTTAATGGCTCTTATACATTAATAAGGTTATAAAAGATGAGAAATATACATGAATAGAATACATTAGTAAATCCTCCACATATCAACTCATTGACATCAGTTACTTGAACCAAATTGGACAGAAAACTGAGGAGAACAATGTGGAGGATGACAAAAGTACAATTAATGAAGCTTCCTGGTGACGAGGCGTCGCCGTTAACAGCCCACCACTACGAACCTGATGCCACTGCTACTAAAACAAAGAACAGGGGGCTGAAAATAACTCCAGATACCTGCTTTGATGTCCAACATATAACAGCCCCATTGAGAAATCAGTGCAAAAAACTCCTTGAAGAGGCTGAGCGTCGGCCCACCGCCTCGCCGAGCCGCCTGATTGGTCCAGGAGCTTCCTGCATCATCATGATAGGCTGTGTAGGCGGCCGCGGTGCCGACTCTCGCCTAGCAACAGGCACAAGTGCAGCCACTGCAGAGCACCGCACACACACACACACTCACACACACACACACACACACACACACACTCCTGCCTCCATGTGGGGGAGCAGCTGATAGAACGAGCATGTACATGTGAGAGAGAGAGAGAAAGAGAGGAACACATATGTACATGAACACACAAACACATAATCACAGGGCTGCGTGTGCATGCAGTGTGAAGTCAGACATCCGTGTGCATACACACATACTATAAGTACATCTTGTACTGTCTTGTTTTATATAACAAGCAAACACAGGATGAGGAGCAGCTGAACACACAGTCCTGTCTGTTAAAAACTGCGTTCATATACATCTAATATGCTGCTTTGAAACACAATGCTGCTCATATATAATACTTTAAACGGGCACAGAGAAATTCAGAAGAAAGAAAATATTGCATGTTGTTTTTCATCTGATTGAGGCGGAAAGGTTGGTGTATTAGATAAAAGGAGACAGTAACGAATCAAATGAACACATGAATCTAACAGAAATGTCATATTTCCATCATATTCTCCACATTTCTCTCATGGTGCTACGTAGTGAAGCTACCAGAAATCTTCTTCTGTAATGGCACCAATTGGAGAACTAGCGCCACCAACTGTTAATATTCAGCAGTAAACACGCAATCATTTGTATTTTCTTTTAAAGACTTGTACATTTTTGCATTTTCTTTATTTCATTGAAAGCCGTTGATAAAGAACATGCTCTGAGTATAGTCTGACATCGTCTACCTGTAAGCTGTCATGTTTCAGAGTCGATGAACCCGTCTGACGGGTCTGAACGAGCAGTCGCCGGCCTCGTTGTGTTTGACTTCTGGATTCGACTCCAACGTTCAACTAACAGCAATCAGCCATTTTGATGTTTAAAAGAGCAGGAGCCACTTTTAGCAGGCACGACACAAATGGTCACAACGAGTCTGCTCCATATTCAGAACTTCTACACTGAATAATTAAAATCACTTCATTCGCCAAGTACAGCGAATGTGCAGGGATTGGTCCCGTTGGCACTGCTGCAAACGAGCCAATAAACACGAGCAGCTAACACAGCGTGGATGCACGCGCTACGTCAGGTCAAATGATTCTCTGTATACAAAATAATGTACGTATGCCTTCCAATCAGCGTTACCTGCTTTCTGCAGGGCTGATTGTAAATGATGGGGATAATATTATTTCTGTATTAAATCTCATTCATCATTGTCATTTGCACCCGGGTTCCTCGAGGGAGGTGAAATACTGCAGCGCATTCAATCCTCACCTCCTGAACGCTTCAGCCAACTTATTCTCTCTGTGCTAAATGACTCGAGCAGCTTTCAGCACCACATATGAAGATTCATGACAATATGAAGAGGAAAAAAATATCTACTTCTCATACTTTATCATGCATTTAAAGGACGGGTTCACAACTTTTCAAGTCTATTAAAAAATGAACCTCTAAAACCTTTTTAGAGCCTTTATTTTCTGTTTATTGATACTACACCAGTACATTGATATAAAAATAATAAAGTGCTGTTAAGGTAATAAAGACATCCTCCCAAGTCAAAATCAATAACGAACATTTTGTTTTCTTGCAGATATTATTATTTCATCTTTTCTTCAATCACAAATGTTCAGTTGCTTTTTGTCGTCTCTATAAAAATATACAAAATAAAATCATTTACTTTTCATTCAGGAACCGACCGGTCCAACAAGTGCAGTTAATGTGCTTTTTATCAAACTGCAGGATAAATTCAACACAACAGCAGGCAGACTTTGACACGTTCTCTGTGTCAGAGATGCTCATCAGCTGAGCCTCCTCCAGCTCCCTCCGTCTTTTTTTATCCACTTCTCCATCCTGCTCAGCGGGGAGTCTGTGCATCCGTCAGGCGCTGTGAGGGAAACAGTAGGACTGCAGCTCTGTGATTGTTATAATTTTCATCTCACCCTCAAGTCTCTCTTCCGTGGCCACCTGCCTTTTTCTGCCTTTTTTCTGTTTTTTGTTTTTTTCAGATGCCGATGCTGCTCGCCTCTCAGGGGAGTCGGTGGATTTCATTGGCTCTTTGGATTGTCATGGCAACCGTGTACTTGACAGTTTGGTGCTTTCTGACAAGACTCGTTTTTTATGAAGATATGAGTCATATTTGTCAGAAGCATGTAGATAGATAGATACATGTATACAGTACATGTACATACATATATATATATATATATATATATATATATATATATATATATATATATATAAATATATTTATATATGATGAATGTGCTGCAGAGACAAACTGAAACTAAAAACATGAAAACAACGTTATCACAGTTGTTGCTTCAGGCCAGAGTACCAGCATGTGTTTACAACCAGTAATATAAATCATGTAAATAAAAAAGGAGGGTAAACAGTCCGTTCATGTAAAAATAAATTAAATTTTTGCTGTAATAACAACAAACAGATGACTAATGCAAATAAAACAGTTGTGTAGTAAAAGAAACACAACAACACCAATGAAGGTGGAAGATTTAAAAACTGCAAACTGACAAGCTCATAAACAGCCGCCTGTTTGTAGCGTTTGTTGCTAAGGTTGTTGCTATGATTGTTGCTACGGTTGTTGCTAAGGTTGTTCCATGTGTAGTTTGTATTGTTGTCATATTTCAGGTCAGATCCTGGTTCAAACATGTACTGATGTATTTGAGAGGTTAAAGGTTTCCTGTAAATCCACAGAATATAAATACAGACCTGGTAATGTGTATATATACATATATATATATATATATATATATATATATCTTATACATTATATATATCTTATGTATACATGTATTACATGTAATATATGTAATATGGCTCCATTAGTTCATAAATGTGTTTGTGTAAATGTATTTATTCACATACATGTTTCCAGATGAACATTTAACATGCAGTTGAAGCTGGCGCTGTGCTCGGTCTCCCCGCTGAGGACGGCCGCCACCACGTTATTACAACAAGTGAGAGAGAGCGAGAGAGCGTTCATTTTTGGCTCGTTTGGCTCAACAAGCTTCAATTTGTCTCCCACTTAGAGACCAGCTACTACTCAGCCCTTCACCCCAGAGACCTGCGAGCAGCTTGGATTAGACAATGGAGCTCAGCTACTAACAGTATTCAGAGTGTGAGGTCCTCGGCTGGATGTCCACTGCAGCTACACAACACAGAGGCTGTGATGAGGACAAAGTGTCAGGTCCTATTCAAGACTGATCCACTTCTGTGTGGACAGAAACAATCCTGATAAAAATAGTGATGTAAAGGTATTTATTAAATGTGCAAACAAAGAAACCTTCTGTGACTTCTGACCGGACGTGAGGAGCAGCGATCTGTTGTCAGAAACATGCACACTGAGACGTTCTCAGCGGTGGCGGGGAAGGCTTGTCACATTCAGTTAGGTGTGTATGAGATGGTGGCTGTGTGTGTGTGTGTGTGTGTGTGTGTGTAGGGGGTGATGTTTGAAACAGTTCCTTGGATGTGGGTTAAGCCCCGACAAGCCAAACACCATCACACCCTCCTCCAGCCAGTCTAGCTGCTTGTCCTTCCCCAGGGCCCTGTGTCTGCCATGTCAATCCAAGGCTGGACACACACACACACACACACACACACACACACACATCCCAACAGTGTATGCAGACAAGCCTCGTTCATAAACAGTTCAATGTGTCATGTAAAATCTCTGTGATTACTTTATATTTGATCCTCTTCCTTCATGTTCATGATGAACCAGAACCAGAGGTGAGAACATGTGGAACTTTTTTATTTATCTTACAAACTTGACTTTGTCCACAGAAGAAAAAGATGTAAAAACAGGGAGTTATATGTTATACATGTGAACTATATCTAGGTGTGTTTTTCAAAGCTAGGACTTTCCCTCTGCTTCCAGCCTTTATGCTAAGCTAGGCTAACCGTGTCCTGACTCCAACCGTTAAAGGATGTTGGATGTTATTTTTGTAGTTCTGTCCATCGGTGATGTCATCACTGATAACATCTAGTCAACTGTCCTCCTCCTGCCGGGAAGATGAAGGTGAGGCGAAGACACACACGGACGTGATGAACAGATGACATCATTCAGTGTGACCTGCACATCCTGAGACCATCAACGATAAACCTCCATAAAAAGAGGATTCAGGACTCAAGAATCATCACATTTTTAAGTTTTCTTTTTTAATCTGTACATTTGATTTGTAACATAATATAGGTCCTGCTAATGCTTTTATTTTTTTTAAATAATTTTTCTTCATATTGGTTCCCAAAAACATTGTTGTGGTTGAAGAAGCAGCAGCTCAGAGATCGGCTTTAAATTACAAGCACGTCGTTTGTTTCCTGTTTTCTGTAACAAATGTCAATAACTACGATCTGACTGTTGCAACTTCTGGTTGTTAACAAGTGACATGAACTTAGTAAAGTCGGGGTTATTTTCAGATGGCCTCATTGCAGCATCTTCTCTCTTTTGTTCATTATATTTTCATGGATGTAACGGTTGCTTAGCAACAACAGCAGTATTTCTGTGTCTGAGACAGGCTGAGTGGGTTTGATTAGAGAAGAAAACCGCGTTGATCGACTCTGATTTACTGTTTTTTAAAAGTAAAAACACAATGTGAATATTGTTATTAGCAGACGTGAAGCAGCTCATGTTGGAGGACGGACACACTGAACTTTTATTTATTAAAATGCAATCTTATAAAGTATATTATGAATAATATTAAGCATGTGCAGGCTTAGATGTTAAACTTTAGTCGAGTGAAGTGGTGAGTTTCAACAAATGTTTGGAGAAGAAGAAATATAATATGATTATTAATATTGTTTTTCTGGTGTTGATTGAGCTTCAGCATCACGAGCGTAGCTGGAGACTTTTAGTCCTGCTTCACATTTAATTGTAATCTTATTTATGTCGGTTGCTTTTTATCTGCTGCACTGATCTGCTTCCTCCTCAAGGATCAATAAAGTTTGTCTCTATTATCTCATCTTAGATCTGAGCGGGTGTCGCTGCTGTGAGCGCTGTGTGTTTAAGTGGGGTGAATTGATCTCTGAGTGGTGTCTGATTTGTGTCGTAAAGACATTTTGGACAGATCACATGAGCGGAGCCTTTTTGTCCTCAGATGCTGGACGATCTTGAGTCTGGATCACTGCCATTAAATGAAATCTCTGTTTATCTGTGAACCTGAAGAGGATTTAATGTTTCACTGTCACAGCTGCAGTACTTTACCTCAACAAGATGAAGATGTGAATATGTCTGTAAAAACTCAACCAGCTCTGCAGCAACAGAAAGTTTTATAAGATGATCCATGCTGTGTCATGCAGTAGTTAAAGGCCTCCTCTTCTTCTCCTCCTTCTTCTTCTTCTTCTTCTTCTTCTTCTTCTTCTTCTTCTTCTTCTTCTTCTTCACCATCCTGGATCCTCAGCATCTTCATCTCTGCTACCTCCAGCTCTGCCTCCTGTCTTTTCCTCAGTGTTACTGTCTCTAGACCAAACAACATCGCTGGTCTCACCACAGGTTTGTACACCTTTCCTTTCATTTCAGCTGAAACTCTTCTATCACACATCACACCTGACACTTTTCTCCACCCGTTCCAACCTGCCTGCACACACTTCTTCACCTCTTTTCCACACTCTCCATTGCTGTCATCAGCCAACATCATAGTCCATGGAGTCCCTGTCTAACCTCGTCTGTCAGCCTGTCCATCACCAGAGCGGATCCCTGATGCATCCCACCTCCACCTTGAACTCCTCCTGTCACACCTACAGCACACCTCAGCACTGTCTTACAGCCCTCATACATGTCCTGCACCGCTCCAGACGTCCTCATACAACACCTCAGATCCTCTCTGGACACCCTGTCATAAACCTTAAACCACATCTACAAACACACAGTGCAAAAAACAACAGCAAATTTTGGATTACAACAGTCATGAACAATCCCACTCTGTCACATCTCTTATATTTCCAGCTTTAAAAAGAGTCTGTCTGTCCTTTGAAGAGTCTCGTCTTTACTTTCCTGAATTATAGACAGTTAAGCTCAGTGATTACAGCAGATTGGCGTCAGTCAACCGGAGCGCTATCAACTGTCCTAGATTCACAAATTCTCCCTCGAGTGTGTCTCCTGGGACGGAGGGAGCTATTTGTCTCCGACTGCTTCTGTTTAAGAGGTTTATAGGCTGAGAAGTGACAGAAATTCATAGAGAGTGAAACTATTTTTGTCGCTTTTCAAGTCGAGTGTTGTGATGATGAGTCTGTGGTGGGACTGTTATTTTTGGTATGAAATTAACAAGGTTGTTGTGGAGAAAGGAAGTCGCTTCAGGTAAACTTCACAAGTAAAAGTTTGAAATCTCTACACTGGATGACATCTAAGAAGATAATTTATCTGTCTGCATCTTATCATCCTATGTGCCTTCATTTTGATGACCTCAGTTTTCTCTATGAATCTGTAACTCTATAACTTGAGTTAATATTTCTGTAAGCAGCAGAGTTTCATTTAAACCTCCAGAGTCCTGAAAGGTTCCTCAGGTCTGTTTTTTCAGCGACACACCTGTAATCCCTCCACCTGCTAATCTCAGCGTGGGACTCGATGTGTCGGCTGCATACGTTTCAAACTGAGTATATCATGAGTCAGAGCAATGCATGGATAGTGACTCGTAAAATGTGGAATCAAACATTGATGACGGAGCTGTTAATAATTCAGAGGCGGTACAGAGTTAAAACTGGAGATCCAACAGGAGACAGGAAGTGACCTGTGTGTGTGTGTGTGTGTGTGTGTGTGTGAAATCATTTTCTGTTGTTCTGACAGTCAAAGATTCTGTTTATTACAGAATTTAATGGAGGATTTGTTGTTTTGTCTACAGAATAAGTTTTATGATAGGTCCACTCACACATGTTGAATAAATATATAAAGCTGTAAATAAGATACATTTCAGCTCATTTGAAGCTGACTTGTATTAAACATCATGAGAATGTAAAACATTGACTCCTTGCTTGTTGCTCGGAGCTTCTTTTTCCTCGTTATGCGCATTACTCAGATCTGCGCAGTCATGGTCGAGATTTAATGTGGTTTTTGTTGTTGTTGTTGTTTTTTGTCTTCATTTGCCTCGTTTGTATCTTTTGTCCTCAATGACCCCATTTGAGGACTTTCAGGTACAGCAGCGACCCATCGAGACTCGACGATGGGGCTCCAGGGCTTGTTGCCTAGCAACAGGCAGCAAGCCGGCTTGTTGGTGGCGGTGGATGTTTTATGTAACAGTGGGTTTGATGGTTGAATGTAGGGCGCTCAGTCTCCGGGGGGGAAGTGTAGAGATGTGTGTGTTTGTGTCAGCGACCATGACCCCCCCCCAACACACACACACACACACACACACACACACTCCACCATCTCCATGTCATAGCAACAAAAGCATCAAATGCTTAAATTCATATATAATGAGCAGCATACATATCTATATGGTTATTTATTATTATTTAATTTTTTTATTTTAGAAAGAATTCTTTGTACTGTTGTCGTTTCCGAACTTTTCTTCTTCTATCCTTCATTTAAAAGTCTCACTGAGATTAAAAACTCCTTTTCTGACATATACGGAGGAACCAGGCCCTCTAATCCAAATATTCATAATGTTTTTATTCCTTCATGTTGGTTTGTATCTAACATATTAACATGTTTCATTACATGCATGAGCTGTGTGTTTGCATGTTCTTGTGAGCCTTGTGTATTGTTTTCTGTGTGCGTCTCCCTCCTCTCTCCGCCTGTCGGCCCAGATGGCGGCTGACTCTCTGCGGTCAACTGAGGAGCATCACTGGCAGGAAGGAGGCGGTTGCCATGGTGAAAGTGACGTCTATTTCATATTCAAACAGCTTTAGAAACTGAGTTTGAGTCAAGGGCTTTTAAGTGGATCTAGCAGCAATGATCTTACCTGAACTGCTGTGTTGTTTATATGTTTGTTTTAAGGGGAAGAAAAGGTGCTGCTGATGATTATTTCCTGTTGGTGTGAGAGTGAAGAAGCGGTGGAGAGTAAATCTCATCTCATCGGGTTCAGACAACAGGCTCTGGAGCTCAGCTGCGACGCCACTGGCTCTCTACTGTGTGTGGCAGAGAGGAGAAAGCAGACGTGTGTGCTGGTGAAGTTTATGCTCGCAGCTTGATGAGGCTGTAATACGTCTCAGCACACCAGAAAACTTACTTTGTCAGGTTCAGCTCTACGTCGCAGACTTCCCAGGAATGCAGAGGATTATCCAAATCCTCCATTTATCCTAAAAGGGCCTCAAGCTGACTTACAGAGACTAGAGTCCACCTGGGGCGCAGACCTCACCAGATGATAGACGATGAAGAATCACCAACATCTTTATATAGAAACAGCTTTTCATTCATGAGCCTCACGATGTGTAGCAGCAGCTGTACATTAAACTTCACACACCTGTCAGAAAGTCAGCATGCTGCTATATGAACCATGTGTTTCTCATGCTGACCATTAGATCCCTTCATAACGCACTTACAATAGATGATGGAGAGTAAACCAAAAAACATGGATTTAAAATCAAATATTGAAATAATATCATTTTATTCATTCTCTTTGTTGGTCATAAAGACAAACAAAAACTTGTCCATCATTAAGTTGTAATGAACAGATTTACATATGTTTGTGTATCTATTTAAAATAAACCAAAATGAAAAATCAAAGAATTAAATCAGTTTTTGTTTCTTGTATGATGAGTTGTTGTGTCTTGTGTGGATTTTAACCAGCTGACTCTGAAAAGCCATCATCAGAAAAACAGCATCGTGTTTGTGGTCAGAGACGTCGGACACAAAGTACTCGACCTTTAACCTCTGAGCACGACGCTGTCTGACTGAATATAAAATGTTTTCATATCATATCATTAAATGCATCATCAGGTCCAAATTTCAATCTGTGTAAAACATATTTCCCATCAGGCTCAGCTGCACTTTGTTTAGCAAATGTTAGCATGCTAACACGCTAAATCTAAATCTAGTTTTATTTCATGTCACGTGTCTAATAAAATCTGCATCATGGTGTGTTTCATGACGTATTGTGACAGGATGGTCAGACTTTCACTTCACACAGAATCGAGGGATATTTTCACTTTTTAAGAATACTGTCTGATTATTTAGAGACGCTCTGAAGCTCACTAATAAACATGTTTTATATGATCTGTACACACACACGTTATGAGCATGTGGTCATACTGATGGTTAGACAGACACACAAACACACATGTATGCACTTACAGCCACAGAACAACACACACACACACATCCCAACGGTCACCATGGCAACTCCATCCTCCACATCTCTCCACATCTCTTCCTCCTCCTTCACGTCTAACAGAAAATCCATAAGAAGGAGGGGAAGCAGAGAAACATCCCATTTATCCTGGAAACACAGCGTTTGTGTTTGTCATCGTCGTGGTGACCAGACGAAGTTCGTTGATTTATTCGCCGGTGATGTCTTCGTTTAGGGACGGGAAGACGATTGGGAGGCAATTTAAAGCAGCAATATGCAACTTTTCATATAAAACGTGTTGTGTATTTTACTGCACTCATATGAACCATCATGTAGGACGTTTATATGCATTAAGACATAGATTTAAATGTAGATTAGTAACTAAGACGATTTCCAACAGTGTTGTTTAGTTTAAAGTGTGACGCTAAAGTCTTCAAGTCTTATTAAAGTGGATGATGTGATGTTTTTATTGTTTATTTGACCATGAGGTCACAGATATATAGAAATATGAACTTTTCAGATAAATCTATATAATGAGACACATATTTATATACAAAGACATCAGATCAACTGTAGGTTTTAAAACAGTTTGACGGGTTTCATGATGAAGTTTCTCACCTGTGTATCACCTGTGATGTTTGATTGATTATTGATGTGATTAGTGTTGACTGAAGGTGATTATTTTACCTTCTGTGATGTGTTGAACAGGCTTTACATGTTCCACATGTTTTATTATAAAACCTGTAAGAGATGTGTTCAAAATGACAAAGAAATGATTCAAGTGCAGCCCAAATTTCAGCAGAACTGAATAAAAAACCCTGATAAGCAGTTTATTTATATCCAGGAGGAGCTCACATTGTTTTCCAGACATCTGTTTGTTCCCTGCAGTCTTTTGGTTTTGCTTTTATTGTGATGAAGCTGCTCTCTGGTATTTTTCCTCCAAATAAACAAAAGTTATGTTTACATTCAGCGTTACTCACCTTAAAGCCCGACAAATGTGTTAAATGCATTTTTATTTCTCATAAAACATTTATCATGTGCAGCAACCAGCAATCAGCAGCGTTTATCTGCGTTTCCAGGCTGAGCGTCTGCTCCCATCTAGTGGACGTGTTTGAGCATTGCAGAAGGTCTGTGAAGGTTTGGGACTGCTCAGGTAAAACAGGCAGAAACTCTAATCTTTGATTTGTGCTGAAATATTGGATCATTTGAACATTTATTGAAATGAAACCATGTGAGAAGTTTAGAGGTAAAGATCACTATTTGGTGGAGCTGTTAACAACTCATAGACATCTGAAATGTGACCCGACTACACACTGCTTTTAGTAAGACGTCAAAAGACTAAAAGGTTGAAACCACTGGTTTCATCTTTAACAATGTGTTGGATTTTAAAAGCTTCTTATATTATCCATTGAGTCAAATCTGCATCTGAACAGTAACTAAAGCTGTCAGATAAACGTAGTGGAGTAGAAAGTACTAGATGTACCTCTGACATGTAGAAAGTACTAGATGTACCTCTGACAGGTAGAAAGTACTAGATTTACCTCTGACATGTAGAAAGTACTAGATTTACCTCTGACATGTAGAAAGTACTAGATGTACCTCTGACATGTAGTAGAGTGTAGTATAAAGTAGAGTATAAAGTGTAAAATCATTGACTTGGGAGCAGCGCCACCTTGTGTTTGATGTTAGTTACTGAGATAATGGCAGAATCACCAGTGTGTATCTCATCTCATCACTGTAAGAGGCTTCTTAGACCCCCCATTTATCATTTATAACAAGAACAGTTCAGAAATGGTTCATAACACACTTATATTTATCAACCACTATGAAAGCAAATTTATTAAAGGGCTTTTAAAGAGATAAAGTTTTTTTTACTCTCAGTATGTTTTCAGGTGTATATCAAGAAGTAATTAATGACATTTTAAGGGATTCATGTAGTATATAGAGAGGAAGTAGTATGTAGTAGTATAGTATAGTATGTAGTAGTATATTGTATTCTGTACTGTTTCTAAAGGTTGGAAAAGTTCCTCTGATGTGACCAAAAAAAGTCAACAGGACACACAGCTTGTATAAAAAATTAGACCCCTTTTTATTGTGTTCTCATATATAAAAGAAATACAAAAAAGAAACATCGACACCGGGCGGGGCACAGCGGGACGGGTGTCTGGGTGTTGGGCGGGCGACATAAAAAGGGGACGTGGAAACAACAGGAGCAACGTCAGACAGTCCGAGGGATCAGACATCGAACAGATGAGGGCCTCCTCTCCCTCCCTCCCTCCCCCTCCTCCCACACCTCCTCCTCCTCCTTCAGGAACAAAGTGGAGTTTCAGTTCTACAAACAGAGCAGCTTCTGCAGGCAGGAACAATCTCATTGGCTGAGTTAAACCTTTGTGGGAGGAGCCAGAGAGACTCTTCAGAGCACATTAACAGGTAAACCTTCAAATGGCAATAAGTGATATTTTTCCTGATCTGTCAGTGTGTTGGTCTCATAGTGATGACCCTGCAGAGACTCTGCAGCTCGCCGTCTTTACGGAGCTTCATAGTGACGTTCAGCTCATCGTTTATCCGTCCGGCTGCAGCTTCACTCTTCTGGTTCACGTTTTCGTTTTCAGCCGTTTACAGAGAAGAAGCTGTAAAAAGCCACCAGTTAAACTCAATACGAGTGTTGCTTGAACAAGACAAACAATTTGAATATGTCAACGAGAGTTTTGGGAAATTATTATTAATCAAGCATTTTTATTTATTTTTTTTATAACATTTTATACACCAACCATATAGCAATATGTATTAATTGATATTGACGATAGTTGCAGTCCTAGTCTTGAAACCTCCAGCACTGCGATGCTAACATTGCAGCTCGTACCAGACTGTTGTTCAGCTGCATCCGCTGAGCTTTGACTCAACCGCTGGGATTATTCTGCCTCTGAGGAATCTGCGTGGAACTCAAACTCCCGTCCGCTCTTCAGGACAGCTCAGTCTTATCAGCTACTTCGACGTGATGCCCCCCTCCCACCTCGGAGCCACCGGGCGCTAACAACGTCCTCCTGTTGTAGTGGTGGTGGCCCTTCATGATGCCCGAGTTGTTGTTCTCGTTGAGGATCTGCTTTTGCTTCTGCCGGTTGAGCGACTGCACCAGGCCGAGCACCACGGCCGCCAGCGAGTACTGGCCGGTGATTTTGCGCGGCTGCATGATGAGCGGGTTGGGCTGCACGCGGCCCAGCAGGAAGTGGGTTCGGATCTTGCCCTCTTGCTCGCTGATGCCCTTCACGTAGATCTCTCCGCGGTACTCGAAAGCGAAGCCGCGCTCCTTCAGGATAAGGTAGGTATCCTCGGGCACCTGGATCTTGCCGCTCACGCCCGTGCTGTCCATCCGGCTGGCCAGGTTCACCGTCTTTCCCCAGATGTCGTACTGTGGCTTCTTGGCACCGATCACGCCCGCCACCACCGAGCCGTGAGCCATACCTGCGAAAAACACACGTCAGTCAGTACTCGTCTAGTACCGTCTCCATTTTTACTGATTTACATTTAAAAATAGCCTCAACTTTTATTGAAGTTTCCACCAGGAATTCATGTTATTGGCCAAAAATCTGTAATCACAGATTAAAGGGCGAGTTCACATTTTCTCAGTAAAACTATCTTATTGGTTGATGATGGAGGACTTACAGCTTCGTGTAACAACAGGACAACTGTGTTGCTGCCTCGTGTGTTAAGATTGTGTTTCAAATGCTTCCACTGTTTGGGTCCAATTCGCATGATGCACAGATGAAGTGGATTTCACAACAGGGACTTTTAGTTCTAGTTCAGTTCTCTGAGATTAGTTCCTCTGGTTCTAAAGAACCTGGAACCTCTTGGTTAAAAAGTGGCGTCTGACTGATGAACTTACCATCACTTACATTAAAATGTCTTTAGGAACAATTTCATCAGCCAATAACCGTTTCTGTCAGTATGATCCTAGATTTGAAAAAAAAAAAAGTGGAACTACCCTTTAAAACCTTGGGAGAGGATGTTGGCTACCAACACACATCTAATACATTTCTGGGTTTCAAGTGTTTTATTGATTTTTTACTATTGTTTTTGTTATATTCTATATTCGAGTTATTTTTTCTTCTGTCTCGATCAAACAACATGAAGATGAATTATTGCTCAATAATGTTTTAATGTTTTTTTGCAGCTCTAACAGCCATCATCATCATCTTCATCATGGGAGTAAGATGTAATTAAATGAAGGAGCTCTTACCGATCCTCAGCTCGAAGTTGTTGAACGAGTGCTTGTTGATCTCCTGGATGCTCTCGTTGAGGGCGATGGCGAAGTCGGCCAACGCACACAGGTGACCCCATTTATCTTCACATTGCTGCGGGAGGCAGAGAAGAAGAAGAAGAAGAAGAAGAAGAAGAGGAGGAAGACGAAGAAGAAGAAAAAGAAGAAGAAAACGAAGAAGAAGATGAAGAAGAAGACGAAGAAGACAACAATAAAGAAGAAGATTTTTTAACTGATTTTTTAATTTTGTGACCCTGTTAGCAACGCTTTCTCCAAGTTCAAACCCTCAAATTCTGCTTTATATCACACAAGAATTAAATCATGTAAACAGGGCTACTTTGTGTTTTCTAATAAATATGAAATATAACATTTACAGAAAAACAAATCAAACAGCACTAAATGAGGATCTCACCTGTTTTTCTGGTGACAGACCTGAGACGGCCATGTAGGTGCTGCCAATCGTCTTGATCTTCTCGATGTCCTGGAATCGATCTTCACCCAGCAGCTGAGAGAAACCACACCGACTGACTTCAGTTATTCAGCATCTTATTTATGAAATGAGATGTCTGAATACAGCAGATACTCCAGTTACCGTGGAAACCTTCAGTTTCATTAATTACAACACTGAGAGCTGCTTTGATCTCTAAAGACGAGATCCCCAACGGAGAAAAGACGAGTCTGTTCATGCTTGAGAGAAAAGTGAACGTGAGACGCGAAGCCCGAGGCAGCGTGAGCTCAGCTGGCGTCTGTCTCCGCTCAGGACCGTGAGCGTGTCCACGGGGAACCGAGGGGAACCGAGGAGAACCGAAGAGAACCGAGGAGAACAGGGAAGAGTTCTACCTCATACTGAACATGAAGTCACTTTATTTCTATATCAAAAATACATTTTCAGAAACCAGTTGATAAATGCACAAACTTTATATATTTTAACTTCTGCATTGTTCACATCCATGTTTACTAGCGTGTAGCATCATGCAGCTACACGCGTGTTAAACTTTATACTCGTGTGTATATTATGGTATGTTCACACGCTTTAAGATTATTTTTGACCGTCCACATTTTCTTTTACTTTTTTATGATTTAAATAAACATAAAAACGTCAGCTGGATGTTTTTTTTGCTTTCTGTCTTTTTCCTCTCAGACACACGCGACACCAACTGGGATCAACATGAAAATCCTTCTGTGATCATTCTCCATGAAGAGAAAAACGTCTCTGTCATTTTATTTCTCGACAGGAATCTTTTCTGTCTGACATAAACGTCTTCTGATCACCATCGTGTCATTTCTGCATTAATCAGTTCTGAAGTGTTCTGGGGAACAAGATGGACGTTTTAATTAAAAATGGAGGACGTTGGCGTGGGACAGACGGTCCCCTGCATGTTTGAAACTTGGGGCTGAAGCAGATGTGGGTGCACTTCAAAGCCTGCTGCAGTCTCACCTCGTCAAAATCAGCGATAATTTCGTTGAGGAGCCTCAGGCACTCGACTCCCTGGTTATTCATCTCAGTCTGGGAGTAGAAGTCAGCGAAGCCCGGGATGGAGGCGAACATCACACCCACGGCGTCGTAGGACTGCGAGTAGAGCTCCTGCAGGGACACACACATTCAACATCCAGTTTATATTATATAGTAGTTAGTTTATTAGTGAAATCTGACGTTTTTCATCAGTGCTTATTAGTAATCAGAAAAAATCAGTCGAAGACAAAAAGACACAAATAGAAATTGTTATTATGGAAAGTTGAAGAGTTGTAATGTGAAAAGAGACAAAATATGATTCAGACTAATTGCTGCATTTCACAACACATGTTTCTGTGACTCTTCATTGGTTGAAGTCGCATGATTTTCCTTTACAGCAATTTTAATGCAATAATTGAAAATAAAACATTATTAAACTGAACACAGACTCTCATGAACTCTCGTGAACTCTGAAGGGTTTTTGTTCTTGTTTTTAAGCTCCTTCATTTACTACACTATGAATAAATGAACAAAACAAACAGAAAACTCTGCTTTCATGTATTTGATGACTGATTGATCTAGAGACATCATTATTTTATATTATTCATTATCATTATCTATATTATTTTAGTATATGTGACTATCTGACTACAAACTGCAGCTTTTTGAGCTTATTTAAGCTGCTGCACACTTATTATCCATTATTATTTACATATTATTTGATTTTTTAACTTGTGCAAATAAAAAAATCTCAACATTAAATATTAGAAATACATGCAGAGTGTTTGATGCTGTGTAACGCAGCAGCGTCACTGTATTGTCTCAACCACCAGGGGGCAGTGTCGTCACGTCTTCACATACTAACATGAGGTAATTCATCATTATGGGAATATTTTAATGATAAACGTGATGTCCAGTCGTACTTCAACATCTAAGTTAATAACTGAGGAGACGTCGGGCTTTTCTTTCTGTGTTTTCAGTATAATTGTGTGAAAATGAGCTTTATTGTGACATTATTCACATTTAATGAGCTCGGCCCAAATGCCAGAGCTTCAAAATAAGAGTTGGTAGAAGTCAAGCTAGTTTCATTTCTTGGTCCTTCACTGTGTTTCTTTAGAGTCACATCAGTCAGTGTTATGAGGTTTATTTCATCCTGCAAATGAAGCTTTAACAGACTTATAATATAATATAATATAATATAATATAATATAATATAATATAATATAATATATTATATTATATTATATTATTATATAATATAATATAATGTACACAAGCTGTTATTTATTGTTCAAATGACTGACATTATTTTGATATGTAAAGATACTAAATCATCACTTCCTGCACTTGTTCATGATAAATCCAATTTATTTATTTTTTATAAGATTGTTGAAGCATTTTCTTCTTATTTTGTTCAGTTGAAAGTGCAGATTAAAGCAGGATGTATGTGGCACATGTGTTAACCAGTAAACACGCCTCCTGTGTGTTTCAATATAAAGTCAGTGATCAACCAAACGCTGTCTTATACTAGTGTTTCCTATTTAATTATAATTAAATTTAATTCTTATTATCATTTATCACAGCAGCTTCAACTCTGTGTGATGCTGCTGTTTGAGGGCTTATATGTGATATAACGTCGAGGAAAAAACACAAAAAAATAAGCAAAAGAAATGGCTGATGCACCTCTAACCTGCTCATATAACATAGATGTATGTATACATGTGTGTAAATGTATTCAACATACGTGTGCATGAGTATCTCTACATGTAAGACTTCAAACACATTTAGCTTCTTTTGTTTCTTTTGTCACTTTTTTATTTTGATTAATTTTCCTTTTGAGTTGTTTTGTTTTGTCATTTATTATTATGAATGTTATCCAAAAAATAATAAAAAATAAAAAAAGCCTGCAGCAACACTCACGTATGACTCAACACAGACGTGAAACAGGAAGCTGTAACACAAAGACCGCTGACGTGGCCTCGAGTTCGACACTGAATAAAAGCTTCAATCACAGCCTCCTAAAAAAAGCTTAAAAAATAGAAAACGCTGGAATAAATGACACCTGATTAAATCCAACCATCATAAACACGTCTTCAGGATGCTATAAATAACCCAGTGCTCCAGTATCTAAATCACAGAACAATAAACAGCCTGATTAATAATGTAACAAGTGATTAGGACCCAACGTATCCTAACAGATGCATTTTTAATCATGTCCTTTTTAATTAGGAACAGGCATGGGAGCAGAATGATATCAGCTCTCCCCTCCTGACATTCATAATTCAACGGCGGCTTTTGTTTGGGAGGCGACGGATGATCGGAGGAGTCGATAATGAAGAAGCCGGACGAGGACAAACGAGGACAATACAGCGATTTGACTCCGGCGTGTGATAATTGTCCTTCATTCACGTCGTTAATGTGCTCATAAACGAGACGAGGACGGATTGAAAAAAAAAGACACAAAGAAGCAGTTTTCTTTTCCAGATTAAAAAGAGAAAAAGATGAAATATTTTACTTTTTTCCTCTTCAAACCTCGGTGATGGATATCTGAAGAGATTCATCTCAAAGTCATCTTCATTTTTCATCTTAATTGCTGGCAGCTCATTACAGAGAAATACAAAAGTTATCAGCCTGCGTTTCATTATAATGTTCTCATGTAATTAATCTTGTAGATCTAATTAAAACGGATGATTTTAAGTCTGAGTAATAAGGGAAGTTCTGATGTCACTTCCTGTCTAGATCCTGTAACTCAACACAGTGTCTCATCCAGCTTTTCTTTCATCTGTCTTTCAGATAAAATGCAGTGTAGCAGTGCAGGTACTCGCATCATCGCTGCTTGGTTTCAACTTTTTTTTCCTAATATTTAATGTGGCTGAATGTGTGCAAACGTTTTAGGCACTTTAGATGTTCTCTTATCAAATCTATTCTGCAGCACAACAACGAGACCAAACATCATTCATTATTATTTTTGAAAACATCCTCATTTTGCTTTTTTTTTAAACCTTTTCCACAGTTGTAGATAAACTAATAATTAATGATATCATGTCATTTAATATAAGTGTCTTCCATGAAACCAACAGGTGACGTCACACCTCGCTACGTCCATCTCTATCTACAGTCGATGTCTCAACCCCATCCAACACCTTCAGGATGATCCCTGCAGTAGATTAACATCCATAGTACATGAAAACCAGTGGACACACACACACACACACACACGGGTTTGAATGTGTGTTTCCATTTTAGGCTTTTAGTAAG
This sequence comes from Pampus argenteus, assembly GCA_036937835.1. NCBI lineage: Eukaryota > Metazoa > Chordata > Actinopteri > Scombriformes > Stromateidae > Pampus > Pampus argenteus. The sequence continues at coordinate 21,589,295 of CM072875.1, forward strand.
TGCAGAACTGCTCAATTCAAAGGAAATTAAACGTAGAGAAGGAAACGGGCAGCGGAGATAAGGTGAACAAAAAGAGGAGCTTTGAGAAGTTTGACTCTGGGGCAGCTGAGAGACAAATCAATGCTGCTGCTGACTGACAACATGTTATTAAAATCAAATCAAATGCATGCAACCAAAAAAAAAGAAAGGTTTCCGGCTGAACGAACCGCCCAACCAATTCTCTCCTCCGTACAGTTGTCTGAAAAGCAATTACAGAGTCTTTTCTTTTCTTGGGCGCTGGAACACCGAGGCTCAGGGAACACGCTGTAATGAACGCAGCCGACTAATTTAGGAGCAAGTCTGAGGAGAAAAATGAGATGAAGCATGCAGATGTGTGAGAGGAGGTTTCCTCAATGTTCACTCAAAATCTTCATCTTAAGGCGGAGCTGCATCTATCCATCATTTCTATCAGTAATAATCAATATTTAAGTAAAAGTATAGTTACTTTATAATAATATTTACTCTAGTAGAAGTATAGTACTCTACTAAAAGTATCTTGTATGTGTAAATACAGTGTGATACAATCTAATTATCGATGTGTGACCTCATCAGTAAAGTACATATATTAGTAAATATAGTAAACAACTACTCTCAGAAATGTATTACACATGAAACAGAGTGGACGTGGTAATAATCAAATTCTGAATGAATCTATTAACTGGATATATGGATGAGCTCTAAACCGTCTTAATAATATTATCATAATATGTCATAAACGAGACTTTTCTTTAAGATTAGATGAGATAGATTGTTGTACTTGAAAATAAAAATGACTTTTAATTAGCTTGAAACAGAAAATCCATCACAATAACATCCTTCTGTTTGACATATATAATGATATTGTGACATGATAATTCAGTGTTCAGGTGTTGGCGGTGAGAATCAGCTGCTAAAAAAGCATCATATTCATATATTCATTAACTACGCTGCTCCGTACATCAACACTTAAAAACTGCTGCTTGTTGGTGTGTTCAGGGATCTGCTTGTAGCTGCGTAAAAAATAAATCATAGTTTATATTCATATTTTCAGACAGTCAGAAACGTGTGCGTTGGTGCAGACCTCGTTGTCGCGGTCCTTCTCCAGGAAGTGTCGGGCCACGTGACTCGGCAGGATGTTTCGCAGCATGTTCTCGTTGTGTTCTCGCAGCTCCTTCATCTCGTTGATCTCCTCTTTGGCCTGAACGCGCCACAGGAAGTCCAGCCGGGCCGTGTACTCCAACTACAGACGAAAGAAGAAACTGACTCTAGTAACCTTGAAGCATATATGTGTAGAATTTGAACATTTCTGCCTCTTCTAATGTACTTTACTAGCATGATTAGCTCATCCTGACCCTGCTAACGATCAATTATTCTATAACCAATAACCAATAACCAATCCAAACATGTGGATCTTTGCTTCATACTCTTATTGAGATGTTCTTAACTGTTGTAAATGAATTATTGAACCAACGTCTGTTGTTTATGTCATTTAGATGATGGAAATGAACAGCTAAATTAAAAACATCTGAGTATGTGATCAATCAGAAGGATTGTAGGCAACACAAATTGCTTTTCTGAATACACAATTAATACAAAGTCACATGAATACATTAGAGCCAAACAAAAGTCGCCAAGCGTTTAGTTTGTACATGTGGGCGAGAGCAGAAAAAACATCTCTGCTATTGAAAATTAATTTTCGGGGGCGAGCAGATAAGCCGGCGAGGATTTAAGCATCTCTCTCTGGTGACTGGCGGAAACAGTTTGGTGATTAATCTCGGTATCAATTAGTCCCTTTAATCATATGAGTGAGTACAAAACTTCAGTCTCATTTTCTGTTTTTCTAATTAAGCATACAAAGCACACAGAGACGGTTTTTGGCGGCGGGATAATGAAATGGTGAAAATAACTTGTTCACCAACATGACCTCTGCAGTTCATGTCCGGGTGACGCTTTCACTTATCAGATGAGCTGCTCTCATCTCACTGGCAGAATAACGCACAGACGTCTGTTTCCTATACATTACATTCATTTACAACTAATCTGTAACAGCAAATACATTTAGCTGGAAACTTGACTAAATGATGTTTTCTCCCAACATAATGAGAGCATGTTGTTAATTAACATATTATAAAAATATATGTGTGAAGCATTCACAGAAGACGGAGCCAGGTGGCTGAAAACGTCTGCAGAGACACGCGTCTGTTAATGAAACACTCATCTGCTGCTTTCATCATTTAGAAGTTGTTCTGGAGAAAATATGAGCGTTTTACGTTTAACACTGTGGCGTTGCTGTAATGACATGATGTCTCCTTCAGCCACTGGCAGCATTAGCTAATCTGACTATGATTTAACAGTAAAGTGGGAGAAATCCTAAATAAGATCCTTGTCTGCAGTGTTGTAATAAAGCGCTTCGTGTTGTCTGTGCTTGATGATGTAATTACTGCTCTGACAGGAAGCAGCGTTCAGGAACAACAACATAATCTGCAGCCGTTAGTTTATTATGTAAAAGCTTTTTGGTTTAGTTTCCTCTGCATCCGAAAACATCCTAAAACATACAAAAAAAGTCAAGAAAACCGCTCGAGTCACTTGTATTACTAACGATAGAGAGAAGAGTTTCCCTCCCTGTGAGTGAAACCATCCGTCTGTCAGTGTGAAGAACGACTCGCAGCTTCAGTGTAAATGTAAAGAGCGAATGTGTGCAAAACACTCGCACCGAACGAGCTCTGAAAGTGAGATTCTCGTGATGAATGACGAAGAACACAACGGTCCTCCATCTTTCTGCTCTAACAGGCTCTTCTTCACAACACAATACAACCACTTAAAGGTCTCGTCTGAAGGAAGCTCGCCGATGTGTTTACACCCTCTGTGTTTGTGCTGTTTCTCAACAATGGACGGCGATGCTGTGAGTTTTCAGCTATGAAGCTTTCAAAAGACTCATTTCTTTTATTTCCAGCAAGAAAAAATGTGATATTATATTATATTATATTATATTATATATTCTAATTCACAGCATAACGAGTGTCTGTGGCTTTTATTAATATTTTGGTATTTGTTGGTCTGACAGATCAATGATTCATTATTATTATTATTATTTTTTTATTATTATTATTTTAATTTGTTGACATTCATTTCAGCTCCACCGTGGCTCAGATTTACATTTTCTGCCTCCAGCAGCTGCCGAAGTGGTAAAACTATAGACGAAAAAACAGTATGTGTATAAGAATAATATGTGTAGGTTAATGTTGTTACACTGCACACTCGCTGTGGTGCACAGTGAGTTTTTAAAGCTTTTTCTCTGATGTGATTCGGAGCAGCAGTGCAGTTCAGACGGCGTGTACATACGTGTACATACGTGTACATACGTGTACATACGTGGAAGCTTAAACACTCCTAATCTGTTGGTTTTTTAACCCCGTGGTTATTATTGATCTTAACCACGACTCTGTCAGACTTCAAACTCCATAAAGTCAGTTTATCATTGTTATTATTATAAAAAAATATATCATATCATCAATATTATAACATCCAATACCAATCCGGTTTAACTGAAGATCAAGAAAAGTCACACAGATCACATGACGGATGTCACATGAGGCCTGATGCGTCTCACACAAACATCTTCTCTCGCTGCTCGCCTCTGCTTTGCTGAACAAGTGGTAGGATTGACACGGGGGGAAAATCAATATGCCACTGGATGACTTCAAATGCATTCATAGTGCTACAAAGGACCTTCAATTACAGCCGTCTCCCCTCCATCTCTGACCGACGCCGAGCCGCTGAACTACATGATCAAAGGTTGCCATAGAGAGAGCTTGAAAGCGATGCGGTGATACCAGTTTCCTCCGACTGCATCTTTATAAAAACGGTTTGTATAATGTGGTTTGTTTCTGTGTCTTTGTGTATCACACCATGACACCTGACTGCTGCTTTTCTCTGGTATTATGGATGCAATGCTGCTGATATGCTGCTGATATGCTGCTTCACCCACACTAGTCAACCAGACAGTTCATACATTTTCATTTGAATGTATTAGAGCCAGAATATATACTGCATTTTTCTGTTTTCTTTTTTCTTTTTACATGTCATGACCCCTCATATTTGTCTTGAGACCCCTTGAGGGCCCCGAACCCCATACTGGGAGTCATCGTCCCTGATATTTAGCCATGAAAATAGTTTTTTTGGTCTCTGGGATATCCAATCTCAGTACAAAATAGTACCAGATATCTACTAGTCTGCTCAGATTTAAATATATTCACAAACACCAGATGAATTCACACATATTATTGATCCTCGGAGGATAAATCAATCGATTAGTTGTTGAGACATTTCCCTCAAAACCACTAATACTACTACTAAACTAACTAACCACGAGCAGAATTAAAGTTGCAGTATGCAACTTCAAAATAATCCAGTGATGGTTGTCCAGTGCAAACAGGAAGTGCTAATAAGTTTAGCCCACAGCTAACTGCCTGAATCCATGGCAACGTTATACTTCCTGTTTCATGTGGCACTGCCAATGTTTTTATGGGCTGTTCATCAGAAACAGGAGTAGGATGAATAATACAGTGAGTGATGTTAAGTTTTATGGAGCTGGATTCCTCATCATGACAGTTGCATAGCAACAAGGATGATGCTGGTTCACTGTTTTCACACCTGATTATTTACAGAGAAAAATAACTCAGTAACAAAGAAAAGTTACATGTAGGTTCAAACCGACGACACATATATGATTAGAAATGATATGAAACAGCATGAAACAGTGAATCATGTTTCATCAGCACATTTCCCCCCCGGAGCATCACTTTCATACAATGTTATCATCAGTATTACATATTACACACATCAGAAACATGTCTTTTTTTAAGAAGCTGAGTGCAGGACATGTCATGTGACCACGCCTTTATGGCTGTAGCTGTATATAAAGAGCCAAAAGTCATGACATCACTTCCTGTCGAGCCTGTCTAATCTGTCTTTCTGAAAAAATAAAAGTTGTTCCTGGAGTTTATTTTACATATTCTGAGAGTGATCGGCTCCTCTACAGCGTATCAGACCCGCCTGGACCTGCCCGTGGCTTCAGTGCATCTATCACGATATGGATTATTGATTAAAAAGAAACATTATTGGTACTCATGTGCCCCAGCAGGTTAACAGAGGGGTTTTAGAAGAGGTTTTCTTACGTTCTGCTTTCACTGGATCTGTGTGTATTGCAGAGAGATTATGAGATGTTGCTGGTTTTATTAATCTCTGCTTTTGTTCTTGCCCTCTTTGTCTTTTCTCTTTTGTACGTTGGCTAATTATATTTGTGACTTTGATGTCTAGTTTGAATAGGGACATTTAAAATCAGTTGTAATCCTAAGAAGAATACTTGACATGTAAAAAAATTAATAAAAATGACTGATATCACAGCTCTATGATGAGACCGGGGCGTGCTGTAGTCTTACCTGCTGGCCGTGGTAAAACACAGCGAGGAGGAACATGGCCATCAGGAGCAAAGACGTCTCTTTGGTTCCCAGGAAGTTTCTGTGAAAAAGAAAAAAGAGAAGATGCTGCTGAAACAGACAAAATCATCACTGAGTGCTCATTAATGTGATGAAATCAATGCAACACTCTCCTGCTGTGTTTATGAAGCAAACAACTGACTCCAAATACTGAGAGGTTTTAGATTTAGTGTTTTAAAAGTAGACTGTTTGTTTGTTCTCGGTTCGTTTTCAGTTGGAACCTGCAGGATCTCGAGCTCATCGGAGGAGGATTAACAGCTCAGCGATGCAGAGATGCTGCTGCAGGCATTTTATGAAGCGTTAGAGGCTTCAGTCCCAAAAATTCGAGTTTTGGTGCATATTCTCCGTGTCTGGAACACACCTGAGATTATGATGAAAAGTTAAAGTTTACGTTTTCATTCATTCATCATTCACAGCCTGATTCTAGTAGTTTTATAAATGACATCATGTTGCAATGATGACAATAGAAAATGGGTGAAATGGAAAAGCTGCAGTTGATGATTTTCCACTCATGTTTGGATTTTCTATACACATTTGTATGTTTTTTATATTCAAAATAGATATAGATGTTTTTCTTTAAACCAAACATGAATAATAACACAATGTAATGATTTAAATATTTAAATTTTTTTTACTTTTCATTTCGAATAACGAACATGAATTCAAACTTTGAACACTTTGAAAGTTTTGTAAAAAAAAAAAAAAAAAATCAGATCAGTGTCGAAAAGTCGATGGTGACCTTTCCTCTCGTTTCCCAGAAACGCCTTAAAGAAATGAATCTGACTTCGATCAGCTCCCCATGGAGCTCAGATGGAAACCTCTGCCTCTTTTCTCTTTTACAGGTCTTTCAGGGTTATATGTTGAGGATGCCTTGCTGCATTGTCACTGTAAAGGTCACTGTACCGTCACCGAGGATGCCTGCCAGATGGGTTTTCTCACATTTGCAACATTTATAACCAGAAAAAAGGTCAACATGGCTCCCTGGTGTGTTTTTGAAGAGACGGAGGTGAGAAAACAATAATGTTCCTTTCTTCCTTTACTAAATGAACTACAAGCATGAAGGAGTCAGTTTATCCTCATTCATTTTATATACACAACATGCTGCAAATACTTATAAATCTAATTAGATCTCTACAGGAGGGACATAATGTTCTACAGACAATAGAAACTGGTTGAAATGTTTAAAGGATTATTACAACTTGTATTTTACTCTTTTTTTTTAGTTGTGGATCATATTATCTAGTCATTATCTAAGCGGGCTGAAAACTCAAAACATGCTAACGTGAAAACATCTCGACAACAAACACGAGAGCTCAGACGATCACACATGCTGCAAACAAACAGTTTACAACAGTTTATCCAGATAATCCTCTGTTTTTTGGAAGCTAAACCTGGATCAGTTCCCTCTGGTTGTGGTGAAAAGTGTCTGTAGACGTTTGTGTTTGCGTGCGTGTCGTCACACTCACTCTGTGTTGTGGTGGACGGTGTCGTAGCGGACGAACAGCGACGTGTAGAAAGCTTCGGTCAGCAGTGAGTAGATGGCGATCATCACCAGCAGCACGGCCAGCTTCAACACCGAGTTCAACCGCAGGAACACCGCACACGTCACCATCGCCAACACGCCGGTGAACACGAAATACTGCAGAACAAAAACACAAGTTCAGCTGTTGTTTAATGACTCAATCGTTAAATGTGAAGTTTATAAGTTTTACTACTGTTAGGGCTAAGTTACACTGAGAAATATACATTATAAATACATTATTATGTATAATGAAAATAGAATCAGATTTTCATGAAATATGGTGCAGACATGTTTGAAAATAGAGACGCTTGATGCTGGCGGCTCCAAGCTACATAGTTTGTGTTTCTAATCTAATGTCTCAGTGTGGTTTATGGAGCTAAAAACAGCTCTTATTTGCACATAACAGCTTTACTGACCCTCAGGAGGAAGTTTGTGTTGTATATATGCAACGGTATGTGACTCTACTGAAGCTTGGGGCTATAAAAATGTTACTCCCTTATTGAGTCCATCAATCAGCCGCATATTTGTGTGAGCAAAATAACATAACGGATATTTTCTCGGTGACGTTCTGATGGCTCCATCAGTCGCCGCTGTCTGAGGCGAGACCTCCCTCTGGGTGCGAGCAGATGTCGAGGATGTTTAATTCATCATTTTGCCGCTGTCGCAGAAGTGAAAAAACACAACAGATGGAGCTGACTGCAGAATTCAGACACCTCATTTAGTTGGTACCTCTGGGTAGAAGCAGATGTCTGGGATGGAGGCCGACTCGTTGTACGTCTGGTTCCTGAAGGTGCTGGACTTGTCGAAGTCACACCACAGCTGTGAGAGACCAACAGGGGGGGATTATTGTTGTTGTACAGTATTAAACCGACGCAGCATCAGTGTAAAATTACCCAGAATCCTTCCTCATACATTTTTTTCATCAAGCCTTTAATCTTGATGTTTGAGTCAGAAATTCACAGCTGATTGTAGGTAAACAGATTTAGTGCTCCGAGCAGGAAACTGCACATGATGACCTGATACTAAAGCACCACAGATCTTAAAGGATCCCTTGAAAAGATTGAACTAACCCTACTAACAAGTATCTTCACATTATCCAAACGCATCTAATTCTTCTGTCATGAAGCTCAACACACACTTTAGTTTACTTTGACTCAGTCCCCCACACAAGGTCCAAAGATGTGTATTAATCCTCTGCTGAAAATAATCTCCAACAAATTCTCTCCTGTTTGTATTTCAGTGAACAGATGTTTTAGGACTTTACTGAACCTAAAAATTAAACTATTTGATACCAAGAGAACGTGATGCAATGTAATGTTATCTAACGCAACATAATATAACATAATCCAACATAATGCAATGTAGCATAAGGTAATGCAGCATTACATACTGCGACCTAACGCATCATAAGGTAATGCAGCGTTGCGTAATACAATGTAACATCATAAAGTAACGTTATATATCATATCTTAGCATAACGTCATAACACATTGTCGGGTATTCAACAAAGACAATATAATTTATTCACGTTCATTTAGTGGTAATACTTTCATAAATGCAAAAGTACACTTTTTATTTGCATTGTCAGAAGAACAACTGAGATCTATTTGGAAAACAGAAACGTAGTGCAACCCCACTCTCTGCTGCTGCAGGGCGTGATGGGGTGCATCATCCAGAGGGAAACTGGATATTGAACTCACTATATTTATCATGGCGGCCAGGAAGTTGATGAGAATTGAGACAAAGATGATGACGTTTCGTGCTGTGTAGGTCTCGTTGATCCAGCAGCAGGCTTTCCGCAGGACAAGAGGCAGACACTTGTAGTCCTCCGCCGTCGTAACGAGGACGAGGCAGGAATGGAGGACGATGAGCACAGAGAACTGGATCACCATGGTTACCATCCTGCACAAACACAATGAATGACAAAATAATTACAACATCATCAACTGTAAAACTTCACATATTTACATATATAAATGATAAATACCAGATTAAAAACATCAGATTCGGTTGTTTAGTGATGTAAATATATTTCAGTCTTTTACCTGGCGGAGGGAAGCAGGCTTTGGATGGTGGTGATGAAGATTAGCACGATGAATGCACACACCAGGTTGGACTTGAACACCTCATCCCTCATCTGGGAGTACTGCACCATGAAGGGGAGAAGGAGAGGAGAAAGGAGGAGGAAGGAGGAAGAGGAGGTGAAGAGACACACTTTCAGACAAACAGAGAACACAGTAAACTTCACCTCAAACACACCGAGACGTTTCCACAGGTACATGCAACGGTTCAACCACAAGCGTTAGAGAGAGACAGGAGCCGTGGGGTTAGCCGTGGGGTTAGCCGTGGGGTCCTGGGGAAGGTGCGAAGCTGACAAGCACAACGCTGTTAGCTGCTAGCGGCTAGCTGTTAGCTGAGTCAGAGACACAAACAGAGCTGCGAAGCTGAAATTTGTCTTAATTTGAGACATATTACAAAATAAACATGCTAATTTTCATCTGTTGATCCTGGTCAGATGTGAAGAAATTGTTCAGCATTTATGGGAATTAAGCTGAGTTACATGAGAAACTTGATACGTCTGTCATGTTAGCATACAGAGCTAGAGGGAGGTAACTAGCTTAGCTTAGTTTAGCTAGCTTAGCTTTGTCCAAAGCTTGGAAATTCACCAATTAGCAGGCTACTTGTTGTTTTACAACTACACAGAAAGAAATGTAGAAATAATAATTTGTGGTGACACAATGGATGATTTCTGAACTATGGAGAAAACTAAGCTAGTTTTTATCCTCTTGCTAAACTAAGCTAATAAGAGTCTCCCAGATGCAGGTCTCAAAAATGACTGTAAAAGTTAAATAAAATGTCTGAGTTGTTAACAGCTCCACCAAATAGTGATTTTTACCTCTAAACTTCTCACATGGTTTCATTTCAATAAATGTTCAAATGATCCAATATTTCAGCAAAAATCAAAGATTAGAGAAAAAGTCCAAAAGCTGAAAACAGATTTGTGTATCAGAACTTTGTTTCTTCTTCTTTCCTCTCCCATTAATCATCTCACGACCCCTCAGATTTATCTGGTGACCCTTTGGAGGGCCCCGACCCCTAGGTTGGGAACCACTGGACTAAACTATCTAACTGTATATAAAGTAGTTGAAACTAGCTCCACCTGCAGCAGCTACAACAGTAACATGCTGCTCTAACACTGATGCTTCAGTATTAATAATATAATGACGTCATATATAATAATATATCAGTCACTACTGATACTGCAGTACTTTAACTACATCAAGATCACAATACTTATGTACTGTTACTGCAGTACTTTAACTACATCAAGATCACTATACTTATGTACTGTTACTGCAGTACTTTAACTACATCAAGATCACTATACTTATGTACTGATACTGCAGTACTTTAACTACATCAAGATCACTATACTTACTTTTTTACTTTAGTAGGATATTTAGTAGTATTTTACGTTGCTATATTGGTACTTTTACTCATGTAAAGTATCTTCCACCATCAGATGGAGGTTTTATAACAGCAGTCTGGTGGTTGAGGTGTTTTTTGGAGGATGCCTTCAGCTACTGTAGACTGATGAGTCACCGGTCTGACTCATCAGTCTGAGACTCATCTCAGTCTGAGACTCTTCCACCCCGAGACCCCCGCTGCCCCGCCCTCGCTCTGTCTCTTTCTCAAAGGGTGCTGGGAAATTAGCAAGAGGATGTACTTCACGTTTCGTCACAACTTTGGCAAAAAAAAAAAAAAAAAAAAAAGAGGAAGGCCAACAGCAAATCACTGCACATTTATTGAAAAGGTTAAGAGGTCAACCCAAAAAAATAAGGGTCTTAAAAAAGTTTTTGATAAGATGGCGGTGGGAAACACAAAAGTGGAGTGGGAAAAGGGCCAATATGAAGGTCAACTCAAAGGTCAAAGGTGAGCTTTTCATAAATTCAATATATGGGGAGAGAAAGGGACAAAAAGCCACAGAAGTGCATTACATTCACCAGAAGAAAAAGACATTTATGACTTCCATATCTCATGACTGTGACTCTTAACACCCAGTTTATCCCTTTTTTACTTCCCTTTGAGTAACTTTAAAACTGTTAAATTCATCTTTGTTTTCTGTATCAGCTCATTTTTTTGCTGCATCCATTTCATCAAATTGCCATTAAAAAAAACTTTCTTTTTGTTTTGTACACTATGAACCCAAAATTCAGACTGATTATTGTTATCTGTAGAAACTCTGGATCTACTTTTGTGTTTACTTATTGCTCTAAATTTACAGTAAATATTAATCAAAGACAATATTTAGAGTTTGTAGTTTTTAGTTTAATATTCAGTTTCTCCACCTCTGTGAATATCCTTATCTTGTCTTCTGTTATAATTCACATAACTTATATATATATAAATTATGAAAGTACTCTGGTGTCAGTCTAGACATAATAATAATAATTTCAAGACAAGATGGTAGAATAACATTATGGGATAGTGAAGTCATAAACAGATTATATGTATAAAGTCTTTTAGTGAATGCAATGTGATTCTGTAACAGGAAAAGAAAAAAAAATTGAACGAGTCAACGGTAAAAAAAAAAGGTCAATTGTGTGAACTTTTGATCATGAGTAAACTGAAGGAGGCTCTATATTCTTGCCAAAAACCAATCGACAAAGATCAATGTTTCGCACAGCTGAGTATTTTGCAGTGTTCAATGCAAAAATCAAAACCGATGATCTAAATTTGAAGGGTTAAATAAGAGTCACGTTTCTGCACAATATTTGCAATAAATTACTAAAAACATGTTGGACACGACTCATCTGCTGTTATAAATGTGTTTTATTGTGTTTATTCATGCAGTAAATCACTAATATGGAGTCTGAAATGTGCCACCAGAAAAAACAGACATATTATATTTAATTAATTCTAAAATTATATATAAATTATTTTCAGTAGTTTATCTGATTAATCTGAACTTTTTATTAGTCCAAATCTCAAATAATCGTAACTTTTTTCAGAGGTTTGGACTGCACTTTCCTATGGTACTGATGAACTTGAGACGTGGTTAAAAAATATTATTATTATTATTTTTTTTAAATTCAATAAATAATCAATAATTCAAAGCAGTTGCATTTGCAAAATGTATTTTAATTTTTTTTTCTATTTAATTCTTTAAGTTTTTAAATAAAAGGTAAAATATAAACGTCAGCCAGTAAATGAGAAATAAATGAAACATGAGATGCAGTATGAAAGGCAGACAGATGAGTGAGTTGAATTTTAAATTTTTTAATTTTTATGAATAATTTTCGTATCTATTTCTTTTTAAAATAAATAATTTATAGATGAAATAAGAAACGTAACGATCTTTACCTGATATTTTTTGCATTGTTTAATGGAAAATTTGCTCTACAATAACTTTCTAATGTTTAAATGTATTATTTGACTAAACTGTAAAAGTCTGTAATTATTCTGGTGACACATTTTAGACTGTAAACTGGCCTTTAGCTTACTCATGATAAAAAATAATAAAAAAAAAAAAAAAAGTCGGTTCTGTTTTCCTTCTGAAAATCTTCATCTAAGAAGAAATATGAGGAGGGAAAAGAAAGAAAAACAGTTATCTGTCTAAAACCCCAGCTACCTTCTCTTCCAGGCTGGAGTCTTTAAACATCAGTGAGAAAGGCTTGATATGCTCTCTTCTCAACTTATCGCCACTCCGTAAGTCGATGGCGCTCTCTATTCGCTTGTTAATTTCCTCAGGACCAGAGTGGACATGCAAAGCTTGTGCGAGATGGTTTGGAAGCAGATTTATCGAATTTCTCGTTAGGGCAGCCAGAGTCTAGGGGGAAAGCACATGCACATAGAATGAACCCGCTTGTCCCCCTTTTGTTTCATTCAAGTTACAAATGAAAGAGAACAGACACACAGTTACGTTCATCACATCCACGAAATAAAAAGAAGATAAAGGAAAAAGGAGAAAAAAGGGGGGAAGACCAAAATGCAACTACTGTATCAGGCAAATCATGCATCTCTCATTCAGTCGCAGCACGTTCACTTCACACTGACGTTAGTGGTGACAAAGCATATAATTATGCACACATTATAACAAAGCTGTAATTTATGTCCACAGATGTGATCGGGAGGGGAAAGATTGGGAATGAAAACGTGTAAGGCATGAAATGGAGGACAGGAAGCAGGTTTATCTGCAAAATGTCACAATGAATTACAACAGATTATGAAACATTTATTTTATCCAGTTTTAGACCTTTAGCAACTGAAGGTCTCAGGTTGAAAAGAATAATAGATTTTCATCTAAACTTGAATTAAACCCCCAAAAATCTCGTCTGTCTGTAACAAAAACATCCTGCAAGCAGCTTTCTGATAAACCTTTAAATACAACACAAGTATGAAGAGGAGGAATGACTACGGCAGGTTTTATATATATATACCATTTATAGTTAATGAGTAAAATAACGTTTTAAATAACGTGGTCCTGGTGTCACGGAGGACACGGCACATTCAGGCAAGAGAAGCACTTGAGGTAAAAGTGATAAAGGTCATAAAGGATGATCGAACTCATCTTCTCAGAGCCGCTGACATTAGCTCTCCACCATTAGCCGTGAGTTAAAGCAGTCGCATGGCAACTTTGGACAAATTGCCCTTTGGAGTGTCTGAGGCCTACAGAGCCGGCAGACATTAGAGTGATTAAGAGAAAAATGTGCGATGATGAGAAATTCAATACGTTTGTGACCAATCAACGGTCTCACCTCGTCTTACCTCGTCTCACCTAAACGAAATCAATCACACACTGAGATTATTAAAAGTTCATCTTCACATCTTCACAAAAAGTCTTCGTAATTATCTCTGTCTTTTTTTTTTTCTACCATTAATTGATTCAATAAAAAAAATAAAACTCAAAATTCTTCAAATGACTTAAAACGATTAATCGATTATTAGAATAGTTGCAGATTGTTTTTCTTGTGATCAACTGATCGTTACGTATTGATTACCGTCAGTAGTCAAGTACAGGCAACATAAATGAGTACGATGAACTTCAGTAAATGAAATAACCCAAAATAATGCATGTAAACATTTACAGTTACATAAGCAAGAAGAACAATCTGAAACAACACAGACGTGAAGCACTGAAAAGAGAAAAACATACTTAGAGTTATCTTTAACAGTCTGTCTGCTCTGATTAAAACAACCAATATTAACTGAATATAAACTGCTCTCAACGATCAGCAAAGATAAACGAGAAAAAGCTGCACTGAAGTTAAACTTGAACTCGATGAAACCTCTGATGCATATGAATGAAAACTGGTGACCTGCGTGTCAAATGATTTACATACACGCAGAAAACACACGAGCTTCATTATAATGAAGACAATCGGATGGCATTTTCTCAAATCAGAAGAGCATCAAACACTTCAACCGCGGCCTCTTCACGCCGCTGACACGTAGACCTCATTATCAGCTCATTTTAAAATGTGTACAATACACTGACATGTATGTAGCGTGTAGCATGTGATCATACCAAAGTATAAAAATACTCCTTCACAAGTTCAAGTCAGAAATATTGTTTAGGTACACGAGTATTATTTTACATTTTAAGCTCCTTTGTATCCTTTTAAGTATCTTGCTGAAATGCATCTTGGGAGTCGTAGTTATCTTCTGTACTGATGATATAACCAGGACAGTTTCAAGCCGTAGAAACTGTGTTACATAACATTGTTTCTGAGAAACTTAACAACTATAATCGACCCTCAGAAACACAGTTTCACCACAACTGTGCCTGTAAAAATACACAACAGCTCCACACGCCTCAGTAACGACACACCCGTGACCACTGACCACTCGAAGAGGCCTGAGCCCTGCTGCCATGATTGTTTTTGGCGTGCGCGTCTCTACAGAAGCATACAGCCTGAAGGCCCGCGATCTCTGACATTTCTTTTCTTTATACTGCGTCAGAGCCATGTTGCCTGGAGCAGCACCGGCTTGCATGGGTTACATGTATGATACATATGAATATGTTTTAAAAATGCCAACATATGATACCAGGAAAAGGGCAAATGGAGGTGGAGAGGATGTCTTCATGTGCTGGATGCCTCACATGTCAGAAGTAGTGATAGAAGTGATTAAAGACTGACAGATATTGGGTTTTTGATACTGATACTGATATTTGGGAGCCGATGGTCCTACAGTTGTGCAGAATGATGTATGTGCAGTTGGACACTTTTAAGTTTTCACATCCATCTGCTGGAAGAGGAAAGTAGTTCAGTGTCCAACTTAAACAAGTGTGATGTGGTGTGAAACATGAAGCCTCCAGTCACAAACACTGAGAGAAGATCCTTCAGTGAAGCAGGAGAAATCTTGACATTTAAGTTAACTGAACTCTCTTTTTGGAAAGAAAGCGTATATTTTCCAGCTATTCATTGATGTACTATCTTGTGAACAGGTTAATGGAGGTGGAATGAGTTTGGGGTTGTGTGGGTTGGCCTGAATGAGATCAAGCTGCCACCTTTCACATGAAATAATTAACAGATTCTCATTCTGCAGGACCGAAAGCAAAGAAAAGCAGCAGACACCGAAACAAAGAAATGTGAAAGTGAGCCCTTTTCATTTTTGTCCGAGACACTGAGCGACTGGGTCTTCTGAGGTGAAAGCACCGTGACAGTGCTGTGCATCATGGGAGCCAGCAGGCACACAGTGAAGCATGAAAGAAGTAAAGACAGCAGTCAGCCGGTGCAGAGAGTCTGCACACAGCTGGGAGTCTGATGTCAGGGCTGGAGCTCGTCGTCCAGGACTCACACGTCCTTCGGAGGATCAACATGCTGGGTCAGTCCCGTCATCAAATACTGTTTTCATGGCGGTTATCAGCCAGATAGAATGACTCCCTACTTAACAAGCAGTGAAGAAGATGAATAATCCTGTTACTCTTTGTTGCATCTTCGGCCGCCTGTTTGCAATTAATGGATGTTGTTACTGTAAATGTCAGCATGTAAACTGTAATAATGCAGTACTGACTTCTACTCCCTACCTTAATATACTTCACACCTCCACCCATCTGGTCACATACTGATCCGACCTTCTGTCTTTCTTTCTCAAACGAAGCCTCTTTGTCTAGTTGAGTAATCCGCTCCTGACATGATGCTTCGTCTGCAACAAACTCCGTCTGAAGCTCCACAGTCCGACACAGTTAGTGGCTCGTCTAATGGATAACGTCTCTGGAGTTTTTGTACTGAAATATCATCACATGAAGACCGTAACTGGACCTTTGATGCAAAGGAAATGTCTTAAATGAGCCTCTAAGACCCTGATGTACACCACCTACTGTAATATTTGTCAGCTGTACTCATTACTGTACGTTAGGATGATCATAGTTGAATATCACGTGGTACTGTTTGGATGCTGCAGTGAGCACACACCTGCATAATTAAACAAAATGCAGTTTATTTTTAATATTGCTGCCTTTCAATGTTTGCTCTGTCTGATTCTCACACACTCTCTCTCACACACACACACACACACACACACACACACACACACACACCTCGTCCCCAATCCAGTCATGCTGAAAACTGAATCAGACCAACAGGAAGACGGAGACCCAGCGGACATGAAACCACCAGAGAGGCTGGTGCTCCGAGCAGAGCCGGGCGACAACATAAAAGACGCTTCAAAACTCCTCCGACTCGCCTTTGATATGCAAAGAGCCACTCTTTGAAATGACTGTCCTGACAGGCTTTCTTTGTGCCACAAACAAAGAAGTGGCACTTTTCTGAAATAACATTCCTAGCAATCCAAACATCAAATGCTGTAAGCTGCTGACAGGTACGTGTCCTCATATATACGACACGAGTTCACCGAGCTGCACGTCACAAGCAGACAACATGAAGACAAAAACATATGTGCATAAAGGAAATAATAATTCATCACCTTTCAGTGGAGCCATATTACAATGAACAGACATGGTTGGGAACCACTGGACTAAACTATCTAACTGTATATAAAGTAGTTGAAACTAGCTCCACCTCCAGCAACCAATAAACAAAAAAACAAAAACAACAACAACCAACAACCTGCCACCATGACGCCATGTTGTCACAGACAGATGAAGATGAAGGAGGGATGAAGAGGACGTCTAAATGTGCCACACAATCAGAAGCTCGTCATCCTCACAAACAGGCTGACACGCAGTGACGCATCGCCATGGTAACACACTCATTCACAGGAAAATAGAAGAAGGACAAACAACCAACAAACAGGCGACACAACTGTGAGCTCGTGCATCCGTCTTAACCACAGCGATGCTCTTCTTTTTACCAAACCTCTGCAGGACAGTTTCCTGTTTTTAAACACGCAGCACTGCTTTTTGCTCTCATTATTTCCCAGAATTCAGCTCAAGTCTGTTGTTAAGACGGACGTCCTTCACAGTGTGACTAAGTAATGTCATAAAAGACACGACATTCAAGCAGTGGCGAAGCTTACGTTCTGCTTCCCTACGATGTTGTCGAAGGGAAGCTCGGGGCTCCAGGAAGCTTCATTGAAGGTGGTACTGCTGGCCCGGCGGTCCGCGGAGCTGGCCGCCTCCTTCATGATGTCCTCCGGCAGAGTGAGCAGACTCTCCTCCGGCTGCTTGATCAGGTACGTCTCGATGTTGTGCCGGCGGAGGAAGTCGTTGCGGTCCTTCCCGTGGCCCTCCTCCACCTCGTAGTCACTGTTCAAACAGTCCAATGCAGCTTTGGAGATGTGGATCCGCCTGGAAGCAGAACAAGGAACAATATATATATATATATATATATATATATATATATGTGTGTGTGTGTGTGTGTGTGCGTCGTATATTCTGTATTTCTTTAATCTCTAAGTTTCTAAGAGAGCATGTTTTTGTTCCTGCATGTCACTGAACTACAGGGTCAATATGAAGTGTTGGATGAGATGAGACTGTACATGCTCAGACATCCAGAGATCTCTGCAGCTTCATCGCTCCACGTTATGCAACTGAGTTCATCAGAGACCACAGGTCAGAGTTACATCCAGCGAGGCTCAACGACAGATGCTGGCAGGATATTTACAAGCAGAAGTAATCCCAGCCTGCCAGGAACGAAATGATCCCAACAAACACTAAACATGATAACACTGAACTTTATTGCTTCTTTTTTATTGTGAAGGAGACAAATAAAATAAAATAAAACTCTACATTACACTGTAAAAAATAAACACAAAAATATGATGAAACAGCAGCTCACTGGTCACTTTGTGGTGTAATGGTCACATGTCTCCTGTCTGTCACCACCAACCATCTAATAAATTCAAAAGGTGTTCAGTCTTTTGGGTTTACTCACCCCGGGATCCCTCCAGACTCCAACTTATTTGCGATGTCCACATCCCAGGACCAGACGTCGAACTGCCACTTCCTGAGTCCCAACACGCCACACAGCACGGAGCCCGAGTGGATCCCAATACGCATGTCGATGTTGTGTTTCGTACGCGATCTTACATATCTGCAAGAAAGAAAGAAGAGTCTAACATATACAAAAAACACCAGTATGGTCCTTTAAAATGACTAATAGTCATAGGTAATAGTTTGCAATCTTTAATTATGCACATGTAGATTTTATTATGTAATAAATTGTAATATATTTAGTTTTGTTCTCTTGAAATATTCATCGTCTTGTCTGAAATATTGCAGGTTTACAGTCTGTGAGCATTAATTCAGCAGATTAATATACATGAAATTGACCTTTGGCGAAACAGAACAGAGATAACGCTGACTAACGTTCATAAATCCAGCAGGAAGTGAACACAATACATTTCACACGTATCTGTGTGCCGACGAACACGAGGAGAGAAACATTTCCAGACAGCGTCAGACTTCACATAATAAAACTCTCGCTTCATACTTTATTATCCCTGAACACAATAAAAACAGATAAAAGTGTGTATAGAGCAGACGGGGCCGCCGCGCCCACTCCTGCCTCCCGGACTCATTCCATGCTTCATAACGGCAGAGATGAATGTCAGGTGAAAGGCATCCTGGGAGTTTGTGACAGGTGCTTAAAGTGGGTCGGCAGCTGAGAACTAACTAAACAAAGCGTAGAGGTCAGAGGTCGTCTACATGCACACCAGGTAAACGTCTCGTCTTGTGTGACCGTGTCTTGGCGAGCAGGAGCAGCTCTTTCTACTGATACGTGTTAGTGGCGTTGATAATCAAGGTCTGTGCTGCTTTAAGCTTTTTATGCACCGACGTAATTATCTCGCCTCCTGCAAACAGAACTATTATCGTCAAATGAATTAAAATGAGGTATACAAGAGTAAAGTAAAATACATCTACAGTTATAAATGCAGGTTATTAAATCAGCACAAAGACACCAAGTAGCCTGCATGTATAAACACACTTAAACATCACACGAGAGAACAAATAATATCACGTAATAATGACACTGTGTAGGTAGACAAACCTCATATTTGAACACACATTATTATTATTGTTATTATTATTATTTTCACGCTTCATATTCTGTTTACTCCCGGTCCTGGACACAGACAGCAAACAACACAATCTCAACACAGGAAACTCTCCTATCAGCACACGAGCTGCACAGAAAATCCAATTTACAGATTTTGTTTCTGAGGCCCGAACAGAATAAGTCTAATAAATTCTGTGCAGGTGAAGTTTGATTAAATCTGTTCACACAGAGAAACACTCTTATTACAACCATACTGACGCTAACAAGCTATAATCAAAAGCCCGTCCACTCTCTCAATTAAATTAAATCTCACACAGCTGCTTCTGTTTCTTAACAATAAGGACCACATTTCCCATAATTCCATTTCACTCCCACCACCATCTGCCATCATCAGAAACTGCTCTTTTTATAAATCTTTGTTTTGTACCGTGAAGCATGCAGCATACAACACATCTGTTGTTGTTGTTGTTGTTGTTTACAGCCATGCTAGCCATGCTGTGAGGCTGTACCTAATCAGATCAGAAAGCTAACATGCTCACGGTGATGATGCTAACATGCTGATGTTTAGAAATGTAATATTTAGGCTATAATCATAGTTAAAGAGGACATTTTCTGCACATGTCCAGCTCTGTATTTCTATTGTGGCTCTACTGGAATATCTGTGCATGGTTTTTATTGATTATTGATCTTATCCTGGTCCTTTCTGCAGCCCCTCAGTTCAGCCTCTGTCTCAAACAGGACGTTTTAACTTTATATAAATAACAGAAAATCACAAAAAGCATAATATGTGTTAGCAGGAATGTGATTATAAAGAAAGTATTGAACAAACAGAATTTTAGACTTGACGAGTTTTTTCTAAATTCATAATAACTGATAATCAGGTTGCATCATTAAAACTTAAGATAGGTGTCACCTGTAGTGCCGTCCAATAAGAAGCAAGCAAGGACTGATTTAAAAGCAGCCCTGTTACAGGATAATCCACTGCTACTATTGTCCAGGATGTTGTTAGCTGATAGCTGCTGGTCTCCTGCTGCGTTATCACTTCAACCGCTGATAAAAACTGCTGCTGGTAGAAACATTTGACTTCTTGAGCTTATCAGATATTTTGTTTAGCTTACAGGAGTGACAGTGCAGCAGTGGTTGCCTGTACACAGCTTCCCATATTGACTTAATAATATACAGCACAAATCTCACAGCTTATCCATCACTAATCCCTCTTTTTCCTCTGAAAATCAGTCCTCTCGTCTCTCGCTGTCACGCTGAAAGTGAAGCTGTGGGGCCGAAATGCTGCAGCGACAAGGAAGATAATCGAAATGAAAACGCCTCTGGCTTTAAAAGCACAAACTGCGGAGTCTGTGAGCCGTTTCATCAATATCTGCAGACGGACTGCGTACTGTGATTGGAGACTTTATTTCTGCCTTAAATCTCCTTTCTAACATGAGCTGAAGATTACACGCTTCAGTTATGTGCAATGATTCATGGGCTTACACTGCTGTATAATTTTATAAAATATGATACCATCACTGACATTATTTTTATTCCCCTTCCAGTGATTATGTGCATTATTTGTTACTGATATTATGTGGAAACGTAGCCATAGGCAAATTCTTACAAATGCAAATATTGCAGAAAAGCTGCTTTCAGATCACAGAGCTGCTGCAGAACAGAAACTTAGAGATAACAGCACTGCTATCCAATAAAAGAAGATAAAAGACTCTTTTGAAAAAACATAGTTGCAGTTT
Source organism: Pampus argenteus (assembly GCA_036937835.1). Lineage (NCBI taxonomy): Eukaryota > Metazoa > Chordata > Actinopteri > Scombriformes > Stromateidae > Pampus > Pampus argenteus. Next base: position 21,610,539 of record CM072875.1, read on the forward strand.
GTGTACCTGATGGTTTTGATCATGCTGAGGCCCATCTCCACACAGCAGTGGGCGTGGTCCTGTCTGGGCTCAGGTAGACCAGACACACAGTAGTAACAGTCTCCCAGGATCTTTATTCGCAGACAGTGGTGCTCCTGCAACACACCAGTCAGACCAATAATGACACACTGAGCAGCTGATGCAGCAACACAGACGTTCATTTCATCAACTTTACAAAGAAGGAGAAGAAATAATTGGCAAATAAAACTTTGGTGCTGTGAAATCCTGACAGTCTGAGATGTTGATATGACACAATTTGACTCAGACGTTGATCGTTTTAGCGTTCACGAACATCAAAATGTCTAAAAATGCATTGCAGCACTTTGTTTACAGCATTGGTCATCATTAATGAACCCAGAAAAAGCAGTGACGTGATTTTCCATCAACCTTTCGTTCTTTGAACCCCTTCAGACGTCTCCAGAAACTCTCCAAAATCCAGTATTCTCCACTTTTGATTCATACTGACTCATCTTCTCTCCCTAATCTGGTTTAAAGTGATGAGAAATGATGTGAGACAAAATCCACAAGCCTCATTGTGTTTATCAGTTTGATCCAAATCAAGCAACATCTTCCAAACTTACAAATGTCCCACTTTGTGTTACTGTCCCTCGAATGCAGCACAACAAGGACACAAACAGACTGACTGTTTTAGGACAGACTTGAACCAGAACGAAGGTGTTATAATCCACCTCTGGCCAGGTGAGATAATCCAGGAAAACAACAGCATTCTTCATTAAAGTTATCATAAAATGCTTCTCGACTTATGACTGATTTACACCTGACATTGATCCCTCTCTGTCCCCAACTACCTGTTTATAATGGAAACTTTTAGAAAGGTGTGTGACGTTATTGTAAGTCTGTCTCTCTCTCTCTCTCTCTCTCTCACACACACAGAAGTTTGATTTCTTGAACCTTAAACCTCCATTAACTGATATTTCTGTCTACTGACTTTCAGCAGAAACAACATTGTTAGCAAACAGCTGCTTATTTCCACATCCAACAACACAAATCAAATATGTGGAGTTGTGTTTGTGTCCATCTGGTGAATATAAAAAGTCCAATATTCACTCTCCGTAGCTGCAGTAGTAAAGAACAGCTGTTCCTGCTCAAATATGAAACTACAAAGGCCTGAGTGAGTGTTTGACACATTATCAGCTAAAAAAAAGAAAAAAAGATTTTTAATAAGCGTCCGGGGTGACTTACGTGTGCGAGGCGGTCGAAGCGTGCAAAGAGTTCATTCAACATTCGCACCAGCTCCTGCGCTGACAGCGTCGTGGAGAGGTTTGTGAAGCCTTTAACATCTGCGAAAAGAATGCTGAATAAAATATGGAAATGTCACTTTGATATCCAGTTTAGTTCTTTTAAAACCATCCTATCAACGCCAAGAAAATCAAAAACATGAAAACACTATGAGCTGCAATACACTACATGTAATAACAAAGCTCCACTGACACATTATGAGACTCACAGTGCAGCAGCATCAGTTGTACTGTCTGATAAACACACCTGATGTACATCACGTTCTACTGAAATGAAACTGGAACATTAACTGATGCTCTGGTTAGATTTAAGGCTCGAATTAGCATTTAGATGCATTTATATGCAGATTGAGTTGAGTTTGTTCAGACAGGTTCTTCACATACTTTGTTTTCGTCATATAGTTTATACTGTCACATTCAAAAAGGTGGGACATGTTGGAGAAAACGCAAATGCAGCACAATAAAAAATCAAATTCATCATTTCTAAACTGCAACAACAGAACAATAGAAGAAACATAAATGAGATGTTTGCTTTTAAGCAGAGAAGAGATTTCAGACACATTTCATTTCATCAAATCTACTAACAACTATTGTGTGTGTATCTAAAGCTGTTTTCAGTCTCTCTTCAGTAGCTCTGCGTAAGGCGGACGCCACTGAGCATGTGCAGGAACACACTAGCGTGTTGTGCTGCATATCAAAACCTCTGGACTGGAGCTCTTTATGATAATGTACAATAATAATAATAATCATTTTTGTACAACAACAGAGGAATATGAAAGATGAGCAGCATCATCCTTTCAGTGACTGCAGACTCAGACTCACCTGACATTCTCGTAGCGGTGGATGTAGATTCTATGAAACTGATGCTGGAGGTGTTCATCCTCTACATTTGTCATGTCGTTGATCATTTCCAAAACTACAAAACGTGGCAGGACTGATAATACCAGTCTTTCCTGTGAGGTAGAAAGATGAATCGTATTAGAAATCAGAAATGACAAAAACAGATGAATAATATTCAGATATTATTTTATCCAGTCAGTTATTGATTCCTGAAAGTCGTATTTTCTCAGACTTATTTTAGGAAACTTAGGGGTCACATAGGATGGAGATTTGTTGCAGCTTCCAGGGTCTCTGGTGCTTTATATGAAGGTCAACAGGGGACAAAATCATTTTAATCTGATATTTTACTCAGACTTGTGAGTCACCTGTTACCAAAACATATTTCATGTATTTATTTGAATGAAGTGTCATTAAGAGTCTAAAGAAAGTGCATGACATGTTTTCATACAGACTCAGTGAAACTACACCTTTCACTAGCAAGAACCACGCCACAAACAAGATACGATGAGATGATTTATTGAAGAGGAAGTTTGGATGGACCTCTCTTCTTAGTGTCTCAACGTTAAATGTGGAAATGTCAAAAATGGTGAAATTAAATATAATATAATCATTTAATTTATTTTTTATTTCTATAATGACAGGTGATGCACGGCCTCACCTGTATCAGTGACTGTACTGATACGCCGTGTTGTGTAACAGGTTTGAATCATATGTGGCTGGTTCAGCTGCACATGTTTTGCAGTGAATGGAAGCAGCACAGTGTTTGCTCCACTGGACATGCCAGTGTCTCAGTGTCTCAGTGTCTCAGTGTCTCAGTGTCTATTATATTAACCTCCCAGCAGCTCACTGACAACCTCGATGTTCACATTCACACTCTGTGTGAAGTCGAAGGTTCACTCGAAAACAACTCGTTCCTTTTTCGTCCTGTTTTTTTTATTGTTGCTGATGGTGGTTTTTCAGTGTAAAGTCCGTCATAAAAGAGCTTTTAGATCCAATTTATTCTAGTGAACATATAACAGTGAACATCTGTTTCTTTAAAGACTTGAAAGATGCATAATTGCTCCCGAGAATGATGTTTTATATTCATATCATGGACACTTAGAAGAATCTTATTGCTGCTGTCAGGAGAAACATTTGCAAAAAGTTCACTTTCTCAGAGAAATATGTAGTTTTCCACCTCAGCGTGTTTCCAGGTGTTAAAAGCAGTAAACGTTTTTTGTGTCTCCAAACAATTATTGACATAATTACAAAAGATTTAATGAGTTTTTTTATCTGCAAGTTCCAGTTTGACTTTATGTTATGGAACTGATTTGGAGCCAGTAAATGTTTTCTAATTTCTATTGTTGACTGTTTTCACAGTTAATCTGCTGTTTTAAGACAGAAGTTGTTGTTTCTTTTTGCTTAACATATTAATATTAATTACTTTATATCTTTAAAAGTCTTTCTCTGTTGAAGTAATAGTACATCTCCTTTGATTCAATGTGAAAACAGTGTTGTATTTATCCTCATATCATGTACATACAGTCACTCTTTCAAGAAACAACAGAAGCTGTGGTATCTTGTCCTGAAAATGCAGCTCTGTGCTCTCGCAGCATGTTGACAGAAACGCCAGGCTCTGATTGGTTCACATTAAGGCGGTCTGCTCAGGGCGGGGTCCCGCCTCGCTCCATTACAACCATCCTGGAGCTTATCAGAACTCGAACCCTTCCAGGAAACACGACGCCGTAAAAGCTTTCTGTGGCTTCTCAGAGCCTGAGTGACCACTGCACTGCGTAAACAGAGCTCACTATCTGTCGCTGTGTGTGTGAGTGTGTGTGTGTGTGTGTGCACTGCGCTAATGCCCAGCGAGTGTGTGCCAGCAGAGGATCGATGCAGCGTCCGTGTTATTCTCCTCTCAGCGGGCTCATTAGCCGAGCTGCTAACATTCAGTCCTGTCAACTGAAATCCATCAATCGCTTTGTGTCCTTCATGAAACTGAACAACAGGAAGAAACGAATCATGTGATGTGTTAGCGTGTTCGGGGTGGTGCTGAAGGTCACCTGGAGGTCACTGCTCTTACTTTCACTTTCCCGACATGATGATTCATAAACATCCGCTTATTATCACCACTTCCTTTATAATTTCCTTCATTTATCGGTTTATGTCTTAATGTGTGACCCACACTCGACATGTTTTGGTATGAACTTATTATACACGCTGTAGGACACTTTCAGTGTTTTGTCTTTGGGACATTTTGAGGCTTAGTAATGTTTAAAACACAGAAACCTTGGTTTTGTATAGTATTTTACCTTTTAATACATGTTATTGTGAGAAAAACACTCACCTGGTCACACTCAATAAGCATTTCTAAACACAAATGCCCTCAGGTGGACTCACCTGTCTCTGGTTTTCTGTCTCTAGGCGCAGCCGAGCCTCGATGCAGCGCCGCGTCTCCAGGAAGGCCTGACGCTGAGCTCGGTCCGACAGGTAACTGATGAATATCCCAGCAGTGTTCATACACATGAACAACACGGCCTGAGCTGCTACCTGAAACACACACACAGTCACATCAGCTTCTACAGGTGTATGAAATATTCCTAATAACCACCAAACTGGCTGAGATCTTTCTGCTGCAGCAAACCAATGAAACACACATTTTATGTTTCTCAGATTTAAAATGAAATGGTGCATTTTTTTTCTGATGACAATGACAGAAATCGAGGTTCGCTGCGTCACAACGAACGCTGAATAACGTTCTCACGCGTGAACGTGTCCTCTGGCTCTTTGTCTCTTTGGCCGTGACGTGTTTCTTTAAAGCTGAGCAGCATCACTGTGGGAACCACGGTGACCGATCTATCCTCCCATCTCATAACCCCACGCTTCATTAATCTCGAGATGTAAAGTCTGATTTAAATAAAATATCATGACAGGAAACGTCATCAGAGGGTCATGTGTTCTCGGCTTTACAGTCGTCCTTATCTGATGAGTCATTGTGCTGCTGTTGATGTGTTTATGTGATCATAAACATAAACATAGCCTGTGTTTGAACATGTGGCTCTTCATACAGTCACATACTGTATGTTCAACAGAACGGTCAAAGTGCTAATTCACTGTTATTTCAATAAAACACATCAGTAGAGCCACAAGTCAATAGGAAGAAGATCTATCGTATCGTTTTCTGTCATTTTTATGACAAAATACTGAAATTGTCTCGTTACAGCTTCTTAAATGTGAATATTTTCTTTAGTCTTGTGTTATAATAATAAACTCAATATATTTGTATATTTGAGGATGTCCTCTAATCGAGGAGATACTGGATTAAACGATAATGAAATGAAAGCCTACAAACGTCTGAGTGCTGCCACTTTCTGGGATTTGGGGGTGTTCAGATTGAATTTTCTGCTTTAAATCTTTGTTTTAGTTTGGAGGTTTTTCAGAACAAAGTTCGACTAAGAGGCGTCAGAGTCCATCATGTGTCTCGCGGCCTCAGATGCTGCACGCTGGGTTTTCTGTGGTGAATCAATAGTTTAGTGATGCTGATGGAAAAACACCAAGAACAGAAGCCTTGTTCTCCGGTCATGTGCTTCTGGACATAGTATTCCTCAATTTTCATGGATCCAAAAGTTCAAGAATCAGAAATCTTTAAACATAACTCAACTTTTAAAGACCAGAACACACTAACACTGAAATGTGTGTTAAAATGAGATTAAAAATGAATGTCAGATTAAAACCAACGAGCCAAGACGTCCGCTGAAAAGAGACGAGGACATCAGAAACCAGCGTGGACACAGTGACACATGGACAACTGGACGTTTTCACCGTTATCAGCCACAACAAGACACAACTTCCACCGTACGCAACGAACAAACGCAACGAACAAACGCAACGAACAAACGCAACGAACAAACGCAACGAACAAACGCAACGAACAAACGCAACGAACAAACGCAACGAACAAACGCAACGAACAAACGCAACGAACAAACGCAACACCGCCCCGCCAACAAAAACAGCGTTTCCATCAGCTGCATGGCAACAAGTTAAAAAAGTGTTTTATGTTTTCTCAACCTGACAGAACGTGATGTTGCAGAAACAAACAGCAGCAGATATAAATCACTTTTCAGTCTGAATTACTTTACAAAAAGCATCAGTGAAAACGAGAAAAGCAGAAACCGGACGCTCCTGGTGACCTTCGTGCAGTCATGGGTCAAATTTATGCAAAATATTTCCCTCAAATTAATCATTCACGCCCTAAAATTATAAAATGTTCTCACTCATTTGTTGACTGCGTTAATTTAATGGTTTATGAGCTGCGGTACGTTGATTTATTAGTTTTCTCTTCATTAGAGAGCAGAGTTTTACATTTTCCGAGTCATTTGATGTTACTAATTACTCACATGAAGGAACAAAATAAGTATTTTGGGCACACAAGTTATTAATTTATGGTGTGATTTTCAATCTGGCAACACAAACGACTTCATTAATCAGCCTTTAACCATCTTCAGCGGCGGGTACTAATATTTCACCAGGAAGCAGCTTCAACCAAACACAGCTGTCCTCTTTAATTCTGTGAACGATGACTGTTTGAACACTGAAGCTCCTGTAATGTGCGGAGCGGCTGACGTAACGCTCTGCAACAAACAGCCGCCGCCCGGCCAGCTTCCCTCCTGCCTGCTGCAGCGTTTCATGACGCAAGTGTTTAAACAGGTTGGCTGAGAGTTCAACACACACACAACCTGTCCCTCAAAGCAGCAGATGTTGTTGAACTGCATGCAGGGACATATGTGATCATACAAATATAACCGACGTCATCTCTTCATATCAACTAGCAACTGGTTTTAATATAGTAAACACGTCTGTTATAACAAAGGCTAATTTTAAATTTACAAACAGATGCTGCAACCGTCTCCTGGGGTGAACCGCGCGTGCGTGTGTGTGTGTGTGTGTGTGTGTGTGTGTGAGTGATTTCAGTCACAGACAAGCCTGGACAGGTCCTGAGCATCTGCCACCATCTACAGTATCTCTCTTGTCTCTCTCAAAAGGTCACTGAGGACATTTTTTTATCGCCACACAAAAAGCTCAAAATGAGCAACCGTACTGTCTCCTGTCTGCAGGAGTCTGATAAGATGTCGATCAATAAGTCATGATTAGAAGTCCACTGTGGTCTGGGAATATTCACCACTAAAGTGACATGGTGAGGGCTTTAAAGGAGGGTTACACAGTTTTTTTTTAAATCCTGTGCAATATGAAGCTTCAAATCCAGCAGATATGTTTCAACGTTTCAGTGTTTTTAGAGCCAAAGTCCCTCTTTTTGTTCCTATACTTCCACCACAGCTCAACAGGGAAACACAAAGAGGGAATTTGATGCTAAACAGACTGTAAATGTGTCAGATATCCACTTCATTTAAATAACTTTAAAAGCTTTTTGTTTCGTCCCCCATCACTTATATCATATCTAATCCTTTAAGGTGGAGGAGGGTCATCATCATAATTTCAGTTCTGTGCTGGCTTGGAGTCGGTTGGAGTCAACTAGTGATATATGATAGAAAAAGTGTCCACACTGCAGCGCTACACCCGACCCACAACCAACCGAGTAAATAAGTAAATAAATAAATATATTCCAAAGTTGATCTGAAGTTAATATGAGGTGTCAGCCGTCTGAGCCAATCAGATCAAGTCTTTTCAGTGCATGATTTTCTCTTTTTGTTTCTGCAGCTTCTCCGTGTTGATCAGAGGTGGTGGGATAAAGATGATCTGATATGAACAGCCAAGTAAAACATAAACACCAAAGCTGCTTTATTATCACAGCATATTCTGATTATGACTCGTCCATTAAGTAAAACACTTTTCATCACTTAGTCCGGTCTGAGTGATGATTCAGCTACACACCAGCTTCATGGCTCCATCTCTGCTCTTCTGTTTGGGTGCTTTTGCTTATGGAGGCCGAGTTGTGTCACAGCTGATAAAAACACAGTTTCTGCTGCACTAAAAGCACCTTTTAAAGAAGAAAAAATCGAGCGTGAAGAGGGGATTTTCCGACTCGCGGCGCTCTTGACACGTTGTGGAGACTGAGTGGACGTTTCATAAACGGGGCTTTTCCCAGCTGTCTGCAGGCCTCTGGATGAACCGGGAGGAGCGTCAGATGGTCAGGGTTGTTTGTCGAGGATGCATTTAATTCTCTTTGCTTTGATTTACTTTATCTGCAGCAGACGATCAGTGATCTCTTCCCCTCTTTGAATAATTTACCATGAAGCCAACGTACGATGTGTAAACTGATCGATTATTGCCATCAGCTTGATACCGAGCAGCCAATCAAAAACTTAAATGAATGTTTGGATCTGATCAGCAGCTCTGTGCTAAATACATTAGCATGATGATGCTAGCATGCTAATGTTAATATATATATATGTATATATATATATGTATATACAGGTTATGTATTGAGGACGTGAAGCTTCCTCCAGAATTGCATTTCTCCTTCTTTACCAAAAGACCACAACGAGATTTTGTGTTAAAAAAAGAAAAGCGTCACAACTGAAAATGACGTGTTTGGTCTCATGTCGTATGTAGTTTAAGGTGTTCCTGTTTAAAGGTGCAAGAGATATTTATTATTAAATATTAATTGTATAAATCCATACAAATATCAGACCAATGCATGGTGGAGAATCTGCACGGAGCAAAACGTTTTGAGTCTCTTAAGAGTAGTTCAGTGTGTAAGACTGTTAATGGACAGAAGAATAAGATATTATATTCATTGTTAGCAATGAGAAAAATAATAGAGCATTTCCAGCTTCATCCTTTAAACAGTTGAGAGAAACTGTAATTTCTCGTTAGAGGAGGTGGTGATTAACTCAGTGTACGCCCGCCTCTGCTTGCAGAAACACTGCATGTCACCCAAAAGAAGAAAAACATCTCCTGGAGTGTTTTTCACATTGAAAACTGAATATGTGTTGAATATATGTAGGAGTATCAGAGGACTTTTCCTCCAGGCTACACACACACACACACACACAGAGCCGCGTTTCTCCCCTGAGGCCTGGCTGTCTGACAGCGCTGAGGAGCATCACAGTGCATTACGGTGTGTTACTGTGTGTTATTGTGAATCTCTCCCAGGACGCCATCAGCACTGATTCAATCTCTTAGTCGCCCCCTGAAGGCTTCTGCTCCTCCCACGGAGACGAGAAGTAAAACCCCACAAGCTGAGGCGGCTGCAGCGGCGCCATGTTGTTGGGGAATAGAGCAGCAGCTCAACATAAGCGGTGCACTCATTAAAGGAAGATGCCAGTGATGTGGATGTTTTTAACAAGGCCTCATTAAGAGCAGCAGACACAGGAAGAGGCGCAGCTTACAAACAGCTACACGAAAAACAATCAGCCAGCGTTAATAATAGTAATAATTATCATAATGTTTTCAGTTTGACTCAAAGGTGAGCAGCGGTGACAGCGCCTGGCCTCCGAAGATAACAAGACATGAACAACAGCAGAACAATAAGTCACAGAAATATACAGAAAACTAATATTTCTATAAACAGCTTCATTCACTCAGGTCTGCTATCTCATACTATACTACACACTAAATAATATTATTTATTAAGGCTTTTAATACATTTTTCTTGATACTGTTTATTATTATTCCAGTAAAAAGACAAAAAAGACAAAAGACAACTATATGGAGGTAAAAACAGAACAAAGGAAAATAAAAACTAGACATGAGAAGGAAAACACGGAGAATGAGAGAGTTTCTAAAAGTACAACTTCTAGAAACGAACCGACAATTTCAGTGTAAAAACTGCAGAAAACAGGAATCAAGTTTCAGAGAACAATCAATGAGACGAAGGACAAAAGCTTTTTCAAATTTAGATGCATTTTCTGGCGCATGTTGGTGATGAAGAAGAAACTGTGAGACGAGGTGAATAAATCTTCAATCGTTAAAGAGGGAATCAGATGTGCCACCAGCATCAATATTTCAGAGCGATTAGTTACCTTCATGCACAGCGGCTGTGAAGGAGACTTGACAGAATTACATATTTACTCCAGATGAAGTCGGATCTCACGACCTGCTGGCAGCTGAAAACATGTGACAGGATTAACTCTGCAGCTGGCAGCTAAAGAAGAGGACAGCGGATGATTAACTCTGCTTCACACAGTCGACCAGGACGTCTCAAGACTTTAAATTCAACATGACACGAACGGCCTCCATTAATTATTCATCACTGATGTTTGCATGAAATTCAGAAGCAACGTGAGTTCAGTCTGCATATTTTTCACCTGGTCTGTGTCTCTGCTTTAAACCATAATAAGTGTCACAATGAGTTAGATGATCCATAAAACCAAAGACCTTCAAAATAAAATAACTTGAGACGCAGACTTGATGAGTTATAAGATGATAAAACTCCAGATTACATATAGATCCGTTGTTATTATAGAAATATAAATATAATTCCCACTTAGTCTGAACTATATAATATATAATATTACAAAAACAGAAACCATTTTTTTTTAAACATCTGCTTTTCAATTGTTGTTTAAACTGTGTCACAGAAAAAACTGATTCAAGTCTGAAGCTGAAGTCTATCAATGAGTTGGACAACATATTAGAAACACGGTACGATACCTGTATGTGAACACCTGAACACCTGAACACCTGAACACCTGAACCCCTGAACACCTGAACACCTGAACACCTGAACCCGTGTTCAAACACTTTGTGTGTGACTGAAGAGGACAATCAAGAAACCGAACCAAAGGAAGAACGCACTGTGTTCACCAACGCTATTGAGACGACATCAGGTCTTGAACACGTTTCCATCTCTGTCTGACAGCAGCAGCTCTGCTCGCCGCCTCCAGCGTCGCAGCCCGCCTGTTTTTCTCAGGCTGAACGTGTAAATTGGATCAACAACCAAGAAAACAACTCAAGGTGTTCAGGAGGACGTGTGACATGTTCATGTGGTTGTTTTGAAAACTGAGACGTTCATCAATCTGTTCTGAAGCAACCCGCTGACGAAGCGCTGGATTGGCTGCATGTAGGTCGCCGTGTGTATTTTTAGTGTCTGAATACACGTTTTAATAACAGAGGAGGATGCTGAAGCCTCCGACAGCACCGAGAAACCTGAAAAACCTGAAAATGAGCTTTAATTTCCTGATATCTGCAGAATATTAAGTATAATAATAAAAAATACAGTTACTGACAGTTCTGGATTGTGATTGGTTGGAAGGTGTCGATTAACTCGACATTAACGGGTCTGTATTAAAGTGATAGCAACGATATTTCTGCTGTTTATTTACAAAAAATAACTCCTCAGCAAGCGACGGGTGAAAATCAAGTAACTGAAAGTAAAATCCACACGGAAAGACTTCAAATCATCTCATTCGAGAAGCTGAAACCAGTGAATAATAAAAGGATTCAATACACGGAGGAGCATTGTTGCCGACCTCTGACCTCTGACCTCTGACCAACCTCTACATCCAGCATCCTTGTCGCGGCCTTTGGCGAAGCTCGAGCATGTGATCAGCCGGCAGCTTTAACGTCACTTCAGGGACGTAACGTCTTGTTCTTTTTCCTCTGAGCGAGAAGCAGGAGGAGACGCAGAAAGCAGCCATTGTGATGAGCTCCATCAGCTCTCTGTGTGGCTGTAAACAAGCCTGATGGATGGTTGTTGATGCAGACATCTGACTGATCCAGTCCACTGTGTGAACCCTCTATTCAGACCTCTCAGGGACTCCTGAGCATAAATCAGCATTATGCAACATGTGAGCCGCTCTTTAAAGGAAACTTCCCACTGAGAAATGATGTTTCTACACATTTAGAAGTTTAACTAACTAAAGTTTAACTAAAGATGACAAATATTTCCTTGTTTCATGTGATGATTTAATGCTTTTCTGTCTGTGTCACATGATGAATGAAATGATGAATGGAGACAATAATCTTAAAATTAATTGATAATAATAATAATAATAACAATCTTTAATGAAACATGATTAAACTGAACCATGTTTTGTGTCAACATGTTTTTGTAGCACTACGTGTTTATGAACATTTAAGCAAATCGTCCATTCTGACCTGCGTCCTTCATATGTCCTTCATAAATGTCACGGCTTCATTCATGTGAGGAAACATAATCAGGACAACAGTTTAGTTGTCTCGAAACATCATTTCTAGAAAACAAAGGATCTGAAGCAAATCACATTTTACACTGAAAACTCATCAAAATAACACAATCAGAAGCTTTTAGTGTCTCCAGTTTTTTCTTTTTGTGTGTTTTTATGCTGATTTGCTCCAAAAAACATTGTGGGACAATAAAAATCTGAACATTTATTTATGCAACACCGTCGTACAAATTAGTGCAATAAATAAAGTATGAATGCAAACAGTACAACAATGAGACTAACGCGTAGGAGAGAGAAAAAATATGAAAATGATGTAAAACCAATAAAATAATTTTTAAATAAAATACACAGAAAGCCAAAGACAACAAATAAAATAAATAAAACACAGTTGTGCAAAGTTACAGTCTAAAGATATAAGAGTGAAATAAAAGTTTTCAGTTGTATCTCAGAGGAGTTTAACATCAGACAGGAAGCTGTAAAAACCTGCGTTTGATGGATAAATCAATACGAGGCGCCGCCGCCACACTGGCAGCAAACAGACAACATTTCAAAGTTTCAATTAAAGTCTCTGGTCTTTGCTTGTTTGTCCCTGGGGGGCCACCGTACAGCTCAGTACAATTACATCATACATACTTCATAGAGCTCATGAGAAACATTTAAGAAGTCGTAAACAACAATTTGTTGACTTGTCACTAAAATGTTTTTGACTGTTTCTGCACAATACGGACGCAGCTGGTTCATTTTCCAGGTAGCTGCTGTTCGTTCACATTTCAAACAGATAACAGTAATCCAGCGGTAATCTCATTAAACGCTGACCCCAGAGGAGAGCGGCGAGCTGGCGCCTGGCGCTATGAATAGATTACCGCTGGGAGGTAATCCTGTCTGAAATCATCCTCAATGTGAAGAATAAGCTGAAAATCACCCTCGCTTTAAGCCTAAAACATCACTCAATATGTTCTCAGACTCAACGCTGTTGCATATCTGACCCTCTTTAATCTGCAGCGTGATGATGATGATGATGATGATGATGATGATGATGATGATGATGATGATGACTGAAAATCATCATCACACTTACTGTAAATTCTATATTTAACTTACTGTCACACAAACTCAACACTTGAAACAACCTGAAAACTGAACTGAAGACTGTAAGACTTTAAATGTGAAGGTTGACTTTAACTCATCAATAACATCGTTGTTTGGGGAAAAAGACAACAAGTCAACATGGAAATGCTGCATTGTTTAGTAACTAAGACAGAAGACAACAGAGGCCTGGTTCTGCCAATAAAGGTACATTTATCTTTAAACATTAAAAAAACTTTAAAAGTTGTGTTTTTTCAACATCTTTGAAAGCATTTGTTCATATGTTTTATTGAATTTGTATATATGTGTGCTATGTATAGAAAAGTGTTAATTTCTAACATCCCACTGAGATTTATTAAAATATCTTGTTTCATTCAACTCAAAGTCTAAAACTCACAAAATATTCAGGTTATTATCAAATATGAGACAGAAAAAAACTGGAACTGGTGAAATAGTTGAAATAGTTCATAAATGACTGTTTTTAATCTTGTTTCCACCACTTAGCAGGAAGTGACTCACGCTTTATATGACATTAAATATTGAGCCTCTTGCTTCTAGAGGAGTGAAAGTCACATAAAAACAGTGAAGTTAAAGAAGACGGACGAGTCACGTGTTCCCGATCATTACTGTGTTTGACCTCAGCAGACCTCGCGGGGAAAAGGCCTCGGGGACCGAGGCTTACGTCTCACCACACTGTCCATTAAGACGGAGCTGATGTGTGTGAGATAATCAATACGCCTCATCGTTTGACCTCCTGACCCAGCCTGAAGCCACAGCGACGCTTAATTAATACAGACGAGCTAATAATCGTCTTCAGCTTCGAGTCTGGTCCAGATGATGCTTTGACTATTTTAGGGAAATGACCTCATTAATGATAAAAAAAAGTTTATTTGAAAAAAGAAACTTTTATATAAAGTCAGACTTTATTATTTATTATGCATTATTCCTCTAAGAACGTGAAGACAGTTCAGCCACATGTCAAATATCCTCCAATCAGATTCAAACACGCTCACCACAGTTTATAACAGCATAAGCAACATTTATGACCAGCCAATCAGATTCATGAGTTTACATGCAGATCACTAACATCACAAATCATCCGTTCTCTCACATATTCACACTCGGCGGCGAGGACGGGGCTCCGACTTTTAAAGGTTTACGATAAAAAACAAAACATAAACAAATGTTAATAATTAATAAGAGAGACACATGCTGAAACGGTTTCAGCATCTGACAAATGAATAGTTGATGCGAGTGGATTTTAAAGTAAAACAAATTCAATATGTTGACAGTAAACAAAGATGTTGTTTTAGGCCTGTTTATACGTTCTGCTGGGAAAATAGTTTTATGTTTCTTAAAAAACACATTTGCTGCTAAATATTTGTAGTAAATAAACATATTTCAGGGTTTTCTTTGTTACAGAACCGTTTTTGTCTGTCTATGATCTCATAAAGTTTTGTTTACTTTTATTTGCAAAGCTGAAGCTCAACAGCTCTTCAGTGTATTTTAACAAACGCTGCTACATCAGGGATGTCTTTCTACATCTGAAGTACCAGCTCATGTTTCAAGACAAACACCTGAGTGAAGAAGCTTTTGACTTCAAAAGAAATGCGTCATGAAGACACTGACGAAGCAACATTTTGCTGACGCACTGCTGGCATGACGCCGCCGACATCTCTGCAACGTTGGTGGAAAAGAGGTCACGCCAACGCATTTAGTCTTTAACAGCAGCCAATGCAATAACAAGTAATAAGGTTCATCAGCAGTTCAGTGAAAGGGACACAAAGAGACGCTTTCATTGAGATGAATGTGTCGCCTGGCTGATAATAGAGAAGCAGTGCTGAGTCAGCGTTTGGCAAGAAAAACTGAATGAGTTGCAGGTAACTTTGGAGGTCGGTCACACATTTCATTTTACTTTTCAGGAAATTCAGGCTTCAGAAAAAAAAAAGAAAAAAGTGTTTGTTCAGAGACAGCAGAGGAATAAGATTCACTAAAAGACAAAATGAAGGCAGTCTGAGGGCTGACTATGCTTAACTACACAAGGTGGGATATAATAGGTCTAAAACTCAACAAAAACAGCCCGAAGCAGAGAGCAGAGAGCATAGAGGGGAGAAAAAGTAGAGAGCAGAGAGCGGAGAGTAGAGAGGGGAGAGGAGAGGGTGGAGAGTATAGAGTATAGAGTAGAGAGCATAGAGCAGAGAGCAGAGAGCATAGAGGGGAGAAAAAGTAGAGAGCAGAGAGTAGAGAGTAGAGAGGGGAGAAAAAGTAGAGAGCAGAGAGTAAAGAGTAGAGAGCGGAGAGCATAGAGGGGAGAAAAAGTAGAGAGCAGAAAGTAGAGAGGGGAGAGCAGAGGGTGGAGAGTATAGAGGGGAGAAAAAGTAGAGAACAGAGAACAGAGAGTGGAGAGTATAGAGCAGAGAGTGGAGAGGGGAGGAAATGAGCCGCTACCTGTTTAAGACGTTTTATTTATTGTACTTGTGTATTTTACAGCTGAGAGCTTAGAGCTGCAACGATTAGTCAATTGATCAATTAGCTGATGATCGATTGATTTCTGTGATATCAGAACTTTGCAGTAAGTTTAATGGACAGTTAATGTTAATATAGATACGTTACAATTAATAATGTTAATAATATGTTAATATAGATAGTCATGACCAGATTAGCCGGTGGCCTGGTTCTGGTGATCAAAGTGTCGTCTGATAATCACAGTATTGATGAAAAGTATTGATACTGTCAGAATGTTTCTGTTTACATCGTGAAACGCCTGTTGATTTGTTTGTGTGTTTATTTATATATATATGTATATCGCCCATGATTTCAGGCTTCATTCACGACAGAAAACGACTAAGAATGAAGGCCGGTAAAAGCTTTTCTCAACAGGCAATTTTTGGAAACGTCTGCGAGGTCACAGCGTGAAAATATCACTGGAAAACTGGAGCCATTAAAAGCTCAAAAAGCTGCGGCTGATGGCCCTGATCCTTCATTAAATATTAAGAGCGGCTGAGTGCAGTGTCTGGTAACAGCAAGATTGTCCGAGATCACCCGCATGAAACCAGTGAGATGAGGAGGATGATGATCCGGAGGAGGAGGAAGAGGAAGAGGGAGGTGAAAGAGAGGTGAGGGAGAAGAGGAGACAAAGGATGGACCCCGCCTCCTCCCTCAGAGCCGCCGTCTGAAAGACACCCAGAGTTTAAAGGTCACGATGGCTTCAGAAAGTGTGTCAGGACCAAAACAGCAAAACATGTAGACGAAGGTTCAACAATATCTCCGTGTTTTCAAGATTTTTCATTATGGGATGTTGATTTTAGGTTTATAACAGTGTTTAGTGTTTAGGATTGTACATCAGGGCAGATATGTTACAGTTTATTACAGTTCAAGCAGCAGTTTCATTTATGGATGATCGAGTTTGTTAATAATTTTTATCTGTATAGCATCAAAATCACAAATCACGCATTTGCCTCAGTGGCTTTACAGTCTCTGCCTGTGACTCACGGACAAATCTAATAATAATAATAATAAAAATATGTATTAAATCTGTTAAAAATGTAATTTCTGGTCGGTTTATGAGACGTAATTCCAGCAGCAGTATTAGATGTAACAGATTTATTTTGGTATCTACAGTAGATTTGTGTAAATTGACGACTGAATGATGACACGTTTTGTCTTAGTTTAATAATCAATCATCAAGCAGTGCACACCTGAGATTTACTGTACGTATCCCAGAAACAGTCATTTGCACCTTTATGTGCTGTATTGTTTGGAGGTCGTGATCATCAGCTTTCAAAGAATCAGTCACAGAAAAGCTGATCTGTGCTTTCCTACATAAATGCAGAATGTAAATGAAAGCAGGGAAACGTCTTTGAAAAGATTTGACTGGGTTTGACTGTGATTGGCTGGCAGCAACAGAAAACAGTACTTCTTTATAGCACATCCTTTCAACGTTAAAATCCACAAAAATATGTTTTCTCCAGGCAGCAGATTGAAAACATTCACACACGTCTCCTCATGAAACCCACACTTGCCCTTTTTTCTTTCGTTTTTTTCCCTCTATCTCCTCGGTGCAGGCGCCGCAGCAGGTAAGCTGAGTTTGACCTTGAAAGAGGAAGCAGCGGCGAGATTGGAGAACGGCTATTCGCTGCTGTGCGTGTGTGTGTGTGTGTGTGTGAGAGACCAGAGGGAAGACACACTGCTTTATAATGCTCTCAGCTTCATAGGAACACTCCCCTAACACCAAAACACACATATTATCATACACACACACACACTCTACTGCCACGAACAACCTAATCTGCTATTTACTGACGCCTCTGTTCATCTAACAGCAAGTAAAAAGGCTAAATGACTTGTGCACAAAGCAGCCATCAATACAGCAGCCACTGGAAAACCAGGCGAGAAAAATCAGACGGCAGAGTCAATATGAGCTTATTGTTTAGAGAGCAAGAAGATGGGGTGTGATCATACTGGTGTGAAGGCTTTAAAGGAAACGCAACAGTCAATACTGGAGCCTACCGCGGGGCCGGAGACAAAGGATGTGGGGCCAACAGGAGCCCGGCGAGGATCTAAAGAGACAGAGCCGGATCGATGGAGGCTATTCTGAGTCTGACGGGAAGAATCAGGCTCAGAGGTGGCGGGGAGTCCAGAAATAATACAACGCAGGACATTAGAGGTGGACAGTATTTACAGTAGCTTTCAGTCTGTAGTGACGGCAAAGGTTGGGAAGGAATCATCTTTGGAGGAGGTATCTGAGGAGACAGACTGCTCCTTTAAATAAGACGTCACTTCTTCCCTTTTTCATGCTTGATGTCTTTTAGTTTGGTTGTTTTCTCTCCTGAGTTTCCATCCACCTGTTTTTATGCTTTATTTTCAATTTGTGCATAAAATAAAAATAAAATATGTGAAACTGGAGTGGAGACTTTACAGGGGGAGGAGGGGGATGAAATCTCTGTGCTCCTCCGTAATTGAACTGAAATGACAGGATCTGGTCTGTAATAGATGTGGACATTCAGCAGCACAAAGCCGAAAGAGGAAACCAGAGGCCTCCCCAGGGGGCGCCAGAGAGTTGAAGGCGAGGCAAAGATACTGCGAAGCACAGATATCATTCAGAGTGACTTACACTTCCCGAGGATATCGACATCTCTGATGTCCATCACCAACAAACCTCCAGATCTTGTCTGTAATGAAGTGCTTGTTGTTGCCGCCAACAGCTGATTGACATGACTTTCAGTTATGTAAATCCATCAGATGTAAACAAATGACATCATTTGATGAGCTCCATCATACCGGTTGATGTGTTGGTGTTAGCATGTTTCTGTCATACACAATACAAGGACGTCACGCTGCGCTGGATTTAAACGACAGACAGCAGCGAGTCGCTCACTGCAGCTGTAATTATTACTGAACCACAGAGTGCATTAAAACCAGCAGGTAACGGTGAAATCACTACACTTCCTCTACAGACATAAATCCGGTCTGAAGTGGATAAATGATGACGTACGTGAAGCACTTAAAGGTCACTGAAGAGCTGAAAACATCAGTTCTGTGTGAAACAATGAGGAAACTGTAACATTTACCAAATGAATACATGAAACAAACAGAAGTGACATATTTACGTCACACGTTTGACCTTGTTTTTCACAGTTTGAGGCTCGTATCATGTTACACTGGGATAGAAACTAACTTCTCTGTAGTTAATATGTATATATATATGTCCACCGCATCCTCAGGCAAACACAATTAATAAGAGCAGATTAGCACTGCTTGAGTCCAGGATGTTTAATTTCACAGTGAGTCGAGTCGTTTTAACCCCACGAGTGCAGTATGAGCCGCCCTAATCCCCGCCGTTGCGTCTGTCCAGCAGCACGCATTCACCCGCAACAGTGGTCGCATGTCATTGCATGTAAGGCCCTGATCTCACAGCGTTGGCAGGTCAAATGATGCCAACATGCAAAGTAAAATAATCCCTCTAGCCCACAGAGACAGTTTAAACATATAATAATGACACAAGCTAAGATTAATCACACCGTGAGTGGAAGCTAATTAATGAACTTCATCACTGAACATCACTGAACACACTCAGTACGCAGCAGGGATGTATGATGACCATGACTGAAAGGCAGGAAGTGACATTAAATCCTAAAAGTGATTCACAGCAGCAGGAAACTTAAACACATAAAGTTCATGTTTTCTGACGTAGTAAGTTCACATAAAGTCTCAATTATTTGCTGCTAAGATCGCTGGCGTCAACGGTTTAAATTTGACGGTTTTAGACCTCCAGCTTCAACATTTAAGTGACTATATTTCATATTTCATGTACTTTAGGATGTGTTCAATCTAACTTAGAAGATGAAATGCTGCTTCTTCTTCTTCTTCTTGTGTTAAACTGAGGGCAGACTGGACGCTACAGTGACTCACTATCACCTCTCCAGGTATAAAGTGGTATTACAAGACAGGGGCTAGCTGGTTAGCTTGGTCAATAAATATCTCTGCACCATAATACATAGACGTCAAAACTGTTGATCGTTTTAAATATTTTCTTAATGTCTTAAATTCTTACATAAATCTTACATATTTCACCTTTACATATCAAACAAGTATAATATTAAAAGCAACATAGAATAAGAATTTAACAAAAGAAAACAAATCAACAAAAACAACAAAATTGATTTGATGCTTTTTTTTTTTTTAAACATTTCACTGGATAATCTCTAATCTTTAATCTGTGTCCATGTCAAACAAATGTTGTGCATCTCGGGCCAGTTTCAGCCAATTAATCTGTTGATTACTTTCTCAATTACTCGATTAATCGTTTTGTCTATAAAATGACAGACAGGAGTGAAAATGACTTCTTAGAGTCCATGATGACTAAAATGATCAACTGAGGCCGAGCTTTTCTCCTTTCAGCCTTGTTGGCCGTCACAGCTGACCAAACAAACAGAGAAGAATCAAACAGACATGTTGTTGTGTTAAATCTATCAGATATCAGGGGTTTTATTTTGTTGCAATCAACCACTGCAAAGCACTGCTGAATCCAGCTAACAGCAGGATGTTCAAAGCTGTCGACCTCCGACCTGCGAGCGGAGCGACGGCTGAACCACACACAGCCAGCTGCATCACGTCTGCCTACATCAGTGACTTATTTTATATTTCTGTCATTGTCCTGTAAACATATTCATGAACACAAACCTGCCATAAAATGCTCCTTTAGAAACATTATGATCTTAATCTTCCAAATGGACAAATAGCCAGAAATGAAGAAGCTGGCAGGTAAAATGTTGCAGGTTTAACTGCTGAGGTGACGCTGACACTCATCTTGAGAGAGTAAACACTGAATTAAAAGGAAAACACATCCGAGGGCCGCGCTGAGGTTTTTATCCAACGGACGACTTTCACTCAGCGGAGATAAACATCAAATAACGAGCAAAATGACTCCGTCTCTGCTTCTTCTCACATCGTGCTTGTTTTTAATCCGCCGCTGAATAACTCTTTTAAAGCTGCTTTGACATGTTGAACCACAACTTCTCAGCTGCTGCTAACAAACATGTAAAATGTGAATGACAACGTGGAAGCCTGCAGATCAGCGTGTTTCTGCTTCCATTAAAACCAACAGATGATAAACTAAATGAGCCTTTTTAACTGCTGCTGTAGATGAATATGTTAACGTGGAGGTTGGTTGTGATGATGAATATAACCTGTAACTTGACCACTGACCACTAACGTGGTACATGTTTCCTTGAAAAGGCTGCAGACTGCAGGGAAGTAAAATGTCAACCACTGACTGTTTTTACAACGTCTGATCTGTCAGTGTGTTGGTCTCATAGTGATGAACCTGCAGAGACTCTGCAGCTCGTCGTCTTTACGGAGCTTCATAGTGACGTTCAGCTCATTGTTTATCAGTCCGGCTGCAGCTTCACTCTTCTGGTTCGCTCTCAGCTCTCATAGCGTCGTTTTCAGCCGCAGCTGTTTACAGAGAAGAAGCTGTAAAAAGCCACCAGAGCAACAAGCAGCTACCAGACACAGTTACTGCAGAGCAGCTGGTGAACATAGTGCAGCATTTAGACGCTTCAGGAGTCGGTAGAGAGCAGAAACACTAACAGAGAGTCAATATTGGACTTAGATTCAGCAGCTGGACACAAACACGACTCCACATGATGATGATGTTGCTGCTGGATGTGGAAGTAAACAACTGTTCATCATTCTGCTGAAAACTAGCGACCAAAAAACTGATTAAAGAGGAACAGAAGCAATGACAGAATCAAGGCTGCAGCATACGATGTCCATGTACGGACAAACTGTTAAAGGTTGATAGAAGTAGAACTGATGTTACCGTCTACAGCACGAAAGACACAATGTTTGAACTAAAATATGAAATTTAAGACCTTTTAACCCTCTAAAGGCTGTTTTTAACTGAAAGAAAGAAGGAGCAGATTTAGGATGATAATATTCACCAGTAGGTGGTGCTGAACCTATGTGGAGCTTCTGTGTGTGTGGTCTCACTGCTGAGTGTTTAAGTTTCAGCACTCGGAGCTGTCCACACACACACACACACACACACACACTGCAGTACTTTCACACGAAATAAATCCAACTTTTAACAAACCAGAAAATCAGAGACAAAGAGAGGAGAAATGAAAAAGAAGAGGAGAGGAGGAGAAGGGTGGTGGAGGAGCAAGAAGATGGAGAACGAGGAGAGAACAAAGAAGAAAACAGGAGGAGAGGAGGAGAAGGGTGGGGAGGTGGAGGAAGATGGAGAAGGAGAAAAACAAGAGGAGAGGAGGGAGCTGTATGGGGGGAAAACTCCGGGTTGAGGATCCAAAAAATGTCAAAAAAAAACGGGGAAAGGGGAGAAAGAAAACAGGGGAGGAGAGGAGAAGAGGATCGAATGGATGAAGGAGAAAGACAAAAGGAGGCACGGGGTGGACAGGATTAAGACGGACAGGTGTGAGCTCACCTGGTTGGTAGACAGCTGTGCATTCTGGGAGATGAGCAGCTGCACCAGGATGTGGAGTCCCGAGGTGAACAGGCCGGCCAGGATGGCCCAGGTGAGCGGCAGAGGCAGCATGCTGTAGGTGGCGAACAGGGTGAAGAGCACGTATCCCACCCCGTCACCCAGCAGTCCGTAGCCCAGCCCGGCCGCCAGGATCTGCGTGGCCATGGCCACCCAGGTGACCACGCCGCTGTACTGCAGGTAGCTGTGCGACGTGGTATCCTTCCGCACCACCACTAAGGCACAAATGACGACTTCGATGCCCGTGAAGAAGCCCAGGAGCGTCCCTTTGATCGGGTCCATGGGTGATGAAGCCAGGGTGAGGTGCAGCACCAGCAGGGTGAGCTTGGTCACCACGTCCAGGATGTTCATCACCACCACCGACTTGCGCCTCTGGCCCAGAAAGTAGCGCTGGTAGAGCCGCTCCAGGTCGCGGGACTTGAAGGCGTTGCGCAGCGTGGGGAAGATGACGCCCCGGTACGTGTAGCCCCAGTTCAGGAAGAAGTCGGAGTTACTGGGGGCGCAGTCGATCTGCAGGAAGCCCAGGTCGCTGCTGGCGCGCTCCGGGAACACTTTGGTCCCGCCGTTGTTGTGCCTGTCTCCCACCGACGTCCGCCCCGCAGACTGCTTCCGCGCGCCCTGGCTCGGGTCGTAGGGCTCGTCCGGCCCGATGCTCTTCACCCCTCCTCCGCCCCCGCCGCCCTGCTCGTGGATGAACCGCTGCTCGGTGATGTGCCGCACCGCGTCCTGCCACAGCAGCCGTTTGGGTCGCGCGCTGCCGCTGCTGTTGCTGTTGTTGCTGCTGCTCGGTGTCTTGTTGATGGTGTACAGCTCCTCGCTCGCGCTGGAGCAGCGGACCTCGGACAGCTCCATCCCCGCTGCCGCGTGTCACCGCTGTCGTTGTCTCTGTTCCTATCGGTTGTGTCGGTCAGTAGTATCCCTTCCTTCCCGGTGGTGAGTTAGCTCAGTGATTTTGGGGAGACGACGTCCTCTCGTGCGCATCGAACCGGGGGCGCGTGCTTCTCTCTCGGTAAAGCGCGGTTGGAGGTCATTGTCACGGGAACGATCCCACTGAAGAAACAGCACGTAAATAAAAAGCATCTCCCGGATTACCCGCGTACCGTCATCATCGTCACCGTGCACCGTGTCTCCGCGCTGAAGGCTGAAAATCACCGGGCAGCAGCTCGAGCCACCGTGCGCCGACCGTCCGCACCATCAGGGTGCCGCGGCGTCACGGAGAGCCGCGTAAAACAAGGCGGAGGTCCGGGGTTCAAGCGGTGCCAGGCGGCAGCTGCTGGGGACGGTAGAAGACGTGATCTGTCAAATGAAACCCCGAAAACGTGTCGTGCGTCGGTGGCACCGGATCCGTTCAGCGCGCCATTCCAGCTGAAGAGCAAAACATGTTTTTAAAAATCCATAATCTGCACGTTAATCCTCGTTTTTGTCTTTTCTTTTTGTTTTTTAAGGTGAATAAAAAGATGCCACATAAACACAAATCCGCTGATCTGAGACAAAAGGCCAAAAAACGACAATCACACCTCCCGTTCAAATGATCCGCGTCTCAAACACGGAGCAGGGCTCGAGACTGACACATTTCAATAGTGTCAACTTGTTGTCGCTCGCGAGGCTCTGCAGACAGGATCGATGTCGAGTGCGCGAGCTCCTCGACGAGGGGGGGCTCGAGCTCGGATGCAACACCTGGCAGGAGGAGACCGCGGCTGGAGAGTGTCCAGAAAAACAGCGTCCTATAAGCCCCGGTGCTGCGCGCGAGGATGAGAGCGGAGCCTCCTTCCTCCGCCACCTCCTCCAGTATCTCCTCCTCCTCCGGTGAGCCGTCTCTGCACGTGAGTCCCCGGTTTTCCCCTCCGTGTTCTTCTTCGTCTCCCTCTGCTCCTCCTCGGTGTTTAAAAGGGCGTGCAGCAGCAGCAGCCGCGTGGAGCAGATTTGCAGAGAGCGCGAGGATGGTCCGCGAGAGGCACGGCTGAGCGAGCGAGTCAGCTGGGCTCCGGTTTGACGTCACAGTCACCTCTTGTGTGTGTGTGTGTGTGTGTGTGTGTGTGTGTGTGTGTCGTCTTACCGTCTTTCTCATCCCACGCACTTCTTCTCATTTATCCATTTTTCTTTCTTTCTCCCTCCACCTCCTTCTGTTTCCCATTCCTCCACCTCCTTCTGTTCCCCATTCCTCCACCTCCTTCTGTTTCCCCATTCCTCCACCTCCTTCTGTTTCCCATTCCTCCACCTCCTTCTGTTTTCCCATTCCTACCACCTCCTTCTGTTTCCCATTCCTCCACCTCCTTCTGTTCCCCATTCCTCCACCTCCTTCTGTTTCCCCATTCCTCCACCTCCTTCTGTTTTCCCATTCCTCCACCTCCTTCTGTTTCCCATTCCTCCACCTCCTTCTGTTTTTTCCATTCCTCCACCTCCTTCTGTTTTCCCATTCCTCCACCTCCTTCTGTTTTCCCATTCCTCCACCTCCTTCTGTTTCCCATTCCTCCACCTCCTTCTGTTTCCCATTCCTCCACCTCCTTCTGTTTTCCCATTCCTACCACCTCCTTCTGTTTCCCATTCCTCCACCTCCTTCTGTTTTCCCATTCCTCCACCTCCTTCTGTTTTCCCATTCCTACCACCTCCTTCTGTTTCCCATTCCTCCACCTCCTTCTGTTTTCCCATTCCTCCACCTCCTTCTGTTTCCCATTCCTCCACCTCCTTCCTCCTTCTCTCTGTGCTCCGTCTGCTTTTTTCTCTTAGTTCAATTCAAACAACTGACCGGATGAAGTTTTGAACAAAACAAACAAACAAACAAACAAACAATAAACACATATACATGAGCATTCATAGATAAAGTATGAAACTCTACTCAAAGTAGAAATGTTTCAACGTTACAGTGTTTTTAGAGCCAAAGTTCCTCTTTTTGTTCCTATACTTCATGTGCTTCATTTCATATGTTTACAAAAAAACAATCTATGATACAATATTTATGTCATTTCCTATAAGTTTATAATAGAGTCTAAAAAAAACGACACCATCTGTCGTAACTTTAGTTGGCCAAAAAAACAACATATATAGTTAAGTTGACAGATGCCATCTAGTGGTCGTAGTCACACAATCAAACCGCAGATTTGTTTGTTGAACTCGGAGGATTTGTGGATCTAAACATAACACAACTATCCATATCAGTGGCACAATATGTTTGTATGAATTGGTTTTTAATGTAAAGGTACATAAACTTATTGAATGTAAAAAAAGCATCTTCCATATGTGTTGCCCTCATTAAAAGTCAACTTAGTTTAAATAAATGACAACATGCTTAAAGTGGATGAATTAAAACTCTTAAGAGTTACTGTGTATATCAACACATCATCAGCAAATAGAGACATTTTCTGCTCCCCTGATATCATATCGTTCCCTTAATATCAGCATCTGTCAAATCCGTTGTCTCAAAGGTTGTACCAACACGCGGTTCTTTGTTCTTCGATGAATGAATTTGATAATTCAACATTATTTTTCATCCTTGAGGATGTTTGTCATATCGTGCTTTAAGTGTTTCAATGATAGACTTATGAAAGACGAATTTTCTTCACACTTTGTATAAAAAAGACCCAACAAGGTAGAATATTTTCTATTATTCTAGACAGTATGGATGTGAACAGTTTATGGTTGACATGTAATACACTAATGGGACGATAATTACTGCCAGAAATGGTCGCATCCCTCCACGAGGATGGAGCCAACTGTTCCTGCAGGATTTATACCAGCAGGAAGTGAAAACATCTGGAGATTTATTGAGTATAATTCCTCTGTTTTTATTTCAGCTATCAATTTTTCATTTTGTTTATTAGTAAAATAACGTATATTGATCAATGAGGCTAAAAATGACTCGGTCTGTTTTTGATTTGTAATATTTCTTTCCAGACTCAATCTCTCTGAGTCAGGACTTTTTATATACTATCAGTATATAACAGATTCTCCACCAACTTTATTTTGTAAATATATATTTTTTGTATTTTCTGTGTATTTATTTCATCTACTTTATTATTTATTTTCCTAATGTTTGATTCAGTCTTATTCCCAAAGCATGAATGACGTCACCTTTCCATTATCATTAGATCTTAGTATGTTTTAGTTTTGCTCTTTAACTTTTCCTTGGTTTGTATTTTATTTAATATTAATTTTAACATTTGTATTCAGTCTCCAAACATAGATATTGATTTACTACTGAGATACTGTGACATGTAGGACTAATATCACACGTTCCTTTATTTATGAAGGTCTCTATTGAAAATGAAAATAATAAACTACACGAATAAATGAATAAAATGAAAATACTCTACTCTAAAATACAAGTACTTATGTACAGAACCGGAGTAAATGTACTTTGTTACTTTCTACTAGTGACAACTTGATCCCTCTAAACATGTTAATAAAATGCTCTAATATGAATAATAATTTATGTCTGATGTGTTTTGTCAACAAAAAATAAATCTTGAATTTACTTCTACGCCTTCAACCATATTAAAAAATCCAGAATCTATAAATATGCAAACTGTAAAGTCTCAGTGTTTCTGCACCAAACTAGTCGTGATGTCACAAATCCTGCATTAAAATCTGACTTTCTCTGAGCTCAGAAAGACTTTCCACTTTCAGCAGATGGACGTGAAAACAAAGTGCACATCAGTCACAGTGAAGCTCAAACATTCAACTGTAGGAACAAGAAGAAAAACACATTTTTGAGTGGAGCAGGACTTTAATATTTTTTCATTTATTTATTCATCGTTTAGTCAATTGTAAATTTCCCTTCATGTCCAGTCTGCACCTTGTAATGCACCATCACTCTGGCTCCACATTTGTTTTCGGGGGCAGTTTTGGCTGCAGCACCACTGGATAAATAATGTAAGTAATTCAGCTGTTGACCTCAGCGTAAATCACCCAGAGTAAAAACATCAACTCTCACCAACTAAAATGTAAATAACATCCGCTGTGATATAATCTGCGGCTGGCGGGCCCTCACATGTTAATCACAAACTTCAAATGAATCATGAAAGGAGAGCTCCCCAGAGATGTTTCTACAATCACCCTCCACACATCGCCGCTCGCTGTCTTGCCAGGGGGACTCTGGTTAAAGTCAGATTAATTCAGATTAATTCAAAGTGTCATCAAAATGCCCAAAATGAAGACAGAGAATTGGAGAAGGATATGTGCAAAGTGGAGGCTCCATCATCCCCCGCTGCGTGCAAGTATCTTGTCCCACTTTTCCTTATCCGAGAGAAGCAGGGCCAAGGCCTGTCAGAGCTCGCTGGACTCGGATTAGATCGGTTAAAATTATTCCCTCCTAAACCTTGAGGAGCTGCAAGAGGAGAAGCAACCCCCACTTTGACTCATGCATGGCTCCAGGCAATACGAAAGTTGCCTCATTGCTATTCAGTCTATTTTTACCCTCCTTTCGTCTGCTGTGTCTCAACTGTAGTGTGTTTTTTTTTCTGCTGATTCCCAGGAAAGGAGAATTACTGAAATCCTCTCCCCAACCGAACCTCACTGAACGCTATCAAGCACCAGTAAGAGTGGTCTATTATTCAACATGCCCTTTATATGTCCTTTTAAGTAGGTCGTCGTAACTGATACAGGAAAAAATATTGAAAATGTAAAGCTGCAGTTCCCTCATCGCCAGAGTTTGAGCTTCAGAGGGAGCAGCGTGCAAATGAAGCTGCACGTCAGAGAAACTCAGCAAAGGCTGAACGTCACAAGTTATTTATTATGTATGACACGTAAAAGTTTCAAATCCTCCCATTTGAGAAGCTGCAACCAGCTCATGTTTGACATAAATATGACTAATTAATTATCTGCTCCAGACAATAGCTTTAACTCTGCTTGCTGTATCAACAGATAATGAATGATAAATAAAACACTTATATCTGCCTATATCTATACTGTGTTATAAACCATTTATTAATAGATTGTTTATGTGCTTTATCCTTCTGTTTTTTACCTTTAAGTCATTTTAAGGCAAACGTGATACTTTCTGGTATTAAATGAAAAGTTCCCTTTAAAGCAATCAGCAACTAAATTAAACTGATTTAATGTCTTTGAGTTACCTTGTTGTGTTAAGTCTTGGAAATGTGTTGATTTAAATGTAATATGTTTGCATTTGTACTGAAACCCTTCATTTACTTCCCCACAGTCACATTAAAGCCTGCATACATTATCTGAAGTGCGGCCATCAAAATGCTGCAGTCCTCTCAGAAATTAAGCTGTTTGCCATTTCGCCCGGACCTGCTCATTTCAGGGTGTCAACCCTCCTGACAGCTTGGCAGGGTCGCGCCTGACAGCTCGTCAATTCCACCGCGCCATAATTTGAGGTTTCAATGACGAGATGACAGGAAATGAGGGACGGCTCGCTCTCCGATTCATATGCACAGAGCTTAATAACGGCAAGCGTGTGTAACAAGGACGAATGTGTCTTTTCCTCAAGCCATCACCTGGCTGAGTCAAGGCTGCAGTCCCCACACAGGTCGTGCCCCAAAGCTATAGCTGCAGAGCTAAAATAGGCCTTACCTTGAATAATGGAGGCTCTGCAGGAGCTTTCATCCACATCATTTGTCCTCACTTCAGGTTGCAATCAGGAGCTGATATTGTTCCCACTAAACTTTCTTTATCTTGCATTTTCTCTGCTTTGAGGTATTTGGCAGTTATTTTATCAGCTAATCAAGACATGCTTCACTTTGTATTGGGTACTAGTTTCTGTATCATCCACTACATTTTGTCGACTATTACCTCATATACAGACATAGATCTGATGTTTCTTCTTGGTGTAAAAGCTTAATTAAAAGGCGTTATTAAAAGTTGTGCCTGATCAGAGACTTTCATTTCTGGCTCATACTGATGTCTCTCTAACAATACAACACAAACTTTAAATTTCTTTTGTGGGTCACTGTGCTTTATGTATGCATCATGGTCCATATGTCTCCAGTATGTGTCCCGGTGGGATTTTAACTTCTAACCCTGCTGTAGTAATCTGAATCTGTCATCTGCAGAAACATTTTCTGTTGCTCAGCTCAGGCTGCTGTGAAGGTCATTTACAGCTACCTGCATTTCACACTTCACCACTTACAGTTTTCTTCCTGTATAATGATTGATTCCGTGTCACTTATTTGTGTTCCTTCAAACTGTGATTGTGTTTACCTAGCATGAATAATAACCTTATTAATTCCTGGTTTCTGGTCCATTTCTGCCACAGAAGACGAGGTCTCTGAGGACTTCTTGACCACACGTTGTGAATCTGAAGCTTAATGTGTTTCAGGGTAGAAACATGTCAGTTAATTACCTTTAGAAAAAAGAGGAAATGATGGCAACCAACCAGTTGCATGAATGTACCTTATGCAGTTTTACACATTATGGTCCTTTTCTGTTTTCCTGTCCATACTAACTGTTTTAATGTGCCTGTTCAGTGAGCTTCTCAAACCACTTCAGCTCATTCACTCTAATTCAGCTCCCATAAGAGCTACGTGTGATTGTACTGGAAAGCGACCAAGTGTTAATGTACGACTGAAGGAGGCAGTAGGTGGGAAAAGAGCGTAAAAGCTCAGTCACCTTTCTCTAGTTAAATAAAGGTTAATAATTACACAGGGAAATGCTTCTCTCTGTTCATACAGTGGTTAAAACTGAGGCTCTGCAACAAAACAGACATTTATTGGGGCAAATAATCAAGTCTGTGAAATCGCTGGCAGTCTGGCAGACAGGCTCTCTTCATTCCCTGTAGGATTATACTCATCACTGGATGCAACAAAGAAAAAGAAGCGAAAGAATGGAGGTCTCGTTTTTCTGAGTCTGAGTTTGAACTGGGTCAGAGGTAGACTGAGGATGTGACATATAGACAAACGTCCGATAGTTGGATCAGAGAGTCAACAGATTGATACAGGAACCTGAATTTAATTCCTGTTTATAATGTTGTTAGCTGCTTCCAGACCTCCGAAACAACCAAACTAATCAGAGCCTTCGTGGGTTTGACTAAACTCTGGTGACGTTATCAAGCAGACACACTGGAACATATTAAACATTACAACATGATATATTGGTGGCTGGTTGCAGTATAGGTCATAAACTGAGTGTGAATACATTTAATAATAAGTTATTGATTTTTAGGTATTTCTAGATATTTTGGCTTCACTTTTGCATAGCGGTAGGAAGTAGCTAACATTAGCAATGTAGCCGTGGTATAGCATCTTACATTTTAGGTGTTTTGGTACCTACAGCCAGGTCAGCTGACTGGGGGCATGTAATGAAAGCCAGTTAATAGAGATGAAAGGAAATGACAGACAGGAAACGACATGCAACAACGGTCCTCAGCCTGATCCAACTCAGATGAAAAATTAGAAGCTAAAGTTTGCTCCCTGCTGGGTTTCACTCGGACCTCACGTCTACGTCGTCATCTGTGTGGTGACAGGACGCAGATTCTCTGGATGTTGAGCAGGTTTTAACGTGGCTCCATTTTATCAGACAGATCAGAGGCAGGAGGAGGCAGGCTGGGAAATGAGAGAGGCTGCAGGAGTCTTATCACCACACACACACACACACACTCCATCCCCACTTCACCTCCTCCTCCTTCTACACTCAACTGCACTCCAACTGCCACCACCGATGAGCCACACTGCCATCAGCATGCCGGCGGTGTGTTACGAGCGTGCACGTGTCAGAGTGTGTATCTGTGTGTGTGTGTATGCGTGAATCTGTGTGTGTGTGTTCCCATCACAGCGTGGGAATATGGCTGTAAAGATGCACCAAGGTTACATGTGACCCGCCTGCAGCAGTAAAGAATGTATTTATATGCACGGAGACGCACTAGTTAACATGCTGACATTTTCTTTTTCTTTTTGAGGCACGCTACGGTCATCGCTCCATTCATGGACACATCTGAATAATACACAAGTTTTAAAAGATTATAACAAGTTTTAGTTTGGATAAACATAAAAATATAAAACCAAAACAAACTACTTTCATGATGCTTTCTGGGTAAAATGAACCCAGTATTGTGTCTGTGATAAACTTTCACTACTAACACGAGGATAAAAGGTCCAACAAAGATTGCAGTCACGTTTTAAAGAAATCATCATGGACACGAGTCAGCGTCCTCCTGCTGCTCCCGGGTTTGTGTTAATGCAGTCGCTGCTGAACCGCACGTCGCTCTGTTTGCTCAGTAAGCAGCTCTGATTGGCTCCTTTAATTCAAACCCACGTCGTTGAGATTTTCCAGATCCAACTCCAACGCCAAAATGCAATCAGATTTAATTAAAGTAGAAAGAACAAATCGCCTTTTTTCAAAGCTGTTATTAAACATCTCAGGTCACATGTGGATGTAAATACAGAAAATCTGACTTCTATGAAGACTGAAATATATTTAAGTCAGTCAGTATTCACTCATCTGTTCCATGTTCTCCTCTCATCCCAACACAAGAAAATGTAATCAAATGAAAAATACATAATTAAAGAGGAATTTAGGATTACATGAAAGAAGATGGAAGATGTGGTTTTATTATGAAAAAAAACATAATATATACATAATCAGCTCCAACACAGATCTGTTGTTGTTTTTTTGTTATTGTTTTCATGCCATGCTTCATGTACGCCATCATTTGCTTTTCATCCACACAACAACGTTTACATCTCAGACAAGTATTAAACATATTTGCAATATTTTGAGTATTTTCAGCGTTTCCATCTATGTCCTCTGTAACTCCTTCCTCACATATTACCTGTCGTGTGTGAACACAACTATATCACAGTTTTAAATATGCTGCCTGGAAGGAAGCAGGATGTGCAGATAGGTCATATATCAACAGGCTGTATTGTCATGTAGGTATAAAGACATGTTGGGATGCCAGGTTGGATGTTGAAGCAATAGTAAGTCTTATAGTATGAAAAATGACACTAAAATAATTGTACAAACGAGCTGCGCTGCAGTGGAAACACACAGAAATCATCCTCATGTGATGGATGTTTTAAATCCTCCGTGCAAGATTAAAGCAGTCAGTGAAATGTTTTTTTACTCGGATAGGGCCGACTCTGAAAATGATCATGTTTGGGAGTAACACAGCGGTTTGAGCCTGCTGCAAATAACTGACGGTGCTGGCATCATATCTGAGAGGCAGCCTGAGGGGATGAGTCATCCAGAGGACTCGCTTTCTCTTTCTTTCCTCCTCCACCTCCTCATTCCTCCAGTCTCCCGCTTGTAATCTGCTGCACTCAGCTTGTTGCCCATTTGGCTGCTGGTTCTCGTTGTTTGGCTTCCATCTGAAGCATTAATAATCTGCAATCATGTCAGTAATAATCAGAGAATACAGAGATGTGATCAATACAGGAACATCTCTCTAATCCGGATTGAGTCAAGATGCTGAGATACAGAAAACTTTAAATACATCATAATGACCGCAATGTGACTTCACTCAAAGCCTAAATGTGGACTTTAATTTGTTAGCTTTTTGGCCCTCAGGTCGTTTTAGCTGCTGTCTCTTTAAGGCCCGCCTCCTGATAAGCCCACTCTCTGCTCTGATTGGTCAGCTCTGGGAAGCCACCCCCTTTTTTCCACATTTCCACCGCCACCGAAGGCTACGTAACAAAACAACAATCTATAGTGGCAGGATTTCAACAACCATACCAACCATTTACAGACATGTACAAGATGTCAGCCTGTCTGGTAGAAACAAAGCGTTCAGAGCCAAAGCGTCTGCCAATCTTCCCTAGTGGCCACTTGTGGTATTGTAAAGCATATTTCCTATAGGCCACCATTATAAAACTGTTGACAAGACAATAAATATAAACAAAATATATATATATATAATGAATAAAATCACTTATGGCTCTTTGTATTATGATTTTTTTGATCCATGAAGGTTTTATATGTTTATGGATGAGGCATTCAGTGCATGTGATTTATTAAAACGGGGCTGTTAGTGTTTGGTTGTATGATGATGTCGATCAACACCACCTTCACCTCCGTGTCTCATGGGTCACGGCTTTTACTACCTGGACACCCAGTCCATCAGCCGTAATACCTTTCAGGGTCTGCTGTGCCCTTCTGGTTGTTATCGTTCAGCTCAGATCAGGATCTGGTTCAGTTCTGGTGTCTCCTTTCATTTAGTCTCCATCTTTGCTTGCTTTGCTGTGTGTATCTGAGGCGATAGCTGCAACGTAGTTGAGCTTCATTTAATGTAGTGTAAATGGTAGCTTAGCTCACTACGTTAGCTGGATTTCCATCCCTGGAGCCACGCTGCTCAAGATAAAAACTGTTTGTGTTGTTTGAAAAGGCAAAAAGTGTTTTATTTAAGAGCAAGTTTATATGAACTTTGTCCCTTTGACATATTCATGCTTTCTGTTGTCTTTTCTGTCCCCTCCTCCGTGTGAACACAGCAGCAGCACTTCAGGGTCTCAGGCTGGATGCTGTCAGGTCGACGTACGGAGACGCTCACACACTGAATCACATGTCGTGTGTCTGGAGCTTCGCCAAAATCACTGACGGCGCCGAAGCTTCTTCCCCTCAGACCGCCACAGCTGACAAAACATGTCGCCTCCCAAAACGACATCAGTCTCCCCGCCTGTTGATGCCCACTGGGCTGAAAGCTTCATGCTGCCAAGTTGATGAATAAAGATTTAGTCCAAAGTTGGTTCTTATGCAACTTGTGTTTCTCAACTAAAGTTGCCTGTAATCAGCAATCAAGCAGAGGAGATGTACAGCTGATGATTGAGTTTTAAAGTTAATCACTGAAGCAGACTGTGTGAATGCTTATTAATGGGAAGCTCCACAAACGCTCCTATGGGTGCATGGTACAATCACCCTATGTGGTTGTTCAAATATGAGGACGTATTGAGTCTTTGGGAGGAGGAGTTGTGATAAATGGTTGCATTTTTCTCTTTACAATTTGCCTCTGACTGACCCATTCACACCATGTGAGGCGCTGCACACTTCGACATGAGGATCGCACCGACACACCAGCTTGTTTCTTTTCATTTTATTAAAATTTGCATTGAAAAGGTGTGAGTGGTGTTGGACTGTGGTGTGAAAAATCCTGCAGTAAAGGGTACAAGTTCAACCAATCACATCGTTCGGCTTCCAGTGAATAGAGAAGTTGACTTTCACCCTGTGGATAAATATTTTGATGTTCGTATGGATGAAATTACAGCTTTTATATGTCACCAAACCTACAGAAAACAACTTGAAAAATGTCTTTACTCGACCCAGGTGTGAAAATGTGTGTGTGTGTGTGTGTGTGTGTGTGTGTGTGTTTACAGTCGGTTATTAACAAGTCAAGGATCCCTGTGGGTGAATGATGAGTCACATCCACGTGAAGACAAATCTCGAGTGCATGTGTCTGTACGCTGCAGTGTTTAAGATCTAATAAAACATAATTATCATGTATGAGTCTGTAAGTGTGTATAGCTTCATTTGTGTGTGTGTGTGTGTGTGTGTGTGTGTGTGTGGAGGAGAAGCTAGTTAATGAGCAGCTATTTTTGACCCTCTTCAGGACAGGATGTTGTATTCGCTGCGACTACATGGCGGCGGGTGGCACACATCAAATCAACACAGACAGAAATGGACCATTAATGAGCTTTCAATGTGTCACTGTGTGTGTGTGTGTGTGTGTGTGTGTGTGTGTGTGTGTGTGTGTGTTTGTGTGTGTCTGTGTGTGTGTGTGTGTGTGTGTGTGTGTGGATAAGAAATCATAAAACCTGAGCAAATAAGAAAAGCAAAAAAGACAAGGATCCACTGCACATTCAAATTCACACAATGTTCTGGACTGAACATTTAATAACACGTTGTTATTACACTTTACATTTCTATCAGTTATAACAACATTAATAAGAAGGTTTGTTTACAAACGTTTGTATGTTTAAACACGTCCATTTAACATTTGACGCCGCCAGTCATCAGTTTAGTAGAACCAGACACACTTCAACATATCTTGTATTAACTGGGTTTAAGAAACAAGATTGATTTACTGACATACCTGACGAAGGTGCTCAACCCTAATCAATGAGTCCACATCTATCTGTGCAGTAAGAATATTACAACGAACTACAACTTCTGCTAAAAACAGTCTGAAACGTTGAAAATAAGTGTTTGGTAATATGAGTTTTATGAGTTATATGAATGAATATTTGTCTACTGTTGAATTTGTTTGTATCAGTCAGGTGTTACTTTACGTATTTGTCCTGTTTGTTGTCTTTACCTGTTGGACAAGTCAATAAAAGTTTTTAGGGTTCAGTTATTAACAGAAGTGATTTGCAGATTTTACCCTACATATAACTTAATTAATTAATTCATTTTAACAGCAACAAGCTTCTTTAATATCTTGTGATTTTAGTGATAATGACCTGACATTTAACTGGATGTCATGTTTTTAAGGTTTTAATGTTTTATAAAACCAAACGGTGAGAGGATGAGGTTGAGCACCAGCCGGCGCCGTGACTTGCCATGACGGATATTTTTTGCAGCATGGGAGCCGAAGACGCAGAGCCAGGCCGGCGTGGTCGCTGTCGTCGACCCTGGTCTATGATTAAACTGACAGTTGGGATGTTGCAGAGCGCCAAAGCACTGCTATCGAAACTGTGAACTGGCTGCTATAATTAACAGCTTCGGCTTCACGAGGAACAATGTGCCAGAGCAGCTGAGAGAGAATCAGACAGTCAGCATCGTCTCTGAGAATTAATCAGTGGCAACAGATTGTTTTTAGCTTTCCGTAGCCTCAACTCACTTTATAAAAATACATTATGCAGCACACGTGACATAAAGCCTTCATATCAGTCACTGGACATGTCTGAGAAAGGACAGAAGAACACCGGAAAACTGCTGCGAAACTTCTCCCAAAACATTGAGCTGTCCTTCAGTGGGGTCCTCGGTACTTACCGGCCACCACAGGGTTGTTTCTTCTTGGTTGAATCATTAAACTTTGCACAAGCTCACATTTGTAATGTTAATATTATCATTCATCTCAAAGTCTAGCTGAAGCTGACGGGCTTTCAGTCAGTCAGCTGTTATAAAAGTTATGAAATATGTTTCTGTCACCTGATGTTACCTCCATACTGTTTAGTGTTTACATGATTAGGTGCTAATATTAGTGATCAGGTGATTATTGGTGGAATATCAGGGTCCAGGTAAACGCAGCATAGTGGATGAGTTGTGTCTTGTTATTCAGTGAATAAATCTACACACACCGAGGTCTCACCTGTAAACATTACCTCTGCTCCTGCACACCTTTCCAAGCAGCCGTCACTGCAGAATATTAATCACTGCTTCACTTCACGATTAAACCACCGTCAGGAAGGAAATAAAAGTACAAACTGCTCTCAAACCGAGTTCTGCTTTGGTCACCTGTGCACCTGTGATGGCAGGTGTACAGTTGACTGAAGTCACTTCACAGGAGTTCTCGGAGTGAAGTGGAGCAGCCGACTATGTCCTAATGCACCTTTAATCACCGGTTATTAAATTAAAATGTGATGTGTCTGCCTCACTGGTTCATCGCCTGCCTTCATTTCCTGTCTGGAGAACAACAGGTTAAAGGTTTCCTCATGCGAGCCACGCTGGCGTCTCTGTGAGGTATTAGCTAAATGCTAATAGCAGCACAGACTGCAGTGAAGTACTTTAAAGTAATAAATTCAATTCATTCTTGAACCGTTTCTGAGTTGTTGGGATATTTCAGTCAAAGTGTTGGACTCTAATAAACTTCTAGGACTTTTACTAAAGACTCTGAATGAGTGGCAGAGGTGATGTTTCACATTTATCTGGGTCAGGACTGTCTAGACGCTCAGCTCTGGTCCTGTGTACAGAAATAGACAGTGACCTGGTACATCTGTGTCCAGATGACACGCAGATTCTTACTGGAGGTTATCATCGTTTAACATTTCTATACAAACTTTAAATATTAATGATTTAATGATAAATAAAAGCTGTAGACAAAGCTGATGAATTAGAAAAGTGTTCACGCTTTGTTGGATGGATGTGAAGGATCGGAAAGTTCCCACATCGTCTGATCGGTTATATTATTAAACTGAATTGACACAATTACATTATATCCATTAAATTTGGGGTTAATTACACTGGACGCCAGACTTTTCCTGACATGAGAAGTTATTGACATGTGTGTTTGGTTTTAGGTAATTTTTTTATTGACATATTGGAAAAAT
Source organism: Pampus argenteus (assembly GCA_036937835.1). NCBI lineage: Eukaryota > Metazoa > Chordata > Actinopteri > Scombriformes > Stromateidae > Pampus > Pampus argenteus. Next base: position 21,647,998 of record CM072875.1, read on the forward strand.
TACTATTAGAAAAATCCCAGTTTCTTAATGTGGACATTGACGTATTACAAGTCTAAAACTCATAATCGCCATAACTCCAATTACATAAATACATCCTGATTTAAATGTCTGTTTAATTAAATGACTGGAACATAAACTTAAATCTAAGTCTAAATTTCTTCGTTTTATAAGTGCTGGAATTAAACATTTCTATTTCAGTACCTGTAAACCAGGTGACAAACCCGAACAGTAAACGCCAAAGTCATTTACTCTGATTGATGCATTAGCAGAACTGATCCTGTAATTCTGTTTCACACCCCAGTTACTTCTCAGGGCCTGACAGGATAGACCTCCACCTCCTCACATCCACCACCACCACCCAGAATCACCTCATCAACACCTTCATTATCATGTGTGTGTGTGTACATGTGCAATACTGCAAGCCTTTGGTAATAACAGAAATAAATATATACTATCCATATACAGAAGAATGACGTCAGATAGACTCAATCTGACAGGAAACTAAAGAATAACCTTCAACATCGTGGTTAAAGGTTAAAGTTAGGAAAATTAATTCTGTATTACTAATATTTTGCCACTCAATCCATTATTCTGCCTGCACGTTTACCTTTAATGCTGTAACACTGTGTCGTGTGGATGCTTGATGCTGAGCCGTGTGGAGTCAGTCTTTTCTCTGCTATATGCGTCTGTTGTTGTGTAAGATTTGTGGCAGTGTGAGGAAAACCTTGGCACGCTAACAGAGGTGTTTAATCTGAATGCAGGCGGCAGAGATGACGCACTGTTGCTGCTCTGGATCTACATGAATGTATGTTCGGATAAAAAGATCACCGGGAGAGAAGAAGAAGAAGGAGGAGGATGATGAGGAGGAGGAGGAGGCGGAGGATGAGGTAAATGTACGTGATTTGCATAAACGGCTGTATGAAAGCATTTGTGACGTCTTAGTAAAAAAACACAATAAGTCATTTTTAGTGTGTGTACAAATACACATTTTCTCAGCAGGAATTAACACAGAAAGTTTTCTCTGTTGGGTCAACATCAGCTCCGGCCTGCGCTCAGCGTCTGAACCACGACAGTCTTCATGTCAGCTCCACAGGCACAAATCAACTGTGTTTGTATTTATTGATTCATTGATTTTTATTTCCGCGCCCACCGTAGTGAGTGAGTGGGAGTCCGGATCAATAACTATGAGATAAAAACACATATACAGCTGGATATCTGTGTGATTTTAAACTGCAGATTATGCTTCACGAAACATGACAGATATAAACTATATAAAGAACATAACTCAGTGGGTTCATAGCATAATAAACTTTTAAACTATTACTTAATTAAATAGATATTTGCTGTAGATGCTGTGTATCATGAATACGTCCTGTTTCCTCATGTTAGCATGTTAGCATACATTAGCTCCCAAACACATGATGCAGTTCTGTATTAATTAAAATAATTAAATTCTGTCTGGGTGTGTTTATGTGTGTGAGTGTTGAGGCTTGAAAATCATTTTTGCCTACAAAACGAGCAGCAGAGCAGAAAGCATTGCATTAGCTAAATGACCACAAATACTGATGAATTCCCGCATGCATACATATCAAAATGTGTGTGATATTTAATTGTTTTGAAACTGAAGTTATCGGCTCAGAAGTTCTCAGAAGTTAGTCACATTTTTTAATGCAGACAAATAACAAGACGGTCGAAACTTTTACTCTGATAAAAGGTTCAGAGGAGGACACGGAGTCATCAGCACACCGTCCATTTTTCACCTCGACTCTGTTGTGAAGCTGAGTGTCATCGATCAGCTGGTTCCTGCAGTGAAACCCATTCATATCTCACACCTGTGTGAAAAATAGGACCAATAAAGTTTAAATGTCTGCCGGGCTTTCACTTCTTAAAAACGAGCCGTCAAACTTCCTGCTGTAGTTGCTGCTCTGATTATGTTTTTATAAGCATTTTTTCATTAATTTTTGAGTTCTCGTTAACCTTTTGTCGGATGCACCTGCTCTCGTTCTCCTGAAACACAAATATATAAACTGACTCAGAGACTCACTTGTGACATTTTGATGTACAAAAAAAAAGAAGAAAAGGAGATTTTTTTGTTGTGTAACATTTTACATTTTACTAAATCAACAAGCAATAAAATATGTTTTTATTGTTTTTAGTAAGTAATGGTGGGTATTTTGTTTCAAAATAAAATGAGGTTATCATTGCTTGTATTTAGGATGAACATGATTACTGCTGGCCTCCGTGGCCCCCCCTAGTGGTTGGGCCTCAGAAAGCTAACTGAAGCACTGCAGCTTGCTAGCTTGTTAGCTTAGCATACCTTTCGCGATAGTGGCCTGAATCGCAGGCTTGAACTGACATCTGTGAGAGTTAGCGCTACGCTACAAGTGTCTGAACATAGACAGGTGTTGAGTTAGACATTTTTGGGAAATAGTTTCATCTGCTTTCTTGCTGCAAAACTGAAGATCGATGTCTGTTTTTTTTGCTTTGTTTTTTTTGCAAATTTAACAACGGCGAGTTTTGGCGCTCGACTGAACCCGACAACGACCCCCTCAACTCCTCCTGTGAGCCATCGATCATGCAATCAATGAAACATTATCCTCGCAGTGACCCGAGATCATCGGGGAGGCGCGTTTACATCGACTGGCACAATAACAAACCATTACAGACCATGTGACATTCACCCTCGGCCCGCTTCGGCGAGACCCAGGGGAACGCCGCAGACTGGGGCCAGTGATTGATACACACTGAGTATCGGTCTGTAACAGGGAGGAGCAGGAGCGATGAAGACGAGTTGGAGTTATCCAGCAACCTAAAGCTGTATGTCAAATGTCACGTTAATTAGAGACGCCAAAGCAAAGGAGCAAAGACCAGGAGGAAGAGGAGGTGTGATCTAATCAAGACGACCCATCAGACACTCGTCAACAGGTGTCTTTCAAACTTCACAGGTAATTAATGTTAAAGAAGGGCCTCATTACGATATAATTGATAATGTTTGAGTCTTTTCTCTTCTTGAAGGAATTGTTCCGCCTTTGGCTTTATTTTTAAGAGTGAGATGGAACAATTTATCATGTCTGTACGTTAATTAAAATCCTAAACTACGCTGTAGCGTGACACCTTCGTCCACAATTTTTCACATAGTTTCTTTGGACCTTTTTGTTTTTGGATGTCATGGTTGTCCTTCTGTCCTTCTGATGAGACAACAGGGTAAACAATAATTAGCTGTTTGGAGTTGAGCAGGTGATGTAAAGTTGGTTTTTAGAGCTTTATTATCTAAAAACAGCTGCCTGCTGCAGCCAAAAATGATGTAGAGAACCAAAACAGTAAAGTTTCAGCTTTGGTTGGACAACAGTACATGAGTTGTAATGATCTTAAAATAAAGTTTAACATTTTGGTCGATTATGTCATGAGAAATATACCGTCACCTTCTTGTTGTGTACATGTACTTTCTCCTCATGTCTAATGTGTACATGTAATGTTACTGTGTAATGAGCTGCTTTCAGTAAACTAGAAGTCATAGAACAATCCCTTCACATTCATTTAACAGTCACACAGTGATTCAGACGCTCTCCGTCACGGATGTTACCAGTGACCTTGTTATTAAAGTTGTGGAATTAATATGTTGAGAGGAACACGAGTCTTGATTGTCATGCATATGATGAATGAATCATCCACTGAGGCAGCTCTCCGGCCTGACTGATTGATTTTCAGCTGCTGAATTGATGATGATGAAGAACATCCGTTGAGAACAAACTGTGTGCCGACGTTGTTTTTAATAATATACAAACACGTATGGTCTGATATAACTTCATAAACTGTGCAGAAACAGGCGCAGCAGAAAAAAGTCACTCCAAGCTTTAGATCCTGACGGCGCATGCGTTGTATTCACCAGAAGTTTGGTGTTTGAACCGTTAACCGTTAATTGAACCGTTACAGAAGACGATCATTAAACTGTGAAACCGGAGTTATTGTTTCCAAGCTGCTCCAACTGACTCCAAAAGCCTCAGTTTTTCTCTAGAAATAGAAAGTCAATCTTTTTTTTTCTTCAATGAGTCATTATGGTCTCAATCTCTAAATTAAGGCCTCTGATAAGTGTGCTGGTGGTAATTATTGCTTCGTTAACACGGTTTGAAGACTTTAATGTCTCCTGTGTGGACGTTGATTGACAGCTGTGATTTGGCCAAATGGATCAAATTCTGATAATGAAACGAGTCATTTTGTTTCGAACCTCAGGAGGAAATGATTTTTGGGCCCATGTCGGAGCTGGATGTTGTGATTCGTTAGCATTAAAACCCAGACACCAGAATTAAATCACACGGAGAACAGATTGCAGCAGTTCAAAAGATGGACATGTCTCGAGGAGTTTCAGGAGGAACTTTAAAACGCTGCCTCTCGCCGTCCCAGACATCAGAGATGAATCACGGAGAACAAAAAGTCAAACACAGACGTCGCTCGTGGAGTTTGGAACGAAGTGGATCCGTGCCGTAATTAAGACAAGAAACCGATGGCCTTCAGTGGAAACCGTTCGAGCCATTATTACACATTTTATTTCCAAACTTACAAAGTAGTGAGAAATAAGACATGTTCATGGTCTCGTCACAGTGTTATTGAACATGTAGTGGAGTAAAAAATACAATATTTCACTCTTAAATTGAACTAAAGTAGAAGTATCAAACTGCAGAAAATATAAAAACCAAGTAAGTACCTCAAAACTGTACTTAAGTACAGTAGAGTCAGTAAATGTACAGTGAACCATATAAAACCTGCTGTGTGTAGTTCAGTTTCACCTCTAAACTTTTCACCTGGTTTTAAATGAATAACTCTTCAAAACTTTCACACCTGCTGCACGGCAACACTGATGCAGCTGCAGCCAACATGTAATAATTGTTAATGCTGAAATGAATTGAGGGATTACTGCTTATTCACAATGCAGAGGCCAGATAACGTGGGTATACTTAGACATATACTTGGTTAAAAAAAATGAAAATTACAGGCTGGCTTTTCTAGTTTTTACAGATATTACAGAGTAAACTTCTCCTAAAATAGAGATATGATGTTATGACATCAATCTCTTCCTATTCTAGCTGCAAAAAAACAATCAGAGAAGAGATTGGAGATTTGCTAATGACAGAAGGATTTGGAGGCTTTTAGCAGAATTGCAGCGGCACAAGGTCATGAAGAGCAGGAAGAGCTTCAGTTTGCTCCAGTGGTCTTCACCGACCGGAAATCAGGTCAGCAACCAACCGACAGGAAGTCACCCGCCCGTCTTTACACTGGTCTGATGGTGACGACGTACTGGGACTAAATTTAACGTACTGTGTGCTGAATTCAACGACACACAACCAATAACATATAACGGACGGGACACTACAGCGACTCACTGTCGCCTCTTGAGGTACAAAGCGGTATTACACAACAGGACTGGTCGAGGCTAGCTGGTTAGCATGCTAGTTTCAGTAGACAAAAACAAAATATCTAGTGGTGTTACAGGGAGTTTCTTGCTGTATTTCCACCTGAGCAACCAGACTCCAAAAAACAATCCTGTAAAAACTTTACATTTTACACTTCTAATGTTGTTTATGTTGTGTGTTTGTAGGCTATTAAATACAGTGGCTGGTTTGGTTTGATCGTCCTCTGAGCCAAATCAGTTGTAGTTTATGCCTTCTCAGCCTCAGACTCTGCAGCCCTCCACATCTTTTGTTCACTGACATTTCCTCAAGAGCAGATTTATTGGCCCACATAATTAAAACGGCTGGCTTCACAGGCTGCAGCTTCTCTACCTGCTTCCCCGTAAACACTGTCAGAAATGTGACGGATGGCACACGAGAACGTGACACCGAGGCCGAAAACAAAACATCTGCACTGTAAATCTCTGCAACAGCATCAGAGCGTCAGCAGGCTGCTGTACACACATCACGTGGCTGATCTGCATCGATGAATGAGGCGTATACGAGAGCGAGACTATAACACACACGGCAGATTTACTGCTGGGAAACAGATATAGTTTCTCTGTACACAACATTAATCTCATTTTGCAGAGCGTACATGATTTTAATCTCACTTTGCAGATAGCATGTGTGTCTTTAATCCATCTTTAATACTCGAGCCTGGTGGAAACGGGCATATATATATATATATAGTAGCTGGGGATCAAATTTTCCTAAAGTGCAGGATTTGATGTGACTCTCCTCTTTAATGTGAACAGATACGGTTTTCCCACAGAGGAAGTATGTGGCCTGGATCAACAGTTACTATACATTCAAGCACAGAAAAACTCTAATCAGGACGTTTTGAAGTGTTGATGGACAGCTCGTCTCCGTGTTTGTTACTGGTGCCTGAAACATGGAGGAGCTGAGGTGGGATGAGCGACCAACATGACTAACTGTGAGTGTCAATGAAGGCAGACTCTAAAATTAGCTCCATTTTCCTCATAGACAGTGTTATGTGACTCCCAGTTGGATCAGCATTAAACGCTCCTGGTTGAAGGTCCAAGACCGAGTATATAAAAACTTTAAGGGACAAATTAAATCTATAGATTCGTGTGCACGGACATTCAAACTAACGTAATTCAGTTAGACACTCGGAAACCATTACAAATCCACCCAAAAAATAATGATATTTTATGATGTGACAACACTGGTTCGGTTAGGTTTAGGTATAAAGAAACACTTAAATAAATGAGATGCGTCCATTAAAGCTGGGCTCAGACATCAGGTCGATCTATCGCTGATTCGCCAACTGCTGCCCTGATAACTTCAACCATGTTTGAAAAGTCAAAACGTCATTACTCTCCGAGTGGGACCAAAATAGCCAATGAAAGAGAAACGTATACAAAGAGCCAGACTGCTTTTGTTTTTCCTCTCTGACTAAAGCAACCACGTCAGTCTCCCTCTGATCTCATGGGAAATCACTTGAGGAGGTGCAATGCTCCCTCCGGCAAGATAATCCTAATAATATCATGTAGTGTCTGATGCACCGTTATTTTCTAAATCTTGTAATGTGTGCATGTTTGAGATTAGAGAGAAGTTTATGTGCATGATGCAACCTTTCCTGTAGTCTGAGCCCCTCTTAAAGCTGAACGTAAATCCCACATTTGTGTATCTTGTCTATCAGCGACAGTCTCAGTCTGTTTGTGCTGCTCATCATTTGAGGAAGCAGAAACTCTCGTATGTTTGACAGATGATTCAGTTCTCGTTTCAGCAGTAAAGATGTCATTTTTCACTTGTTTTCACTCATTGTAAATTTATTACACAAGCCATAAGTTGTTTTATGCGTCACACAACCACTAAAATGTCTAGAACAGCTGTACTATTAAACAATTTTATCTCTATTTAAACTAGCAGAGGGCTGACTGGACTTTTAGTAGAGTTTCTTTTATATTTACGGGTGATTTCTGGGTTTCTTCCACAGATCCATCTGTTCCAGATTGACAAACTAATTTGTGAATCTCGCTTGAGAAAAACAGAATTGGCCACTTGTAGTTGCAGGTTGACAATCCTCCAACCTTTCTAGCTTTGACTCCCATCCACAGCAACACAGAGATCCTGTGGAGGAGATTCATGGAGGATTGGTGCCAGAATTTAAACACAAAGTGTTTGCTTTTTTTATGTACACGCCGAGTCCTTAATTATTTGCTCCAGAAGCCCTTCTTCCCACTTCATCTTCATGCAGCCTGTCGCCTTCATCTGTTTGACAATCAGCCACCTGCTCGCTGGCTCCGACACAGTTTGAGTCCAACCAGAACAAAATGTATGTGGACAGATTCGTACGGTTCGCTGGAGACGACGGCAGAAATACGAGTGAGCTGCAGGAAAAAACAAGAACATCAGGTTCATATCACAGCTTTTACATCACTGCCAACACTGAAGAAGAAAATAATCTATTTTTAAGATTTAACACATTTTGTTGCCGTGTTGGACGCGATCACACGACGGACATAGTGGAGATTGAACTTGTGACCTCATGGTTGCAGGTTTGTCCATCTATCAACACAATAAACGACAGTAAATGAACCGAAATGATATTGATTTTTACTTAAACACGTTGTTGTTATGTTTATAGTTGAAGTTAATGAAACAGTGTTGGTGAACGTTTAAAGTTACGTTAACGTTTCTCACCTTTTAAAAAGATTTAAAAATAAAATTAAAAGATGAATATACGTCACACTGAGTTTTATTTAGCCAGCTTAGCATTTTCTTACTTGCTGCGGGTTCGATGAGAAGATTAGCTGTAGGGTACATATGTAGTAACTGTTTAGCTTGGTTAGCTTAGCATAAAGGCTGGAAACAGTTAGCCTGGCTCTGTCAACAGGTAACAAAAGCAGCCTACCTGTAGCTTTCTAATTAACGTCTGTGTGTTAATTTGCCTTTGTACAGGAAATGATCCAGTGGAGCCTCCAGGAAATACTGATTTATTTATCAGTTAAAGACTAAGCTGAGTAAAAGTACTGCGTGAACAGAGTTTTAAAGTAACTACTAACGAGACGACGAGTAACAGCAGCTTTTTTGACGGAAACCTCAGATGCAGTTTTTTTTTCTGTAAGGTAAAAGCTTCCCGGACGAATCTAATCACAGACTTAACTGTTCCACTTCTGTTCCTGCTCCCCTTTGGTTTAATTGGCAGACAGCCGACAACCTGAACAACTGGACTCGCCACACGTCAATCAAAGCAGCAGGACTCAAAAAAGAGAAACGAGGTCGATGAAAGAAAAGAGCTTTTAGATGTTGGGAACTTTGAAAGCTTGATAATGGCTCTTCTGTGTAAAGCGAACGTCAGACAAAGTGCTGGGAGAGTGTTGGGTTTCAAAATCGCTTCACCGAAATAGAATAAGAGGCGCTCGTTTCCCGTTTTCCAACATGTCCCGTTGCTTTACTTTAATAATCTTCAGGTAGACGCTCACACATCTTCAGCTTCCTTTAAAACAGAGATTCAACACACACGGCAGGACTCAGACTGATAAAGATAAAGATAAATTCATGGATTATAACTTTTCTGGTTTGTTCTTAACTCAAGTCTTGAAGAAAAATAAACCAAAAAATCAGTATCAATCAGATTACTCAGTAATATTTTATTGATCTTTATTGATTATGCTCACTTTTGTTTTTAATGGCTTTTAGCTGATCTTTAATGCAAAAGTAAATTATTTATTAAATGTCATTAAAGCCACTACTTACTTAACTTATTAGAAAGTGATGTTTAAGATTATGCACATGATGCATAATTTTCAGAAACTATAAGATGGCATCAAAACATAAAGGCAACAAATTCTCATAACTAAATGTGTCAATTAAATGAAGAAACTTGTCTTCGTTAAATAGTTTCACATGAAGTGACTCTAATCTGTTTCTAACATGTGAACCCAGCATGTGATTATATTACCGTCTTCCCCTGTGGAGCTATAATGGCTAATGATGCTGCTCCACACACACACACACACACACACACACACACACACACATCAGTCTGCTTCGTTTTCCTTCGTCGTTTAGAGGACACCAGCAGCTCCCTCAGGTGCTTGTTAAAACGCAGCCGCAGAGGTCAAGACAACCTGAGTAATCTGCCCTGACTCTCTGTGACGTGTCAACGTTTACGTCCTGATGTTCTCCATCCAGGTGATCCTCCGCAGGGCAGGTGTACCGTCTGCTCCCGCCCCAGGACTGAGGTCAGGAAGCGTCCTAAACACACAGAAACACAGAGAGGTCTGCAGAGGTGTGAGCATCCCTGATCTCCATGAGTCTTTTCAGAGACGTTTCCAGGTGTTGAGTCAGAGTGACTGAACTGGCTTGTGATTGGCTGACATCCCCTGAAAAAGTCCCTCAGTGTCATATAAAGGCAAAGGACATAGACCTACAGTGGTCAAAACATGTGGGTCTTATTTCTTTCCTCGCTGTTACATTTTCTTATGTTTGAAGTTGATAAATTGTTTGAGTCAAAACACGTCGGCGTCATCAGTTCTTCACTGATCAATCACAAACTTTTCAATGGATTAATATCCTGTTACAGCTGTTTTAATTGTAGTTGTACTCACCCAAAGTGATTAATGCTCGCTTCTCAATACGTTTCCTACATTTATTTGCTGCCTTTTATCAACTGAATCTGATTGGTACGTCCCATTTCCCTTTATTCCCTTCACCTGTGACGTCTGTTTCTAACATCACGGTTGGATCAGCTGTCAGTGCCGTCGGTGCTGCAGTATTTGCTGCCCCAAGTGGCCAATATATGTGTAATTTTCACTCTTGGCATTATTAGCAGGTTTACTCAAACTTCTCTGACAGTAACTGGAAGCACATCGCGACCGTCAGCGTCGTACTTTATGGAAACTGCAGGATGTGATCACACAGATTTTATGGTGATTAATAAGACACCAATCAATCAATATGAAAGAACAGAAAGTCAACACAGCTACAGGACAGAAAAAAGAACAACAAACATTTGCACAACTGCATTCATTTTACAGCCGACTCTGTAAAGATTAGGACAGTGTTATTCACAGATATGCAGGATATGCACTAATGCAGGTTAAAACAGAAAAACACAGCGATGAGACGGATTCAAACCTGATTCTGACCATCGATCAATTTAAATACTGTGACGTCAAGTGTCTCACTTATTCAGCCTTTTATGCTCATTAAAAGCTAAAAGCCAATTAATCTCCACATTTCCAGAGACAAGACACTCCTCCTTCTCACCTGAGAGGTCAAAGGTCATTATTCCTCTGAACAGTCTGGATATCAGCAGGCCGACAGCAGCTTGTCTCTCTTTTTCTTTTTCTTTTTTTCCTCTCGTTCATTTCCGCCTTAAAACCGGCGGGTTGGAGGGCTGCTGGGTAATTTAAAAGCTAATGAGAGAAAATTAAAATGACACAGTGTTTCATTGGAAAGACGTCCCTCTTTGATCGAGTGGCCCAATTAAAAGTAAGAAAGATAAAGAGACCCGAGGGGATCTCGCTCTTTGTTCGCTTTCGACAGGTGAATTAAGGTGCGGCTCAGTTTGAACTGAGGACCGAAACATTGAGCTGCCACTTAAATTAGATCCAGCGGACTGTTGAAAAGGAAAAAGCATCGAGCTGAGCGGGATGAGAGCACCTCGGTGTAGTTTGAGTTAAATACGGCGGTGAAACAGTCCAGCGCCTCTTCTTCTTCTGTTATATTGAAGGTTTGATGTTGGCTTTTTAAAAACTTTATTATTTAAATTGTTTTTAATCTTGCTAATTGCTTATTTTAAGGGGTCAATAGCCATAAATGTTGACAACCGCTGTTTTAAAAGCTGTTTCGATCAGTTTGTACGTAACAGCAGGAGTTAAATGAGCAACAACCGCTCAATGCAGTACAATGATTTCTGTGGGTTATTACTCATTATTAAAGAACAGAAGAAAAAGGTGAAAATGTCAACGTCAGTCCAGGAAATGGGTTATTTTCTGGGGTTGAAGGATTCAGAATCACAAACGTCAGAACACATAACGAAAATAATAAAGAGCTTTATGAAACTTTAAACATAACTGAAGAATATCTCCCTCAAAACTATGAAGAGCAGCGACATATTTTACATTTTAAGGTCACGCTTGTAAACAGGGATCTCGGTTAAGAAGCTTAACGGCAGCACGAGTATCATTCTCTGGAGTTTTATTAAGCAAACGGATCATCAGCTTACAGAGACAAGACTTTAGAAAATCTAATGGAAAATGGTGCAGGAAGGGAGGGAGGGCTGGAGCGCCATCACGATGGTATATACATACATGATTACAGTACAAGACTGTAATAAAGTTTATATATCACATGATCCTCAAATTAATGAGAAAATATTGTTGTTTAATGTTTTTGGTTTATTAACATTTAGGTGACATTAATTAATCTTAATCACTCAGGACTCAGGATGTGAAAAATACGTCAACATTTCTAGAAGACATGAGCCGATCTACGAGTATTATGTGTGTAATGAACATCGACGCCTGAAGCTTGCAACAGAAACTGTGTGTAATGTGCAGCGTGCTTCATTGGAAAGTTGATTATAGCAGGTATTGATCGGCTAACTGGGAACAAAAGAGTTTAGTGATGAATAATTGAGTCGCTGCTCTCGTGTTTCTCGTTGTTTATGAAGGCTGCGGCTGATCATTGGCTGATCTGAAGGCAGGACAGAGCTGTAACCTTGGCGTTTTATCTCTGTGGAAACACACACACACACACACACACACACGCACACACACACACACAAACACAAACACTCTATATTTATATCCACATTAATTAAACGTATTTTATTTTATTTATAACTTATGAATGCTTTAGTTTCTGGGCAGCTGACTGGATTTCTAGTTGTCTTTGAACGCACCACAACCACCAGTGGCCACTAGTTGCACACAAAAACACATCTCCACAGTACAACAAAGCTTTGACACAAACAAACACACAAACAAACAAACAAACAAACAAACAAGGTAGATTTTCGACAGCAGATTTTCACTTGCAACAGAAATCTTTGTTTCCAGCTGAAAAATTGAAACTTAAACAGAGAAAATTGAAAACTGATTTTAACGTAAAGTGAACTTTTACATTTACAGTGTTTGTTTTGTACCTGGATGATTGAAAACTATATTTACTAATATAATTAAATAGATTTAACATCACACTTCTGTTACATTGTCATTATCTTTAATGTGTGTCATTATCTTTTAATGTTCAAGGCAGAGAAGCAGCAGTGATAAAAAGCACCTTTATAGTGACGATGAACATCCTAAACCCAGAATACGGACCTTTAAAACCTCCAAGCAGGAGCCAAAATCAATTAGAAACAGTGAAAATATGTTGAGCCTGTAGCCCAGAAACGTCTCGTTATTTGGGACAAACAGCAGGAGAGTCTGGACGGACGATTCAAGTGTTAAATAATGAGCATCAACCAAACACCTAAACAAACATGAAATGTGATTTTTAATGAAAGAAAAAAAGACATAACAACATATCTGGATGCAACTAAGAAAACATTTGTACATAAAGGAAACAGTTATATATTATATATCTGGTTAAATATACACAGGATCACAATCATCAGACACACGACTGAAAACAATCACTAATATTCTGAAGAAGCAGCAACACAAGTTAATTTGAAGCTTTTCATGTAACTCACAGCTGGAATAAATCTAATGAGACGATGCTCGATCACGTCCGGGGCTTTAAGGGCGGCGGCAGCATGAACATACTATATCTCTACTTAATGAGTTGTCTGATTTAAAAAGAGAAATAAGCTCTGTTTTGGTGCTAAAATCCTCAACGTGAGTTTTGTGTCACTAAATATTTATAATGCTGCACTGTGTTCATGTTCAGGCGTGGATGAGGTGGAAACATCAGACTGTAACCTGGAGAAGACGGTATCATCCGCATAAATATGGACATCACACTGCAGAGCCAGAAAATAAATGTTGGTCGTCGGTGGAAAACCGGAGATATGATGTGAACCAGCTGTAAGAAGAAGCAGCTGATTTCACCAAATGTTGTCAAAAGAGCTGAAACTGGATGAGTTTGAATGGACGAAAAAGACCAAAGAAACAACAATAACTGAACGCTGCCACACAGCCGGAGACAGAGACAGACAAACAGAGACAGACAAACAGAGACGGAGAAACAGAGACAGACAAACAGAGACGGACAAACAGAGACAGACGAACAGAGACAGACAAACAGAGACGGAGACACAGAGACGGAGAAACAGAGACAGACGAACAGAGACGGACGGACAGAGACGGACGGACAGAGACGGACAAACAGAGACAGACAAACAGAGACGGAGAAACAGAGACGGACAAACAGAGACGGACAAACAGAGACAGACGAACAGAGACGGACGAACAGAGACAGACAAACAGAGACGGAGACACAGAGACAGACGAACAGAGACGGACGGACAGAGACGGACGGACAGAGACGGACAAACAGAGACAGACAAACAGAGACGGAGAAACAGAGACGGACAAACAGAGACAGACGAACAGAGACAGACAAACAGAGACGGAGACACAGAGACGGAGAAACAGAGACAGACGAACAGAGACGGACAAACAGAGACAGACGAACAGAGACGGACGAACAGAGACAGACAAACAGAGACGGAGACACAGAGACGGAGAAACAGAGACAGACGAACAGAGACGGACGGACAGAGACGGACGGACAGAGACGGACAAACAGAGACAGACAAACAGAGACGGAGAAACAGAGACGGACAAACAGAGACAGACGAACAGAGACGGACGAACAGAGACGGAGAAACAGAGACGGAGAAACAGAGACGGAGACACAGAGACGGAGAAACAGAGACGGAGAAACAGAGATGGACGAACAGAGACGGAGAAACAGAGACACACACACACACACACGCCTTCACATCAACGATGACACACACGGCAGCGTACAGGCATGTATACGGTGGCTTATGCTCCATAATCGTCTTTCTCACTCATTCTGTTGCTCACCTGAAAAACATATGGAGGAGATTTGCTGAACGCTGATAATACTGATGCAGGAGTGTGTGTGTGTGTGTGTGTGTGTGTGTGTGTGTGTGTAAATGGCAGCAGAGGAGACAATCTGCTCCTCTTTGTGTGTTTTCTCTTCGTTGAGGCTCCAGCAGAGCCACAGAAAGATTATCAACATCTAACAGTTCAGAGGTCAAAGGTCAAAGTGTGTGTGATGACACAGCAGCTGATCTGCTAGATGGAGACGGAGTCAAGGAAACACGCCAAGGAAACACGCCAAGGTTTTTGAGTCAAGCTAAACTGTATATGATCAATGAATTCAAATAGTGAGAGAGAGAATGGACACGCTCTCCTCTCTACTAATAAATAAAGTACGTAAGAAGTGGAATAACAGGGTGTCTGCAGGTTTTAAGTGTGATTTTATAAATATTAGGCCTCAGTATATTTTGGTGGTGCTGTTGGGCCTGGAGGGACTTTCTGCCTTCATTTCTACTGGCTGCGTCCTGATTGTCACCTGCAGAAGTCAAGGTGGCGTCAGGAGCGGCGCTTGGTGACGCAGTAAATCCTCCGTAGACGAGACATCGCTCGGCTCCGACCTTCACGTGGCGCCTGAATTGAGACACAACACAAACAAAACATGAACCGACAATTATCCTTTAATTTACAGCTTTAAGGCAGCAGGAAAAGTTTGCACAAAATAACTAAAATCAGTCAAATCATTTTCATGTAAAACACATTTTCATTAAAACTGTGTCGTTGTTCCTTAAAGAAAGCAACGTTTTGTCTCTAATTGTGGAAGCAGAAGTGGGATCTAAATGTGTAAAACAGGGAAGTCAGGAGGTGTCTGGATTAACAGCGAGTAGCAAGAAACAAGTCCTCCTTAAAAATGACAGCAGCTGTTTGGAGGCAGTTAATCTGAGAAAGGTCGAACACGAGGCCGGTGCATCTGTTAGTGTGTGATAAGATTCAAAACAACACGATTCATATTTATAGTCTTGATGTGAGTGTATGAAGCATGTAGAGGTCCATATTCAGAAGACATGACCTTGACAAACATGTTTTCATCAATTGAAAACCTTCAGAGTTCTCAAACTTCACATAAATCACATTTATCTACCTGCTCTGTCGAAATCAAATCTCATCTGTCTTTATTCTGCATCAGTGGAGTTTTAATTACAGATTTCATCAAGTGTGAAGTAAATAAAAGGAGACGCTGATTGACCGGCTATGACAGCGGATAGCTTTTAAATGTGTGTGGGCGATATTAAAATAACCGGACAGTGAATAAAAACCACAATAGAGTCAACATAGAGTATAATTATCACGCCGTAGAAGATTATAAAATCTACTGGGTGAAAAGACGAGAAAGTGAGCTGTGAGTTTGTGTAGTTGACGTGTGGAGGAGCTTCAGACAGACACAGAAAGTGGTGTCAAATATTATTTAAAGTTTTTTTTATTTGTCTTTAAACCTGCATCTAATAAGCCTTTTTCTTTTTTTTTTTTAAATTAGGACGTGTCCAACCTCTGTAATGTTGCCTGGACTGTTAATTAGCCGTCTTTGTATTCATTGAATCAGGAGCAGGCAGCAGTCGGGCCACTGATTGCACTTTGTGATGTCCGTTTGTTGGAAACGAACATGGACATAAATGTCTCTGAGCGCCTCTGAAAAGGGATCATATGCCCTCTTTTGAAGATAAGAAGCCCTTCTGTGGCACATGCACACCATTAGCCTGGCACAATGCAGCGCCCGAGGCCGAGCGCTCGTCCTATACATGTGAAATGAGTGTGATGGGCATGAATTAGATGTTATAGTCTATTTGTCCTCCAGCTTTCCTACAACAGATACAAGACAGCAGCTGCTTAAAGGGCCGTGCCGCTGTCTCTTAATGCCATTGCTCATTAACTGTAAATCAGAAATGTACAGTTTTAGATTACTAAAAGTAGACTGTTGCAAATCTGGCTCATAAAGGCAGGCAGAGGCTCTCCTGATCGTCCCTCGATCAGGGAGATTGAGTCATTGATTTTCTGATATACAACAACATTCAATAACTAACCAAACTGCAGATGAGAGTCTCATCAAACTCTGCAGGATAACAAGTATCAGACCACATTTAATGCGATTTAAAGCTTTTGAAAGACCTTTGTCAATAGATTGCAAGGCCATAGCTATGTCCTGGGGACAGTATGTGTGACAGTACAGATGCAGAATATCACTCATTTGAAAAAAAATGTCAGTAGAAATTATTTGTGACTTCATTTTTTGCCAGTAGTAGCATAAACACTTGAGTTCAGTGTTGTATTTTTGTGCTTTCAGAGAGATTATGTACCGACACGGTGTCACAGAGAGCGGTTTAACACAGGTTCACACACCACAATAAGGCCGCTGAGAGGTAAAGTGGTTGTGCAGCTGCTCGTGAAAAGCAGGAGGAGGAGATCCTGTTAGTCTCTGCTTCGGATGATGAGCTCAAATCACAGAAGGGAGAACAAACAACTCTGGCGGCTGCGTCCAAAGCCGCGATCTGAGCTTGAAGCATGTCGGCCCTTCATCTGCATCTCAATGAGGAATTTGATCACAGCTCAGCGCTCAGAAAGCCGCAGCTTTCAGATATGAAAATACAAATTGAAGCTGGAGGAGGAAGTGCATTCTTTCTCCTCTGAAGTTTGGGTTGTTTTTTCCAGCTGACTATGGAGGCATTAATACTGTAAAAATATCTATAAATGTCTATTAGGAAACAGCTGTCATGTCGTCAAGCAGAATTTTGGTGCAACTTAGTGGGAGCGACTCAAACGCATCCTCCTACTGCATGAAGAAGGACCGAAACACCATCACATCACTAACTTCAGGTGATCGAGAATTGATTTGTTACTGATGGAGCAGCTTTTAAGCTCTGAGTTAGTAGGATCTTCAGGAGCGAGATATGGAAGAACTGCAGGAAAGTGATGTGATTCTTAAACAACACCCTCTCTCTGCACCAGCCATCGCAGCAGGGAGTCGATGAGTCATCCCTGTACCTTTTATACGGGCGGTGCATCAATCACCTGCTCCTGATGGGAGCAGATGGCGCGTGGCGGCTCAACCAGCATGGAGACGGGTGTGTGTGTGTGTGTGTGTGTGTGTGTGTTGGGGCTGAGAGAGAACAGGATGAAGACTGATGCAAACATCAGCGGCGAGGCCACGAACGGGAGCGATCAGTGTTCACCGTTGAACCGGCGCCACAGAACCAGCTGCAGGTGCAACAACAGAAGAAGAAAGACAAGTAGAAGAAGAGGTTGTCTTGGCGACCCAGGACAGGTTGTTTACAGCGGGATTGGTACTCTACTGTAGGTGTGTGTGTGTGTGTGAGCAGAGTGTGTGTGTGAGAGCAGAGCACAGCTGGATGTCTGCACATGTTTAAAGGGCATGGCCGTGATTTTCTATATTTTTCTCACATTTTGATAACACGTAAATATATATATATATATTTACGTGTTATCAAAATGTGATATATATATATATATATATATATATATATATGTCTTTGACAACCAGAGTCAGATTTGTTCACTTCCTGTAGGTCTGCAAGGCAGAGGCCACTGAGCATGTGCAGGAACATTGTTTTTAACTTTATGTCCTGTATGTACTTCATACATATCTCTTCATGCTAAGTATAGTAAGTATGTATGTAAGTTCATTTAAAGTGTATAATACACATAGCAAATACATAAAAACAATACATGAACACACAGAAACAAATTATTTTTCACCCCTCCAGCTCTCATCTTCATCCTTTTTTTATTTCTTTTTTTACAGACAGAGCTTTCAGGGCCTCAGGTGAGACAAAATAAAATAATAACAGGAAGTCGTGTCACAGGCTGATTGAAGCTCTGGGAGGAGAGAAACCTTCACATGTGGCATATTTCCACTCATATGTTGGCTTGTTTTCACTATAATGAGTTTATAATATTGAAGTGACCTTGTAATCATGCAGCTATTCCACTGATGGAGTTTCCCTTATTTGTTCCTCTGGCAAACAGACAATATCAGCGATGCTCCTGCAGTGCTGATGACAGAAGAGGTTTACAGTGTGGAAAATCACACAATTAAGCATTATAACTTCATAAAGTTCAATTGCATGAATGTTGAATAAGAAAATGAATTATGGAGTTGTATTTGATCCAAATCTTGGGTACAGTGTGAAAACATTTAAAAAATATTGGATCTGAAGTCAATAAAGAAACCAGCTGACGATGTGGGAAATACATTTTCTCTTATTGTAGTTTCATTTTCTCTTCATTTCCTCTTCTTCATGTTTCTCTTTCAGTTGAAGTTACATCCTTACAGCGTCAGTGGAAAACAAAGCATCTTGCATATTTGACCCTGCTAGACGAGATACCCTGAAAATACCCCAGAAAGTATCAGTAACAGGGTCCCTAATATAAATATAATCATATGCAAACTGTATGAATACACGTTCTGTCAGTGTGGTGTAGATTTTCTGTCTCTCACACTCCAACAGTCCCAATTGTTCCATGTTTCTGCCTGAGTCCGCTGCACACTGAAGAAACGTCTGATCTTTTTAAAGCAGGCATCACTTCAAATGCAATCTATCAATCTCCCTTCACTTTCAAGAGCGCAGAGCACTCGAAGCATCGTGATACTTTCCCTGCATGAGGAGCTTCTGTTTCCCTCAAATCCATTCATACATGTCAGAGCTTCAGAATATGAGATGGAGAACATGAACACGCTTGTTAAAAAACATGGAAAACAGACTTTCTCTTCTTTTTTAACAAGACATTTGTGTTTCTATAATAATACCAGGAGGGATTTCTAAATGCAGGACTGGAGATGTAGTGATCCACTTCTGAATGTCATCGCCAAAGTCGTGGGACCTTATTTAAAAATATATATATGTACAGTAGTAAACATTGAGATTTTTTGATCCAAAAGTTATTTTAAAAAAAAATCCAAATTAAGGTCCTAAAGCAAGTTTTGGGACTTTGACCATGTTTAATATTTGACATCAGAACAATATAAAGATGACAGAAAAATCCCAAAAAGCAAAATATGTCTGTGTCTCTTCATATTTACAGGAGGAATCTTATTGATGGAAAGGTGTCTGTGATTTTGGACGATTTGTGACGTTGTGTACAGCTAGCGTCCAATGAGCACTGACAACACCTGAGCAACACTCTTTATGCCAGGTCGTACTTCCATCTGTCACCTATCTTGTCTGTTATTTCGGACCCTGTCGTCACTCAGCTCAGGTGTCATCTGAGGTTAACTCTGAGCGACAACACGCGTGCTAACATGCTAACACCTTTTTATTTCATTATCACCTCATCTCCACCTGTCTGGTTTATTCATTTAAAATAAATACCTTCATATAATAAGCATCATGCCCAGATGTGCACTTCATCTTGAGGGTATATATAAGAGTGGTTTTAATTATAGTACAGGTGATACTGTTGAGCTAAGCAGACACTTTTTAAATGTGAATTGTGCAGGCATGATGGAGGTAGATATACTGTGTATCTGTCACTCTAATATGTTTATTAATTTATGCAGGATGTGTTCATCAACATGCATGTCAATTGTTGCACTTACTAGTTTGAAGACATATAAAATTAATAATAATAAATGATTAAATGTATATTAAATTCTCTCTAACATCACAATACTTTTTTTCTGAGAGGACAAACATTATCGTCCCTCAGTCTGACACACACTGCAGTCCAAATTGATTCAAATGTATTGATCTGTTGGTGCATTCAAGGCCTCAGACTGACAAAGTTGAGCTCAGCAGACGTCGATTTCAGTCCAAACTGAGTCAGACTTCTTATTCTGAAAACCACCAGACTGTCCGACCATCCAACTGCTCTGTACAAAGGCTGCCTATGGCGCAGGGCCATGTGTGTGTGTGTGTGTGTGTGTGTGTGTGTGTGTGAGGACAGGGGCTTACAAGTGTGCATACACAGCGCTCACACAGGGAACCTATTTCCAAATGTCAAGTGTTTGTGAAATAAATGTCAACTAGCTCAGGGATGAGAAATCAAAGGGCTCCTTAACTGCAGCCAATATGACGTAAATAAGGAAACATCTGGGCTGACAATAAGAAAAAGAAAGGAATCGATTGTTGTTTCCACAACTCTGACATGTCCAAAAACAAGAAACTAAATCTAATGAGGCATGTGAAAGAGAGCAGGCGTGTTCTCAGACTCAATGCAGGATGCTGGGAGTCCTTTATGACACGTCTGATGCTGCTTTTATTATTCAAGATTCAGACGGAGAATCTCTGCTGGCATCAAATAACCAAGATACCTTAAAATATATGATTCTGTCTCTATGAAAACAGCAGAATAATAAAAAAATAATATACAGTTTATATTCTTATACATGTGTCATCATTTTTTAAACTGCATTTATCCAACTACTTGCAGGATTTGATAAAGATAATAGATAAAACAATAATCTTAGTCTCTTAGCCCGAAAAGCACTTTCAAAGCCTTCTGGGAGTTGTAGTAATCATCTTATTGGAGGTCAAATGTTGTTCAGTCGTAGTTTAAAATATGGTCATAAAACCCCCAAAACAAACCTCATATTCAGAAAATGTTTGTTTGATGATGACCTTTATTTACAAGATATTATATGTTATAAGATACAAGAAGTCACATAAAATTCAATTGTTCAGTTTTTCAGGCTTTCAGTTAGATCTGTGTGATGTTGAGTGTGACACGCTGTGAGAGTCCAGCAGCTCAACTCTGCCCCCGGAGGAAAGAAATATGGCAACTGTACATCTATCTGCATGTCTTTCTGTCTATAAATACATGTAAAGCTTATAAAGCATCAAAGTCATGACCAGTTTCTAGTTTGCTGAAGCTCTCTCATAAAGCCTCTTTCAGTACAACCTCATGATAACAGTAATAAACCCTCAGATACTATAAGTAGTTGGTAACTCCTGAACCTTTGGGACCCAAGAGTCTCATGCACCATGTGAGGCTGCGTTTACATTACAGGCCTCCAAGCTCAACACAGCCAATGCTGTTTGTGTTGACGGCGTCAAGCTCCTAAACTGCCACCTATGTGCATATATTCATAGAATAGATGAATGAAGTTTGGTTTGAATAGAAGCTTCTCTCCATGAATGTCCAACACATGTGAGACTTCCTCGTGTGTCCATTGAGCCCCGTCGCCGTTGCTGCTCTCCTCCGTGTTTATTTTTACCGGGTGAGGTGCCGACACTGAATGATGATGACAGGCGATATGTGCAGAGAAGTGAGACGTTAAAAACACCACATGAAGTCTGATCGTTTTGACAGCAGTCAGGGATCAGATATGAATCAGAGCCACGATCACATATGCAGCTCTGTTATGAAAAATATGATTTGGTTTGTTCACATGACTGCAGGCAAAAGAGACTCCAATATGTTTTCCTCATATGTGACTCTGTGTGAACAGCACAAATCAAATCTGATCCTTTTATTTCTGATCTGAGCCAGTTTCATATAAGTCCTTAATCAGATACAGATTCATGCAACATTTCAGCATTAACTCACAAACATGGACGACAGCTGCTCACTGTCTCCTCGTCTTCTTTAACTTATAATGACGTCAGCGGCCTTCATGTTTACTCACGTATGATGTTGTTCACACTGGAAAAAATAATGTAATAATAATAAATCTGAGGAATTGATCACCAAGGCCTGAACGTAGCTTTAGTCAGTAGCAAGACGTTAGTTAATGATTAAATATTCATGAACAAATCATTAATTAATGATTAGTTTTTTACGTAGATAAAATAAAATATTGTGTAATATTTGTACTGCAGTAACATATCACATGAAATAGATTTGAATGACAACACAATAACCAATGGTGTAACTTCATCACTCAGTCAGTCAGAGACATTCCTGTGTGTATGGCTGCCTCCATCTGTTATACACCCTCTAACTCTGCACTATAGTAGTCTCAGGTGACTCCTGACTGTAGACGTACCTGTGGCTAATGTTAGCAAGAACAAATAACATGTGCATAAGACACCTTTGGAATTACCTGAACCTCCTCTCTATGACTTCTATGTGGTAAAAGGATGTCAAAAATTTTGGATTGAAAAGAAGAGTTGCCAGTGAACATAATATAGCATAATAAAAGAAATCCTGCTAATTAGCAGGATGCACTTTTATTTTGTAGGATTAAATTAAAGGAATGTACAGAAACAAACAGGAAGCAAAGTGGAGAAAAGACAAGCTGCAGATTTCTTTCAAATTTTGGAAAATATATCAGAAAAGTAGAATCTCAGGGTAACTTTTAAGTAGTCGTCATTACACCGAGCTCATGCTTCTAAATGTGAGGAATTCACTCATTTTATGTCTTATGCACTGGAAATAACAGGGCTGTGATATTCGTGAGTAAAACTTAAACTCTAACCTAAAGTGTTGAAGTTACCTCCGTCTCCTCAAACACCTTCAGACCCTTCATGTCCTCCCTGTGCGGAGGATGACTCATTGCTTCCAGAGTCAGACACATTGATTGGTTTATTTCTCGCTCTGTGCTGTGGGACTCCTGCATCGTTAGCGATCGTCTCGTCACGCCGACCTGTCAAAGCCGTCTGGAGCTGCAGAGTTCTCCATGAGCGTCAACTCGTTTAGATACTTTACACCAAAGTTTTCAATCTGACTGTTCACAAATTACATCAAACACTCAATCAATCCCGAACTGCTTCTGTTAGGGTTTGAAGGTTTTCCTACAGTGTTCTTTATACGACAGGTTTAGTCAACAGAAGCATTTTGGTTAATGCTAATGAAAGATTGCGATGTTGCTTAAATGTCAATAAACACGTTGTTCTTTGAGTCACTGCAGATTTTTTCTGTATTAAACAAAGATAATTATCTTTCTCTAACCATAACCAGGTCTAAATATAACCGTATATATTGCTATAGTTTGTGATTGGAGGAAACCGACAACCAGGTTCATTGTCTGTAAACATATACATACATTCAGTATGAGTGAAATATGTTAAATTAAAAATCCATTTGTTTCTGAGAAACTTCCCTCCCTGCACAAACACTGATCTCACAGTCACAGGTACAAATGCATTTTCTCTCCACTTTCATTCCTCCAAACTTGCCGTCTCACCTTGATCTGAACGCTGCTATTTTTAGTCTTTAGACCTGCAGCAGAGAGACGGGCGCTGCAGCACCTTTCACATCCGACAGAATGAAATGACAGCCTGAACCGTGCAGAGCGCTTCTGTTCTCTGTCATTAATTCTTCTTACAGATGAAACTTCACGCTTCGTGTTAGCCGTTAAAGCTAACACACTCTGTAATGTAGTCGACTCTCTTCATGCGGGACTCACTGCAAAACGATGTGAAGCTGACAGAGTTTAGATGGAGACGACGTGTCTTTTCTTTCTTTAGTCAAGTTTTTAAATACAATTCTCATAAACTGGATCAGGTCAGCTGTTTTCTGATAACCCTGTTTACACTACTGTACCTGCCCTGCAGCAAACAACAGACAGGCAGACAGACAGGCAGTCAGACAGACAGGCAGTCAGACAGTCAGACAGACAGGCAGTCAGGCAGTCAGACAGTCAGTCAGTCAGACAGACAGTCAGACAGTCAGACAGACAGTCAGACAGACAGTCAGACAGACAGTCAGACAGTCAGACAGACAGGCAGTCAGACAGACAGGCAGTCAGACAGTCAGAGAGACAGACAGACAGGCAGTCAGTCAGACAGGCAGTCAGACAGTCAGACAGACAGGCAGGCAGACAGACAGACAGGCAGACAGTCAGTCAGACAGTCAGACAGGCAGTCAGACAGACAGGCAGTCAGACAGTCAGACAGACAGACAGACAGTCAGACAGTCGGTCAGACAGGCAGACAGACAGGCAGTCAGACAGACAGGCAGTCAGACAGTCAGACAGACAGTCAGACAGTCAGACAGACAGTCAGAGACTAGCTGGTGAGGAAGGTGGAACATAGCAACAACAGATAAGTTTATATATGGTTCAGTTTCTTCTGCCCTTCACACCTTCTACATTCCTTAAAGTGATGAAATAAGGATCAATGATTCAGAGGTGATCTACTGGTTCATCAAGTCAAGTCCAGACACAACTCTGAGGTAAATACACTGAATGAAGCTGTTTATGACACATGGTAACCACGTAATGAGGCTCATCTGGTGGGATAGAAAGATGAAAACAATAAGCTTCAATAAGCTGTGAAACTGGATTGAATTTAATATCAAAACCATCCATAAGTTTGGTGGTTTGGAGTCAGCATACTTTCTTCATCGGTGCCCGTGATGTGTGTATAGTTACACCACCTCCTCGTCCTCCTCCGACAATGAGGACGTTTCACTGGAGGTTAAACTCCAGCAGTCGGTCCTTTCATGAGTCTGCCGCAGCTCACCGCAGGCGTCTGTCTTCCACCCACGCAGCCCTTTGAAGCACAAAGTGAGGCTTCGACAGCACTTTTCACCTCCACCTCTGGGCCCTGCAGAGAGAAGAGAGAGAGTGTGTGTGTGTGTGTGTGTGGAGAGAGAGATGTACAAAGTGAGAAACACTGATTGCATCGTGTGAGTGTTTGCTATAAAATACACCATCTTATATTCCCTTTTATGTGAAGGAGTGTTCCCAGGTAAACATTCAAAGTAAAGCTCCACGTAGACTCATCTCATCTCAGCATCTTTCATGCTGGTGTAAAAGACGGATTTATTTTCCTCTTTTTATAAAATGTATTTTCTTTTACTGAGCTTTTCACCAAAATACTGCACATTTCTACCTCTATTTCCTTAATTTAATTCCTTTTAAACATGATCCTGGATCAAATCACTGAGATCAATGATCCCTAATTTGTGTAATTATTACATGTTTACAAAAACGTGCGTCAAGACATTTTACTACTTTACATTTCCATCATTTTTTTAATAAAACCACTTACATTGAAAGACAGACGCCACTCATTCGCCTTAAACTGCTTGTTGATTTTGTGCTTTTCTCTGCTGCATGTCTTTGATTTTCCTATTAGTGTGTTTGGTTTTCTTTCCTCTGTGCAGCTTCAACAAGTCGTCGGTATATTTATCTGCACAATCCTCCAATACACCAGGTCCATTGTCAGTGATATCCATCACATATTACATATAAGCACTAATACTGACATTTTCCACCATTGAACTCCACTGATCACAAACTCAACTCGTCAACAAGTTAACTGGATCTGACTCACTGCACAAAAAAAATAAAGAAATCCCAAAGCAGCCAGAAAATCAGTCGCCTTCCAGCTAATGAGAAAACTGGGACTGTTTTAACGTGTCATTGACTTCACTTGTTTGCAGATTACAGTTAGTCGATATCCTGCTGAGGATCAGTGCACATCGCTGCCTGCTGAACTGTGAGATGATGCAAAAGCTCGGCTGTGCATTTTGTTACTCACAGCACATGTTGCTGACGTTAAGACGTATTAAAACAACAAGGAGCCCAAATGAAGCATGAAGCTGTAATCGTCCTCCTGTTCATACTGACCATTAGATCCCTTCATAATACACTTACAATGGAAGTGATGGAGACTAAACCCACAAACATGGATTTAAAGTTTATGTGAAGTTAATATGAAGCTTCAAATCCAGCAGATATGTTTCAACGTTACACTGTTTTTAGAGCCAACGTCCCTCTTTTTGTTCCTATACTTCCACCACAGCTCAACAGGGAAACACAAAGAGGGAATTTGATGCTAAACAGACTGTAAATGTGTCAGATATCCACTTGATATGACTAACTCACACTGATGAAGACTCAGAGAAGCTTCACATCTACTTTAAATGACTGTGTGGACACACTGTGGATTTTAACCTCCATCACTGACACTGAAAGCACATTTGAAGCAGATCTTTGAACAGCCAGTATGAACAGGAGCAATGATTACAGTCACTGTTCATATGGACACCTGACTGATGTTTTAAGGCACTGGAAAAACTGTGAACTGGTCCTTTAAAGGAAGATTTTCACTATATGAACTTCTGCAACAACGCTGCAAGATTCGGTTAAAATCTGTGTCAAACTGTTTGATATCATACAGTATAAGAAAGCTGACAGACATTGTTCCTTATAGACCTTTAATTGTTATATATTAATATTATATAATATATTACACTGCAAGTTATTCCTGACAATCAAAGTTAAATGAGAAAGAGGAAATATTACTGCTCAGTGCTGCTCTTTGCTGTAACTGCTTTAAATTCTGAGTGATGTGTTCATGTGTTCACTTCCTGTTTCAACAGCACCAAACCCTCCTGAAGTGTAGTTTGAAGCTGTGTTTGGATCCACCTCAGTCTCACTGTCCAGCTGTGACATGTGGACATCTCTACATTAGAGTAATTACACAACCCGGATCTGTTTTATTTCATTTGTTTGTCTGTCAGGCTGACTGCTGTCAGTCATTTGACTTTAACAGACGCTTGGCGTGCCATCTGCAGGGACCAAAGCCTTTAATCACCTCTGAGTCCATCGGACGGCAAAGCAAATGTCCTTAAGAGCTTAAAAAGCACATCCACGCAGCACACGTTCACACACGTTCAAACACGAGCTCTGTGGTGTTTTTAGTAAAGTTCTGGATGATTAAACTCGGTTGGACATGTTTGGTCTCATCACTGAGCTTAATGACAACATATTCTCTGGTGCCATCATTAGTGATGTCGCAGCTCCATTAATATTTGTTTCCTTCATTACACTAATTAGCCTACATGAGGTTTTTTTTTATACCATCCATGCAGATTTATCACAAGTGGCTTCAACATGGAAAAAAAAAAGTTATTAGAAAAAACAGTTAATGCTCGATTTTGTTCTTGGACTGTTTTTGTAGTATTTTCTAAAATGTTATAAAAAAAATATAGAAACAAAAAATAACTGATAGAGGCCAAAATATAAAAAAACCCAAAACAAAACAACACATTTTGCTTAAAAAACGATTATTGGATTTTCAGGTCAGCACTTTATTATCAACACCTGTCCCTAAGTTTAATGTATTTATTACCTGATTAAACTAGTTGAAACTAGCTCCACCAACAGTAACACTGATGCTTCAGTATTAATAATCTAATGACGTCATATATAATCACCTATCAGGTGAGCCAGGTGTGGTCCAGGATTCATGTTACACACCTGTGAGGTGAAAGCTTGAAGCTCACAAACTTTACAGTGAAAAACAAAAGTTTATATGTGTGCATATCCCCAGATCCAACAGGAGAGGAGTAGATGACATTTAACTGGTACTTAAACGCATCACACACACTGTTAGTATTATTTTAATACACGTCTTTAAGAAGTATTTTGCAGGACTTTTACTTGTCATGGAGTATTTTTTAAATGTATATATTGACACGTTAACTTAAACACCCTGCTGTCCTGTTCATACCGTCGGGCTGCAGCTATAATTAGCCGCCTCTTCCTCCTCCACTCTCCCCCCTGAGTGAGCGTGTGTTCGGGCCGCATATGTTGCACCGGAGCGGGGGAGTTTCTGGATCTGTTCCGCAGCAGCAGCAGCAGCAGCAGCGGAACTTCCGTGTTGTCTGTCACCGTAAAGCAGGAAGCACTGTAGTAATGTGTAGGAGTTGACCTGTGTCCTGCTGCTGTTTACCTAGAGGTATGTCCGCCGGTTTATCCCTGAAATGTCACTTTAAAGCCTCCCGTGTGTCCGGTAACGTTAAGCCCGCCGCGGTGTTTGGACTCTGCGGAGCCGTCTCTAGCTTCCGCGGCTAATTCCTCCAGACTGACCGTTGGTTAGCGGACAGCTTTAGCCTGTTAATGAGGCTCCGAGTGTGTCTGTTGTGAAACAGTGTCCGTGTGAAAACAGGTGATTACTGAACATAAACAGGTGATTTTCTGTCACAGAGACGTCAGTCCGGTGCCAACAAGCTAACTTACATGGAGGCTAACTGACGTTAACCCGGGAGACACAGGGACAACGGGACATTAGCAGCAGGATGCCAGCCGGTAAGCTAACTTATATATTTATACACACACATATATGTATATATACATATCTATATGTGTGTGTGGGTGTGTGTATGTGATGACAACATGTTGAAATAACACCAGACTCAAGTGTTGCGTTTAATGTCACAGTTTGAGCTAATTATAACAAGGACATGAAGACTGAAGTTCAAAAAAAAAAAGTGCAGTGATGCGTTCACTGTCACACTCTGAGTGTGGGATCTGAAGCCTACAACTGTTTCACCTGATGACCTGGATACTGATATACAGTCATCAAAAACATACAGAAAATGTGAACACATAAAACACTAAAACATCATACAAAATAAAGATAAATACGTGTTACGCCAGCTGTGAGATTTCAGTGGCTAAAAACGACCCACGCTCACGTTGAAGTGACAGATTTTAGCTAAAAAGTGACTAATCGATTATAAAAATAATGATTTTCTGACTAATCATTTTAGCGTAACATAACTTCAGATGGGATTGTCTTGAACTGAAACACCGACCAGACGACCAAGAAAAATCATACATTTTTGAGTATTGCAGGAGTAGAAAGCCAGAAATCTGATGCAGGTAATTCATAAAGGGATATTCCCCGAAGAGACGAAGTTGTTATTCAACTGTTAATACAGTGATGCCCTCGTGTCTGCTCTGTAATTACTCCCAGTGGTAAACTGCTGATTACATTAGCGGTAATGTGACGCCTTCGACATCGATGATCCCCGATGGGCCGATGCTGCGATGATACGGTCAGCGTGTATCTATGATCCATGTGTGTGTTTGAATATGTTGGTGATGTGGACAAATACACAGCGGAGAGTCTCAGGATTTGAAACGTCACTTTTCCAGCTTCTCTAAAGAACTAAATTGATCATATTTAAATATTGAAGCGTTGTGTGTGTGTTTGTATCCAAAGCCTGATTTATCTTATTTCTCTGATTTCATTCTCCACAGAGTAGTTCTGTGTAAAGCAGAGGTGTGTGTGTGTGTGTGTGTGTGTGTGTGTGTGTGTGTGTGCGTGTGTGTTGGACAGTTAATGTCCACTTGCAGTGATAAATAATAATTTTGTGGTGTTTGATAGAGTCACAGTGACAGGAAGTAGATGGACCGACGTTGCTCTGGCTGAGTGCTGCGTTTAGTGCTTCTGCTATTAATAATCAACACTGATTTCCTCTTTGGTCTTTGTGTGTGTGTGTGTGTGTGTGTGTGTGTGTGCTGCTCTATTTCAGAGCTCTCACTCCTGGGTCTGTTGTGGTCTAGAGGCTCTCATTATGCTCAAAGTGTTAACCACCTCAATTAAGTCATTATGTAGGACAAACCCTCCGTCACTCACGCTCTCTGCTGCTGCTGCTGCTGCTCGTTCAGACCGAATCAACAGTCAGATAAGCACATGGTTATATATGCAGAGAGGAAGGATGCCTGCTGGGAAATACGTTTCTACATTTCCTGCTACTGTGTTGAGACCTTCATGTTTTCCCTGCTTACAGAGAGAAAAGGGACACACTGATTTGTCTTCATCTCCATCCAGTTTCTCTGCAGAATCTTTCTTAGTTTTCTTGTATTGTTGTTGCAAAATGTGACTGTTTGACATGCAGCTGTGGCCCCAAATGATCAGCTCCTCCCTGCAGTCTCCCTCCTCTCCGTTTCCGAACATCCAAAGTGACGCCAGAGACTCGAGACGTCCCGACCAACCAGTTTTGTTCATGTGTATTTGAAATCTTTCCATTTCCAGTTTGTTGTGAATGTGTCTAAACGGATCAGAACCACCTGCAGCGGTGTTCACATCTTCAAAGTCGTGTCCGATGAGAAGCCCGTCACCCAGCATGCATCTGTGTCCCAGGTGGAGACAGAAGGAATCAAAGTCAGTCCAGCAGCGGGCCCGTGGTGTTTTGATGCTCCGCCGGCTAATTGTGCGTGCCAGTCGGTTCCTGTGCTCTTAGGACGCTTCCTGGCTGTGATTTGTATGCATAGTAGAAGATGGTTTGTTCTGCAAAGGAGGATTTGGCCTAAATATAACTTCAAAGGAGATGCGCCTCCCTCTGTTTCCTCCGCTGGTCGCATCTTTGCAGCGAGGGAAGCTTTTATCTTCGTCTGTTTGTTGTGTAACGCTCGGCTCGCTTTCTGAAGGATTTTACACTTTTCCTCCTCGGCCTGTTTTTCTATTGGGATGCGTTTGCTTGTGTCTATTAACATCAGACAGGTGTTGAGCAGGTGACTGAGCAGGAGATAACATGTTAGAAACACGCCTCAACGTACAGATGAACCACAGCGTGTTGCTGTTCACATGATAATGTACTGAATCTGAATCCGTGATCAATGAGAGGACGGTTCGTAATGATGAGTCTGTGTTTGTCCTTGTTTCTCCTCGTCTACTTTCTCATGTATTTATTTTCAGAGCACATGTGATTAACGCCGTAGCAGTCCAGGCGCTCGCTGTGTCCCTCCGGTTCTGCAGTCTGTCCTTTTTTCAGGGTGTGAGATGCTCGACCCTGAGCTGGCCGTGTGTTTTATTGTTAGCAGAGTATAATTATTGAAAGTGTTGTGACTGAGAGTGCATGTCACTCTGTGGGTTTGGCTAAAATCTGTCAAGCAAAGCCAAATGTACTAATTCAAGAAAAAAAAGCATTTCTGTTGGTTTTTTTCAAAACGTGGTTCTTCCAGGAGGCCAATAATAGACGAGACGAGAAGACTGTTGCTGATCGGTCAAACACAGACGCCGGCGTCCTGTCGCTTCATCCATGAAACAGCAAGATTCTGCACATTTCTCTCCGTGTATTAAAGTTAAAAGTAACGTTAGGCCAACAAGCGAGAGATAAAATGAGAGCAGGAGAACAAAGCAAGTAAGCAGAAATAAAGAAGCATCAAACACTCTGCAGATGATTGACTGTGGAGGTGAACGCCTGCATTTCTCTTTTTCATTCATTCATTACATCACAACTCATGCAGCAGTAAATATAAAGAACAACAGCTTGACTGTGTGTTGTTGTCTCCTCGTGTGTAAATGCAGCATTTTTTAATTCTTCACGGGTCTAATTTGCACTTTGATCGACGAGGTTCTTCAGCTGCGGTGGTTTTAATTAGTTCTAATATAGATCCTGAGATTAGTTCCTCTGGTTCACCAGTTCCTGGAACTAATGGTAATAACACAAAGGCAATAAAATACAACAAAAATAGAAAAACACCAACACGGGCAGTTTAAAACGGACAGACTTCGTCTCTGTATATCCATCTGATGTAGGGATGGGACATGATTTTCGAATATTCGAATATTCGTGACGAGTTCGAATATTGAATAGTAATTTCGAATGCCGTTTTGGCTCACGTTGCATTCCACTAAAAAAAATGAGCACGGAAAGGCGTTTCCTAGTTCCTAACATACACTGTTGCATTAATTCGGCCAGAGGGTGCCGCTATCGTACAGTAAAGGTAGTCAAAATAACAGAAGAAGAATTGCAAGCGGCCGGTAACGTGTAGTGTGATGCAGAGATGCCCGTTAACCGCAGCAATTGCCGTCATATTTGGCGAGGATTACAGCACACAGAGCGCAACATGCGTGACTGAATTGACTCAGTACTGCCAGGATACATGCCCACCAATCCACACTGACCCGATGACATGGTGGAAAGACAATAAACACAAATACCCTCGCCTGGCAAAGTTGGCCAGCGCCTACCTGTGTGTGCCAGCAACGTCCGTGCCATCGGAACGTGTGCTCTCTGCAGCCGGTCTGATTGTCAATCGGCTGCGTACCCGTCTCCATCCCGACCACGTCGACATGTTAATTTTTCTTAACAAAAATATGTCTTAGGTTTAGGTTAGGTTTATTCTACTCTGTTCTAACACTTTCAATATCGTTCCCTAAACGGGCAGTTTCACCCGCGGTTCCTTTTAACAGACGTGAATAGTAAATAATAGTAAATATAAATAATAAAATTGGAAGCCTAAATTATTGTTCGAGGCTGTTGGCTATATGATGTGAATGGAAGTTTATTGTTTATTTGTTTATCGACTCATTAAACCGTTACCGCTTTCACCCTGTCTGTCATGTGTGCGCGTGTGTGGGTGGGGGCGGGGTTCTGTCGAATTTCGAATCGAATTTCGAATAGTGTTTAGCGAATTTCGAATAGTGTTTTTGATCAAAAGTCACATCCCTAATCTGATGGTATCTACAGTACGTCTGCTAGAGATCATCAGCTTTCTGATTGGAAGTTGTATTTCCTCCATGTTTTTAATTTAAAGAATAAATGCGGTTTGATTTTCTGTTTGTTTGTCTGACGTACGTCTACGATGTTTGAAAGTAGAATAGTGTTACATGATATATTTGAGTTTCAGATAGCATCATTCATTGTTGAAATAATCTTTTTTTAAGCCTTGTGGTGGAAAGTATGTTGTAGTTGAGAAAAAAAAAGTTACATTTTCTTATTGATTGAAATATTGATCGTTGCAGTGATTTGTGCTTTGTTCGGTGTGTTTTCATTTTTTAGAAAATGTTCTGTGTGTGTGTGTGTGTGTGTGTGTGTGTGTGTGTGTGTGTGTGAGTGAGAGGGTTTGAGCATTTTAGCTGTTTGGACTGGATTCTGCAGCGCTGCAGCTTCACCTGCAGCCTCCAGCAGATCTGCTGCTGCGGCTGCGGCTGCCGAAGGGAAACACAAACACTGCAAGGTCAGAGATGAGAGTCAGTGTGTGAGGAGAGAGAGAGAGACAGAGAGAGCATAGAAACACAGAGGGAGAGAGAGGCAGAGGCATCGAGGTCCACCTGACAGGCCATCCTCCACTTCGCCTCTAACAAGATGGATTCAGAGAACACCGAGTCGGGTAGGGGGCTGTTCTTTTTAGATTTGTGGCTCTGCTGTGTGTGTGTGTGTGTGTGTGTGTGTGGGTGTGTGTGACAGTGATAGAGGAGGGGAGGCTAACACACTCCAGCTCTGCGTCTCGGTGAACAAGCCTGCACGGCGGCCGCCATTGATCTGTCCTCTGTATGAACGATCGAGCCCACTCACCCCCGCCGTCCAATCAGCCGCCTGGTTCTGTTTGACTGGCAGGCCTATAGACCAATCAGTGCGATGGCAAAGATTTCATGTTGTCATAATGAGTGAGGGATGGGCCACAATATAGTGCAGATGATTTGTAGCTCTGCTTATTGTTTTTGTGAATGAAAACTGCAACCATCATTCAATTAGTCAATCGACAAAAACCTAATTGATGTTTTTCAAGCAAAAATGCCAAATATTTCCTGTCCCCAGCTTCTTTATGCTCGTCCTTGTCTTACATGACAGTAGACTGAATATCTGTTGGTTCAACAGAACAAGCAGTTACAATATGTGACCTTGGTCTGTTTTAATTATAACTGGTATTTTCATTATTCTCAATTTAAAGACACAACAGTTAATTAGTCTCTTAAAATCAATGATTTTTAAGAAATATGTTTATATATATTTTGTAGTATCCTTGTGTTTTTCATTAGATAGATGGTTGAAAGCTGACATGAAACGAGGGGAAATATGGACACTGACTGAATATTTATATAAATCAAACACAGAAAATCTGCTTCATCATAATCTTATAAATTACAGGTTTTCAAAGCTTCCTGTCAGAGGTGATGAAGAAGAGGCTGAATGTACACTTGAGATGTATATTATTGAGTTGTTGAATTGTTCAGTATGAAAATGAATCTCAATCTGAAGTGACAGACACACAAACGTGCCGATTAACTGCACAATCAACTGTTGAATTAATTTCTGTGTTTGTGTGTTCAGTTTGATTTTATTAGGCTCTAATCTAAATCAGTGTGTGTGTGTGTGTGTGTGTGCCTGTGCCTGTGTGTGTGTGTGTGTGTGTGCCTGTGCGTGTGTGTCCTTGAACGTCAGGCTGACAGATGTTTGATTGGCAGCACTGCCGAAGCACCAGAGGTCATCTGTTGTCTTTCATGCTCAATTAAGTCCCTCCCACACACACACTGCTACTCTATACTTGTGAGGACCTTCACTGACATTAATGGAAACTTGATGTCTGGAAAAACACATAGAAATATTCGTTCTTTTTTGTTTATATCCAGAAACGCACTGAAGGACATATTTGCAAGAAAATGGTAAAACTGCAGCTCATCCACAAATGAAAGCAACGTTTTCTTTCCTGATGAGTACAAATGTCATCAGAGTGTGAAATTAAGGCCGAGCTCGAGGAGGAAAATCACCAGTTTGGTCAAAATGAACAAGTAGCTGAAGTTATAATTACAATTAACCTACTTTCCATGGATGAACTGTCCAAAAGTGTCTCATCACTAAATCCTTTTATAGACATTTTATACTGTAGATAATCACACATGTATATGTTCAGCTGAAGGCCAATAAATGCTCAGAAAGTAAATTAAATAATAATCATAATGTCAGAGTTTCATAAGAATCATTCAAGATGTCAGAAAATCAAACATGAGCCGACGTCTGCAGCAAAATAACGAGAACTATATGTATGTCGTATAACGAGAAAAAGTGAGATGATGTTCTATATATTAATAATATAATAATTACAGGAAAAACATCGAGTTATAAGATCAGGAAAAAGATTTAACGGTATTGATGGTAAACATGTTACAGATTAATTAGTAGATCTATATAAACTAGATCGGAGGGTTTGAGTATTTGGTTCATTATGTTTGAAGTTCAGATCTGATCTGAGCTCTCTATTTAAATCCATTGAGCCCGGCTGTTTTTCCCAGAATGCCGAGTTCCTGGAATATGTGTCTTTGCTGCAGGATTAATTACTGTGCCAATATCTGAGATACTAACGTGATCGCTTTAATTCAGGCTCGGGCAGATCAAGAAGATTTAATTGTGGATTGAGATTAATTCAGATGGAGTCGCGGTTAATTGGATTAAAGATGCAGGACAGCGTTTGAGTTGAAGCATCACTGCTCATAAACACGAGTTCATCACATGTCATCATATATTCCAGCACAAACACACCTGATTAAACTTAATATGGTATTGATCAACTATTGATTGATCATGTCAAGATCCAGCCAAGCTGTGATAAACAATTGGGGTTATTCCACTAAATATTGATCGTCATTGCAGCTCTATATAATATAAATATCTGCAAATACTGTCATTTTAGAGCCTTGAACTAGTAAATATTCACCATCCAGTTACTACTGCTTGAAAAATGACTGAAACAGTTAAACGACTAATTGATTACTAATCATTTCATAGAAGAAGTTGACTTTATTTAGACATAAATAATGCTAAATTTACCTTTAATTACATCATTATTTTTGACTGTGTTTTTTATTCACCAGTTTATATTATTAAATTATGAATGTGTTTTTGTTTTCCTGGTAGTGAACAAAGGTTAAACTCACAGAGGTTCGAGCGCTGCAGGTAGTGCAGTCAGCTGCAGTCGGCTGCAGTCGGCTGCACGGCAGAGCTCCATAAATTGGACGGTATATCTGGTAATTACACGGTCCACTGCTTCAGTCTTCTGCTGGACGCTCGCCATCGCTCCTCTGCACCTGTACGTCACGATAAACGTCGTCCGCTGTCTCTCTTCTGCTCGTGTGTCTCTACCAGGATCGTCCAGCTCGTAGAAACGTAAAGAAACGTCACATTAATCTCAATTTAAATTAAATTTGATGTTTTTTAAGTAGTAACGTAGGTGTTAATCTGCTTGTAATGTAATTTTAGTATTTAGCACTAGTTTGTGTCCATCACGCATGTTCAATATGCAATCTGATTATCAGACCAGATTTAATGATGACATTTATTAAGCTTGATGCCAATTTGTAATAATTTCTGCCGTATTTGTGCATAAAAGCTACAGTGCAGTCAAGGTAAATGAAAAGAGCTGCAGCGATTAGTCATTTAATCGATTATTAAACAGCATTTGGAGTCTTTTTTGAAGAAATAAACGTGTCTTTTGATATTTTCAGATTTGGTGCGTCCTCTATGACTTGAATCTTTGGGACTGTTGGAAACTTGAATTCTCGGTACTAGATTGACATTTCTTCTGTTTTTTGACTTGTCCATCTTTTGCCCTTCAGACTCTGCTGTCGTTTGGTTGTTGTGTCTGCAGCTCTCGCTCGTCCTCACACTTCTGGGCTGAGCAGATGTGTTTTTTCAGCACAAGTAAACTCAAGTAGTGTTGCGTAAACAGCTCCATATGTCTGTGAATGCTGTCGACCTCTTCCTGCGGCGGCATTTGGCAGTCGGCTCGCTGCCTCATTGAGACTTTCAGTCTGTCAAAAGAGGAAGCGGCAAGAATTTAGAGATTTCTGACCTTGAGTCGTGAAAACGGCCGGCGGTGTCCTGGCAGACCAGAGAAGAGCCCTTAAAAAGGCATAAGACCAGTTGAGATGTGTGGCTGACTTGTGGAGGTAAACACGGCTAGTTTAGTTTCATCAATAAAGCCTCCTGATGGGTCGACATACAGGAAATTATCCTGCCGCTATTGTAATAATCTATGAAACATTTGAGGATTTATTTCTCTAGATTAACAGCCTTTACGATATATATATTTTTATTTTTGTGAAGTTTTTCTTTGCTGTGATGGTTCAAATTTTGTTTCAGAAGTAGACATAACTTTTCAGAGTCCGTGTAGTGTTGTGATATTGAAAATGGGACTGAAATATATCTGTTATTACACTTGGATGGATATTTGTGGAAACCTCAATGAAATAAATGTTCAAGAACAATAAACATGGCCCCATTTTAGTTATTTATCCATTTGATCTGAGCTGAAAACAGCTGCTAAAAGGATTAGGACTGGATTGTTGCTGCGCTTCCTGCACTCAACAGCAGCTCAGTTTTCCTGCTGTTACAGTAAAATCACATCCAGCTGCTGCTTGTAAGGAACGTTTTTATTGCTTATATTTCATTCTCAGGTTTAATATGCAAACTCTGTAGAGACTTGGGGGCCAAAAAACCTGTTTCACGACATGTTTCTCAGCACTGTGCATAAAAGGAAGGTGGAGTTTTGATCCCTTTCAGGAGGTTTTGATGCTCGCGGTGTGGCGCGGCGCCTCCGTCGCTCTGCCTCAACTCCTGTTGTGAGCTGACATGAAATTGAAGTCTTGGCAGATAGAAAATGGAAAATGTCTTTTGATGTCTTTTTACTGTCATCAGTGAAGCAGCCAGGTCATCCCTGTTGACATAGGTGGTCCTGAACCAATAATGAATCACCATCGAGTGGTTTATATGGAGTCATGGGTCCGCAGGTATCCCAGTCATCCCAGTCATGTGATACGAGGAGATTATAACAAGCTTTAGTTTGACTAAATAAACTGAAACTGGGTTTATTGGCTTCTCTTGTATATTAGATATTAATGTGTTTGATAGATTCACATGTGATAAAATGAATTATGTGGAAAAGGATCCATGTTAAGACTAATTATTTATGTGTTGATGAGTTGAGCTGGTTTGGTTGTTTATGTATGTATGTACTATGTATGTAGTATGTATGTAGTATGTATGTATGTATTATGTATGACTATAAGCTTTTTAAAGCAGCCTTTGACATTTCTCTCATGGATAATATTTAATTTCACCTTCTGGTGTTTAATATGTAACTTTTGTACATTATTGGTTTCATACTTTTATTAGATTTATTTATATATTTATAGAGTTGCAACCAATAGTCAATTAATCCATCAATCAATGAACAGACACTTAACCAGTCTTGATAGTCTCAAATACTCGAGTTTCAGCTTCTTAAATTTTCTGGTTTCTTCAGTTCTTTGTGGGAGACGGTGATTGACATTTTACAGATTCAACGACTAATCGATTAATTGAACAACAATCAAAAGATTAATCCATAATGAAAATAATCTTTATTTGTAAGCTTTTCAGTTATTTACCGTTTCCCATTGCATTTTATTTTTGTCAGTTTCATGACAACACGTATTCAGTTCATACGTGCTCGCCTCAAACACGCAGCGTTCATACTGCACACAGACACAGAGCGGACGCAGGTGTGTGACAGGTGGTTGTGCATCTTTTCCTGTGAGCATTTGAGTTCGTCCACATCCGACTGGTGAATCACGTACAGCGTGTACCGCCGCCTCCAACTGGGACCTCGTAGATGGATATCGAGTCCTCCACAGTGTGAAAATGTCACAGAAAAGTCATTACAGCGTCGCACTCGTACGTCTCTGCTGTGTGTTTCATGCTTCATGTGTCATGTCATGTCATGTGTGTATGTGCCTGCACAGTAGTGCACTGATGTGATCCTCTCACAATGTGTCTCAAGTCCAGTTTGTCCAGATCATGTCATGTTTATATATCCTTTATGTTTTTATTAAGGCTTTTAATTTCATTGAAGACCAGAGTGCATAAAATCATACAAAACAGTAAAAGACAGCAGGATATAGTAGTGTATAGTATATATATTAGAGTATAAAGTAAAACTAAGAAATAAGTAAAAACTGCAACAAGAAAGAAAGTACTGTAAAAGAAACAATAAAAAATCCAGTTAAAAATAATTGAACTGTAAACAAAACAGACAAATGACAAAAAAACAAAAAACAAACAAACAAATAAAACGTGTAAAAAGTCAGAAATACAGTTTAGAATAAATATGGTAAAAAAAAAACCTGTAAACAGTAATAATAATATACAGCAAGATAAATAATATTATGGGAAATATCTCAATTAAAATATTTTATTGTACAAACATACAGATTTGTTTGTTCTCTAAATGTCTCATGCAGTTTGTTGACTTTGTGAATCAGACACGTTTACTACGTCAACATCACTAAAAGTGAAAGGAGCCCACGCGGCTGACGTCTGGTTTCTACGACGACACTTTAATTAGCAGGTCGGGAATCTAACGGCTGATAATCGGTTATTTTGTCCTGTCACATGTCATAACTGGATCCGTCTCTTTAATTATGTTTCCTTCAGACTGGGAAGGTTTCTCATCAGTAGGTGTCACACACAGAAGCAGGCTGAATGAGTGTGGCGCCCCCTGTTGGGACACTTCACCAGCTTTTATAGAGACAAAGATGGGGAATTACCAAGACAGGATCCTGACTGTCCAGACGTCCTCTCCACTCCTTAAAGGACAGCTTCACCGTTTTTTAAGTCTGTCTTAAACCAGCAGTCGGGCATCTATAGGAACATATATATATCTATATGAACAGTGACTGTAATCGTTCCTCCTGGTCATATTGAATATTAAAACATCCCCTTCAAGGTCAACATTTCCTCGTTATGTTGGTGTTGACCTACGACACTCGAGACAGTGAGATCCTGCATGTTGCACGTTCCCTTTGAGATGAATTTGTAGGTGCTGTGAAATCATATAAAAGACTAAGCTAAGGCTAAGCTAGCAGGTTTCTTCCAGTGTGTTTATAGTGAGTCTGTTCGTCAGCACTAGAAGTTTCTGAAGGCTCATGTGATGTGTATTTCAGCCATCAAGGAAATAACAAACTGGCACCGAATCATCTGTCAAAGAGCCACAAACAGCCATGAATGACTGACGTCACAGATGACGAAGAGCTCAAACGCTCTGAAAATATGCAAACTGCTGAAGAGAAACATTTGAGTCGCTTCCTAAAGCCTGACAGCAGAGTGTGTGTGTGTGTGTGTGTGTGTGTGTGTGTGTGTGTGACTGATGAGACACACAGATGTGGGATTTAGGTTCAGGACTCGTCGGATTAACAGCATCTCAGGGAAACTGAAAACGTGTTTTTATCTTATAATCAGACCAATACAGTAAATATAAGTAAGTAGTATATTTTGTGATTGAATAATCTAAAAAGTGATAAATTTTAGTAAACAGTAAAATGAAAATCTCGTCTCATTTTCTAGCAACACTTTTTCTTTCTCAGCTCTTAAAACAACATTGATCAGTAGTTGTATTTGCTTTCTTATAGTTGTACTTGTAAACAGTTTGTTTTGTTTGTTTTGTGTCCTTCGTTGAAGCTCCAGTATGTCCGGATTTTACTGAGGATGACGCGTTGAGATAAAACAAACCCTTAAACTGCTGAAGGCTCCTGAGCTCTCGGAGGATTTATGAAGCAGGATCTCCGTTTAATCCTCCTCTTCCATCTCGCTCCGTCAATAAAGGGCTTAGACAGGTAATTGTGTCTCTGCGCGGTCCGTACCACCTCCTCCTGGACGCCCACCAGCTTTAGTTTCATCAGCTCCCCTTTCTGCTAAGCTCCTCCCCAGAGAAGGAGGCTGGTTTGAGGATGGTGAAGAGTGTTTTTATTTGTCTTGGAAGTTCAGACGATAGTTTCACAAAGCCCCTCGAAAGCTGTCTGATTTAAGAAAATACTCGAGTGGCAATAAAAAAGAAGAAGTATTGTGTTCATGGTTGTCGGATGAGGCGGTGTGCTTGGATAGTTTGGTGTATCAGATGGATGATCGATGTCCTCGTTTCCAGCCTCTACAGAGATTCATTGTGTGAAGGTGGAGGTGAGGATGGAGGCTGGACGGAGGAGGTTTATATTGGGATCATTTGTCACCTCTCCAACCCTCCTTCTTCTACTCCCTACAGATCTTTTTCTTTTTTCTCTTTTTTTTGCTTCATGCGTCCATATTCCCTCCCATGTCACTCCCTCTTTCCTCGTTCCTCCTCCTCCTTTCCTCCTTTCCTGTTTCCTTCTCAGTGCCTCCTTTCCTCCCTCTTTCCTCCTTTTTCTTTCTAACATCTCACTCTCCATCCTCTCCTCCTCCTTTCTGCGGTTGATTTCTCCGCGGCGGTGGCTGTAATTCTCCGGGAGATGGATGGGACGGCGCTGCAATCATCTCCCTCCCCGCTGCTTTGATGGATCTCCCAGCTCGGCTGTTGGAGTCATTCTCAGAGCCCCTCGCTGGCAGACGATGAAACAGACGACCAGAAACAGGAGAGCTTCTGTTTCAAATGTGTTTCCAAAGGCCCAACGTTCACCGGTGCTGAGTGGGACCCCCGCTGGGCTCATGGATGGCATGGTCTCAGCAACACGGAAATCACACCCTGGTTGCGTCTCATCCTGATGGGTTCAGATCTGACATTAGAAACAACAGAGATGATCCACGCGGAGGACAATAAAAACAACAGAAAGAAGACAAACACACAGTTGAGGCAAACCTACACAAGCATACAGGATCAACATGTTTTATAGGAACCGTATACCTCAATCCTAAACGTTAACCCATCAGTATCAGGCTCATTTTCAGCATCAGGTTTAAGGAATCTGCTGGTTCTTTTATTTCAGCATCCGCCGCCTTTGTTTTATTTCATCCCTTCAGTTTCCATTCATATTAAATTCTTTTTTTTATAAGTACAATGAATCTGAAAGGAGTTGAAAGGTTTTATCCAAAAACAAAAACCCTGAAAACTACACACGTGTTGTTAGAAATTATGATTCAACACACTAAAACACACAACGGATCTGTCATTAAATAACAAGGTTCCGTTATATTTGTGTCTATAAACGTGAAGTATTTTCTATCCTTCCTTCTCTTGTTGTTTTTTTACTTGTTTAAGTGTCTGCAGGTATTTTAATGTGCTTTCTCTCGTACAGTTAAAAACAACCTTTTGTCTGTTTGTGGTGACGAGATTTCGAATGTGCGTCAACATCTCACATCTTCCCACCTGAGTTTTTACAGAGAGCTTGAGTTTCTCGTGACACCTCCTCCTCCTCCTCCTCCTCCTCCTCCTCCTCCTCCTCCTCCTCCTCCGTCTAGGAAACGTGAACCCTGGGATTTCATCTGACTCAGTTTCCATTTCCTCCTTTTGTCTTCCCTACATGAATATTTAAATGAGAAATGCTGAGCTTCCACCGCCTCCACAACAAATCCACTATATACAGTAGGATCATAATTCAATCT
Organism: Pampus argenteus; assembly: GCA_036937835.1. Classification (NCBI taxonomy): domain Eukaryota; kingdom Metazoa; phylum Chordata; class Actinopteri; order Scombriformes; family Stromateidae; genus Pampus; species Pampus argenteus. The sequence goes on from CM072875.1 coordinate 21,690,239, forward strand.
GAACATACCACATTTGTCACAAGGCGCAGAGTGTTTTCTGGTGGCTGGTTAAATGTTTATAAGGCAGCGCCACAGTGAAGGTGAATGTGCTTAAGAAGATGCTATCTATAATCCATCTTAAATCACTCTATTGTATGAATAATGGGAGATATCGATCAATAACCTCTATCTGAGGTGCAAAGTGAAACATCAGCAAGACTAAATGATAACATGAAAGTCAACTTAAGACAGTTTAGAGCGAAGAATCAAATCTAAATATTCAAATACGATTCAGACTTCGTTTTTCTTGTGTTTGATTATATATAATTTAATGTGCTTTAGGTGTTATAATAACCAATAATTAATTGACTAATCATTGCAGCGGTAACCTGCGTCCTGTTTTCAAATCAATGTCCATCATACTCATCAATTCTGACCACAATCCGTGTAAAGATCCACACATGCATCATTTGGTTCCTTCGTTATAACCGTCTGGTTCGTTATGGCTCAGCGTAAAAAGAGAACCGAGAGAAGGAAGAACGTTTAGATGATGATCAAATGCATGAAAACGGTGGATCGTTGTGCAGCTACGTTCTGGAAACTCAAACGTGCTAAAAAAAGCATCACCTCAGAGGAAAGAATCGACTAAAACGGCTTCTGTCTGCAGATTCAGAAAAGGTTAAAGTGACATTGAGCATCACAGGAGTGTTTTACACTGCAAATATGAGACTGGGCTCAGTTACAGGAAGGACAAAGAGTCCTACTATAATGTCTCCAAATGAATATGAATATATTGCCTTTTATTGATCATAATTTAATGAGCAAATGATTTGTCTGTTTTTATGATACAACTACAAATATTATTTTGATCTGAATCAAACATACAAAATGGAGAAAATGTGTTTTGTTTTTTCTTTAGCTCACAAGTATACATTTAAAAGAGACCTTGAGGAGGTTTTTTTATTTTTATTATTATTTTGTTTCCTTGCTGAGAAATCTTGTGTCCGCTCAGATAATCCTGCCGGGCCTCAGAGAGAGAACAAAAACAGATTTTTAAGCAGTATAAATTTAGACATCCGTCTGGCTGCGACCGAAGCGGAGCAACGGGGAGGCTGTAAATTTATGGGTCATCATCTGTTTTTGTGCGTGTGCCCTTCAAGGTTCAAAAGCGGGACGTGCTAATGCAAGTCAATGAGGCCACCAGCCATTCAGAGCCACGCTGTTCAAAGCAAGCAAACACGTTGGCAATTTGCAAAACGCATAAATAACAGACTGTTTTGTTAGTTTTAACAGAAATTCATGTGTAATTGTGAGTTACAGCCACACATCGTTATGATAACACCCTGTGTCACTTTGATAGTTTTAGGAGGTGAAGTTGTTCTTTAATAACCCAGTTATAACCCTGGAGCCATGCCTCCTCATATTTACTGCTCCTCTGAGAGTCTGACTGTCACCGCGGCTCATTCTGGAGATAGATGTGGAAAGTTGGATCATTTTTTACCCTGAAGTTGGTTCGACTCCTGCGTGGATTTAGTTTAGAGAACTTTGTCGGGTCAGATTCATTTGTAATATTACATAAAACGTCTTAGCCGGCTTTGTTTTGGCTCACAGATTTGAGCATCCGATGAAGCATCACTTTAAACTTTATAGAAATGAAGTAAACAACATGAGGTGTTGTAGAGTAGTCACATATACATGGATGGATTATAAGAAGTAAAATACTTCATTGCATTGTTGCAGAAGCCCAAAACAATACTAGATAATGAAACGGGTCCAACATCCATCTCCACACCCTCAGTTTAAAGCTGAATGTCTTGCTTGATCTCCTCACCGTGCTGCTGTTGGGTGTGGATCTACATCGCCATCGCTCTCCTTCAGACCTTTAACAATCTCCACACTCTTCTCCAACCCCCCGAAAACTTGATGTGAACAAAGGCGCCGTGAGAATGAAGCCGTCGGGCGACAGATTGACAGCGTGGAGGCACAACGCTGTTACGCCTTTCATCTGCTTGTCAAAGGCCGGGGAATTAATCAGGAGGGCTGAGGGCACTCTTTAATCTTGTAGATTACGCGCCTCACAGGCGGTTTAGGTGTAGATTAAAGTACACGGTGCTGCTGGAGGTGAGATTTACTGTGTGTGTTTGTGGCTGCAGGAACGATGGACGTAGTTTAAAGACGCCCCAGAACTGACAGTATGTATAGACACATAGTTATGGGATCTATAGAAAGATGCTAATCTTTACTCTCATGATAACTAATGTATGTAATGTCCACTCAGTGCTGGTCATAGAAGTAACTCACAGTTTGATTATACACACATTAATAACACAGACATGCAGTCAGTAGTCGTGTAGTTTTATTACTTAATGTTGTGATTCAGTGTTTTAACAGTCTAAAATGTTAAAATGACAACGAAGCTCGAACCATCAAATGTTTGGTGTCTTTCCTTAAACGGACTGAAACCATCAGTTGAGCAGATCTATTCACAGGTTTTATTAATGAATGAAGCCGGACGTTTCATCTTTATTTAGAGATATTTAAGGTGTCCAGTTATTGCAGAAGGTAACGGAGTTACTTATTGTAAGTGCGTGTAGACACTGGAAGCTTCGAGGCTTCTCTGCTCGCAGGTTTTGTCTTCATCTCTGCGTTGGATCACGTTTTCCTCCGAACACAGAAGCCAGTAACCCGAGCCACTGCAGACAGGCCCACATTAGACCCAGCGGCGTCTCGTCTTCGGCGTCAGAACGAGGGGTAATCCCAGGTGCTGACAGACACACAGCCGAGCTGACGTCCTATTGGCTGAGCTGGTTGTCCATTAGTTACTGTAGGTGATGTTTCTAAAGAACCTGTGGCCTGAAGAGACTGTGGAGAGGAGAAGCTCAGATGAGTCTTTGCTTAGTTGTACCCAGTTATTTCACTTCTTGTTTGACTCATTTGAATTGGAAGAACCAGTCATACCTTCTTGAAACCTCTGAAGACGTATGAGCTGTGAATTTGAGTCCAGCCATGCCGTCTTTTTGTGTCTACCTGAGACGGGGAATCCTGAGGAGGTACAGGCAGGTGCCTCGGACGGAGGCTGACGGAGCCTTCAGCTACAGCCGAGCCTCAAACACACGAGGCCTGCTGAACTCTGGTAGGCATTTCCTGCTGCTTTTCATCCTATAGATGAACAGCTGATAGTTTCTCTGTTATTCTGGCTCTAGTTGTGTCCTCAAATATTATAATAACAAAGAAAACTGCGATTGTTAGTATGTTTTTAATAAAACAGCACCTAACGATGATGTTTTTAATTAATTGTTAAGTTATAACTCGATCCCTGTTTACCAAAGCAACCTAAAATGTCGTCTTTTTGTCCCGACCAACCACAACCTAAAGATATTCAGTTTACTGCCATAAACGACACAAGAAAATATCAACATTTAAGAAGCTGGAATCAATCATTGCATCTCTAATCAGAAGTGTTTGCTGCTCCCATATAAAACTTGAAATTCACGTTTAAATCCTACAAGTCTGCGCTGAGCCTTGTTTATTCATATATTTACTGTAAACTCCAGTAAATAACGCAGCTGCTACCAGGACCCGAACTTTTTAAAAGATTTGCATAACATATGGCCTTCAAGTAGAACATATACACGGTATTGATGCAGGTCTACAAAACCTGAGACACGGCCTTTAGTTTGTGTGTGTGTGTGTGTGTGTGTGTTCCTCAGTATTTTTCCACTCATTCTATTTATTCAGTGTTTTGTGGGTTCGGTGGCCATCCCGGTCTGTGGGAATCGATAAAAAATAAAGATTATGTTAGTACTCTACTCAGGTGCTGGTCGGGGCAGCATGATGAAAAATCTCTACCCAACATGCAACTCTGATGGAAACATGTGTTAACGAGCTTTTAGAAGATAGAGACGCTGCATATAGATTTAAACATTTGCTCCTATGGACTCAAATCCTTCAAAAACACACATTTACTCGCACGTTCAAGTGTGTAAATCTCCATTTTCGGTGCATATTTCCAGTAAAATCTCACTATGTGAGAGAGCAGGTGGCAAGCGTTTACATTTTATTAATTTCATTCTCCGTGTGTGTGTTTTGCATCGCAGCAGGATGATGGATGCGATCCTCTGTAATGGCCTCTTCTCAGCCAGCTGAGTTTGTTGTGTATGGGTGTAATTTATCAGTGCATGTGAACACCACCGCGTCTCGATCTGAGGGCCTCTCTGTGCTGTGATTATGCAGCCTTGTCTGCAGATCTATAGCTGGACGCTCAAATTGATGCATCGCCTCTATTACAGTATTGAAGCCATGATGCTCTTAGCCAGAATGGCTCTTAATGTAATTTGGAGCTGCTGTCATTCATTTTCTGCCACTGGTGCCTCCACACAAACAGACAAACAAGTTGACCAGGACTGAATTCAGTCAAACTGGAAATACATTCAGTACACGCTAGAATATTTTAACAGGTCTTATGCAAAAACAAAACTACACGTCTTTAAATTCCAAAGATTTAAATTTTCAGTTATATAAAAAGAAGAGAAAAGCAGCAAAACCTCATTTGAGGAGGTTGAACCAGACATCGTTTGGTGTATATATATGCTTGATGAACAATTAATTGATTATTGAAATCGTTGGAATAATTGGCTTGTTACACAGTAAAATGAGTCACCGCTCTGTCGGCCACACTCGGACAACTTCTGTTCTTATAAACACGTCATAAAACACACTGTGACCAGTCACCACGGCTGTTTTAATAGCTGATCACGGTGCTGTGTGGGAGAAATGATCTAATAATGAGTGGATGTTTGTCCAGGCTGCTGTCGAAGAAAGTCTCTTGTGTTCTTTCAGCTCAGTCTGTACATTATTTTAATAAAACAGCTCAGATATTTACTTAAATGTAGATGCAAAGTGATGCAGCAGATGATTACACAAGGAGGTTAAATACAAGAAAATATATCTTTTAAAATTATCTTTGGCAAAAAGATTATTAACAGGATAAAAATGATTTTAAAACATGTTTATTAGTTAAAGTTTTATGTTGGGTTTAAATTGAAATTGAAGTCTATGTGGAATCAAATCTGCAATTTCTTTGTTCCTGTGAAAGCACATTTCCCCTCCAGGCAGTAAGCGGTATTATATCATAATTGCACACATACACTCACCCTCAGCCAAAACACTTAAACCAAACTCCCATCTACACTGATTCATTTTCAACCTGAGTGGCCGTGGAGGAGCGAATCAGAGGCAGAATAATGAGGATGGAAATAGAAAGCTGTCATATTACCCCACCAGCTCTGTCCTCGGGCCCATCCATCTGCTGTCCCTGAACGCCCCGCGCAGCCTCCCAGGTGTTTTCATTTCATCTTCAATGTCTACATCTTCATGCAGCCCAGCGTTTGTGTGTGTGTGTGTTTACGTGTGTGTATTCTATGCATTTTTACCATCTCAGGTGTAAAGGTTGTACGTTGTATATAAGCATGTCCCGTTTCTGGCTGCAAGAGGCTTTAAATAAGACACTGTCGACCCAACAGTGTTTGGTTTTACCTGCTCACTATATTTACCCGTTGATTGTTCTCTGACGCATCCAGCAACTGATGAAGGGACTTAAGATCAATTCCCAAAACAATAAGCTACAAACCAATCACATCTAGCTGGTATAGCTTTATCATGTATTTTTATATACAGTACTGTGTAAATCTTCTAGGCACTAAAAGTAAAAATGCTCTCAGAAATAATGCCATGATTACTTTATCAGTTAACCTGATCCAAAGTTGAGTCTATACATGAAGGGTTGCAGTTTGACTTTTAAATCAGACACAAGTGATATATTCCTGGAAAAAGAAGTGCTCTATATTCAGAGAAGGTACTTTTAACGCCTTCAGAAAACAATTAGCCCCGTTACAAAGTACACAGAGGTTTGCTTTGCTGCTCTGCTGAGTTGATGGAGTGTGGGATCAGTTTGTAAAGCATATTACTGGATGATGTCAACAGCTGATCAATAGCTACTATGTTTAGACAAGAGTAACACTGTGTGACTTTAATTGATTTCCACAGAGACTTCATCGTCTGTCAGAACAGTAAGACACTCTGGACACATGAACAACTGTTTGTGTCTAACAGTTAAAGTAAACTATTTTTAGTCAACAAACTGTCTCAGTTAGTTTATTGGTGGTTTATTGCAGAGACCAAGAAAAACATGTTAAAGTGACAGCGCCCTCTAGCAGCTGTAGTAATTATGACTCGTGTTCATGTCGGCAGGAGGTGGGGGGTGGATGGATGGTTTGACTCAAGATTGGTCTTTAACTTTTCTTTAATACAGGAAGCCATTATTGTTACCATGTCAACGGAGGTCCCCAAAACACTAACCCAGATCAATAAAAAATTAGACTAAATATGTTTGCACTAAAACACAGAAAAAAATTAAAACGGTTAAATCAGGGATTTTAGCTAATCCCCGGTGAATATTTGTTTGGTGACTCTTCCAACAAGTTAAGATGTGGACCAGATGTGTGTTTATGTCTGTAAGTTAGATAGGAAGGACACTTCAGCAGGAGGCTGGTGTGTGTTGTTGTTGTTGTTGTTGTTGTTCAGAGTCTGTGGCTCTTGTGTTGTGTAGCAGGATGCTATCAGGCTCAGTGTGACCGACTGCTCTGCTGATGACAGAATGACACATTTGCATTTTCTGGCTACGTAAGCGGAAGATGGAACAATGTTTAACTGAAATAACGTAAAACTACACTCCATCATGAAACCAAAGAATTTAAAATATAAATTGGATCACAGAGCAAAAAAAATCAGAGTTGAACATTTAACATCTAGAAGATAAATAGTAGATACGTGATGAGCTTTCCACATCGCAGCCGCCTGAATGACGACTCGGCTGTGTATATGTAGTATTTCTTGACTAAATTGCTTCCTTTTGATTGGAGAGCTGGACCGAACTGTTCATCATCCGGGAAGCCTGATAAGCAATGTTTCAGCAGGTGTGTCCTTGTTGTTTTCATGTAAACTGACACAGAGTTGTCAGACAGATCGGGTTCACCCTCACTGCTGTTGCTGCTCACATTTCAGTCATTTCCTGTTTCTTCATCTCATCAGCCACGTGGCGGCACTTTACAACAACCTAGATTGACCCCAAGATAATTTAAATTAAGAAACACTGGTCTCCATTCATGTAAAAGAGCTTTAACATGTGGCCAGTGGTCGATGTATCATGTCATCATTTACGTCACAAATGTAGCTGTGGGCCGAGGAAACGATTGGGATCTTGAACTATTTAACTACTTAACAAATTAATGAATGGACTCTTAGTCAGTGTGGCATTTTTCAGACCCTGTATTATATTCAGAGAGATTATTATTAGATTTAATAATTGAATGGTCTTAGCTGAGCAGTGATGTTGAATTAGTGTCAATGCCTTCCAGACAATGAAAAAAATGTTTAGTACTTTTTTCATAGATTTAGGCTTTGAGTTTATCAAATTTGGGATTTTTACTTCTGTTTCTTCCAAGAGGACATTATTATTATATCTCTGGAGACAAGCCAGAGAATAAAAAAACCCCAATATATTAATACAATCAATCAATGAATTAATAAATAAAAGCTGACAATACAGCCAACAATAGATGCACCTAAAGACATTTCTTCAAATGAAGGTGTGTGTGTGTGGTGTGGGGATGCGTTTATTATGACTATTCACATTTTTTGACAGTTTAAATAGATTCTCATCTATGAATACATATTATTGTATTAATTAAGCATTCATTAATAAATAATCCTTCATGAACCAGTACTTTGCAATTTTCTTGTATTATCTTCTGACATACAGATGCACACTGATCAGTGAAAACCTCAAATCAGCCGATAACGGGTACTAATTATGTTTGAAAAGAAGCGTGTTTTTGCTGCTATATAACTGCTATTACATCATGTTATTAATTGATTAATAGTTTTATTTATTTTTTTACAAGTGTAGTCTTTGAGATGCATTGATATTTAAGCCTTGTTAAATCACAGTTTGTGCTACACGTCTTCAGCTCCACATAAAATCACCCAGAAAAAGGTCAGCAGGCTTCTTTCTTTTCTTCTTGGCTGTTTGTTCACACTCGGAGCTGAAATACATTAAACACGGCTGGTTACACAAATACTCACACAGAGGCTCCCCTGCCGCTCTGTGCTCAGGTGATTGCAGGAACCATAATGAACGCTGTAAGGCCGGAGCTGTGGAAAGGTTGAGTCTGCGACAGGCCATTGATACGAGCCTTAATGAAGTTGATTCATCTCCCAAAACCTTTTGGCGCGTTAGCTGAGAAATAAACTCTGGAGGTGTTAAGGTGACCTAACATCACCTGCAAGGTTTTCACGTAAGGTGAAAGATGTCTCATGAGTCCCAAGTAAACTGAACTGAACAGGGGCTCCTGGGAAATGAAGTCTGCTCCTACAAAGGTAATTTAGGGAAAGGTGACTCTTAAAGGTAACAATGATGTACAGCGTTTACGTGAAATCTACAAGTCCTCATTGCTGACAAAGCTGCAGATGGACAGTAGAGATTTATGTCCCTCCATCATCCCGTTATGACTACATGTGTTACTGCCCAGCTATGAACAGGTTAAAGTAATGTGATTACTTTTTCAGTACAGTATTCAACTACTATTAGAAGTTGTTAGAAGTGAATTGAGTTCTTTCCTTTTGACCAATGTTGTGTTTTTGTACGTTCATCTTACCTGCAGCGCTCTGACTTATATACTCTCTAGCATGTAATGGTTAATTAATTAGAAGTGAACCTTTATTCCCTGTATTTAGTATCAAAATAAGTAGTTTTTAAATTGTATAAGTGTATTCAGGGTCTTTGCATTGCTCTGGTCCAGTATGGGTTTGTTTGTTTGTTTGTTGTTTATGTATGTTTGTGTTGAACTGGATGAAGTTTGGTCTCGGATACTAAACGGCATTCCTCATTGATCGTCTGTCAGAAGAGCTGAATGCTGCTCTGTGACCTTTCAGCTGTGGTCTGCTGCTCCTTCAGACACTAAAACACTTTTCACTGAAGACGGCCTCCCCTGATGGTCACGGTCATTGATCAGGAAGAAACACTGACCTACCCGGAGCACACATGGGGATGTGTCAGGGTTTTGTTTGTTGTGAAGCTGGATGATATTTCCTGATTTGTTCATCAGCTACACCTGTAAGATCAGTCTAGTCGAGCCTTGATGTGTTAAAACGTTTCTACCTTCTTAACATCCCATTTCAGCTTTAACACTCTCTAAACATGAAATTCAGAGGATTTGTCCCAGTTTTAATTAGTACAGCTGCTGCGCCTGAGCTTGAAAGTTCATCTTTGACCGTAGGGGAAAATTAAAAGATATGAGAAAATGAAAAATATTAAAAAAAGAAATTAAAAAAAGTAGATGAAATGAAACATTTTAAAACATCAATCTGCACTTTATTGTGACCCAACTACTGTTAGTTGTGATTATTATTTTAAAAATGTTTTTATTATCCTGCTACTATAGTTTGTTTACGTCGCCTCTGGAGCCGGAGGAAGCTTCCTAAAGCTGACCAATCAGAACAGAGCGAGCTCATCAGGAGGCGGGTCTTAAAGAGACAGGAGCTAAAACGTCCTGTTTCAGACAGAGGCTGAACTGAGGGGCTGCAGAAAGGACCAGGATGAGATCAATAAGGAGTATTAGGAAGAAATATACTGTAACTATTGTTATACAGCTGCCTTTTAATTGATTGTATATCAACCTGGAAGGGCTGAACTTTGATTGATTGATTGATCTGATTGATTTGTCAGTGGGCTCTGCTGTTTTCTGACGTTTGACCAGTCTGGCTGCTATGTAATTCTTCCCACTGTTCACCCCGATGCCGCCGAGCCCCGACTCTGATGCCGACTCATACTAATTCATATCAGTCAATAAGAGATGACCTATCACAGCCCGCTCTTGAGTAAGGTTGAATTCTCACAGCCGCTCCTGCAGCTCAACATGAGTCAGAGAAAGGAAATCATAATGTTTTGCAGTGCAGAGTCATCATAACCTTTATTTATCACAAAAACATTGATATTGAGCTGCTCCATTCGAGTTCAGAAGACTTATTAAGTAAATGGTAATGTTGTTGTTCATGAGTTTTTTACTGTCACCAGAATCCTCCTTTAATCTGTATCTCTCCTGGTGACACTTGTTCATGATAGATGCTCATTGCTAATTGTCTTTTCTGTGTTGTTTTTGCAGGAGTTTGTGGCTGTTGTGGGCCGCTGAGGCCGAGGTACAAACGCCTGGTGGACAACATCTTCCCTGAAGATCCCAAAGTAAGTCGTTTCACATGCTTCTCGCCTTTAATAAAATAAAAGTTTAGGGACATTTAGGAATGTTTGGCTTGAAAGTGCACACAGTCATCCAGCATGTGATTTTAACCTTGTTGTATGACCTACAGTGGCCTGTAACTGACCTTGAAGTTAAAATCAAATTTTCCAAATGAATAAGGTAGATGTAGCTAACAATTATTTTCATTAGCAGGTGACCTTCTGATTATTGTCTTGAATTTGGTCCATATAATGTCTTGCCAACATCATTACTATAAACATCCACAGCAGAGACGTTTTTTGTGTTCACTGCTACACGAGTTGGATGAAATGAAGGAAAGGGAGAAATGGAGAGGAGGAACATTGTTCTCGCTCTCTCCTGCTCGCTCTCTGTTTTTAAAAAAAAAAGAAAGTTAGGAAGTCAATTCATAATTATAATTAGTAATTTACTAATTACAGATAACTTTTATGCTATAAAATGAGTAGAAACAGATCTGTAGTATTAGACATCATGTGGCAGTCACAGTCTGGGCATTTAGCAGTGTATTAGCACTGTGTTTGGTGCCCAGTTGTTATCACAGTGTTGAGACGCAGTGACACTTCTGCCATGAGAGAGCTACCTCGCCACAACACAGAAATAATTGGCGGTCCACAGAGTCACATGATGGCTCCAGACTTTGATAAACATGGCAATTAAATGTGACATGACTTTGATAACCGGACCACGACAAGTTATTATCATCCGTTTGATTCATTGACCTCTGTTAATTAAAACGCTAAACGTGTGCATGATTTGTCTCGCACACAAGGGAGTGGTTTTTCTTTTGTTTTTTTTCCCCGCGTCCTCCCCTCGTATTTTCTCAAGGGCCTTTAGTGTAAGCCAACAGGTGCACTGGGAAATCGAAATGCTCGAACGGTCGAGACCTTGTCAAATTAATTACCACTTGCTATGAGCCCGAGGAGCTGAAAACACTCGGGAGACGTTGTGTCTTGAATTAAGTCCCTCCTCTTTATGTATGACACCCGGTGGAAATATATATTTTTTCTCTGTTTTCATATACGAGTTCAGATTGATAAACTTTGTTTATTTTAGTATTTTCTGACCTTTTTTAGACAAAATGTTGTAAAAAAAATATGACAGTAGTCATTAGTTGCTGCCCTAATGCATATTCTTCTTACTGTCAACCAGTCCCATTAACAACAGTGTGTTAGTTTGTGTCTCTCCTACTCTGTCTGTGTCACAGTAATTTCCTAAAGCAGCTGGACACTAGTTTTTTGCAAACATTACTCAAACTCCAGGCGATTAAGAAACTGCACTGTTTGTGTTAATGGCTGTGAAGGAAAAGGTCAGTGCAGCTCACTGATGTGTTTTTAATAGTTTTAGGACAACAGCAGCAGCACAGAGGAATAAGATATGTCAAGATTTGGATTAATATATATTAATATGAATGAATTATAATGTTAACTCATTGGTGATTATAGAATATCGTCTTTCAAACCGGTGAATCTGGCCTGCCGTGTGTTTTTCCTCAGGATGGCCTGAGTAAGTCGGACATGGAGAAGCTGACCTTCTACGCCGTGTCGGCTCCAGAGAAGCTGGACAGAATCGGAGCGTACCTGGCTGACAGGCTGAGCCGAGACGTGGTGCGCCATCGCTACGGGTGAGTTTCACAACACGCACTGACACTCGTGGTTCCTGCGAGACAAAATGTGGACAGCTTCATTTAAAGCATCAGACGTTGACTTGCTGACTCCATGGAAACACGACGTATGACAGGTAACTGCAAGATGAACATCCATTAAAATATAATAATGGTGTGTTTGTTTGTTTGTTTGTTTGTTTGTTTGTTTGAGATTTCTAAAACACAGAGGATTCCATCAACATGTTTATTAAAACCCTGTAAACATTCTGCTCTGACATGTCTATAAACATGTAAACACACAGAGAAAAAAGCCAGTCCTATAACATATGTATCATATGATGATGGTATTTCTGAATCATCCAATATAACACACAAACTGACTGTCGATAAATGTGTGTGAATAAATGGAATAAAACCACAAAGTGCCAGTTAAACCCAAATAAGTGAAAAGAAAGATTTGAATCATTGAACTCATCCACTTACATTTAAAGTCTTGTCCAGTCACTTTTCCCTGAACTGTTTGGTGCTTTCTGCTCTTAAAACGAGTATTTGTAAAAGAATCCTGCCGGTACCAAATCAATACAGTATGATCTACAAATATCAACTATTGCAAAGCACTAAACAATATTATTATTGTTCTGGTTCTCATGAACACTCCTGCTGATATCATAATAAAAAATAACTGGTAGTATTGTGGTTATAAGATATAATAAAGGAAAACTGTGATCGTAATTTGATTTTAAAATGCAATTAGATATTTTCTCCATCATTCAGTTCGATTTTTAAAAAAGCCTTTAAATTCATTGTAACTCACGTTAGTCCAGCTGCTGGAACAGATGCAAATACAGTCGCTCGACTTGATCAGTCCAGGACATCTTGTGTTCATCACTTTAGTTGTGATTGATTGGAGGCATGTGTAATTAGCAGCATTAGCAGCGTTAGCGTCAGTCAGCTCACACACCTCGAGCTCCACCTCATTAAACAGTAAGATGTACTACAGGACATATTCTGACAGTTACAGCTGGTGATTGGTTGTGAATGACTGTCTCTCAGGTACGTGGTGATAGCCATGGAGGCTCTGGACCAGCTGCTGATGGCCTGTCACTCTCAGAGCATCAAACCCTTCGTGGAGAGTTTCCTGCACATGGTGGCCAAGCTGCTGGAGTCCAGAGAACCAGACCTGCAGGTCCTGGGAACCAACTCGGTAAGACAAGAACGCCGAGCGTGTTTCCAGCATTTTCATACAGGCTTTTATTTTAGTTTGACCAGACATGAAAAGCACGCAGGCAGGTTCTGAATTCACAAGCGTGCCACAATGTTTGGATGATGGCAGAAATGCACAAATATCGTTCCACAGACTTCATAAAGATGCTCTGTTCCTGTAAATAGTTACTTGTCTGGGTCTTTTTAGAGCCATTAATATATAATACGTAGAATTATTATTGTTATCAGAATACAGAGTTGTGTTGTGACATTGTAAATGTTCATAATAGAGCAGCTTTAACTTGTCTGAAGGTAAAACAGAAAAGTTCAACAAACTGTGAGTTTCTAACTATGATTTCCTTCAGCCATAATTCATAGAGCCTCGATACGTAACTAGAGCTGCAACAATAATAATAAGAACATCAGCTCTGATAAAATATAGCTATAAATATATATGTGGTGTTTCTGTGTGCTGTCTTTACCTCAGTCATCGTTCCTCCTGCTATGATCCATCATTAGTGTTCCTGCTTTCAAATTATTATACTTCCATTTTCTTATCACAAAGTCTCTCAGACTATTATACTTTTCACAAAGCAGGTTATATGTCAGATTACATTCAGTCTTTCTTCTGTGTTTGTGCAGCTTGTTAAAGCAAAATGTTCCCTTGAATGAAATGAAAGGAATCCGTCTTAAAACAACAGGTCGTACTCTTCATTCAGAGCATGAAACGCATCACTCAGCCGTCGCCCCGAGGTTGATGTTGGTGGTTAAATACCTAATTTATCTTTTACACTGGCAGTGGAAATGGCCCTATAACATATCCTGTGAAAGACTGAGCTAATTATTATTAGCATCTAGAAGCCGCAAGCAAATGTCAGCCACGTTTCTCCTTCCAAGTCTCTCTCGAAGGTGAACCCAAAGTTGTTGTTGTTTTTTTTTCTTCCCTCATCATGCCTCCTATTCTGAGCCTGTCGTCCCTGCTATTGTTGGCGGTTCATCTGAGCAGGAAACGGAGCCCATGGTTTAGATGCAAAAGCCTTTGCATTATTTATGTGTGGTATTTAGACTCTGACAGAGGAGAGCGGATGCAGAGGCAGGTAGCAGAGCTGGAGGTTGGGGGTTGGATGGGGGGCTGTCAACAGTGCTACAGATCGTCTTTAGGTGACACCCGTGTTAATTAAATTTTCCTCATTGCTCCGGCTACAAAGCTGAGACTCTCCGTTTAATGTCGGTGTTTGGTTTTACATGGTAGCCGAGGAAAACAAAGCTCCTCTGTTTGTTCTGTGGAGTAATTATCAGTGTAATGAGTTTGTTTGAGATGTCTGCAGAACAACACCAGATGAAGCTCTACATGCAGGTTTCAGTGGACTGAGACTTCATATCCTCCATCACAACATCACAAGCAGCGAGAAACGGATAATTCTGGGTCTTATTTTCACCGTTTCATCAGTAATATGTGGAGTGAAATCACTAAAACAGGGTCTAAACGGTCAAGAAACAAATGCCATGAGACAAACCAACAGTTCATCCACTTCAGTTTGAGGTCAAACTGACAGTGATCTGAAATATTGGTGATAATCCCTCGATGCTCAGGAAGAGTCAAGGTTGAAGCAGAAAGTTGGTCTGTAAACTGGGAAGAAATGATGTTTACAACCGACATAGACACCGAATAGAGCTGCAACTATTTCCATTGATTATTTATTCAGTAAATCATTTATTCCACCAAAACATTAGTCTGAATGTCCAGAGTCCACGAGGATGTCTCCAAGATATTCAGTTTACAACAGAAATCAGAGAAGAGCAGAAACTTCTCACATTAGAGATGCTTTTCACTTAAAAACCCCGTAAATGATGATCAAGAAATATTTCTTTTGTCTCGTTGGACCATTACATTGATCAGCTAATCGAGGCCTATTGATGGCCCTGTGGTGGCGCTGTTGGGTCCATATATTCACACTACAAACGAACCACTTGTTCTTCAACTTTCACTCTAACTTTCCACCAAACGTGACAGAAATCTGAAGCCTAACTTTTGAGACGTTCTGCTGACTAACAGACTTAAAAAAAAAACCCTCTTAGAAGTAGAAGTGATAAATCACTCTGTAAATAACTTACACCAACGTCTTCTTATTAATCTGAGAATGATATATTCCTCAACACATTCAACATTTATCACCTTTAATGTAACTCTCCCCACAGAGCAGCGTTTCCATCTTTACCCTGCCCACTGTGTGTGTGTGTGTGTGTGTGTGTGTGTGTGACTTCAGTCTAAAGCGTGTGTTTCTTACCCGTCTACGCTGCCAGGCATTCGCTGTTTCCAAATTTATCTGCCAGTTAACTTTATCACATGAAATTGGCAGACTGCGACGGCTAGAAGTGTCTCTTCCTCCACTTCGTCTCAATAGAAGAGCCACTCATCAGTTCACACTCAGACACATGAAGCCACTGAGTCAGACACACCGGGGAGTTAATACGTCCACTATTTATAGCCTGTGGAGCCAGATGTACCAGTGGATATAAAATCTGTATTTCTATTATCTTCTGCCTATTAATCCAGTAAAGCATTGGCTTCTCCTTCATAAGTCCACAGTAAAGTCTTTTTGTGTTAGAGGCTTTTAACAAAAACCTGAGAGGCAAAATCAGAAACTCTGTGATTACTAAAAGCCAGTAAATGTGCAGGAATTTGTCACAAAATGAAACGTCATGTACCAAAACAAACATGAACAGAAGCAGCGAAGCAGCGAAGCGGCGAAGCAGCGAAGCACTGAGCAGCTCCCAGGATCCCAAAGTCACTTTGGTTGTAATGTTTAATGTGTGATAGTCGTTTCAGTTAGTAGAGAGAAAGCTGGGAAGAGATTATTTTATAAAACTTAATTAAACACATAATAATTTATGTATATATGCACAATGCAAGCAGAAGACCAACGTTCTCTAACAAATATCTATTTAAATTATTATTTTTATAATATATAAATAATAATTAACAGATGTCTCACTATGTATATAAGGTTTGTCTGTTAAGATGGAAAAGTCCTGACTGGATGTAGTAACACTGATGAAAGTCTGATAATATTCTCCTGTGACTTTAGCTGCTGGATGTTTCTTCACTAACAGCTAATCATGTGAAATAAACCACTACCAGTGTCCCCATTCACATCACATTAGATCCATTTCTAATATGTAACTATCAGCTCCTCATAGTTAATAAACAGCCAGTGATCATTACTCATAATTAGCTCTCACTTTCTGCATTTCAGCCAGTTTGTACATTTGAGATTGTTTCACTGACACATCGACTACTTTAAATAAAACAAAACTTCAACAAACATGCAGGGACAGAAGAGCCTCTGAGGATCAGACATGCACCCTTTCATTTCTAACCAGATGTTAAAAAGTTTAAATGCAACGTAATCTTTCCTCCTGCTGTCTGTAACTCGGTAAATACTCTGGAAATATCCTCTACAGAGTCTGTTACAGCGATAACAGCAGCTGAGATTACACACGTGACCGTAGAGACGAGGAGCTGAGCCGTGTTTATCTGAGTCGGAGCCTGTGATGGTGAAACCTTTTCCTCACTCGTACTCCGTTATTATAACTCATCAGTACAGCTGACACTTAAACCAAATACGTAGCCGGAAAGACCAAGACTGACTGCAGATGATCCAGATGAGACGCGTGTATGTGGCCTCGTGTCATGAAAGTGACTGACTCATCTCAGCCCGATTTTTAAGAGCTTCTCCAACCACGTTGTGTACATGTATGTGCTCAACATATTTCAAATACTCTACTACTACTACTACTACTACTACTACTACTATAATACTACTACTGGGGCTGTCTGCCTGCACCCTGTGTGTTTCCTGCCACCTTTCAGACCTGCAGGAAACAAGTGTTTGATACTTAAAAATACATTTTAGTTAAACATTTTAATGTTTTCTTTGACAACATAATTGGAAGAATAAAAGTCATTTTCTAATCGACTACCATGTTCGTGCGTCTGCGATGGATAATGATCAACTTAACCTCAGAGGTTTACTGGCTCCGACTATGAAAATGGATTTTACTTTACTTATTTAATCAGCATGCATAGATAAGTAAACCCAGACCATTTCACACTTTTTAATGACACCTTCTTTTTTTTTTTTTATGGAGCTCTTTGAAATCGCCCGAGGGAAATAAAACAAATGGTGCTGCTGTTTTGTATCATCCTCTCATTTTCTCATTGTTGAGAATCCTAACTGCTTTGCCACGAGGCAGCGTTGAAGCATGAAGCCTGTCGCTTTTTGATTAGTCTTATTTACATGATGAAACGTCAGCTCCAGCCTGAATTAGCCCCTCTTCACTTAAAGCACTTATCCTCTCGATGTGAATAGATTCACTCCTCTGTTCAATTAAAGCAAAATGGAAATAACACAAATGTTTCTAAATCGACTTTAGTGTGTTTTTTAAACTGCTGAAAATGATCAGAATACATAAAACACCATTATTTTATCTTATTTGCAAAGTTCAACCTGATTGTATTTAATATTTTAAAATTTTACACATCATCACATTTATTTATCAAGTTATTTATCATTAATCTCCACAGTAACAAAAGCTAGATGTTGTCAAAACGTCAAATCGTTTATTTATTGATCATATTTTTGGTATATTTGTATTATTACAATTAATACATGAGTCAGTATTGTAGGGATCTGTGGAAAGTTAATAAATGGGTGTACATATTAAAACCAGTCTCAGCAGTTTATAAATATGACAGGGTTAACTCACTCTGTCATCAGGTGATCAGGTGACCTCCTCCTTACCTTTAGGAAAGGTTCGAGTCACCGATGTTTAGTTTGTTGCAGTGGACAATGATGGCGTCGCCAGGAGAAGCACTCGAGGGAGAGGAGGCCTCTCCAGAGGACACTTGTTGGGAGGACATTATAGGCTGGACAAAGGGGGTTGATCATTATCAGCACTGCGTCCAGCTCATGTCCATGCAAGGACCAACACTGATTCACTGCTGAAACACGGCGATGATGATGTGAGGATGATGTTGACATGAAGTCACCATCTCCGTGTGTCCCTTCTCTTTCTGTCCTCTCTCTAGTTTGTGAAGTTTGCCAACATCGAGGAGGACACGCCGTCCTACCACCGCCGCTACGACTTCTTTGTGTCTCAGTTTAGCGCCATGTGCCACTCGACTCATGAAGACCCAGAGACCAGAACCAGGTAAGAAGACAGAGACGTGTCTCAGTTACGTGTCTCCTGTCCCCCTGTTTGACCTGAAGAGATTTGACCTTGTGAATGCAGCAGCGTACAGCTACGTGAACGCTGTGGGAAGCCGGTAAGTGGACGTTGACGGTTGTTTGGACGTTAAGAACAGAGATCGTATTACGTGCCTTCTCATACGAGCTCCCTGTTGAGTTGAAATCATCTTTAACGATTTAACTGCCAAATGGAAACACTGTGTGATGTGAGACGCTTTCCAAAACATCACAGCAGTTAGAAATATGATTACATATTGATTATTGATCAAATCCCCAAAGAGGCAGCATTATTCATAAAGCACAATGTGTACGCCGCTCTCTTCTCTCTGAGTTTTCTTAATTTAAAATGAATAACTGCTGTTTCATAAGTGTGGCGGTGAAAATGATGAGTTGTTTAATTTAGCTTGCTGGAGCAGTTGTAAGCATCGTTCAAACAGCTGATCTTTGATACTCGTTTACCTTCAGGCTGAGACATCATAACATCTCTCTATTTCTGATTGTTATGAAGACATTTTTACGTCTCTTTGCTTTCACTGTCTCAGCTTTCAGATGCAGCCTTCTTATTTAATGCGGTGATGGATCATACCAACGGCACATCCGGCGGGGGGAGGGGCTGTAATACAGTCCCCACTAGCTCAGGTCTCATCCCACATGAATCCAGTGAATACAGTATTAAATACATCTCCTGATCCATATTTCATGGCTTTGCCCTCCCACTGAGACCGGGTTGAAATCTGAGCGTTTGAAAGACACATTGATGATGAAATGAAGTGTTGAAGCTGCTTAAATGATCTGAAAACCTGATTTACAGTGAAATGAGCTCCACTTACAGGTTTAATGTCCTCTCTGCATTAACAATGGCTTCACTTACAGTAGTGCACGTGTTGCACATTGTGGGTCCATTTTTCTCTTCATTTGCAAAAACAATCAAGCAAAGATGAAAAAGAGAAAAAGTGATATGAATGTAAACACAGTTTCTGGTGCATTATATGCACGAGGATTGAAGAGGACCTAAATTATACAAAATCCCACTCGTCTTCTTCCAGAATCAGCTGGTTTGTTTTTAATAATATCAAATTTAAGGGGCCCAGATGTCAAACGCAGAGAAACTCTGCCTGCAGCCGCTGAATTGTTCAGAAGGTAAAAATAGCTCAACGAACGGCGGCGGCGGTGAATCTGAGGCGAGGCTGTAACACCACGCAGCACTTTTCCTGATTCTGTGTGTGTCGGTCGAGGCTGGCGGGGGGGCACGAGGAAAGCCAGGGGGATGCTGGGATTGAGTTGGCTTGATATCTTCTCACTTCCCCCCACATATTTCATTATTTCAGTCGGTGGCGTCTCGCTGTAGGTGGGGAAAAATTTCTCTGGTGCTTATTGGATTAAGTCTAAGGAGAGGTCACCTGACCTGTTTTTCACATTATTGCTCATACAGGAAATGGACAGAAAGAGTAAACAGTGAAATCAGACATGCTGGGATGGATGCACCTGAGTCCAGAGACCAAGACTGTGTGTGTGTGTGTGTGTGTGTGTGTGGTCTCAGTATATGTTAGTGATGGAAATTATATTTCAAAGTATTATGTTCCTCAGATGACAGTTGGAAGATGACGTTGAGGGAGACTCAGTCTGTTCAGCCTGCAGATTCATAATATGAGAAACTCAAAAGCCTCGTGGAGGCTCACATCATCAGACTGAAATATCTGCAGCTATCAGACAGATTAGACAGATGTTGTCATTCATGGTCACAAGAGGATGAATCCTTCTGACTCCGAGCATCCTCTGAAACTAATTAATGAGTTTCTGAAACAGCAGATAAAAACAATCTCAAATGGAATAAAATAAGCTAAATGCTAACATAACATGCTAACGTTGTCATGGTAACATCCTCACTAAACATGTTAAATTGGCAACATGCTAATCTTTACACGGTAGCGTGCTGATATTACCATATAACATATAGCATTATACCAGATGCTGTGTGTGCACAGGTTAATATGCTACGACGCTAACGTTTATTACATCATATAGTTTCTCACTTATAATGTTAAAATCCTCAATCGCTCAATACGTGAAAAATATCTGGAAAAATATCCAGACGTGTGTGTGATTGACAGTCACTGTGTGCCCGTGTCAGGATCCGTGTGGCCGGGATCAAAGGTCTGCAGGGCGTGGTGAGGAAGACGGTGAACGACGAGCTGCAGGCCATCATCTGGGAGCCTCAGCACATGGACAAGCTGATCCCGTCCATGCTGTTCAACATGCAGGACAGCGATGATCTGGACAGGTATGTGATTACTGCTCACCTGTGGATGACATTCTGTGATTGATTGATAAACATTCATGGTTTTCACAACCACTTTATGAATTTTTCTTCTGATTTATCACATTTTATATATCAGACTGTAGTTTGGAGCCTGTTTTATGGTCTGGCGGTTTGACCTCTTTAACATGTGCTGTCTGCAGTGTGAGAAAAGTCTGGATCTAAACTAAATCCTGCCGTTGGATGTGTTGTAAGTCGCTCTGGGTCGGATCGCCGGCTGGGAATTACTGTGCTCACTCTCCCACCACCTCATTATATTCATTCAATCCTCAAATCCTGCCTTGACGTCCAGGTGAAGGAAGAAATCTCGGTGATGTGTCACACGGACGAGTTTCTGGTGTTTCAGGCCTGGATGATTTGCTGCATAGATCAACGCGGCGGCACAAGAAGCTTCACTTGTTCTTCCTCCTTTTACCTTTTCTTGCCTCCTTTGTTCTCTCCGAGTTCACTTCTCTCCTAAAAATAAAAATCCAGTAACATTTTGTGACAAAATGAGTCATCACGCATCGCTTAAGAACCAGAAACTTCAACTCACTGCCCGACAGAAAACCGGCCAACTTTCTGTTTGTCCTTTTTCTTTTATCTTTTATCCCAGAGGGTAAAACTCACTAAATGTTATGCTGCTGTCACCTTTAAAAATCACTGTACTACAGATTTTATTATCTTATTTTTTAGTGATTCTCACATCTGGCCAATACAGCAGCATAAAATACCAGAAACAACCTGAAAAGCATAAACTGTAGTAATATTGTACCCTTGTTCACTGCCTTATCTCCTCCCCTGTCTTGTTTCTGTGTCTCCTCTCGCTCTGCTTCTCCTCTCACTTGTTCTCCCTTTGTTCTCTTTTCTCCTCTCATCCCATCTTCATTCCCATCACCTTCTCTCTCTTCCTTTTCTCATCTCTTTTATTGCCGCCTTTGCTCCTTTTTTTAATCCTCTCTCTCTCGCTGCAGCTTCCTCTCTCCTCTCCATCTCGTTCGGGTAGTTTCCATGTGAACAAAAAGCTATTTTTGGACCCTGTTTTTCTCTCTTTTTTGTGTCTTTTTTTCTCCTCCTGTTTGTGTTCCTCCACCTCCTCGAACACTGTTGACTCATGTGGAGGAATTAAGTGTGTTGAGATGTGATCCGAGGCCGGCCGGTGTCTCGATGTCATTATTTGGACCTGGTTGGTGCTGATGGTGTCTCCGTCCATCCTGGACAGCACACAGCAGTCAGTCACGCTGCTTCATAACTCATAACTCATCAGGAGCAGTTGTACCCGGCAGTTTGACAAAGCAAAACACAATTTCAGTAGCAGTGTGAAGTAACACAACCAGTTTTTAATGGTTGGCATAGCTTTCATATGTGATGGTTACTGCACCGCCTACTCATGCTGCGCAGAAGTAAAACTGAAGGCAGCTGAACACCGATAAGTTCAATAAAAACAAAACGTGACAATTTATCAGCTTTCTGAAGGAAAGAGAGAAAGCAGCAAAACAAAGCTCGTCTCTCAATGTGACTCATTTGACTTCTGATCAATGGCTCCAAGATGCCAAGGCCAGGATATTATACACCACATCCTCTGTGTGATTTGAATATTCAGGTCCATTAACACGAAACTGTTATGATGGAGAAACGCAGACCTCCTGCTGGTCGTAGATGATGCCCTCGCACCTTTTTGTTTCTAACGAGGCGGCAGACAAAGAAAAATCGATGCTGCTTTTCTTTCTTTTGAATCCTGCTCCTAATCGTCCATGATTTAAATGGAAATACCGTCTTCCCATAATGCACGTATAATTATGCTGCATATATTCCTTCAGCTGCGGCGTGTTCATCACCTCGGGGAACATCTCTGTGTTAATGGCAACTTTCCAGCCGTTTCTAATGGTCTTCCTGTGGCTTAATGAGCGGATCCTTCAGTCAGATGTGGAAGTGAGTTTTTTGAAGGTGGCGAGGCAGGATGTGTGAGGTTAAATAGGAAGAACACGTCGTTAAATATTCAACTCTTGAATCTGTCCATAGCCGTGATGTTGAGAATTAAACAAATAATCATGTGGTAGATTTACAGCTGGTCTTTAAAACCATTTAACTAGACGATCATCCTGTTTTTCAACATTTTATTTTATGTATTTCGGTAACTTTATCTGACATGTTTGGTCTCTCGCTTCAAAATATTCATGACGTTTTGTTGAAAGTTTGTTTCATCCAGATATTCAAAAGAAATGTGCAAGAAGTGTGTTGATGAAAAGGAGTCAGAGTCCAATCTGAACGGTGATGATGATGATGATGATGATGATGATGATTGTCATCTGTAATCATGCTGCATGCATCACAGTGTCTGAAACACGGAGTCATAACTTAACCCAGCTGTCTTCAGCGTGTCCGGTGTCTCGGCCTCATCCATGACGGATTTCTGCCTCCAGGCGGGAACACATGACGACTGCTGGTGACCGATGGGAGCGAGTCAGAGCGGCTCTGGTCCAGTCTGGATGAGTCAGTGTTGACAGATAAAATCATACATGTGATGTGTGAGAGGAGAATCCAGCTGCTGGAAACAAACAGCATGTGCTGCTCGTCTTCACTCGTCTTCAGGGTGCTGTTGGTGTTAAGGAACTCTAAGTAGATAACAAGTAACTGTAGTAGTAGTAGGAGTAGTAGTAGTAGTACTAGTAGTAGTAGTACTGATAGGAGTAGTACTGATAGGAGTCGTAGACACTGTAAGTGTAGGTTAAAGTATTGGAGGGGTTATATGTTAATGATACCCAGAAGATTATATGTACCTGATTGTTAATGAATTACTGATATCAGGTAATGATCCGTCATAAATCTTTCTCCCTTCTGAACACATCCTGTGATGATGAAGATGATGATGAAGATGATGATGATGAAGATGAAGATGATGATGATGCCACAGTTTTCTGCCCCGCAGCATCCTGTCAAACTGTCCGTCAGCAGAATCACTTTAATCGTGACTCAGCACTCGCTAGAAGAATCAGTTTAGACGCAGCCTCGGAGGGAGTAGCTGCTCCCTGAACGCACAAACACAATCTGTTAGTGATAATGTTGTTCCCAAACACGGCCGTGGTCAGTTCGCCCCGCAGCGGCGTGTTGTGTTGTGGGCTTTCTAATGGAGCCTCGGCGGACCCAGCGGGACGCCGCAGTCAAGGACGTTTGATTCCGTTAATTGCTTCTCGGGGAAGGCGGACGTGGGCAGCATGCAGAAACCAGAGGTGGAGGCTCGGAGAGCGAAGAAAAACGCTCCTAGTTTGACAATTAACTGACACACGCACACACACACACGCACACACACACACACACACACACACACACACACACACACTAACACGTTGGTGTGTCTCAGTGCAGCCGCCTTGAAAATGACTTTGACCTCTGTGTCTCTTCTTACTTCCCATCGTGTCTGCAGTCACATATCTCGGCTTCTCTGTACCTTTGTTTCTTTTAACCTTTAACCTGATTAAATACAACAGCTGCAATAATTAGTTGATCAATTGATCGACAAAACAACTAAATATCGGCAACAGTTTGTGGATGTTTTGCTGGTTTCATGCTCTGATATTAAACATTTAATATTACAACAATTTACTGTCACACTTTACAGAGCATATGAATAATCATAAAAATATTGATCAGATTTGTGGTTTCTTGCTCATTTTTATCAACCGTCATGTTTCCTGAAGTCTTACAGTTCAGAGTCTGGACCGGCTGCTTTCTGTCTCCTGAGGACGGAGAGAGTTGTAGTTGTTGTTGTTGTTGTTGTTGTTGTAGTAGCCAGCATAGACATTGTGTTACTGCTAACGCATCCCTTGTTTTGGCTCCAGCTTTTATTCTTCTTTTTAACCTGCAGCTCAGATCTAAAACTAAAACTTTAAAGGGTTACAGTGTTAACTATCATTCATGTCCTCTCTGATCACACTAAAAACTACATTTGATAAACTTGTATTTCTGCTGTTTTTGGTCCTTATTGATTTTATTGTTTGTTTTAAAAAGCACAATACCATTTTTAGTTTCCTTTGATTTATTTATGATAAGCTGAGGTGTCTGAAGCCGTTCTGTGATTGTACGTTCAACATCTTTGTGGTTTAACAGTGTTCTTAAACCTGAGATTTTCTCCTTAACTTTGTTTGTTTTGGCCATTTCATTAAACAACACCGACCCGCCGTCTATTATCGCACAGATTTTCATTTTTGTCTCTCATTTTCCTGTTTCTAACAAGCAATAAGCATTTAATTTCCCCAGAACCGTCTGTGTGGGCCGACAGTAATTGCATTGTTTTTCTCCGGAGACCTGGCTGCCTACAGTCCATCTGTGACCGGGCTTATTGCACAGGAAGTGATTTACTATTGCATTATTTTATCAATATAACATATAACAGGAGGCCTGCCTGGTCTCACGCCAGCTCCTGGTGAGTCTGCAGGAAGCAACAAACTTGTGCTCTTGAGTTTCATCTTGTTTGAGCTGCAGTATGCAGTATATATGCAGTATGTTTGACCTATTCGGGCAGATGAAGCTCAGATGGTCGTGTGTGTGAATGTTGTTCAGTCTCTCAACACTTATGTCGTAACGTGAACGTAGCTGCTGCTGTGTGCACTTAGCTAATTAAACCCAGCTTGTGATCAATTAATTCATCAACTCCATGAATTCCTGCAGTTTCAGCATGAAAACATCATTTAAGATAATAAAAGTGACGCTGATGACGACACACGATGCCGTAAAAGTGGAATTTCAGTAAGGAAACGGCGGCTGAAATTGAGTTCAGTAGATCATAACCTGTATTTTAACTGATTTTCAACATATTTTGAGTTGATAAAACGATCTCATCATGCTGTGGAGCTTTCTATCGTATTACACCGTCTTCTTCTGGACGGTTTTGTTGTGAATCCTGATTTAAACAAACACTGATCGTCTTTTCAGCGTTTAACAAACCTGAGACGTTTTTTAGTTTAGTGTCTTTTGCAGCGTTCAGCTTCTCTCAACATGCTGATTTGGTTTCTATTTGGTTTCTATTTGGTTTCTATTGACTGTCTTCCCTCCCGGCTTTTCTCTCTGTCTTATTCTCCATTTCTTTTATCCTCTTTAATCTTTGTCATGTGGTTCCACTGTCGGCGTTAAACCTTCGTCCAATCCGTTTCCTTCCTGCCTTACATCACATTAATCAGGATTAATTTGATTGGTTTCTGAAAGTCTCACAGTGTCACCTTTATAATGTCATTATCAGCTGCATCTTAGTGTAAAATGATTCTTTAATATCACATAAATGTGATATAAATGTCAATAAATTCATGTACTTAATAAATAATTGCAGGTCTTATTGTATCTACTGGTTTTCTGTCATCATTAACTTGAACCCTCGATGGAGCCTCTTCATGATTAATTGGGAACAATCAAAGACCTTTTATTTCTCAACAAACGTTGTAATAGAAACAGAATCCGGCTGCGTCCTCCGTCTTTTTAACTGTGCAGAGGTTTTATTAGCAGCAGGAGTACAGTCAGTTACAGATATCAAAAATATCCTCGATTAATCGATCAATTAGTCGGTTGACAGAACACGGCTGCAACCAACAATAAGTTTGAGTTATAAAATGATAAAACATTGATGACAACCTGGAATCAGACTCGCTGCTGATTTTTTTAAATAATCTTTGAATAAAAGCATGTTTTTATAGAACAGTTGAAAATAGACAAAAAGGTAAAAACGAGTCGGACGCCAGCGGAGACGTCGGCGTTCGCAGTCGACACATTAACGTTTTAATATTCATTAATAACTGAACATAATTCATCCAAAGAGAGGATTTCTCTCTCATTTCATCAGCACACTTTTTTAGCAGTGTTTCTATCTTCTCATGTACACACACACACACACACACACACACACACACACACGTCCCTATCTGATTGAGGCCGGTCGATAGCTTTCATTTGATTTCTTCTTTTTTCAGCTGCTCTGATTGATTTCTTTTCAGTCTCTCCTCCATCTTTAGTCGTTCATTCTTCCCTCCGCTCTCCTTCTCTTCATCCATCCATCGCTCTCATATCCTGAAGGTTTCTCTTTTCTTTTCTTTCTTCTCCGTCTAAATGTTATTACATTTTCTCTCTCTCTCTTTACAGATTATTTTTGCGTGTGATATGAGAGATTGAATTTTGTTCTGCAGGTTTACTCGTCACCTTTATAAAGCGTCACTGTGCTTGTTGTAGTTTTCTTTCTCAACGTGTCTTTGTTTGTCTGGCAGGGCGGGGCACCCGAGCACGCCGTCAGTGGCGGGTCAGGATGGCGAGGAGAACCCGGCGGCGCTGGCAGAGAGCTGCTTCAGAGAGCTGCTGGGCAGAGCGGCCTACGGAAACATGAACAACGCTGTCCGACCTGTGCTGGTGTGAGTACATCTGACATTACCCATAAGGCAACTTGGCTGTGGGACTTCCTGTGTTCCCATTTCAGGTATTTCTTTGTTACTGAACGTGGAGATTCAACGCTCTCCTGATTAATGTAATGATCATGTTATTATGTAGTCGCCATTTTGGGCTGATGGCTCAAAATACTCAGTACCCATGAGCCTCTGTCACCGTTGCTATGGAAATAACATCCGTATAATCTTTAGTTTTTCTTCTTCTCGTTTTGAGCTTGTTGATTCTTGTTGTGGGATTTGGTACCATATTGATTTATGATTATCTTTAATAGCTAGTCAACATGATTTAGTATTATTTACATTGTATCTGAAATAAAAACACACCTGGACTGACGTTCAGGTAAAGTTTGTATGTGGTCTGGATGTCTTAAACACCACATTGTGCTCTGATCCTCGTCTCACTGCATCTTCACTGATGAAGCCTCCCTCAACGTTACTGTAAATATGCAGCGTCTCTTGTACCTGCAGAGTCATGTAGGTGTCTCTTCTCTTAAACTCGGCAGATTAGATCCTGTATTGGTTGAACGTGCAGTCGTGTAGGTGAGAAAACGTTCGTCCATCTCTGTGTCTTTATTTACTTCACACCTCTGTTTTCATCTACACAAAGATAGAAAATAAAGCAGCAAACTCATCAGGGTCTGATGAAACTGCTGCAAACATGCTTGATGTGAACACAGCCGTATGCCTGCTGTGTTGTTGTTGTTGTTTTTTAATCAAGGGGATGAACACAAAGCTGCTTCTTCTTCTTCTTCTTACTTAAAAAAAGCTGCAGCGTTCAGATTCATAACCTGCTTTATTGCATGTTGGAGTCATGACACAGACAGCGGGAGAGGTGACGGGGAGCAAATAAACCTGTCACCACACGCACACACACACACACACTCTCTAACACAGAGGAAATGAAATGAGCTCTCCCATCACAGTGACGGCTGCCGTGTGAGCGCGGCACACTGCCGCCACCCGGTGACCGTCCCTCCTCGTCTCTTCTCCTATTGGCCACTCGACACTGTTCACATAAATTGGACAATTACTGAGTGAGCGGCCGAGTCCTGCTGAGACTCTCTCTGTCTCTGCTGAGACTCTCTCTCTGTCAGAGCCCGTTTCTGCTCCGCTGAGCCGCCTTCGTCTGCACATAAGTGAGTTTCTGAGGCTCCGGGGATCAGTTAGTATGCAGCACAACGCTTTGGTCCAGAGTGAAACATCCCAACAGTTACTGGATGCTTTGACATTTTGCACAGATATTCATTCACTTCATGTTGTGCAGAATGTGTTGCAGTTGATTAACAAGTGAAACCAGAATAAACTGCATAGCTCCTTTTCATTAATTGCATGTGTTAATAAGTGTTAATATTAGATTTATTTAGGTGTTTATTAAACTACGTCTAACGGTTGGACGTCACCTCCTAATTATGTCCTGAACAACGTGAACCCAACAAGCTATAAAACATGCTGTTATCATGCTAACTACACGCATGTTAAACGACTACAACTAATGCAGCGATTAATCTTGATTGATTTATTATTATTATTTGATATTATTGATTTTTTTTGGTCTATAAAACATAAAAAAGGTTATATCATCAAATGTATTTGTATTTATATATTATTTTGTGCAACAGTCCAAAAACTTTAATCAGCAAATTATAATTTAAACCATCAAATATTTTACATGTTTGGCTTAAATAAGTTAATCAATAGATTTTCAAAATAGTTGCAGGTTGATTTTTTTTCACCATGATGTAAAATAACTGCACATTTATTCATTTACTTTCAGTATTATTAAAGACAGCTTAGCACTGTACGTTTCAGCCTCCTGACTGACACCCAGTAATCAATAGTCAGCCGCCTGCAGGTCTGAGCCGTAATGACCTGACAGCTTCCTGAGATCTGTCACAACAGAAGGATTCAAAGCACAGAGAAGGAAAAGACATGAAAGCAATAAAACACCATGAGAAGGTAAAACGGTTACAGACACGTTGTAAAAATCACAATTAATGCAGCTTTTAATCCAAATATTACTTCAATAAATCTAAACGTGCAGAAGTATCAGCAGCAAAATGCAGGTATGATGCATGAAGCATGAAGCAGACTTAACAGTGTAAACAGTGACGCGTCCTTTCTGCTTCATTTATTTAATTTGCTGTTAATTACAGAAACCATGTGATGAAACATTTTC
The DNA here is from genome assembly GCA_036937835.1 of Pampus argenteus. Classification (NCBI taxonomy): domain Eukaryota; kingdom Metazoa; phylum Chordata; class Actinopteri; order Scombriformes; family Stromateidae; genus Pampus; species Pampus argenteus. The sequence continues at coordinate 21,719,501 of CM072875.1, forward strand.
AGGACATTTAAATCAATAAGTTCCCAGTGGCCGTGTGCATCGGACGCTGCGGGTTCGTCTCATCACAGTTCAGTGGATATTTTAGTCTTTGCTGTTGTTCTTTTCTGCTTGAAGCCGGCGGGAACTGTTTTAAATAACAGTAACAGCGAGTGCTGCTCGCAAATTCAATCAGGCTTCTCTTAATGCTGCCATTAACAATTAATTACACGATATTACTGAGTCTGCTTTACATCTGTAGGGCCTCTTTAAGAGCCGAGCTGCACTTCATCATTTCTCTCTCGTCCTCCAGTTTGTGTCGTTGGTTTCTGTTCTGCCTCGGAGCTTTTTCACTTAATTTCTTTAAAGCCGGGCGTCTTTCTTCATTTTCGTTCCTTTCTCCTTCCTGAATGCAGACCTGACGCTGACCTCGCTTTCACATGATTCATTCATTCATTCATCACAGCTTTCTCTGCCTTTTTAGTGACCTCAGCTGGACGGGTTATGATTCATAACCTGCTGGTTTGTGAAGTAAAAGCATCCGTTTACACCTGTTGACAGAGAAGCAACAAATCTTCACTTTTATTCCTGTAAAACCAGCAAATAATTCTCTTTTCCTCAAAATACGGCTTGATGTTTACCCAGAACCGTGTGTGTGTGTGTGTGTGTGTGTGTGTGTGTGTGTGTGTGTGTGTGTGTGTGTGTGTGTGTGTGTGTGTGTGTGTGTGTGTGTGTGTGTTGTGAAACGCTTCATGCGTTAAAGTGAAACTACAGCAGTAACAGAGCAGGACTGAATATTCGAGTCTTTGCAGTCCAGACTTTAATGTTTCTTTGTCTGTTGTTCCTTCTGTGTGGATGAAGGAGGAGGAGGAAGAAGGAGGGAGGAGAAGGAAGAAGGGGGAGAAGGGAGGAGGAGGAGGAAGAGGAGGAGGGAGGAGGAGGAGGGAGCGTCTTCAGGCTATAAATAGCAGGGATTGGGGTTAACGGGGAGGAGGGTTTTGGGAGTTTGGATTGACGTCATATTGGTGAACTGCTCTCAAACTGTTTCCTTCCTCTTTTTATTCCTCCTCTCTTTCTGTCTCCGTCTGCTATTCGTCTTCTTTTCTTTGCTTTTCGTCCATCGATGTGTTCGCTCCGTCTGGGTGTGTGATGCTTGTAACGGATAATGTGTCCTGAGCTGCTCCTGCAGAGATGAGGAGCAGCTACAGATGTCTGCTCACCTCCACATGTTCATCTTCCAACACACATCATTTGCACCAGTCTTTCAGTTTATTTTTATATTTAATTTCATGATTTCAAGAGGTTTTTCTACAAACTGTTTTTGGTGTTAATTAACAAAAGAAGGCAAAGTTTAATGGTGCCAATACTAAATCCAGCTGTACAGGAATTTGAGCTGCAGAAAATACTGTGTAAAATTAGCTAATTATCCATTTCAGCTTAATGAAAGAATAATTAAACAAGACGAAGTATCTGACTGGACATTTGAAGCTAGTTTTAATTTTACAGCCCTGATCATTTCTGGGTATTGTTAAAAATCAGCCTCATAAATAGGATACCTGTGATAAATTACATTTTTAAATAGGAGTATCATAAATTTCCAAGAAATACAGCAGTTTTTGCAGCTAGATTTCCATTTAAAACAGTTGCCACCTCGTAGCTCTTCAAACAGAGAGATCAGCCCCGGTTTAATCAACACATCACGCCTTTGAGTGAGAAACGATGCTGGACGTCACATCCAGGGCTGAACATGTGTCGAGGAGAGAAAAACATTGTGAATGAGGTCGAGAAGAGGTCAGCGTCTGGTGGAGGTTTGATGCTGCGGACCTGAACCACGTCTCGGTGTCTTTGTGTGGATAAAAAGCCTCTAAAATAGCAGAAGGTCAGAGAGCAGACGGATGAGTTGTAGCTTCGTGTTTGAAATATTCCCGATGAACTTCCCGGCTTTCAGCTCGTAGAGGTCTTTAATAATCTTTAATCTATCGAGGCGAGTTGTCCAATTTTAATATAACCCTGGTATTTGATGGGTTTTGTTTTTTAGATTGTTTGTGTATTTTAGCATCATGCTAGAGAGACAAGAAAAGGAGCAACACAGTCATTAGATGTTAAATGTAGCAGCATTGGCCCAAGAGAAAGAACATACTTCTACTTCTGTACTGATGTAGTGAACGTCTTGAGAAATACGTGTAAATAAAACAAACACTGTTTATGTGGAGTACTGGAAAAAAGACAGAAACTGATGAAGAGCAAAGCAGCAGCGTTATCTGTCCTCTCGGCTGTTTCTACTCAGGAGTCGAAGCTCCTTCTGGTGTTTTACTGCTTTTACATCTTTTCAGCTTTTGATGATGTGCAGTGTAAATGTCAGATAAGTTAATAACTCTAAAAAACTCAAGAAGCTGGTTGGACTTTGAAGTCAGTGTTGTTGTCGTAGCTGTAAGCTGTGGTTGAATAAATCAACCTCCTGCCTGTGTGTGCGTGCGTGCGTGCGTGCGTGCGTGCGTGCGTGCGTGTGCGTGCGTGTGCGTGTGTGTACTCAAATAGCAGATGTATCTTATAGATGAGTCTACCTCGAGGCTGCAGGTCGGCTCCCACAGAGACGTCTAAATCTGTCGTCCTCCATCTGCCGCCGGCGCTCATCTCCGTGTCCTGTTCGACACCCGCATCATGTTTGATGAAACCTTTGTCCTCGTGTGTAACTCACCTCTGCAGCTTCAGGTCAAAGTTCAGGTTTCAACACCTTTAACCTCGGCAGCAGGATGTCTCCGGTCTTGTTGATTTGCTGTAGTTTTGATGCTTTCTGTGTATCCGAGCATCATCTAGTTTGGCTGCATGCTTTTGAAGGATCTTTGTGTGTGAATCCTGCAGGTCAACATACAACATTGATCTGTTCTGCAACATGACGTCACCTCTTAACTTCATATAACAAGACGCTCGCTTTTATTCAGACATTATCTTCAGTATCTAAAGTGATCCAGGTGCGTGTTGTACTGCACTCATACTGATGATGTCTTTTATTGTCTGTCCTCAGTCACCTGGATAACCATCACCTGTGGGACCCCAATGAGTTTGCCGTTTCCTGCTTCAGGATCATCATGTACTCCATCCAGGTACAGTACACACCTGTTTATTGATATAACTAAACGTCTTAATGACACACGATGAGGAAAATAATAAAACATCTTGTATTTAAATGATAGTTTGAGCTTTAACTCGTGTGTAACTACACTTTCACTTTTTCAGTTTTGAGTTTTAAAGTACTTCACTCTCATGTCATGGTGTACTGTTAGCCCCGCCCCCCTCGTTTCTCTTGCATCTCACGCCTGTCAATCTACTTGACGAGCTGTCATCCAGCTGGAGGCTGAAGTCGGCGGCGTCCTGAAAGCCGATGAAATGTTGACTCTGTCTCTGAGATTCACTTTGTTATTGCTGCTGGATTCTGCTTCAACGCTGGTTCAGGGTCAGTTCATCAACCTCCAGTCAGAAACACATTTCCACCCCGCATCCTTCTGATCAGGTTAGGGTTAGACAGATGCTGGGAAATGATCTTCATAAAACAAACATAATTCATGAACCTGTTACTCAAACAGGACGTCCTGGTCGTACTTCAAGTACTTTTTTATTTTCTTTCTTGTGTTATAAATTATCCCTTTAATATCTTTTGGCTTGTACACTTATTACTGCTGTCAGTCACGTTTCCCAGCATCCTCCTCTTCTCTCCATCCTACACTCAGTTTTTCAGCTTCCCAGGTGACGCTGACATGCTGCCACAGATAAAATAAAACACCATCAATGGTGCTGGGAGTGTGTGAGCAGAGTTTTGTCTCTCTGATCTGTTCGGGGGACTTTGTGTCTGTCTGTGTGTCAGGAGACGGCGACGGATGTCTGTTTGATCTGAGTGACGAAAAACAAACGCACCCCGGGTTTGTCCCGCAGAGACAGCCGCGCCTTCTGTCGTCAGCAGGAAACAGAAGAGTCTAAAAGACATATTCATCCCGTAGCATTTTCAGGTCCAGCTATGATGCAGTTATTGTTGATGGATTTTAAAAACTGGACTAAATCTAGACAAGATGATGCAAAGAAAAGTGATTTCTACACCCAGAAGGATAAAATGCAGCAGATGTATTTCAAATGAAGTCAGTGTGTTCAGATCATAAAGAGTCGGTCCCAGAGGCACAGTCACTCCACTCCTGTCTGATCAGTTAGCGTGATGCGTTGCTGTCGTAATGACGAACCTACAGAGACTCTGCAGCTTCACAGTGTGTTCACTAAATAAACGTTCCTCTCATGTCCATCGGCACCCAGGCTCAGCACTCCCACCACGTCATCCAGCAGGTTCTCAACCACCTCGACACCAACAACAAGAACACGCCGCGGGTTCGAGCCGGCATCGTCCAGGTCCTCCTGGAGACGGTGGCCATCGCTGCTAAAGGCTCTGTGGGTGAGTGACAGGATCCACATACCTCCTGCTTTCATTCACTCATTTAATGCTCCAGTTTAATTCATCAGTTCATAATGTCTCAGTACTAGTGTGATACGGTACATTTAAAACCATGTGGTATAATTTAACCTTTAAATAACGTATCAGTATGAACACCTCCTGTTACAGAGGGAGACTCGTACCTGTGTTCAGGTACGACTTTATTAAGATATGAAGCAGAATATTGGAATATAAAACGATGATCTGGGAAGAGAAGGTGAAAACAACCAGAGGTGTTTAAAAATGTGTTTTCCTCTTATTTCCTGTCAGCTGGTCTGTGGTGTTTGTGTGTGTTAATTACCTGATGATTAAATCAGCATAAAGTTTGACACCTTCGACAGAAAAAGATGAAAAAGAAGAAATTAACCAGAAAACATTGAGTTCAGTCATATAAAGGTGAAAATGTTTATGGAAATCAATCTCATAACTTGATGCTTGATGAAGTTGACCTGTGTTTAACAAACAAACAAACAAACAAACAAACAAACAAACCTTCCCTCTTGATAGGAATGATTAAAAGAAGTGACGCGTACAACTTTGAAATCACGACTCCTCCCAATCTGTGGCTCGGTACGGTATGACGTGTAGTTAGATGTCTCACCTGCTGGATGTCTGGCATTAACAGTTATCAATATACATATTAATATACATATACATATTAATATACATATATACATATACATATATATATATTAATATACACATACATATACATACATATTCATATTCATATATGGATCTAAGAAGAAGAAACCTAATTCAAGCTGCTATGTTAATGCCAGACAGGTTTCTGTTATTATTATGCAGTAAATATTCACTGAGTAACCAGAACAACACAATGAATGGAGGTAAATATAGATTATATATCTGTTATATGTACAAAGCTGTATATACAAAAACAGAAATACTGGTATAATTGAGTTGTTTGTTGTTGTTTGTTCTGGTCTCTCAGTGTGTTGTGTTGTAACAGACACTGTTGTGATTCTGTGTTGGTGCTGTTAACAGTGACGTGGTTAGCCTAGCTTAGCACACAGACTGGAAGCGGGGGGAAACTGTTAGCCTAGCTAACTGTACTCTTATATTAAGTGCAATATATTTATAATATATTTATAATAAATATATAATCTCATCCTTAAGTGCTAATATGTTTAGTTAAATAACACAAACTGCATTCATTACTGGTGTTAATCTGTAGTTTGTGTCTTTTAGTTATTTTATTATAGTATGTTGAATAAATAAAAACAATATTAATTCCGTTTGAAAAAAGGATGATACATAAAATGATATATTTATTATAACACTTTAATTAATTTAACATATTTTAAATCTTTAAAAAGGAAAGTTTATGTGAAGCTAATATGAAGCTTCAAATCCAGCAGATATGTTTCAACGTTACAGTGTTTTTAGAGCCAAAGTCCCTCTTTTTGTTCCTATACTTCCATCACAGCTCAACAGGGAAACACAAAGAGGGAATTTGATGCTAAACAGACTGTAAATGTGTCAGATATCCACTTGATATGACTAACTCACACTGATGAAGCCTCAGAGAAGCTTCACATCTACTTTAAATGCATTTTTGTACAAAATGACATTTGAAGGAGATCTTTTAATATCCAGTTTGAGCAGGAGGAATGATTACAGCGAGGAAACATGATGAACCTAACCTTTAAGAAGGTTATTGAGACTTTTTTAAAAACAACAAATCACTTTTTCTTGATGAAAGTCAGATACTGGATATGCACAGCATCCGGCTCCAGCTCCGTCACGACTTCAGCCTCCACTGAAAACGTTTCTGAAGTGAAACATCTGCTCCATACAAGCTCAACACTTGTTTGAGGCTTGTCTATGTGTGCTGAGAGCATAACAATAATCCTAATAATAATCCATTTGTTGCTTCTAACTTTCTGTCTGACAACGTTATGATCATAAACATTTACACACATTCACACTCTGGAGATGTGAGCTGGACCAGTAAAAATAGACCCGGCGTGTAGAGATGGTGAAGCGGAGAAAAGAGCCGTGACGCTCCAACTCCTTTCCTGTAAGGTCGAGGGTCAAAGTTCATATCAGCAGAAATTCCTGTTCATTTCAAACTTTATACATTAATATAGACATTCAACCTCAACATGTCTTATTTCTCTCTGATAACAAAACTGAGCATCTGTGTCCGTGTGTGTCCGTGTGTGTCCGTGTGTGTCCGTGTGTGTCCGTGTGTGTGTGTGTGTGTGTGTCTGTGTGTGTGTGTGTGTCCGTGTGTGTCGGTCCGTGTGTGTGTGTGTGCGTATGTGTCCGTGTGTGTGTGACTGTAGGTCCCACCGTGCTGGAGGTGTTCAACACTCTGCTCAAACACCTGAGGATGAGTGTGGACTTTGAGCTTGGCGAGAGCTCGAGGAGAAACTCCAGCATCAGCGTTTCCTCCAGCCGTGGCAGAGAGAGCGAGGAGCGCATCGTGCAGAACGCCATCATCCAGACCATCGGTACACACACACACACACACTCTTCACTGCAGCTCGCACACTTACTGGTCGCTGTCATCACAACTGCAACGAATCACCTACGAACTAACTGATGAGTGATTCTTCATTTTGAGTCGTTTTTAAGAAAAAAATATAAAACTCTGATTCTGGATTTTTAAATAAAATATTTTCTGGTTTCTTTGGTTTGTGGACTGTTGATCAGGACATTTGATGACGTGTGTGTGTGTGTGTGTGTGTGTGTGTGTGTGTGTGTGTGTGTGTGCGCGCGCGCTGACTCATCCTCATCCTCTTTTCTGACTCCAGGCTTCTTCGGTGGAAACCTGCCAGACTACCAGCGAGCTGAAGTCATGATGTTCATCATGGGCAAGGTGCCCGTGTACGGGACCCCCTGCCACACCTTGGACACCGTCAAGATTGGGTGAGTCACACATTCATCATCTCCCAGAAGCCTTTTCTGCTTAATGTAGAGCCGGTCTGGCTGTGATCGCTCCAGTTAACACATTTAGCTCAGACACAGACCTGAACTGAGATAAAATGAGCGTTTGCCCAAATGTCGCCCTTTTCCTGCTCTCGCTACCTTTTTTTTATTTTAATTAAATCCTCATTTTTCAGCAGGTGACGCTACACACCTGGAGAGCTGGTCTCTGTTAGCTTTACTGTCCTCACAGCATCATGTGTTTCTGACTTTCTGTTCCTGGAGGAGTTTGATGGTTTAAAGACTCAGATCCTGCTGGGTTTCCTTTCACATCCAGACTTTAGTTGTTTTTTTCACAACCTCTTTATAAACTGTGTTTGAATAACTTCATGACTGCGATTTAACAAACAAGACACATTTATGGGAAATAAACCAGCTGTAGGTGCTGATTCACAGTCACAGTACAGACCAGAAGCACTGCTCAGAGAAGGAAAACACACACACAAACACACACACACACACACACACACACACTCTCACATGCACACACACACACACGCACGCACGCACGCACGCACACACACACACACACACACTCCTTCTCATCCAAAGTGAATTGTGTCTTAATCTGTCATCACTTCTCCTCCTGGACGCCCCACAGTGACTCCAGCTCCCAAAAAAAGAAGAGAAAAACAAGATAATCCCTCGAGTGCAAGAACAGATAATCCCAAATCAAACGAAGACTGCCCTCCTCTTCTTCCTCCTCTTCTTCTTCCTCCTCTTCTTCCTCCTCCTCCTCTTCCTCTTTCTCCTCTTCCTCCTCATCTTCTTCCTCCTCCTCTTCTTCCACCTCCTCCTCTTCCTCCTCTTTCTCCTCCTCGTCTTCCTCTTTCTCCTCCTCCACTTCCTCCTCCTCTTCCTCCTGCTGGATATTAAATGTTGGATATGAAGTGTGATGTGATTGACAGACACAGTTTTATTTGCAGTGATAATATTTGAACACTATTAAGATTTAAAAAATTGAGAATATAAACATAAACATGTGTAACTCAGAGAGCAGGCGTACGGCTGCTTCATGTGCCATTAGTTGTCATAATAATTGATGTCCTCCTCCTCCTGCCGTCTGGTTTTTGGGGATCCTCCTCAGTCATCAGGGCACCAAGCGGATCCAGACGATGCTGCTCAGCTCCCTCATCATGGTGAGTCGTCCTCTGGTTTCAGCGGTTCTGGTGTGATGAACTAAATCAGATGAACAGATCGTTCTGGAGTTTCCTCACACATCTCACTGTTGGGAGTTTTAGAAAACATAAATGATGTTGTTGTTTTTCTTTTTGCCATTTTTTTGGTTAAAATTTGAGCTACATTTGGATTGAAAGTTGATGCGTGCTTGTTATCATATATAAATAAATAAAAATACTAACAAAAACATTTGTGATAAATAGAACTTCAAAAACACAAGTTTAGTTATAAACTTATAATAAAAATAATCCCACTGAGCTCCACGATGACCAACAGTGAATAAATAATGATGAAAATACTTCATTTGAATAACTGGAGATTATGAATAGAAGTTGTAACTCAGTAGTTTTTATTCTATTTTATTAGAATTTAATTTTCCATTAAAAAAAGCTGTTTTTGTGCCATAACAGCATTTTTTCAGTTTCATAAAGTCTTTAATTTTATTTTAATATCAGAGTTCAGGCTGTTCAGGGTTTGAATACTTGAACGTTTCCGTCTCCTTCATCGTCTGCGTCAGCAAGAGGCTCGTCTCACTGACACGAGGAGGAACAGGTGGCAGCGACACACACACACTCACACACACTTTCCCTCCTGCAGCATCCTCGTGCACTGCAGTGCTCCGTGCACGCTCACAGAGTGATTTATTACAGCGTCTGTCTGTCCTCGTCTCCCCTCCTTGCCACCACCTGGCTTCTCAGTGCAGCTAGAGGAGGGTGAAAGGTCCAAATATTTATAACGCATGCAGCCGCAGATGAGGTCGAGCTAAAGGCGGGGCCAGCAGGAGAGCGTGTGCGTGCGTGCGTGCGTGCGTGCGTGCGTGCGTGCGTGCGTGTGTGTGTGTGTGTGTGATGGTGTCTTGGCTGTTTTAGGGCTCCTGGTCCGGGTGAAGGCTGGGGCTGAATCACTTGATGCTTTGGTGCTTTGATCTGTGAGAAATGACATGAAATCTGTTCAAAGACAAAAGAAATGGAGCAAAGTCTTCTATTCCAAATGTTCCTGATCAAAGTTCAAACGGAGCTCAGATATTTAACTTTTAGATTAAACCTCAAGAATGATTTCATGTTATTTTAAAAACCAGTTTCAGGTTGTCGGTGATGATGAAACTGTGACGGTTTGAAGATGAAGATCTGTATACTCAAATGTTCCTTCCAGTCTAGCGCTCATACTGAACAGAAAAGTATATATACATGCTCACATCTATGCTGCGATGCCAGTGATGGAGATCACATGACCCTCAGTTGTTCACACTGATCATAAATCATCAGATCATCACATACTCATTTTGACAGCTGCTTGTGAACGTAACCTTTAAGCTCAGTTGAAGGTGTTTCTCGTTAACCCTCCGTGTGGATTAACAGCATCACGTCTTCTACCTCAGGTCACCTCCGGCTTCAAGTCCAAGTCCATGGCAGCCGCGTTGCCGCCTCCCTTCCTGGATCCTCTCTTCTCCATCTCTCTGATGGAGGACAGTGAGCTGAGGCAACTGGTGCTTGAGATCCTGCACAACATCATCGATCGCCATGACAACCGCGCCAAACTGCGTGGCATCAGGTACAAAGTACACCTGCACTTCCTTTACTCTCCTTTTTGGTCACTGGACTGGTTATGATTTTGTGTTTTTATTGTTAGAATCATTCCTAATGTCGCAGCGTTGAAGATTAAAAGAGAGAAGATTTCCAAGCAGGACGTCGCATTTATGAAAAAGGTAAAAACACGCGTGAGAATAAATGAAACATCAGTTATTGTGGATTTCTAAACATTCACTGAAATGTCTCAAACGGCTCTTCTATTCACACAAAATCCCTCTTTTACATGTTTGCCAAGTTTACAACAGAAACACAAAATATACACAAAAGTTATCAGTAATAAAAGTTGATAATACGAATAAATACATCAGCTGTAAGTATCAGAAAGATATATACAGAAAGATACAGAGGAAGCCGTGTGAGTCGGCATCAGTCGTGGGGTTCAAGATGAAAAGTAGAGCTGCTGGAGGCTAACAGCTCCGCTACTAGCATAGACACCAGACTGCTGTAGAGTTGCATTGTGGGTAATGTTGTGGGTTTTTACAAAGATGAAAAATGTGTGTGGTTAAAAAATCCGACCACAAGTCTGACGATGTTAAAAGATGCTAAATCAGTGGAGTATTTACAAGCTTCCTCATCCAATGAGATCGCAGAGCTTATCGACCCCGACAGGAAACACCTGGACACCACGAGCACATGACATTTCAAAAAACGGCCCACAGTTTAAGTTCACACCTTTATCACCACGTCAAACACCTGAAAGAGGAACCGCAGGGCTGGAGCCCGTCGTCATCGGCGTTCAGTCCTTTGTTCGTTCTCATTGGCTGTCAGAGGTCGTTAATGGCATCTGATTGGATTGATTTGTGGTGAATAGAAGTCACTTTCCATCTGGCTCTGTGTCAAGCTCATGAATGCACAAAGCAAAGAGTCTGACGAGCTGCTAGAGGAGGCTGTGAGTCGGCGGGTTATTTTTAGGCTGATTCATCTTTTCAGTTGATCCGCACTGTGACATTTTCATTATATTTATATTATGAAGAGTGAAGCTGCGGTCGGTGTAATTCACTCAGGACTTCATCTGCTGATTATTTTCATGATTAAACATTTTTTTTCTTTTCGTCTGTACATTAGTAATTAATTAATAAATAAATAATGCTTCAAAAACTGCCCAAACTCCACATGTAATCAGGTTTATTATCATAAAAGACAAACGTGGATTCATCCACCCCTGAAAATAGTCCCCAACTCTTGTTTGTTTATCTCGTGATACATGATATTATCGTCATTCTTAGACCCGTTTATGCCACCGATATAATGATAATATTATAGCATAATAATGCATATACACCCTTTTAATTCTTATGAATATGCTGTTAATTACTCATAATTGTCATGACAGGCCTGGTGGATTATAGATTGATGTAGTTTAAATCTGTTTTTGTGTCCTCCAGCACGGCCAGCAGCTCTATCGTCACATCTATCTAGGATGCAAAGAGGAAGATAACGTCCATAAAAACTTTGAGTTGCTCTTCACCACGTTGGCCATTCTGACCATCGAGCTGGCCAACGAGGAAGTGGTCATCGACCTCATCCGACTCGCCGTCGCACTGCAGGTAACCTCTGACCTTAACACATTTTATGAGTTCAGAGGTAAGAAGCAAACAAAGTTTTTCACTAATTAGGATCATAAATGATGATGACAGTACAATAAATGTAGAATGTCCTCACAATGATGTATAATTATTTAGTAGTTTGTTTATTAGAGATCCAGAAAGGAAAAGAGTGTTTGACATAGAAACAAATAAAAAAATAAAACGCACAAAAACAACATCATCTAATGTTTAATATAATAATACATAGGAGAGAAACAACTGCTTCAATACCACGAAGTAAAGACGCGTGTTGTTCTTTAGTAAAACTGAAAAAGGTAAATCATAAAAAAATGGTAAAAGTGTCCTGACAAAGATAAACAACAACAATAAATACAAACAAAACAAAAAAACAAGCAGCAGCTGTCAAGATAAACAAATAAAACAAACCTGAAACAACAACAACAAAATTAACCCTGAAAACGTTGACGGATTATGTAGCAGTGATTTAAATAATAAACAAACAATTAAAAATAATAAACAAACAATTAACAATAATAAACAAACAATTAACAATATTAAACAAACAATTAACAATAATAAACAACCAAATACTGTAAATTTAAATCACTGCAGAAAGTGCTGCATACGTAAAACTGACATAATTTAAGAAGAGCAGCTATTTCACAGGTCAGGTTTACACACACACACACACACACACACACACACACACACACACACACACACACACACACACACACACACCAGCTGCTTGTTTGTGTATCACACTGAGATCTTATAATTTCCAAATGTCACAGCGTTGTAGACAAGAGGCAAACACACACACACACATTTGTAGTAGTACGTGTTCTTCGCCGGGTACTTTTTACTGTAATGTATTGTTTCATACTGTCAACAAAAACATTTAATACATCTGGTCTGCGGTTGTGTACACTCAAAAACATTTGATGAAATAGTAGGCAGGTTGTTTCATATTGATCAACATATTGATCCAATGATCTATCGCTATCAGTGCCATATTTTAATAGGTTGATGGTAACCATATAGACTTATTGGAGGAAAAGTGCTCGGTGTCCATGTTTTTCATTGGTTCCTCTGAACCTAAAACGTTGTGATTGTGTCTACTTAATGTTAATGTGTTTCCAGGACATGGCTCTGGCCAACGAGGAGAACATGCCCATGTTTATCCGCTGTGGCATCATGGCGTTAGTGGCGGCCTATCTCAACTTCCTTAGCCAGATGATCGCCAACCCGCCTTTCTGTCAGCACGTCAGCAAGGTGCGTCTTTACTGTTACCAAACACCCTCGTTCAGCACCCTGCAGGCTGTTGACGGGTTCATTGAAACAGGTTGGAGACCAAATACTTTTACTGTTATTACGCAGACGATGCACAGCTGTATTTGGCTACTAAACCCAATGATACAGGCGCACAGCTGTCATTCTCCTTTAGTTAAGTCCAAGATGATGTAAAATGTCTACTGTTGTGTTATTTGCTGTTTCTTTTTGTTCTCTGCCGCTTCACCTTCATGCTGGACCTCCAGGTGATTGAGTTGAGGAGCCTGGACACGCCGTACCTTCTCCCAGAGCACATCTTCAGGGACAAATGTCCGTAAGTGACCTTAATTCATTAGATTTAACATTTCATTTTATGCACATTAGACAAATTAGAATAGACATATTCTATATAATCAACACATAATATAAAGTTATATAAAAATGAGTCACGTTTCTGATTCCTGCTGTTAAAACTACACAGATTGTTTTGTTTCTCAAACACTTGAGGAAGTGTGACTCATGTTTGTGAGTAAATGTTCAGTAGAAGAGATCAGTCACCGTTGTCTTCTATGTCTGTGAAATGAACTATTTAAATACTTTATAAAATATCTGTGATCTGAAGGAGATTCACTGGTGATTGAGCAGCAAGCCTGAGGTGAGACGTTTGGCACATAAAAACGGCTCAAAACCAAAAGAAAGATTTTAAAAATGTCAGAGACATTCAGAGTCTGTTCAATCCTCAAGTCTTTTACATTCATTCATTCATTCATTCATTCATTCATTCATTCATTCATTCATTCATTCATTCATTCATTCATTCATTCATTCATCTCTTTTAGCTCCATCCTGCCTAAAATTCACTGACTTGCACATATTAACAGTCACTCAGTTCAGATCTGAACAACTTTGCGTCTGCTCAGATCTGCTTTATCCAAACAAAATTCACCATCAAACCATCTGAATCCATTTTTTCTGGAGAATAACTTGTTGGACGGCCGTCTCGGTGTTTCCATCTCATCCTACTAGACTCCCTGAATCTTTGGACAAAGAGGACAGGCCGCTGTACTTCCAGACCGCCGACATGGCCGAGTGTCTGGCTATCCCGGGATACAACGCAGAGAGACTTTCCATCCCCTACGTTCCCCAGGTCACAGGTACGACTGGACAGAAAATATCTGAAAAAACCTTTTAAGCTTCTCTGAATGAAGTCAAACAGGATTTTAAAGACGAAACAGAACCTGAAAAATTCTAGTGAGGATCCCAAAGTTTCCTAAATATGATGAGGAGAGTTTCTAAGATGACCAGCGTGCAGGACGAGAGGCTGCAAAGACGTTGAAGAATTAAAAACACGTTGAAGGATTAACAGCAGAAATAAACTTTACCAAAGTCTTTGTGTGATCAGCTTATTAAACCAAACGTCGTCTTCACTTTTTTTGAAAACAAATATTATTATTTGAATCTTTCCAAGGATTTGATTTATTAGAAAATGAAAACGAGGGAGCAGCAACAGATTGATTAAAATGAAAACATCAGTTTCTTTTTACTAACAGGGTGATAAATGTGTCTCCTGTTTTCTTCCTCTCTCCGTGTAACATCAGTCCTTTACACAGTAGGAAAAATCCTCCACAGGTGCAAGCAGAGCTCCAGAGGTAACGCAGTAGTCGGGTTGATTAAACATAGATCCAGTCATGATTTCATAGAGATATTTGTCTCCTTGTAGCCGTTTAGTTGTTCTAGTCGTATTTCCTGTTGATGAGTGCTGTGTGTAGCTGTAAGCATCTTTACTACTGTTTTGTTGCATTGCTTTTGGACGTTATGGTGAGTAAGTATGAATACTGTAATACTCTTTGTTGTTTTATTGTGGTAAATGCAGGAAGTTATTTGTAAATTGTGTTGAGCTTCAGTCATTAATCAAGCTCAATAAAGATAATTCATACAAACACTTATAAAACTCTCATAGGACGTAGCTGCACGGCTGCTGAGCGAGACGTTTATCGCTCTGCAGGGCGGATTTGATCCTCGTGGTATTAAACTTAAAGTTGGACATCAAAATAGAATCTAAATGTGTCCGTTTGGTTTGTGTTGCTGATAAACGCTGAGATGTGAGTAGAGGTTCATACCTGTGGTGTGAATGTCTCCTGTCCTGTAGATGAAGACCGGCTCACCAGGAGGAAGAGCTTTGTGGACACGATCTCTCTCCAAGTGGACATCCTGTCCAACAGCCTCCCAGACAAGGTCAGTTTAGTCTCACATTTTACTTTCATGAGTCTCAAACTAAACTTTCAATAAGCTTCTTATCAGTGACAACGAATACTGAGAAAACCTTCAGAAACGTCACAACTTAAATAAATTCAATCCAAAACGTAATAAAAGATATTTAATGATAACCTCATTAGTTTAAAGCTGTTGTCTTAATAGTTTTATGTGTTTGTGTGTTCGTGCAGTCTCAGCTGGCGGAGGAGATCACGTTTGAGACCCTGAAGAAAGCCATCGGTAAGATTAACCCTCTCCTTACCTTAAAGCGTAAAGCTCCCAGCGTGCAGGAAGTGATATCAGACCTGCCACGTGATCTATGAACCAACTGCAGTATTTTAAAACGAGTCGGTGTGAAGACTTTGTGAATCTGTGAGGTGACAGCGGGCTGGTTTTCAGATACCACCGGTCTGGAGGAGCAGGAGCGGGAGAAGAGGCGTCAGGTGATGGAGAAGTTCCAGAAAGCTCCGTTTGAGGAGATCGCCGCCCACTGCGAGTCCAAGGTGAGAGGAGGAAAAGGAAAGTAAATCTGATGTTGTTATTGGTGACGTAACTCACTCTGAACGTCGTGTTTCTGCAGGCGAACATGTTACACGACCGGCTGGCACAAATCTTTGAGCTCACGATTCGGTAAGTCACTCATCTCTTTTATGTTTTAAGTCAAGTTTTTTTTATGTTTTCAGCACATGTTGACCTGCTGCAGGTCACAGTGAAGCCTCCTGATGTCATAATGTGAATATAAGAGTCACATCAGACTGAAAGTGACCCTGCAGCTCTTCATGTTAGTAGTCAAGAGTCTGAACAGCTTCAGACGTCAAACATGAGTCATCCTGGTCAGTAGCTGCGATACGTAACCTGCATGTTCAGCATAACGATGGCAGCTCTTTTATTTAGTTTATAAAATATGATGTTTCAATCCTGCATTTGGTAGAAATTGATTAAAATCGACCCTGACGTCATAAACGTCAGCAGATGGATGTACATTATTCTGCAAAACGACGTCCAACTGAACAAACAAGGAGCAAAACTCATTTTCTGACATGTTTAACATCTCCGCCTGCTCTCACCCACCAGGCCTCCACCCAGTCCGTCCGGAGTGGTCTCCATCTCAGCGGGACACACCCAGCACCAGTCCGTCCCCGTCTATGAGATGAAGTTTCCAGACCTGTGTGTCTACTGAACACACACACACACAAATGCAGAGTTAAATAATAGTAATCCACTCCAGCTCTGAACAATCATTTCCTGCTCGATATAATGAGTCACATGTTAAAAAAAAAACCCAAACTAGAGAGAAAATAAAGATCCTCCGTGATTAAACAAACTGACTGCACAACAAAATATCTGAAACACAACTTATGAGTCAGTAAGAACAAAAACAACATGAACAGCTTCCACTTGTAGATAAAACACACCATGTTGCTTCCCTGCTTCACACTGTGTACATACGCTGTCGTCTCATAGGACAAAACGTCTTTATCTTCATCTGATCTCCTGTCGATCAGTAGACGCCGCAAATTAGTAGAAATGTATAAAAATATTTAATCTGAAACAGCTTCGTCTGCAGTAGAAGACGGATTAGTTTTAGGTTTAGCTGCACAACTGATCACTATAGAGAGGAAAATGAATTTAACATCCAGTTAAATGAAAGCAATACTTTGATTTTAAATCATAAACTGTTTAACGAGAGACTCTAAAAAGTCACAGACACAGTTTGTTACAACAAAACGGATGAAACGTGCTCCAATCGTAAATCTCTTTAGAGACGTGAACTGCATGCAAGGAAACGTGATGCTGAGGAAAGATTTAATGAGTGTTTCTATTCTTCTCTTAACACTCTTCATCACTCATCAATTCATTTAAAATGATTGATATTGTAGCCTGATAATCAATTAGTTTCATTTAAAAACCAATTGAAATAATGATGTAATTCAGATTTGTCCTCGTTTCGGTCTGCATGTCTTTGACTTCTGCTCACATCGCTGTCGGCAGCTTCTAGGAAACCAAAGACAGAAGTCGTCGCTCACTTCCTGTTTCCTGTCGTTTAAACGTTTGAATCCCAGAAAGCTGAACGTTATCAGAGCCGACATCCCATCATCCTCCCTGATAAATGTATTCATATCAATAACGCAGCAGTACGTGTTTGGATGTTATCAGTATGATCGGGTACCTGCTCGCCGTTTGGGTCGAGTGTTTCCTGGTTTGTTTGAGATGTTACGAGAGTTTTGTTTGGTTCAGTTGCACCTTTTCAGAGGTTTCTGTGCAGAGTTGTACCGTAGACGCTGAGTCTGAGGTTTCTGATCGGTCGTGTACGTTTGAGACGGTTTCGTATGTTATAAGTTGGAGAAGCGAACGTTGAGATTTTTCCACCTGGTGTTAAAATGTGAATCTTTATCTGGAGATGTTGGCAGAGGATTGAAACATCACAGAGCTTCAGGATCGACTCTCAGCCAGATTTAAACGCTGTTTCAACCAATTTCTTGTGAAAAATATGAAGTTACGAGAAGCTTTTCCTCCTTAAATCAGATGTAACAGGAGCTTTTCTTTATACCAGGTGTAAATGCAGAAAGTCGCATGTTATTATCCAGTTAACATCCAGACACAGATCACATGATGCCAGCTGGACAGGTGGGTCGATATGAGTTTCAGTTTGACTTTTAGAGTCTCAGGATTGATGCATCCACTGATGCATCAGCTGTTGTGCGTAACGTCTTCGCTTTGAACGCAGACTCGAATGATTTAATATCATATTATAGTATCATAGCTGTATGTAAAAACATGTATTATGTGACTGCATGATATCTTCACATCACGACTCCTGCTGGGATTAAATGCTGAAACAAACGAATCCATATAAACAACGTGTCTTCATCCACTGGAGCCTAAAATCCGATTTTTCTTTCAAATGAAAAACGAGCCAGCAAGAAGAAAATATCGCTGATTTTTTAACGTTTCTTCTTTTACGATTGTTTGCAGAAAAATGAGTTTTTAGGAGCGAACGGTGGATGAAGTGTTAGATGTGGCTGGACCTCTATGAATGTGTCAGTAAAGCAGTATATCGTATATTTTTGTACGTTTTATGCATCATGTTTGGTTGAACGGTTGCCTGGTAGAGATTTACAGATTGGGAGATTTATTCTTGTTGATCACATTTATCAAGACTTTATTTAGAAGAAATGGACGGTTCAGGGTTTCAAATGGATGTGCAGTATTTTTTGGGAGAAATGGTCTCATTTGTTTAAAAAGTTATTTGACTTTTTGAGGAATCAAAATCTAGATTCTGCAGCTTCGGCTCGGACTCGTCACCATTTCAGATTCAAATCCAGATTCACATTTAATCCTGTTTACTGAGTTCAAACACGCCATGACGTCTTTTACTTTAAGTTAAATTCAAACAAACTTCACTTGATGAAGGTTTAAAAGACTTCAGAACGTGCAGCTGCTTCGAGATGAACGTTAAAAACAGAAACCTGAATCATCTTTAATTATAATCACCGACTCTGTGGTGCTTTCCTCTTCGTTTAATGAACCACAGTTAATATCTGATGACTCCTAAAGGACAGATCGACTGTTTGTTACGTCACAGCTCGAGACTTTGTGAAGCTTCGGTTTTAGATCTTCGTCTCAAGGTCCTCAATCACAAACACGTTTAAACCAAACACCAGGATGCCAATTAAAAACTCATTTCTGCACAACGTAAAGTTTAGTATTTGGTCTGAATTTGCTCTGGACTCTTCTGAAAGAGGAAACGCAACAGTGAATCTGTCTTATAAATTATTTCTCATTAAAACTTGAATTTCAGGATTAACAGAGTTTGGTTTTAGTGAATCTGGACGTGAATCTTTCCAGCTGTAACGTCTTCTAAACGTTCTCTAAACGTTCCTGCAACATCAGCTCAGGTGTTTGACGGATTATTAGTGAGAAAATCGAGTCGTAATTTAATCTTTTTGTTCTCAAACGTACTCGAATTACTTTCTAAATACTAATAATTGTTACCATTAAATATTAACAATTTTTTTTTACAGATTTTGTCCTTGAAGTACTGTGATTTTTTTTTTCTCTCCACCGTACGAGGAGCACAAAGCTGATTTATGAAGTTGATCTCAGAACGACGTAACGCAGAAATCAATCAGTCCGGACGAGTCGTCTCTGCTACTTTTAATAAATCAATATTATATTTGCTAGATTTAGCTCAATCTCAGATTATTTGAACAGCAGCAGATGTATGAACACACATTAGAATAAATGCTGAACAGTTAATAGACTTTACAGTAAAAATGACACTGTGTTTGCACTTTAATCACTGTGTTCCTGGTACTATAACAAGTTAGATTTTGGTACAAATGGATCATTTAGAGGTATTTTTCTCCAATGTTCAGTTTTTGAAATGTTGTATTCAAGATTAACTGTAAAAGTGATTTAGTATCAAGTCTTAAAATGCTCCTAAAACATCTGAATTACTGAGCTGCCTTAGTACAGCATGCTGGACACAAACTGATGAGCTGATTCGTCTTTACTTCACGTCTCAAGATGGACATTTTCTTCTTCTTGTTTTACGGCAGAAAAACAACAAAAAAGAAACAAAACTTGTGATGTTTTTCATGTTTGTGATGCAGCTGTTTGTATTCTTGTGCCAGTTTTAGAGAATCAAGAGACTTAAAGCTGCTAAAGCTCGACTTTGTTTCAGACATACTGATGAGTTTAACCACTAGATGGCGCCGAGGTTCGAATCCATCTGCAGGTTCGAGATATACTATCTGTTCTGAATTATTACACAAATTTATGAAATAAACAAAAACTTAACAAATACAATATCCGGTTCATAATCATAAAACAGCAGAACTTAAAATCTAAAGTATTTTGATTTTTTTCTTTATTAATGACAAACAATTAATACATTATCAATAAAAAGCTGATTTATTTTAAATTGACCAACAGGTTTATGATTCTATCACTCATCAAAGTGAAAGTAGAAAGTCTTTAAAACGACTTCCTGTAACCGCGGCTGCAGTCGAGCCTCGTTGCTTCTGTTCAATAATTGTTCATTGAGATTAATGTTCAAGATAAAAAATAAAATGTTTCTATCAAAACGTCTGAGCTGTTATGTCTTTATTACAGTCTAGGACGGCAACTATTGATTATTTTTATTAAAGATTAAACATTTGGTCAGAAAATAATAAAGACTAAAGAAAACCAGGAAATATTCACATGAAGAAGCTGCAACGTGTTGAGTTTTATTATTTCTGCAGATTGATTAATTGATTAATCGATTAATCACTGCAGCTCCATCACATCTTCTCTTGATGCGTTTCTGATTTATTTCTATAAATTACAACTTCTGTTATTGGACAGCAAAGAGCCAAAAACTCTAAAGCAGCATTTCATACATCCTGCTCTAGTTCCCCTCTTCTTCCTCTTCCTGCTCCTCCTCCTCCTCCTCTCCTTCCCCTCCTTCTTCCTGCTCCTCCTCCTCCTCCTCTTCATCTTTGGCCCCTGGTCTCTCTGCTGGTCGGTGGCTCTGACCTGCAGTCGGCCTGTGGTTGTGAGTTTGAACCACGCTGTGTGTCAGCGGCTCGCTGCTCTCCTCACTGGAGGGAGGAGGAGGAGGAGGAGGGGGAGGAGGAGGAGGAGGAGGAGGAGGAGGAGGACCAGCAGGACCAGCAGGTGATCCGGCAGCTGGATTCGTCTCCTCTTCGTCCTTTAGGTCAGAACTTTCATCACTAAACACAAAGATTTTATTTAGTGAAAGTGAACATAAAACAGTTTGACAGTAAAGTTATTCACATGTTTTATGGTTTTTATTTTTTATTTATTTTTAGTTTGCCTGCAGCAGCACCAAGTGTGTCCAAACATGAGCTTATTAATAAATGATGCATAATGTCAACAACTAATTACAATCACAAATGATTCAAAAATGTAACTGAGCTCAGGCTACACAACAGAAAACACAATGATACCCAGATGATTTATTTCATTAAACTAATGAGAAAATGTTGATTAACTTTTAATTAATGTCATTTAAACTGAAAAGTTCACTGACAAAGAATTTATTTAGTTTTCCACCAAAATATCCACCGGTGGTGATTATTACCACATGATGTTTAGACTCTGGCAGCACTTTATTTTAACCTCAAACACCAAAGTGTTTATTAAAGAGGACATAATGTCCACATGTCCAGCTCTATATTTATAATTTTATATATATTTCTATTCTGGCTCTACTGGAATATCTCTGCATGGTTTCCAGTTAAAACCTCCTTATTGATCTCATCCTGGTCCTTTATGCAGCCCCTCAGTTCAGCCTCTGTCTCAAACAGGACGTTTTAGCTCCTGTCTCTTTAAGACCCGCCTCCTGATGAGCCCGCTCTGTTCTGATTGGTCAGCTTCAGGAAGCTTCCTCCGTAAACAAACTATAGTAGCAGGATTTCACTTCTTTTTCTCCTTCTTTACTCAAAATGTCAAATTCTCAAATCAGCTGAATCACATCTGAAATATGAGAGTGAACAACGTGACAACACATGGAAACACCTTAGCAACAACCTTAGCAACCACCTTAGCAACAAAGGCAGAGGAAAGCATGTTGAACCCTGACTCTTGACTTGCAGGCATCATTTCTACAAACATTCACCTCAAGCTCAGGAATGATTTGCTCTTTATGTTAAATGATGAACCAATGGCTTCGCTGCGTTCTTGCCTCACCTGTCGGCAGGTTGCAGAGGTGGAGGTGTGTTCGTATCCATCGTCTCAGAGCTTCCTCCTTGCTGCTCCTCGCTCTCCTCGCTGGACTGAGGGGAAAGCCGTGGTTTGGGGGGTCTGCTGGCCCGGCGGCAGGGTGGTCGGGCACCGTGGCACTGCTGCACCGGCAGGCTGTGGTTAAAGTGCGCCGCCGCCATGCACCCTGCAGTCGTTTTATCACACACACACTGCAGCTTGTCGCACACAGAGACGCCCTGACCTGAGGAGACAGGTGAGCATATTTAATGAAGTAAAACATCAAAGAATCAGGAAACTCTTTAAAAAACTTCTTTAAAACATAAAAACCTAATGTGGGCAGAACTTCAACTTTCTTGTTATGTAGAATATTTTGCAATGTGAATTTTAATTTCTAAACTCAGCAGGAAGTTGTTATTTCCCTTCAGTTTCTCAACTTTTCAACTTTTTTTTCCAGGAAAATTAACGTTTTTCAGTACTTTTGTTGCTCCAGTGTGTAAAAACATGCGCGACGTCGTCTTCGTCTTCGTCTTACTCACATCGAGGTTTCCCGTCGTGGCAGGTGACCTGAGCGTCGAGCTTCCTCTCTGAGCTGCAGCCCATAGAGCTGATCTGCTTCAGGCAGCAGTGATGGAAGAAGCAGCACCTGATGAAGACATTGAACAGGAACAAACGAGCCTTTTGGTTTTGGTTGTGTCTTTTTCTCTATTAGCACACGCAGGAGGACATTTCACTGCTGTAACACTGACGGACTGTGAAATGTCGTCTTTTTTTATCCCACACCTTCTTCTTCCTTGTCAAAAACTGCCGTCTACATTACCCACAATGCAGTTTGACCACTGACAGCTGGAGCCTGGAGCTGCAGAGGTCTGCTAACCTCGCTTCGATCTGCCTATCAGATTGCACACAGCTTCTTCTGAAAACTTTAAAGCTCAACTTTACACAAAGAACACCTGGAAACACAGAAAAACAGCGGAGTTCCCCTTTAAGTTCATCCTCTTTTAACATTTGAAAACATTTTAAAGGAGCATTTGACAGTTTCTACACTCAGCAGCTAGACATCAGTGTTTACAGCTTCCTGTCCTTGTCTGTGTGTTTGCTAACGTTGATAACATGTCGTCTCGTCCTCCTGCAGCCTCCCACCTGTCCAGCTGGTCCAGAGGTTGCCCGCTGCCTTCCTGTCCGCAGTAGCAGCCGTACATCTCGTACTCGTGCGGGCAGCGTCCTGTCAGACAGTGGAGCATCTCGCCCAGCGCCGCCATCTCCCGCCTGGCTCGCCCGTCGCTGCCGTACACGGTGAAGGAGCGGCGGCACTCTGTCAGAACATATTCAGGCAGAAGATTTATTAATCTACATAGTTATTAAAGCCCTGCATACAGAGGCTGAGATGCATGACTGTTGTTATTTCATGAGTGAAGAAGAGGCAGAGTTTACCTTTGCTGTCTGGCTGAAGCTGCACGTCGCTCAACCCAACAGACTCCAGCAGGGACCAGGCGAAGAACGGCACCGTCCTCTTCTGGGCCGCGTCCCAGTCTGCAGAAAAACACCAGCAGGGTATAAAAAGTATAGAGCAGCAGAAACAAATAGTACATAAGATCTTATATTTACTTATGTACTGTTACTGCAGTACTTTGTGTCATTAGAGGTCACAGATTACTTCATTCAACTTCTACACCACTTCAAGTTGATGACGAAGGTAAGAAACAAAATGCTGCTTATATTTAGTAGATTTTAACGTTTGGTCAAACTACCGTCTGCGTCTTTCTCCTGCGAGCTGTCCGCCGGTCCTTCGTCCACACATGGAGGTTTGTCTGTCACTCTGGTCTTTCTCTGTCCCTCCTCCTCAGATGGAGCCTCGGTCATCGTGGTTCTGGTGGACGTGTTGACCTCTGATCGCGATTCGATGGAGGCGATCGGTGTTGCTCGTGTCGTGTGGGAGGTGGCTCTCGTGGAAGATGACGATGTGGTTGTTGTAGATGTTTGAGCTGCAGTTAAAGTTAAAAGTTTGAGTCTCTGGAGAGCAGTCCTCCGTCACAGCTTCATATCACAAAGTTCTATGAGAAATGTTCAATAGTACAGAGAGGCCAAGATGGTCGCTGTTATGAGTCTCTGCACACTGCAGCGCTGTGACTCACTGACATGTTTTTAATAGTTTCTGGACAAAAGCAGAAGAAGCAGATATATCAGCAGACTGATCCTTTAGTCAGTGCAGCATCTGCCCGGCTGTCACTAAAATGATTCTGACACTTCCTGCAACAAATGCAAATTTCCAAGATGGTGCAAAGGTTTAATTAAATCTACCCGCTGGATGTGCTAATGAAATGCTGATTAATTTCCAAACATGTCTCAGTGTGAAGTGCTGCTCTGCTATGTCCCACCTTGGCTCAGAGGACGGAGAGTCGAGCGCGTGACGTCTTCCTCCCGTGGCGTCGCGGCGGTGCTTCTGACTGGCTTGATTTCCGGGAGCGAGCTCGTTGTTGAAGACCCCGTCGTTGCCCTGGTGATAATCTGTGGGTCTGTTATCACTGTTCACAGATTACAGAGTGAGGTGGGGGGGTTATCCTGGCTGTCTATGGAAATAAAGACATTTCTGCGGCGGTGAGCTGACCTTCAGTCTCCTCAACATGCGCCTGTCCTCTTGTCTCTGAAGTTGCACCTGTCGGCGTGAAGGTGACCCTTCCTCCGCCTGAAGAGACCACAGCACAAAGACCTTCAGACGTAAGATAATAATACATCCCACTTGATTAAAGTTGAATTTAAAATGTTGGTAGTCAGTGTGGAGGGAGCTGCTCCTCCCCTCAGGACTCACACACCTGTCAAAGCCTCAGCGTGTGATTACAGACGCCTGCAGGCATCCAGAGGAAAGGAAGCACTTCAGCATGTTTCTAACCTGACAGCAGGAGTGTGACACTCAATCAAATCATGTGGCAGCTCACTGTGTGCGTTTTCCTTTCAGCAAGCAGCGTCCTGCTCCGAACATGAACATCAGCTTCACACAATGAAGGAAACAAACCGACAGAAACTGAAAGAAAGTCACTTTAATCATTTCACCACGCTACCTTGTTTTTATTCACCCCTCATGTCCAACAGTGTGATGCGACTGTCCTGTTGATGTATCACATTAAAACCAAGAAACTGCTGGGAGGCTTTAACATGCAGGAAGTGTTGAGTTTCATTCAGCCTAAAGAGACATGTCCAGCTCTATATTTATGAATTTATATTTATTTCTATTCTGTCTCTACTGGAATATCTCTGCATGGTTTCCAGTTAAAACCTCCTTATTGATCTTATCCTGGTCCTTTATGCAGCCTCTCAGTTCAGCCTCTGTCTCAAACAGGACGTTTTAGCTCCTGTCTCTTTAAGGCCCGCCTCCTGATGAGCTCACTCTGTTCTGATTGGTCAGCTTCAGGAAGCTTCCTACGTAAACAAACTATAGTAGCAGGATTTCACTTCTTTTTCTGCTTCTTTACTCCAAATGACCTAATCCCCGCTCACCGTGCTCATCTGATGCTTCCTGCTCTCCTTCTTCCTCCTCCTCTTTTCCTTCCTCCTCGTCCTCTTTTCCTTCCTCCTCGTCCTCTTTTCCTTCCTCCTCCTCCTCTTTTCCTTCCTCCTCGTCCTCCTCGTCCTCTTCAGACGACTTTAAAGGCCTCGTGTTGGACGCTGTTCTGTCAGTTTGAGCCATTTGTGATTTATTTGATGTCGGTGAACCTGCAGAGATGAATATTAACTGAAAATAGTAAGTTCAACAGAATTATTTATATTAATATTTGAAGCTTATTACTGAAACTGAACCAACTATTTCTGGTCTGTTACTGTTTTTTATCTGTTAGTATTTAATTTTATCACATAATTTTTAGTCTTATTTCAGCACCATGTTTTACCATATCTGTTGTTATCTTGTTTACAGTATGAACATGGTCAGTCGTGTAGAGATGATTTACTTTTAGTTTTATGCAGTTTTGGATGTTTTTATTCAATCATTTCACTTATTTTCATATTTGTCTTGTTCTCGCTTTATTGTTTGTGACTTTCTGCTTGTTTACAGCTGCTGTTGTTGTGACTTGTCACCACTTTGTGGAAGCTGATGAGGATCCAAATAAAGAATAAAGCAGAAGTTAAATGTTCATCAGAGAAACACAGTAAATATGTCATTAAACTGAAGAAACTTTTTATTCATGTTTTTGAATATAACTCATTTATTCACCTTCTTCTAAAGACTCCTCTGCAGCGGGAGGTGCCGGCTCTCTGGGGGGTGCCGGCTCTCTGGGAGGTGCGGTGCTTGGAGGAGGTGCGGTGCTCAGAGGAGGTGCGGTCTGAGTCGTGTCCACGTTTTCATCCGCAGAGTTCAGTGAAGACAATTTAATTGTCTCTGTTTCTGCTTCTCTGTCTGAAGCTGCAACAGTAAGTTGTTTTTTTACACATATTATAATATATATTGTTAATATTTATCTGAAGCTTGTTTTGTTTCAACTGTGTAAATTCATTCTCAGTTCTGCTTAAAACACTGAAATAAAGACTCAAGTTTTTAATCATGAACTTCACGGCGGCTCCATCTCCAGTAAGACGAGAAATATTAGAAATATAATATCAAATAAACCAATTAGTAATAGACACTTGACGACTGTAGCAGCCAATTAATAAATAAATTATGATTTCAACTTGTAGGAAGATTATTTAATTCATTTATTTATGTTTTAATAAATACTTCCTGAAAGTCCTGCTTTATTTAAACTGAATCACATCCTGTGTGGCAGGAAGGAGCGAACATGAAGCAGCGTTCACAAGTTTTCATGTGAGTCACTGTGCAGAAAACGTCATCAACTGCTGCTTTATATAAAACTCTACATTCCTGTTATTAAGAGACAGACGGCATCATGGGCTCACCCGCGCTGTTTGCTGGAGGACCGCGGGTCGTCTCATCCTTATTTATCTCTTCCTGCTCGAGCGCCTCTTCTGTCACAGTCTCATTCAAATCTGGAAGATCAGAGACAGACAGGAAACGTCTGAGCCAAGTGAGTCATCGAGCGGCAGGAGACGAACAGCGGGGAATTTATTTCTGGAGTTTTGGAAGCTACATGATGGTCAAATCGAGCCAAAATGTAATTATGAGCAGCTTGGAAAAAGAAAAGTTTGCCAGAAAAGTACTTGAGAGAGGAGCACAGGAAGTACGTACAGATGGAAACGAGATCTTACCTTTAGAGATGGAACTCAGGTGAGTCCTCTCTTCTTCTTCTACCTCTTCTGCACCTGCCTCGAACTCACCTGAGGATTAAAAAAGAAAGAAAAAGCACAAATTAACACAAAGATGGTGGCAAGTTCACAGTAAATTATAGCAATACTTCTCTGTAAAAGTTTCTGTTTATGTCAAAAATATGTTTTAATTATAGCTGGAAGAAACGTTTTGATCTGCATTAAATGATTTTCTATTCAGACATAATGTATATGTATATATTAAACCAGACCTAAACACTGTACTGCAGTACTGTAATGTCACCATGCTATGTAGCTTAGCTTAAACGCGCACACACACACACTTACACACACATTTTACTCTTAAGCATGTCATCTTACAGCTATGACCACATGTACAGGGTGTGTGTGTGTAACTCCTGCAGGATTTGGTGTTAAACCTGCAATTAGAGATCGAACCTGCAGGTGTCAGGGGGAGGGGCGGGCTCGGTGGGCCTGAGGGGCCCGGCGGTGGCGGCGGGGTGAAGAGGTCACCGTCGACGGCAGCGGTGGCGCTCTGGTTATCCGCTCTGCTCGTCATTAGCAGATCCGTCTCTGCTGGTCAGACACGAAACAGAGAATCCAAGACGGTGAAATATCGTCACAATATCACACCGATATGTTAACGTATACACAACGATTAGTTGATTAATCGATAGATCAATCAAATGAATCAATTATTTACAGTAAATAACTTCATTTAACTGTCATTTTATTATTTATACTATCAATATTATTATTACAAGCTGAGATGGAAACATCACTCATAAATATATAAACTGAGATTACATTAAAGCTGCAGATTTAGATTATTATTATTATGAATTCATTAACATTAATTAAACGGTTGTTTCAGCACCAGATTAATGTTCAGGTTGGTTGTATAACAGCTAATAAATAAAGAAGAATATAATTTAAAACATAAAACTACGAGTTTGATCGCTTTGATCATAAAACAGCTTCCGTCTGTTGGTCTGTTTTCATCTCATAAGTGTTTCTGGGATAAATTTTCTCACACTACAGTTTCAAGGTCTCAAACATCATAAAACTCACAGTTTCCTCCTCTGGGTGTAAACACAGAACCACAGAAACGAGGCTTTTACCTGCTGACGGGAGGGAAGAGTTGGAGAAGCTCACAGACTGGTTCACATCTGGAAACAACAGGAACAGGCGTCATTATAAAGATGCTCACTGCACACACCAGCTCATGTTTTCTGCAGGATTAGAACATTTTGAGTTTAATTTGTAGGATACATATTTATACTCTTTAATACTCGACATGAAGCATCAACAGAGGTGAAGCTGATCTCATGTTCAAACAGAAGCAGGTCAGAGGACTGAACTCAGCGTTTGCTCTGAAGCCTTTAATAAGCTGCTCTGCTGCAGCTCAGTCGGGGAACAGCGTCTATATCTGGAGCTCACAGATCAAAGAAACTCTGTACAATCCTTGTTTTTATTTCCAGCTGTGTGTGGGCAGGAAGCCGCAGGATTAAACTTCAAGAGGTCACTGTTTTAATTGGCTGAGAGACACAGATGTGTGACTCAGCCGGCTGCGTTTCTACCCAATCAGTCGCTTCCTCGGGTGCGACATCGCTGACCTGCTCGGAAACGGCCTCCAAAAAAGAAACCTGACGTGGCGTCAGTGGATCAGCTGATGTCACTCAGACTCACCTGCTCCTCTGAAGGCGTCGCCGCTCTCCACGCCGCCGCCGCCGCTGAGCAGATCTGAACCAGAATCACACTAATGAGACATTCAGTGTGTTGCTCAGAGAACAACTTGAAGGTTTATATATAATCAGATATAATTGGATTTTGTTTCTACTACCCAGCTTTATCTGTACTGCCAGTGTTTCTCTGTTAAATGTGCAGACGGTTTACATGCAGGTGTGATGGCGTTACCTGTTTGATTTGCAGCGGAGCAGGACGACTCAGCGAAGCCTCTCAGTGTGGAGTTATATGAGCTCTGAGTCATGCAGTCGATGGCTGCCTGGTCACATTCACACAACCTCTGCTGGCACCAGTCAGCAGCGTCTCAGGGATCAAAACCAACATCATATATTAGTACACACGCATCATACACAACACAGCAATGTAACACACATTAACACACATTAACATACATTAACACACATTAACATACATAGTAACATACATACATACATACATACATGTTCTTTACGTGTCATTTTTTAACATTTCTTCTGAAGTTTTTCCTCATTCAGATGAGGCTCTAAGGATTGAAGATGTATTGATTACAGATCCTGCTTTTCCCAGATATTAGATTCTGTGATGATAAATCATCAATCTGTTTGCATTAATTTTCATTCCTTCCACCCATATTTTGTCCCTCTTAATAAAAACACCTTATAATACATATTTAAGGAGTCTTCCTCCATTTCACCAGCGTGAAAGCTCTGTGGCATCTTTTAAT
This sequence comes from Pampus argenteus, assembly GCA_036937835.1. Lineage (NCBI taxonomy): Eukaryota > Metazoa > Chordata > Actinopteri > Scombriformes > Stromateidae > Pampus > Pampus argenteus. Next base: position 21,749,117 of record CM072875.1, read on the forward strand.
AAATAAGAATAAATATAATTTGGTTGTTTCGGGCCTGAAGTGTGGCAGCAGATCCTCAGTAAACATCCCTCCGTCTTACCACAGGTGGCGTTTGCTGCTGAACAGGTGAAGTTATTTGGAAGGAGAGGCAGCTCCAGTCTGCAGGGGGCAGCGTTCTGGTAGCACAACCTGTGAGTCTCACAGCAACTGCAGCAAAGAAGAAAACCAGATGTCAACTTGAGCTGAGAAACACAATCAGTATGTGTCCATCAATCTATATAAAAAAGAAAAGTTTGTGTACTGTTCAACCATTTGAGTTAATTTTTAAATGAGGCTTCACTAAATCGAAAAGCAAAGTGTAAAAAGTGAAGGTTAGAGGAATGAACATCAGTATGTGTTTGTGTTTTCCTCTTTTCTAGCCTTCGTTATCATCAGATTTACATGTCCAGAGCATCCACAGGGTTCCCAGCTGCCACATGTCTGCAGGAGCAGCCGTAATCCTCCAGGTCACGTGGACAGAGCCCCGACGCACAGCGGAGCTTCAACGCAAAGATCAGCAGCGAAGGCGAGTTATCGAAGAGCGAGTGGAGCCAGGTGAAGCGCAGGCCGAGACAATCTGCAAGAAGGGAAGAGAAAACTGCATGAAGCCAGAAACAGAGGCTGCAAGAAGAACAAGCCTAAACAAGTTCCCTCTTTCTCGTGGTGCAGGTGGAGAGAGGAGTGATTTAATCATAGATAATCCTGTTGGCACGCTCGTTACGGAGAAGCATGCAGGGCACAAAATGATTTAGGCCACAGCGCTCCACACGCCAGACGAACCCGCCGCTGGACGAGGACGAGAGGTGTCTGAGAACATCACAGCTTGACCTTAATATCAACAACAGCAGAAAATACCACAAAGAGTCAGACGGCGTTAAAACAAGGTGTCAGTCTGACCTGGGCGAGACGCTGCTGCTGCTGCTGCTTTACAGCCTGCAGATGAAATGATCAGGTTTCTGCATATGAGCTGCTCTTATTAACTCTGAGTCACATCTCACAGTAGCCTGATTGTTTCTAGACGGCACTCAGATATCAAAACCACCAAGGTTAAACTCGTTAGACATCAGAAACGGATAAATTCATTACTTTACAGAGGAGGCGAAGTCAAAATTTCAAAACTGTCCCTATGATACCAAATAATAGTAATAAGAACCAAATATGATTTGTTTTCATGGTTTCCCATAGATACACAGATACTTTTCAAACCACTTCACTGTGACTTCATTTAGCTGGATGATTTTAATAATGCTTGTCCTGAAAATTAGGAAGATTATGGAGCATTTTAGGGCTTAAACTAATGGTTATTTTCCTTATCGTTCAATCTGGAGATTAATTTCTCAGTTAATCATTTCTGTCACCAGAAAATAGTGAAAAATCTCAAGGTGATGTCTTCAAACGTCATGTTTTATCTGTTTAAAAGTCCTGACATATGAAAAGCTGCAACCAGTAAATGTGTTTAAAACAGAATATATCAATACATGAACTCTGCATTTACATATAAGTTAAATAATGTGTTAATAAATGTTAATTGGCGTCTGTCCCTGATATTTAGTTTTATATGACATTGAATCCCCACCATCAGCCTTTCTGTGGAGGGAAACTCATCGTTTGAACTCAGTGAACCAACGAATCACTGACTTTGATTAGCTGACTCGTTAACGAATCAGAAGCGAGGCTGCGTGTGTCATGTGACAAACAGCCAGTGAGTGGTTGCTTTGTTCTCACCCATCATGTGATCTGTGTTTGGGTCGCTGGTCTCTGGATCCGGACAGAAGATGGAGCTGGCAGAAAGCGCTGAAGACAAAAGATAAGATGAGTAATTATAGTAATTAACGTTAAACACGTCAATAAAAACTCACCTTCGTTCTTCTTCTACTGTGCTGTTCCTCATTTTAACAAAAATAAACATTTATCGACCAATAATTATATCTGATGGTAGTTTCATAAGATTCATAGGTTGTCCATGGCCTCAATAATAGGTTATAAATAATCTACTGTTATTGTTATTATTGATTGGTTGTCGATTAGTAATAAATGGCTAACGTGAGCACATTGTGCACGTCTGTTCTGTAAAACGTTTTACGTTAACACGGACGATGTTGTCGCGGTTTTCAAGGAGTTTAAAGAAATTTAAGTTTTTTAATCAATCAGTTAAAAGTTCAACATGTTCAGCTGCTTTTCATCCTCACTTCTCGCCACTTTTTAGTTCCTTACTTCTGTCACTACGTTAGCCAGCTAGCTACATCCGCTAGATTTGGCGGGAACTTTGTTGGATGTCTTTTGGCATTAAACAGGAAGGGGGCGCCGTTCTGATACTTACCATCCGTCACAGCAGGAAGTAAGAAGATCCACATCAGAAACATGACTCGTACCTGTAGTCAGAGACGTACAGCTGTTATTTAATGAACGATGTTCAGCAGAACTTCACTCGCTCATTACTGTCATTTGTATTAATAGTAAATGTTGCTCTAATTATTATACAACTTACATGATTAATGTAACTGATCAATCAATCAATCAATGCATCTAAATGGTTTCCTACTCAATAAATACTGTGAAAACAGAAATAAATACAGAAATAAATCTAAATCAAGATAATGTTAATTAATGAGCTGAAATATGCAAACAGCAGTATGGTCCTTTAAATGACTGGTTCCCTTCATTTCATGGACAGTTTACCGCTACCAAGGACAACATGTTGTAGTAAATCTCTGCAGAGCCACAGATCTGAGCTTCAGACGGTTGTCTGTTAAATATAACGAGCTTGACGCCATCGTTATAGCAACAGCTCAGCTCAAACTGTCCCAAACCCTCGACGGCCCCGGAGATGTGGGGCCTTTACAGGTGAAAATGCTCATCAGAGGGTCACCGCTTTGTTTTTTTTTGTCCATGTGTAATTCATCCAGGTTCATAAATTCGCCCCGTCATTACTGAGCTGATAACGAGCCAAACGAGGCGGACGACCTTCTCCGCTCGCCGCGGTGCTTCTGATGTCACTGCCGTGCGGTGGAGGAGGTCAGCGGCCCCATTTAGGCAGTTACACACCAGCTTTATTTCATCTTTAATGTCACCTCAAAGCTGAAGTGGTTAACGTTGTATGTTTAATGGTTTCAAATGACAACAGAGTCATTTATGCCATTGGTCAGGTTGAGTCTGTGAACGTAAAGATGAACTCAAACTCCCGGCGTGTAGGATCATCTTTATATTCAGAAGAGTTTCTCTGGTTATATTCATAAGAGTTTCTCTGGTTATATTCATAAGAGTTTCTCTGGTTATATTCATAAGAGTTTCTCTGGTTATGGTGGTTTTTTAACGTGACTCCAGTGACGTTGGACAGTTTTTCCATGGCTGTAATATTAATGTTTATATTAATGTCAATAAATGAACTTAGATAAGTTAAAAGTCCCAATATTCACTCTCCTTTTAGCTCTGGTTTAGTCTCCACCGACTCTTTAGCTGCTAATGTTTCACTTCTTCAGCGGGTTTATCAGAAAACAAACTTAGTATTGATTAGTGGAGCTTTGAATGAGAAAATGGATCCCTAACATATTGATTTGATAGTTTCACCCTGTCACTGGTTTATGATACACAAACTCTGACACGTAAGTGAAGACGTCTCCAAACACTAACAGTAAACTAACTAAACAACAAACTGGAAGTAAAATCTTACCTTATCTGTGTTGGACGAGCTGAAGTTTCTCACTGAATGACGTCTGTCATTGTTATGAAGCCAGAAGCCTCTTGGAGCGTTCTGGTTGTTTGTGGGCACCTTTAGCCTCTTTGGTTCAGGTCTTATTGGCTATCAGGTGACACCTGAGCAGCAGCTTGTCATGCTTCAGTTCCTGTGCAGGTATTTGAGGTTTCAGCTGAGGGGGAGGTCCTGACAGCCGGACCCACAGAGTGGTCTTTGTCGCGGGGGGGTGGGTCTGTGACCTGGGGGTCGGGCTGGTCTTACCTGATCCTCACAGGAGTTCAGATCAATGACTACCAGCAGGTGGGGCAGTGGGGGGTGGGGTCAGTGGGTCGGTGAAGCAGAGGAGCTGTGGGTTTAATGACGGGCACTGATAGTGGGGCATTGTGTAGGACAGGTGCATCTGTGTGGGGCCATGGTACAGATGTGTGTCTAATGTCATGTTGCACACAGGAAGTGGCTAAAATGACAACAGAACGTCATTACAGGACTCCTGCACTAATATATAATTATTTATAATAATTATATTTTGTTTTTCAACTCAATTTTTGTTTCTTCTGATGTTCCACAAATAAACAGTTTAGTGAGACTTGACTCTCTTTTGCTAAAACATTAAATGAATCTTTATTTAATGTATTTACTGCGTTTTTAAAACTAAGATCAAGTGTTTGATTGAAAAGGAGCTAAAAGCCTCTTTCGGAGTAGAAACCCTGCTTGCTATGCTATGCTATGCTATGCTATGCTATGCTATGCTATGCTATGCTATGCTAACTAGCTGCTGTTTTCCAGCACATTATTGATGACAAATGTGCAGCAGGAAAGAAAAGAGATAAAGTCAAAGTCGTCTGCTGGCGAAAAACCTGCACATACTATATATACTATATCTATATTAATTTTTTATAACTATATAATTTTGGTGTAAAAACGATATTAGAGAGATGGAGCAGTTTTTTTATTGAAATGACACAAAACAAATCTTCATAAATTTCTACTTCAATATAAACTGATTTGAAGACTTGATGAAGATCATAAATAATATGTAGATAATTAGTTTTATATACAGCTTTAAATCTGGACGTCCAGATGTCTTTCAACACATCGTCTCGTGGTGTTTGGTAATAATCTTCTTCTTCTTCTTCTTGGCCCTAATAACTACATCATATTGTATAGATTATTATACTTTATAGTGACAGACATTAAAACGTGGTGTACACATCCTCCAGAAGTGCACTCAGCTTTAGTTTGTAGTTTGAGGATCTCGGTGACTTCCTGCGATGATGAAGAGCTCTTTGTGTCTCTGGTCACAGTTTATTGCACATCTTTGTCAGGCATCTCTGTTTCAGATCTGTGGGAGGACGAGGCCGGATTACAACCAGGTAACTGACACTGGAGACGCATACCTGTCTCAGCTGTGGCTTTAATGTCGTAATCTTTAACACAAATTGACCATTATACACTGTAATATAGGTTGAGGAAGAGCGTTATTTCAAAAACAGTGTCTTCTTCCTTTAATGATTATTTCAGCACCTTTCATGACTAAAAACCAGAAGCAGGAATCTGATTCCCAGTAAAAATTAAAACTGATGCTTTAAGAGAAACGTTAAGATTTCTTCATTTTTTAAAACATTTCGTAGCCAGGTGACCCGACACTCAGGTGACCCGACGCTCAGGTGACCCGACATTCAGGTGACCCGACACTCAGGTGACTCTCTGACTGCTTTCAAAGGTTTTCTTAAACTTTCTTTCACTCGCTGCTATTTTATGTCAATTTCAAATCAAACCCCACTAAAACTGAGTCTAAAAATACTCACTAAGCGCTAATTAGAGCCAGAGGGAGGACTGATGTGACACGTTGTGAGTCCTCTCTCGGCCTGCTGGTGGATCATCGGCGGCTCTCTCCGCGACCTCTCGAGCCCATTAGCTCGGAGGATTCATGGCAGCAGCTCAGAGGCTCCTGCTGCTCTAATGAGCTCTGATAGCGACTCCCAGCAACATCGCGTCCCCATCAGTACCGGTGAAGGATGAAGTCAGAGCCCCAATTATTTCTGATTAACACACTCTCAGCTGTGTTTGTAGTGTTTAGAAGCACCGACGTGACTTCCACTTAAAACACGGACATCTTTTTAAGTTGTGTTTGATATGATTTAAACGTTTAATCGACCTGCGTGCTAAACAACGTCAAAAACGTGGATCAGCTGCTCCATAATCAGCTCATATTTACATATGTTTTCTGCAGAATCTGACTTAAACTACAATGAAACCTGGTGAAAAGACAAGAAACGTCCTGAGAAATACTTGTTGTTGTTTTTGACTAATAAAGAAGTCCTGAACTGTGATTTCTGGATCCTGTACATTAAAGGGATAGTTTGACATTTTTTGAAATTATTTCTGAAGCTTTGTTGTTGCTGTGAGGTTGCCAGGCAACACCCCACCCCCCGGTCATAAAACGACAAAGTTTTTACACTTTGATTTACACGTTTAGACGTGTTAATCAGAGGTGAGTCAGCTGTGAGCTCGACTGCAGTGTGTTTATGTTGGTCGGTGGGTGTTTCTGCTTCTGCAATGTTTTAAATAGAAATCTACATATCTTTTCAATATTGACTGATCTGGTGATTATTGATCTGTAAAATGTTAGAAAATCAGTTAACGAACTAAACATGTGTCAGCATGAAAATAATTATTTAATATTAATATTAATATTAGCAGCAGAGGCTCCATTTCATAACGTTTGTGTCACTATTTTTAGTGTTTTAGTTTGTCATATTGTTCACTTTATGTTGTTTTTCACTAAAGAAGTAACTTTACCTCCCCAAAGTTGAAGCTAACACAACATGAATCTGTTTCAAGGCTGTAATGCAGTGATGCCTGAAGCTGAGGCTCATTGATCTGGGTTGATCATTGATCTCATTGATCTGGGTTGATCATTGATCTCATTGATCTGGGTTAGGGCTAGTGGTGATGTGGACGTGCTACAGTCCTCTTACTTCTGGAGAAGGAGATTCTCCTGACCCGCCGACACACCTCAGACGTGTGTTTTTCATACCACAGGTGGCTGTCGTCACAGTATCTGGAAGACAAGAGGATTACAGGCAACAGTTTTCTGATCTGCTTCGGTTTAATTAGCTGTTGATAGTAAGAAACAGGAAGTGTGTTCACTGACTGTAGCATCCATTATTTATGACTGATATTCTTTTATTACTGGCTTATTATTTTAATTTGCTTTTCAATGCCTCGTCTAATGAACTTAATTCGTTTCAGTTTTGACTTCTTTGGGCTCCTGCAGGTTCAGGCTTTCTAACGTCTGTAAAATGAAGCACGCTGGTGTGAAAACCTGTTCATGTGTGTCTTGTGGCTGAAGGGTCTGCAGAGGCACTGAGAGAAGAACTTGCAGAGCTCGAGGACGCAGGGCTGCAGCTTGTGGGCGCCGACGGTCGTCATGCTGCTGGAGACGGACTCGTCCATCGCCTCTTGTCTTCTCCAAGGACAACCTCTCAACAGACAGAGAGACGGATTCACATCAGTCACAAACACGTCGGGAGACTCTGCTCCGCCAAACAGAACCGGAGTGATTAACAAATTAATTACACAGATGAAAAGATGAAACTAATAAAACAAAGCTGCTATTAACCTGTAAAAACCCACAGTGGTAACGTAGACTTAGTAGTTGTAGATTTAATGTACAGAATAAACAACCATCATTATATTTCGTTTTGCATAATGTGGTGCGGATGCATTGTAATCATAATTAATGCATTGCAGGTACACAGGTCCCTAATTACCATGAAAATACATATTCACATGTGAATTTTAATTAGATTCTTCTCCACATTCTGCAGGTATTTGCTCATTTTGCAGACATCATCATCATCAGGTTACATCCAGAGCAGAGCAGGAAACTAACCTCTGAATCCCAAACAAACAGAGGTTAGTCTTCATCCTCACCTTCCTCACTGCTTCATCTCTCTCTGTTTAAATAATTCATTAGTGTCAGGCCGGCATGATGAAGTCAGAGCACAGCACCCGTACAAAAACAACACAACCTGAAAAGTCCATTAAATTCACTAATATCCTGCTGATGTCTTCAAGTACTTCACACTGCTCTTAAAGTGTTTTACCTCTTTTTTATATTTTACCTGGTGAACCACAGAGTTCGTATGTAGTTTGTGTTTTGTCTCTTTTCTCTCAACAATCATGCAGCAGGTCGATAAACGCTGAATATTTGCCCTTAATTTGCTTTTAACCTTTGCAGCTTAAAACCATCAAAGCTTTCACATAAGGGGGGGGGGGACTACCTAGCGTTACCATGGTTACTATCTCAGCCTCCTGCATGCCTCTCAGTTTCTCTCACACACACACACACCTTTCCTCAGGCTAGAATTGAATCAGTATCTGTTGGTGTGTCCAGAAATGAGGCTGGATGGATTTGATGTGATTACAGTTGTTCTCTGGGAGCGGAGCACAGCAGGCTGCTCGCTAACAGCTCAGACTAGTTGTCTTTGATATTTAAGTCTTTTTAATGACATTTTTTAATCTTCAGACACGTGGCGAGTGCTCTGAATTAAACAACAAGATATGACATCGTTATCGTTGACAAAGAAATATGTTTTATTAGTTATATAGTTTATATAGTTAAACACAACTAACAATGTGGTAAAATAGTTCAGTTTACTTATAAAATTCATGTTGTTACATTAAAGGACTAGTTCACCATGTTTCCAGTATGTTAAACTATCAGTCAGGTGTCCATATGAACAGTGACATTTAAAAAAAAATAAAATCAGTTGAAGACTAATTTTCTGTTGATCAACTAAGCGATGAATTGATGATGTTTACCTGCTTTCTCTGTTTCCACAGACTTGCTGGGTGTTGAAGTTCTCCTGCTCACAGGCCTTGTGATCCTTTCAGCCACCGTAGGTCCCACTGTGGGGTCGACAGGTGACGGCCTGGTTGGATGAACTGTGTGTCGGGTCAGACTCAACGCTGTTGAGAATATTACAGATTTGGTCGTAGTAACTGCGGCCGGAGCTGCAGCAGATGAAACAGACACAGTGGTGGCAGTTCGTGTTGAGGTTGTGGTTAGTTGTAGAACTGTTGTTGTTGGTGTCGTCAGTCTTTCTGCTGTAGTTTGACTCTGTGGCATGACGCTTGTAGTCTGTGGAGCTGTTGCCGGCGGCTGTGCGGCGGTGATCGTTGCTGTCGTTGCAGCAGCTTCGTCCACAGCTGTCGGTGAAACTGAAGAATCAAACACAGATGAGAATAAACTTCAACACCTGCAAAATCTGCATCTGCAACATCAAATGACTTACTGGAGATTTTTAACCAACTAGTGCTGAAAAAATTAGTGAACCATCAGTCTCAATTAGGGCTGGACTTTAATGTGTTAATTTTGATCAATTAGAAAGAAATTAATTAGTTAAAATTGATCACATATTATAATTTTAGAATAATATCAGTTTGCGAGCCGGAACCTTTGTATTCACTTGTTTCTGGTACCTGTAAAGCAGATGCACACATCCAGTAAAACAGAGATGGACGATGAAAGCGCTTCACGGCTCATTGAGGGTTAATTTTTACTTTAAAAAAACGTCCGGTTTTTATTCAACAGGTTAGTTGCACAGAAGGTTATTAGATTTTTTTGTTTTTTTTGGTCACAGGGTTTTTCATTAAAATCTAATTAATTGTGATTGCAGACCCTGTAATTAACGTGATTAAACCTTTATTTAATTTTAATTATTATTATTTAATGACTCCCATCACTAGTTTAAATACATATAAAAAATACTCTGAATAATAATTTGTACATATCGTTGTTTTTTCCTTCCAAAAAGTCGATTTACCTCATTAAAATCCTGGAACCTGATTGGCTCTAAACTAGTTGTGATGTCACAAATCATGTTCGTAGCTTTAAGCGAGAGGAAGAGCACAGAGAAACTTTTTCAGCAGATAAATATGACAACAAACAAAGGAACACGTTGAAGGAGACCAAGAACAATTAGATAGACAGAAAAAGAAAAAATGTACCTCACACAAATCACAAAAACAAGGTTGGTTAAAAAACAAACAAACATATAATTAAAAGCTAAATTAGACAAATTAATAATAACAATAAACTAATAACATCATTATGAACTGAATATTTTTGACTGTTTGAAAATGTCACCAGATTTTCCTGCAATTTTGTGACATTTTAAAGCAATAAACAATTCGTCTAAAGTTTGTCGCTCCTGATATATTTCAACAGCAGAGTGTTGCTGCAGACGTTGCTGCAGACGTTGCTGCAGGCACCTGTGAAATGTGAAAGAGAGAAACTGATTGTACTGCTGCTATTTATTCATGATATGTAGTATTATGGTGATTGTTCTGTGTATTCCTGCCCAGAGGCTGCAGATGGAAATGAGCTAATAGTGAAATCATCTCTTCTCAATTTGAGATGAATGTTTTTTTGGTGCATGGTTCATTAAAATGAAACATATTTGTTTTGTTGTTTGTTTAAATGTGTTTTGTTTTGCATGTGAAACAGTAGCTACGCATCAGGACACAAAACAAAGTGAAACCAAATCTACTCCTCTTGTGAACAGCACAGGAGCAGGTATGTATAGATATAACATAACATTTCAGGCACGGCTGCAGGACATAATAATATTATTAATGATTAATATTATTAATATTTTGATCCCAATTGATCATCATGACTCCTCGTCGATTTATTCATTCACACTGTCACATCATCTGAGAGAAAATGTCCACTAGCCGTGATGCTAATTTTCACAATGTTCAACTCCATTGACTTCTGCTTAAAACGTTAGCAATCTAAAAGTCTGCTAGCTGCAACGCTAACGTGTAAAATCCTGTTTGATTATGTAAAACTCGCACTTTATACGTCAATGTCATGTTGGAAATTTAATGATTATCAGAATAATTAGTGATTAATTTAATAGCTGGCAAGTAATAAATGAATCAGTGTTTTTGTTACTAACAGAAATTATGGATAAACCTGTGAAAATGAGTCTTTTTTAATTACTACTCTGCACATTAGCAGAAAGAGTCTGAGTCAGGCATGAACTCGGCCTCCTGCTGAGACTCACCATGTGCGGTTGACTGAACTCTGCTGCTCAACATGGAGCTCATCCCAGATGGAGAGATGTGACTCACATTCGTGGGCAGTTGGTGCCATTCTGAGGATTGAAATAGATATTTGAAAATATTGGAATTAAAAGGCTCTTATAGATGACAACAGATACTTGAATTTGTTGATTTACTCACCATGAGGGAGTCTGACAGAGGAGACGTTACCTACACAAACAGAAAAGAAGAAAAGGTTTAGTCAGGCCAGATGTGAGGGAGTGATAATCTGCAACCTGACAACCTGCAGTGGACACAAAATCACCATTTCTAAGAGTCACTTTAAGAGTCACTGCAGTTAACTGGCAGCTACGATCGAGAACAGCTGAACAGAAAATGAAGTTTGTGTTTGTCTTAGTTGAACATTTTCATCAATTTTGAGAGAAAATGTGCTCAATTTCATACCAAAAAGTACAAGAAAACCAGTGAATGCAACAATGTTTTCAGTATTTGCACTCTGCACTCTTTTTGTTTGTTTGTTTGTTTGTTTGTTTGTTTCCACTTAAACGTTTGTACTTCAGTATTTTGTGGCTCAGTGGGTAAAAATTGCATCCTTGATTAAAATATGATACACGACATCTGTGCAGAAAATAAAAAAAATAAAACCCATAAAGTATTCAGTTTGTCACAGATGTCGTTCATAAAATAAATAGTGAGATGCTGCCCCCTGGTGGCTGCATGAAACCTGATAGAATAAACATGATCTGGTGTTTGACCAACATACAGTCACTGAACAGATACCGTATGTTCCACACGTGATGGCAGCATGTAAACACACCTGTGTGTGGTCCTTCCACGATGGTCTGGTTGAAGAGGGGAGTGATGGAGCCGACCTCCCACAGCTCAGACAGCTCTCTGCCTGGACAACACACACACACACACACACACACACACACACACACACACACACAGGACTTCAGCATCATTATCATGATCAGTTTCATTAATATCTGGTTAAAATAAGTTAATTATTCTCATAGTTTCTAACTGATAATATATAATGTTAATATCATTTGACCTTTGACCTTTGTTAAACTTTTTAGAGTTTATGGCTTCAATGTTAAGAAATAATCTATAATTTGCATCTATTTCTTTATAATCAATTAATCATTTCAGACAGTATCCAAAAAAGGGAAAATACACCAAATATTCGCAGCTCTATCTTCTCATTTTTTGATTTTAAAAAGTATCCTGAGTATTATCTGTGTTTTCATAATTACATACAATAAACATTTTATGGACCAAATTATTAATGATTTATTGACTAATTGTTGAAGCTGCATATTTGTTATATTCTTACATCAAATTTAAATATAAACAGATTTTGAAACATTCAGATTCAAGTAGAGAATCAAATGAAGTCATTATGGCAAAAACAAAACTACAACAAAATAATTCAATGTCAAACATGACGACCGCACAAAAACACACACACACACACACACACACACACAGTGAGCTGCACTTACCCATCTTACCTGCCATCACACAGATGTAGGTACAGTCTGAGTTGTTCCTCTGGCTCACTGACGTTCAGAAACAGAAAACATTCGATTAGCAGATTATCACATTATCAAACAGGCCTGGAAACAACTATTTAACTCTCACCTGATAATATGGAGGAAGATTTAAAGAGCTCGTGTAGATAAGTTGTTGAGTTTCCCATCACGTCCAGCAGAATGGCCGTGAAGTCTGATTAAAACAAACCAGCTCGTTGTGTTTGACTGTTTTTAAGTTTAAAGGAAAACGAGATGAAATATTTCCTACCTGTTAAATCGTTGGTCTCATTTGTGACGCAGTAGCAGAAGCGTCTCCTGAACATGTTGCTTTCTATACTTCTAATGCTGGAAACTACACAACAACGTTCAAGGGAAAAGTCAGATTAGAGAGTTGAAACCTGCCTGTGAATCATGTTGAGTACAAGGCAACTTTTAAATATGAACTCATGACAATGTGATTAATTCATCTACAGTCACCTTATAAGATCTTTAAGCACTAATTAAACAGCATTACTGTGACGTATTATACTGAATACTGCACTGGTTTACAGTCATAGTGAAAAGCGGTTCATTACATGCAGTAACCAACAGAAAACACTAGATGGAACTAGAGTGACGTGATGCTCATTTACTGTCTCAATAAACTGCAGATTTGTCCTTTTTGTGTTGTTTTCAGCTGACATTTCACCAGCAGGTTGACTGATTCCCAACCTGTGGATCCCAACCCCCACTAGGGGTCGCCACAGCTTCACAGGGGAGTCACAAGGCCCCTTTTCTTTAGTATTTAATTCATGTCCGTGAAGAAAATAAACACATTTAATAGTTATTTTAAAAGTTTCTCATTTATTTATCTTTACTTAGAAAAATAAATGGCAGATCGAAGCTTAAAACAACAAGCTTTCCTCTAGCGCCACCATGAGGTTAATTCTTTATTGATATATCTCAACAACTACTGGATCGGTTTCTGAGACATGTGGTTCACACATTCGTGCTTCCCAGTAAATATCCTGACATTCGTTGTTTTACTTGTCAACCCACTAAAACTGTTCTATTTTCATGCATTGTGTATGTATGGGCCTGATGTTGTTATTGTTGGATGCAATGATAATGTTTAGTTAAGTTAAGTTTAGTTAAGTTAAGGTTGTGTGGGGAGAATATTTACTGTTATAGACCAGCAGGGTGAGTTTATGGAGAGCCAAAGAGCTGTAAGACGTCACACTGAGGAGAGAGAAGAGCTGCCGGGAGCCTGCAAGAATAAGACAGAGGAGAGACATGAGCACAGATCCAGATGTTTAGGTTGTTATCCATCATGCAACGTCCTCGGAGAGGCATCTGTTTGGTCTGCAGCATCACAGTGAGCTCAAACATTGAACAGGAAGAACCAGGAGTCCTGCAGCAAAGCTGCAAATTCAAAAATAATTTAATTTAACCCCTTTTAGATTCAACTGTATTCCCTTGTTATTTCAGCTTTGCTATTAGCTAGGTTGTTATGTGAGGAATATGCATCCAGATGGTATAAATCGGTAATGCAGGTTCATGTCTGGGTTAATTGTGCGGTGATCTGTTGGTTTTGTCTCATCGCTCCGGTTTTCACCCTTTAATGTAACACATCTATACACAAACCAGCACAAAGCAGCACAAAACCAGCGACATGTTGATGCTAGTTGTTCTTTTGTCATGATGTTCACGGTCAGAGAAAGAGGTGGATGTTTTTATGTCGTTAAAACGTTTCTGGCTGACTCCGTCCCCGTGTAAACTAAGCTAAGCTAAGCTAAAATAAAATAAGCTAGCTAGCTGCTGCTAACGTCCCGCCATTGTTTTCATTTAAGCTCGTTACTTTCTGCAGGTGTGTAAAACATTATTTTATAGCTGTAATAAGCTAGCTGTGGGCTAAAATACACACATATATAGTTCATGTTATAGACTGGTTAAAAATCTAATTTACATCATTTAGAAAATCAAAAGAATAACTTTTAACTTTTGTTCTGAAACTGTTGTATTTATACAGAAAAAGTTATCAGTATTTCCTCTATTTAATTATTATTTAACGTTATAAAATCTAGTTAATCTAAAGATAAAATGTAAAAATGTAAAATTCAGACATCTGAAATGTGACGTAGGATTTACAAGACGAAACATGCTGGAAAATAAAAATATTTAAAATATTTATCTGAAAATTAAGCAGTAACTGCAGTTGTCAGATAAATGTAGTAAAGTAAAAGAATAAAGTATAAAATGGAAATACTAAAAGTATAGTAGCTCAAAATTACACTACTTGAGTATATTTTCTTTTGTGTGATTTTTGGTGAACTGGCCCTTTACAGCTGACCCTTTATGAACCTGAGCTGTGCCTGCAGTTTGACCTCCACATGGTTTAATCATGACACACATAAAAGATTTACAGCCCAGAATTGATCTGCACATGAACGATATTATGACAACCTACCTGATTGGCTTGAATTTATTAAAGTATTGACCAGAGGAGTGAGGTCGATGGCTGCGGGGTCGATGTGCTCTGCTGGGATTTCTGAGAAATAAAAGCAAACGGAGTCAGTGGAAGATTTTAATCTTTATTATGGAAGCAGCAGCGTCATCAGACTGTGGCTCCATAATTACAAAATGTACTAAAATGACAAAAAGGGCAAAAGTTACCCAGAGAAATTATCCCCTGAAGTGTCGTCTGTTATTGGAATAATAGATAGATAGATAGATATACTTTATTAATCCCAAAATGTGATCAATGCTGGCGTAGATGTGGACCATTTATTAAATATATTTTAGATATTGTGATCTCAGGGTTATAATCATATATGTATTGTAGAGATTATATTTTACCTCTATAGTAGAACATGTTTTCAATCCATTTTATTGATTTTAAAGAAATATGGTGTATTTTGATTGTGAAGACACGTTTTAAGGTTTTAATACCTTGAAAAAGAATAAAATGTCATTAAAAAACTGCATTAGAGTATTTCTGCTCTTTATATTATCAACAACATGTAAGTGAATAACTCGGCTTTCCAGTTAATAGAAACATTTATTTACTTATTTCATCTCATGTAAGAGATAATAACTAAATACAGATGAAATTAAATACAATAAATAAAACGGACTGATGGTGTTAAATTATTAATAAACTGTAGTAAGCAGTAAGAACCTGTCTGTGTGAAAGAGTTGATCAGACTTTATGTTTATCTTTGAAACCTGAAAACATGTAAACGATCAAAACAAGCAGAATAAGCATAAATAAATAAAAAATAAATAAATACCTGTGGAGTCCACAATGTCTCTTTTGTACCTCTCTTGTTGCCATCTGTATAAGAAAGCTGAAATTTAAAAGGTAAATTAAAGCTGAGACTCATGTAATTAATAACACAACACTAATACTAATATTAATTACTTTAAGAAACGTCTATCGTCAGCATTTTATGGTAAAACTTTACGTCCCCAGCAATTATAACTCCTATAAATACATATTTTACATTATTACAGCAGTTTAAACAGCAGCCTCCTCTTACAGGAGGAGTTATAGTTGTTGACAAATACATAAATAAACTGTTTATATTAGGGCCACAAATAATGATTATCGATTGTCAATTATTGTCTCGATTAATTGTTTTAAATTAAATGTCCCGACCTGCTTACTATCATAGACAAACGAAGCCACCAGAAAAAAATGACATTATTAAATTAGTGATTAATTTAGTCAATCGACTGACTTATCGATTAACTAATCGTTGCGGCTTTATCTTAAATATTATTGGACATGTTAAATAGTTACATGAAATAAATCAGATTTTTCAAACTCTTTGGATCAATAAATGTACCAACTGATGATTTTTATTGAACTTTCTTTTCTCTATAAAACTGATGATTCATATTTAGTTTCTGCATCAGATGATGAATGAGATGCGACTATGTGAGAGTACAGGTGACGCATGTTACAGGTACGCACCTTGACTGAAGAGGACGAGGAGTAAAATGATGGAAACACAGATTATGAGACACATGCGTGGATGCTGTATGGATCTCTGTAAGGTTGCCATGACACCAGCGAGGTCCCGCTGCAAACACAACAAACAGAAAAACACAAACTAGACAGGTTTTATGTACAAAGCATTTTCTGGTCCCTTCATAATGATGTCATCATGCTGAGTCGCCTTCACATTCACAGTGTTGGAAATAGACGGCGGCCCTGTGTGATCAATTAATCTGTCTGTCGATTTCTTGATTAATCGATTTGGTCTAAAATATCCGGAAATGAAAATGTGCATCTTAATTTACCAAAAAATGTTTTGTTTCTTCTGACCAACAAAAAATATTCACATTTCTGGATCTAATTTGTATTTATGATAATAATGATAAAATAGTTGTTGATTGATTTTTCTGTAGATCAACAAATTGATTAATTCTTGTATCTCTTGACAAATATAAAATACCCTGAATGCTACTACATACAGTACACATATCCTTCAAAGTCTACAAAGTCCAGAAGGTTTCAGGGGGATTTGAATATTAATATTTAATATTAAATATTTTCTGATCTTGTTAATTATGAAATTACTTAATTGTGCGCTCAAATCTTTATTTATTACCTGTGATGTCATTTAAATTGAAAACAAACCTGAGGTAAATCTGACATCAGCCTTATCCGTCTGATGCTCAACACACTCTTCATGACTCAAACGCTAAACGACACTTTATTTTTATTTTTACTGTTTTCTACTGAAATAAAACCAGCGAGCGCAGCTTACCTGCTCCTTGAATCCTCGATGATCCTCCAGCAGCATCAAACCTCGCCCAGTGTATCACACACCTGCAGCCAGATAAGGATTACACGATGCCTGTTTTCCCCCCTCTGAACAGCAGAGGTTGGCAGCAGGCTGGCAGCTTACTGAGCTCTGCACAAAAAAACAGAAAGAAAAGAAAACACGGTGTCTGGCTGCAGGCTGGGCGCTGATCCCTAACCCGCTCCACTGCAAAAGATGTCAGAAGGTCAGAAACTCACAGAGAAACTCACCAATCTGCAGTATACATGTGGTGAGAGTAAGAACGGCTTGATTAAACAGGGATGATACTGTGTACATACAGTAATACACAGTATCTGATTGTTGCTCTGGTCAGAGGTACAGCCTGATACCAGTGGTGGAAAGTAACCAAGTACATTTACTGTACTGTACTTAAGTACAACTCTGAGGTACTTGTACTTTACTTGAGTACTTTATACTTCACTGTACTACATGTCAGAGGTAAATCTAGTACTTTCTACTCCACTACATTTATCTGACAGCTTTAGTTACTGTTCAGATGCAGATTTGACTCAATGGATAATATAAGAAGCTTTTAAAATCCAACACATTGTTAAAGATGAAACCAGTGGTTTCAACCTTTTAGTCTGTTGACGTCTTACTAAAAGCAGTGTGTAGTCGGGTCACATTTCAGATGTCTATGAGTTGTTAACAGCTCCACCAAATAGTGATTTTTACCTCTAAACTTCTCACATGGTTTCATTTCAATAAATGTTCAAATGATCCAATATTTCAGCAAAAATCAAAGATTAGAGAAAAAGTCCAAAAGCTGAAAACAGATTTGTGTATCAGAACTTTGTTTCTTCTTCTTTCCTCTCCCATTAATCATCTCACGACCCCTCAGATTTATCTGGTGACCCTTTGGAGGGCCCCGACCCCTAGGTTGGGAACCACTGGACTAAACTATCTAACTGTATATAAAGTAGTTGAAACTAGCTCCACCTCCAGCAGCTACAACAGTAACATGCTGCTCTAACACTGATGCTTCAGTATTAATATTAATTAAGAAATAATAATAATAATGTTTAACCTACAAAAGGCTGAAAGTCTCCGTTTCCTCAGAAAACAGTCCAATAATCAACACAATAATGACTGTGGACAAAATACTAACATTTTTAATTGATGGATTAAACTGTTCATCTGTTTCAGGACAGACGTGAACCTGCATTAACAGTTGAGGGACATTTTTTGCAGTGTTTGTAAATGGCCGTAATAAGCCGCTGGAGTGACATACGAGCCGTGGGGAAGATCGGTGAATAAGAGGAGTGAAAGCGAGTCTTTAATGACGGGGGATTGGTGGCCACTTTGGTCGCCTTGGCATTCACATTCGGACACATTCAGGCGCACAGCAGTAATTGGCAGAGGAGGAAACGGGGCTGCTTAGGGCCTGGGAACAGCCGCCTCCGGGGAAAAGAGACTCAGACTTCAGCTTATAATTATAACAAGAAAGAAATAAAATGGACCGAGGAGGAAAGAAATCATTGGCACACACATTCTGTGGCTGTGATCCCACTGTGGGCCGGCCAAGCAAAGTCAGTAGCTGCTTTACAAAGATGCTTTTTAATATATGACAGGCTGCACCGAGATTAAAAATAACATTAAACCGCTTCAGTTTTCAATTCAATACTTTATTAATAACTGGTGCAATTGAAAAGACAAAAAATAAAAAAATCAAGTAAGAATACATTTGCATATTATATCATCAAAACAAAATATTCAAAGTGGTTGAATACCGAATAGAAATGGTATTTTTTTTTCTTTTCAAACAGGAATGAGAAAATGATGCACAGCTCTGAAGGCCACTAGTGTAAAGTTGTCCAAACGTCCTTTAAATGAAACTTAACATAAGAAGCTGCTGTCAGTTCAACACACCTCATTCAAACACTCTACTTTTGTTTTTGTCCCACTTTCTGTGTTATTTTGGATTATGTGCAGATTACTAATGTACTAAAGTTACCGTCTTCTGTCTTTTGGCACCATCTTTTAAAAAACCTTCATGGTATTTTCGTGCAGGATGTGTTTAACCTAGCTTAGCATAAAGCCTGAAAAAAAATACACCTTCCAAAACCCCCAAAACTGTATGAAAATGTCTCTAAAAATCATGTCTTTTTGGCAATAAATAAAAGCGTCTCAGATGTTTGTTGTAAATGCAGCTTTTCATTCAGATATTAACAGCTCTACGCTGCAGGTTGACAGCCATAGCAGGAAAAGCATGACCCAAAGTTTAAAACCAAAACCAAAACATATATATAGTGAAAATAACTGAACTATAAAAGGCCAAGGCACAAATAATTTGTAGCAATCAAAATGTTATGTAGAAGAGTGTCGGTCAGTGCATTGCTCGGTCTGCAGGGACAGTGAATAACAACGATCACAGCAAGCACTATCGTCCTCTGGACTACACAGATGCCATAAAGTGCTCCTTTTTTTCTTTTTTTTATAACATACAGACAAGTTCACACATGAAGAGTTGAATTAAGTAAAATACACGCGTGTACACACGTGTACAGACACACAGAGGGCAGAAGTGTGTTGAAAATGCTTGTTTTTAGGTACATACATGCTTCATATAAAGATCAGATTATGGCTTTGAAAGGTTTTTGAATCAGATTTTTTAGATTTAAAGTCAGAATGAGTAGGATTGTCAAAGTAATCCCTCACGAGAAGCGTGTGGCGTGTTTCTGTATGTGCAGAAACGGCGCTCTGCCTGTACTTTCTGTGTTCGGGATGCAGCCAATAACAGCACGCAGGGCATGAGGTCAAGTCCTACTCATTGTGCCTTTAAAGCGTGTTTAGACGTGAGCATGTTGTTCTCCTGCAGGATTACTGAAGTACTGCTTTTATTTGTGTTATTGGTGGTTTCTACATTCAAAAGAGAAATGTCTGCAGCAACAATGACCACCGCTGACGGGAACATGTACACTTAACAAAATATTGTAAATATGTTTTGGTCCCAGAACTTAAACACTCACAGCTTTTATTTATTTTGTAGTGCTCAAAAAGCATCACAAATCCCTAAAATCAGCTGTAAACCTGGAGAAGATTTGGGGTTTTGTGTTTTCAGAGTTTTACATCCAAATATTGAAGAATTGTTTAAGAACCGTAATCTTGACAAGAAAATTATGGGTGAATATTATAAAATCACCATCTATCGCTGCAAAATTGTGTGCAAATGACATTACATCCAACTGAATGAATCAGTCTGCATTTAAAATTTATACCAAAGCACCTCTTATTGTTCAAACCAAATCATATTTTAATGCTACAATGGCTTGTTAAGATATTAAAAATGGGAAATTCATTAACCATCAAGTTCAGGGTTCAAACGAGAAGAGACGTTTAAAAGAAAAACAGCAAAACAGTGATTGTCAAATGAACAGTTAAAGGGTCATTCCCAATAAATAAAGTAATGGATCTCTGTAGAGTCAGTCATGTTTATGCTGCTGTAAAAACACACAGAAACACATGAATTACTCAAACGGGATTTAAACGTCCAATTAAAACCATCCACTCAGGAGTCGTTACTTCTCACGTGTACTTTTACCACAAATATATCAGTGCAGGATGGTTTAAATCCTCCAGCAAAGTGACCACACAACGCACAAAGCCTTGACAGGAAAATAAAACATCACAGTTTCATGTCTGAGACACACAAAGACAGGAAATGAAACTGGAATGATTTTTACACTGTAAAAAGTAATGCTAGCATTTGAATAACTGAGGAAACAGACTTGAGTTTCAGTCAGATTTGTTTTAGTCTTAAATTTACCAAAACGAGGGAAATAATCTCACACCACTGACGGGTTGTTTGCAAATGTTTTGAGAAAAATAATCTCTGGATTTAAAATAAGGAAAAAAACGACATGTTCAGATGTTTTGAGCACATGAATAAATCAATAACAACATTTAAACGTTCCTTTTTATTTTCTTTTAATTCCTGAGCAGAATAAGTTTATATTTCAGATATTAACATTTCAATCTGTCTTTGCTAGCATCACTTTTTCTCAGTGTACGTCAGTGTCTTGGAAGACAGTTCATTTATTTTTAATAATTTACAAAATTTTAAAAGTCTTAGTTTTAACAGTAATTTGCCATGTAAATAAACCATTTGATTTTTACTGTCTATCGTTGTTTCCATTGATATTCATAAACTGGTGCATGCCTGTAAATTTAGAGAAAAACAACATGAGTTTAAATTAGAAAATGGAAGCAATGTAATTGTAATTCACAAATGATTTTTTAAAGTATTGAGACGTTAAACACAACCAGAATACTGAGCATTGAAACAAACAAACAAACAAACAAAAGACGGGTGAAATATCCCAACATTTTACATTTTCTGTGCAGCTGAAATCATTCAGTGATTGAGCCGAGAGCATCACAAACATACAAAACAAAAGCAAGACTGTACTATGCACTAAGTTTAAAAAAAAAAAAGAAGATAATAAATAAATAAATAAAAAGACAATTCAGAGTTGACATTCATAAATCATGTGTAGTTTGTCATGTTGGTGATGAAACGGAGAAAGAAAGACGATGTGGATGTTTGTCGCTTCAGAGACACGATGAATGAATGACTACAGGGATATATCGTCACGTTTTTATATCTATATGTTGTAATAACAGGTGTCTGCATCGCAAGATAATTCATCGTATAGTGTGTATATATAATCGAATGGGATTCAATAGCAGAAGATAATAATAGTATGTTTCATATAATAAGTTGAATAGATATTACACAGACTGTAGCTGCTTCCAACTATAAATGTCAGACAAACGGCTCTTGGATGCATTTTAAACCCTAAACGTTCTTGTTGAAGCCAGATGTGGAAGCCTCCCTGTAAAGTCCTCCTGACTGAAGGTGCTTGAACATGCTTTAACGGTGTTTAGATATAGTTGGTTGTCAGATGTTACATTCAGTATCAGTGTCGTCCTAAATCTAAAGTAGTAAATGTTGTTTAGACCTACACGTGATCATTGTAAAGCTTTATTTTGCACTAAGTGTAATGGATATAAGAAACCTCAGTCTTTGCAGCCAGTTATGTAAGTTGTGTTTTGATTTTTAAATTATAAAAGTGTGTAATGACATCTGATCTTTTCAAGCTGTGTTACTATATTATGATGTCGGACGGTCCCTGCTGCGGACTATAATAGCTGATTTGTGGATGTCTGAATCTTATGACATCTTATGGAAATTGTTTAAAATCGGTGTAAAGGTGAGAAATCTTACTCAAGATTTTGATTTGATATTGTAAATCTTTTGATCATCTATTGACTGATGAACTGAACTTGGCAGGACTAGAAACAATCTCAAATTAAAGGTGTACCGGTGGTTCATATCCCTGAATTCATGTGCCAACAAAGCAGCAGAGATTTAGTGTTTCAAATATTCAGATTTCTTTTTTTCAAATTTAAAGTTTGTTGAATGCATAAAGTGGTGACGTTACGACTCAAGAGCACAGCGGTGAGAAACAAAAGAAAAACTGATGACAAGATCAGAAAATATGAACAAAAGTGATTCTCCAAGATGTTACCCAAGTCCCTCACACACACACACACACACACACACACACACACACACACACACACTGAACAACATACAAAACAAAGAGACAGGAGACTTTTGGTTCCAGTTTCACCCTCCGACCGTGGTGCACTATCATGCAAACCATGCAAAAAACAATGAAAATGTATTCATATAAAAAAATAAGTGTTACAAAATGGCATAGCAAGTATATGTTTCCATTCAATCTCTTTTTCTGTTTCCTGATATCCTGAACTTTGCAGTGTCTACACTAAAAATCGCATGCGTTCATGCAGTGCGGTTGGCTTTGCAGCGATAAAGCTTTTGGGTGTATATAGTATGTATATTAATGTTCTTTTTTATTTGAGCTAAATCTTGCGCTGTACAAAGTTCTACTTTACAAACTGTCTGGTTTCCCTTATTTTTCTGGGGCAGTCACGATGCCATGGCTCTCTGTCTGGACGGCGGTCGGTTGACGAGATCAGCCTCTTGATGACCTCGCTCGCGACCTTGCAGCATCAAGGCGGATTATAGTAGACCCACCCTTTCCTCCTATTGTTTCAGTCTAGAGGTGTGGCTTTGACCCAAACTGGTTTGGGTTTAGAGGCATGGGTTGGATTTAAGGTTTTAACTCAGAGTCGTGGATTTCTGCGCGGTCACAGACAATTTCGCCTCCTCTCAGGGCGGTGTGTTCCACACAGCGTCACCGAATCCCTCCCCCGTGGAGGAGAGCGGCAGAGGCCCCCCGCTGGGCGTGAAGGGGTCCGTGTCCGTGTCCGTCTCCCCTTCCGCCAGGTAGCTTGGTCTGGCTCTCGTCCAGCTAGCGTCTCCGGTTGCCACCATCGATAAGTTCGCCCCTTCCTCCCCCTCCCGCTCACCAGAGATGCTGAACCCGCTGGGCGAGCGTTCCAGCTCCTCGTGGTTTACCGACAGCATGGAGAGTGGCGAGTCGCCCCCCCGCCCCCCTGTGGTCCTGCCCAGCCCTGCTGACGAGTCCTGCAGGGAGCTGATGGGCAACACAGTGGGACGCTCGGTGTAGGTGGGGATGGAGGCTGGAGGGTAGCATTGGTGGAGGTGTGATAGCGGCGGTTGGTGATCTGGAGGTAAGCGGCCTCCAGCCAACCCCGCACCATCCCCTCCACCTCCCCTCCCCCTGCCGTAATATGGGTCCACCTTGCTGATAGGCACCTGGTACGACATGTGCGGGAACGCCTCGGCGTAGTTGAAGAAAACCCGTTGGATCTCGCCGCCACCCGTAGTGTCGCAGGTCTCCAGGGTCATGTGGGCAGCGCCGGCTGAGTCCACCTGCAGGTGCTCGGTGTGCTGAATGTGCATGTCAACCAGGAAGTCCAACTTCTTCTCCATGTCCTCCACCTGAGACAAAGACACATCACAGCAGCAGCTCAGAGAAGTGTCCCCCACAGCTCTGCCGAGCCTTGTTTGGGTTCAGGTGTGTGTTCTGGACAAAGAAAGCCACAACTTCTCTTTGCTCTCTGGTACAAATGCAATATAGTGTTTTTAATCCTCACCTGTCTCTCCACCCTGACAAATCTACCCATCATGCTTTGGTCTTCAGCATCTGGCAGGGAGGCGGCTTTGGCTAGGTAGGACTCGTGCCTGAAACACAGGGACACTGAGTAGATGTGGACTGTACACACATTTGTTTAGAGGAATATACTAAAGACATTATGTTGCAGTAATATTATCATGTCTTGTATTGTTGTTTTTCGGGGGTCAGTGTGAGATACCTGGGTGACTGATTAGGCGGGTAGGCAAAGGGCGTTTTCTGAGTTTTCTTGTGTTTGGGGGTGAGGGGAGGTCCAGGAGCAAGAATCATGTCGATCCTTAAAGAAACAGAAGACAGAAGATGAGACTCACTGACAGCGGGTGCTTTCCATTTTATTAATGATGCTTCAAATCACTTAAATGTCACTCAACTTCTCTCTAAAATACTGAGTCAGTCAATGTTTTCAACGAATCATTCTCATCTCAATCTCTAAATTCAGGCCCCTTTAATAAGTGAGCTGGTGGTCATTTTGGAAATCTTTGACGTCATGAGTAATTATCTCAATGGAAAGCACCCAGTGTACCCAAAGTATTCCTGAACTGAAAAGGTTCATCACCTCGTCTGGAGGTATTTAATTCTGCAGAGCATGTCCAGGTGTCCAGCAGAGTACTGCTCGATCACGTCTTTGACATCATAAGGCCTCAGAGTCTCCTTAAATCGCTTCTTGTTCAAGAGGAATTGCATGATCCTGTGAGAAAAGGGAAATATTATCAGCAGTTTAGATATTAAGGTAACATAAAGAATCCTTTTTACCAAACTTAAAATAATAGAACAGTCTAATGTCCTGGTTCAACTTTATATGTACTGTACCATAATATGGAGGTTTCAGCGATTGTCGACAAAACGTAATTGTGAAAACTATTCAGTTCTGTATAAACGACACTCTAGGAGATGGGGTTGTGCTGTCACTAGAGTCAGAGGTAATTAAAGGCAGATGGGAGTAACCTGTATTGATCAAAGTGTCTCGACCTCCAGGTCACCCTGCCACCCACACAGCTTCCTCTTTTGTCCTTCAGAGCTCTGACTTTCAGTCGACTTGAACCTGACTCTTTCCAGAGTCAGCGGCTGCTGCTCAAGCATCAGTGTTTGGCAGAAAGTCTTGTGTCACCTGAAACTAAAACCCTCCAGGTCTGAGCATCCCATTCAGAGACCCATTCAGCCCCAAAATAATGGCGTGGAAGGAAGCAGCACATTCACAGGGTTAATCACTCATCTCGCAGGCCTTCACGCTAGATTGAGTTCCTGCATTATGTCATCTGTGTGGCCTGTAGATTTACCAGCACACTGTCAACATCCATACAGTACCAGTTGTATTCAGTACTGATAATTGGTGACATTATTTCGCTTTAATCAGATATATCCTGATTAAAAAATTGTTAGCTCCAACTAGCTTTAATTGTGACTTTAAAGGAGTAGCAACACTCAGGAAATGTACCTGTCATGTTCCTCACCTGACTGCCCTGATGACCAGTTTCAGTGTGGGGATCATTTCCTCCAGGAGGATGTCTGGGGGGAAGCCCCGCTCCTCTAAGGCTGGATCAGCCAGTGCTCCGGCATCTGAAACGGGAAAAACGTCAAGAAAACACAAAAGAAAAACATTCAGACTTGTAGGAGATCATTGCATTCGCCAAAGAAAACAAATCTCGTAATTAAAAGGTTAATGTTATTGTATTGTTGCTGTTTGAGAAGACAGAGGCGTAATTGTGCTACCTGATTTAATTAGCTTTTATTTCCTCTTTGGTTTGAGACATTGGCTGTCTGCTTCCATCCAAATGTAGCACAAATTATAACCGAATTTCCATAAATCGTCCAAAGATGTGCTAGTAAGGAGTTGGTTTGTTGGGGTAAACGTGGGCATAAAGCTTTCCCCTTTTATATATCAAATATTTTACCTTCATAAATCTACAGTCATGATCTTTGTACCTTCCGAGCTCTGGCGGAGTGTGTAGGCCTTCATGCGGAAGGCAGTGCGGAAGCGTTCCCGGTTACTGAATCCGGCAGGTTTGGGCTCCTTGGAGGGGCTTTCCTCAATGGAGTCGGCATTCCCCGTGAGCTTCTTGCCCATCCCCACTGACGGTCGCGCGTTGGGAAGGCGAACACGCTCAAGTAAACTCAGTTTCTGGCTGAAATGAGAGAGAACAAAGAGAAAAGATATAGTCTGGAGGACTGAAGTCATGATATGCAGTTCTGTACCAAGTGGAAACCAGGAAGCTAAAGACAGACTTCCTCTAATGACCAACTTCTGTCTTTGCTTAATTGGCGCTTACTCATCCAACCACAGCTCTGCCCAAACGTCCAAGCTTTAGTCCAAATATCAGCCCTAAAGTTTACCTGGTAAGTACTTTTAAGTTTTTTGAACTGTACCTGCTGGTACACATTAATTCAGCCAATAGCTGATTTACAAGATGCTAGGAGCCAATCGTGTGCCACTATGTCATATTCTGTCTTTGGCAGTGTCAGATTAGTTATCTTTTTATGGGTGACAAAGCCTTGCCAAAATAATCATATAACTTTGTCTTTATATTAGTATAGATATTTACAAAAACAGTTCTCAGTTTTAGGTCCTGACAGAAGTCTACTCTGGATTAACCAGCCAATGTTTGTGTTTTCGCATCCTGAAGCCAAACCAGCATCTTCTACAGGAATCCCTCTTCTAATTAGGAGTTAAAGTCTTCATGGTCTGCTGCTCTCCCGGCAGAAGGAAGCCTCAAAGAGCTGCGAGGAGATTGGTCTCCTTTATTGTCCAATGGCTGACAATATTTGGCAGCACAAAGACGAGAGCTCCCTGGGTAAAATAAGACTCCTGTGTGCCTTGGAAGAGGCAGAGAGGCGGGGTAACCGGAGCCGACACCAGCCCAAACAAGGCCTGTGAAACGTGGAGCGTTCTCAGCGACTTTGCTCCCACAGCGGACACACAATATGAGCCTCTATGTGGCCTCGGGGCAGAATAGGGACGACAGATTACGGCGCTGAGAGGCTGCAGAATAGGACGCTTTAAGAGAAGAGAGAATCTGCTTCTCCACCGAATAAAGAGCAGAAAATTGGATGTGATTATCCTGTGGCGCTCTCCTTATCTCCCACAAACACACACATATTGGTTTACTGTACGTGCCTGAACATGCGGTAACAACTTTAAAGTATAATTCTGGTGTTTTACAACCTGGGATTTGTACTTAATTAAATCAGACGACCAGATAAGATTATTTAAACCGAACCGAACTGAAAGTTGATCTTCCCTCATTGCTCAGTAAATGTGGCTGAATGCTCATTCACACCTGTTTCATGCAGTGATTGTTCAGCTGTGTGGAGGTGAGACACGAGTCAGGGTCTGAACTTCTCTCTCAGCTCTTTTTTTATTGACTATTGACTATTTTATGTCATTTTTAATGTGCAGCACTATGACTAAAAGTAGATATTAAGATATCTTATATCAACAACATTGATTTTTCAGGGTTCGTGCAGTTTCTTAAAAGTAAAATTCAAGCACTTTTTAAGCACTTTCAAGGCACCTGAACCAAAAATGTCCAGACTATCGAAGCCTTTATCATCACATCTAAATCATTACTATAACTCCGTCCTTCACACCCACAGCAATCAATGTAAATGGACACTTCTATTCATATCAACTTTGTAATTTTGATCATGTCTGTTTAATACTTGATACTTTCCAGGTTAAGAGAAGATGAAACAGATAATGTAGAAAATCAAGCATTTCATAACCTTGAAAACATATTGGTTAAAATTATAGTAGTATTTTCCAAACCTTCAAGACTTTGTAAAAAGGTGTAAAAAGGTGCATAGCAGCTCCTGCCGTGTGTGTGTGTGACTTGCTAAATGTTAACACGTAGTCTAAAGTGTTTTAAATGATCTGAGGGGTTGGAAAGAAGCTGTATAAGTGCATGCACTTTTACTTGTAGTTCACTGGTTCACTCAGATAAAAGGTCTAATATCTCACTCACACACACACACACACACACACACACACACACAGTAAGTGGCTTATTGCCCTCTTGTTGGACATCACAGCGCTGGCCGTCGTCCACGTCTTCGCTCAGAGCAACAAGATAATGTCACACTGCTAATTTCCCAGCAGCTGATCCATGAGCCATGAAAACTCATCACCTTTCCTTTCAGTACGTCTACCTGTATTTCTGCTAATCTTTCCTTTCAGCTTAATAACGACTCTTAAACCACAAAAAACATATTCTTATTGTCTCTGTATGTTCCTAATTTATAGCAGAGTTCTTTAATTTCATAAATTCAGGCGCCTAACGTCTTTGTCAGTGTCATCCTCACAATGCACCGGGCTGAAGTTTAACACGAGAAGTTCTTTGTGTAATATGGGTGAACTGACCCTTAAGTTGAGAATATAAAACAAACACTCTTGCCAAGTGTCTAAGTGAAGTGAACTGTGTTGCTCAGCAGCTTTTAGCAGCAGTAACTTCATCCTGCGGCTCAGTGTTTTTACCTCATCTGAACTCAGTTTAGAGGTAAAAATCACTATTTGGTGGAGCTGAACTCAAAGACAGAAAAATGAAATGTGTATTTTAAAAGCGTCTTATATTATCCCAAGATGTAGTCCTGTAGATTGTGTCCTTTCACATATTTTTTTAAAGAACCTTTAATTGTCTAAAATATAAAACAGAGAATCATCTCAGCCGGTTATGAAGACAAGATGACTCTCTTTAACAAATCAAGCGTCCTCTGTGGGACTTTCACTGCGTGTTTTGATGTGGAGATGCATTAATATCCTTCAGCACAGTGGAGAAAAAAAAGAAAATCATCAAACCCGGAAACCCCATCTCAGGCCCTAATTACTTGATCTAAACTGTCATTCATAATTGAAACGTAACTAATGGACTCACTAATAGGTTTCTAAAGAAATCTCTCTGCCTTGATGTCATTAAAGCAGCTGATGTGGAAGGCAGCGCTATTAGAGTGGGATGAGTGTGAGTTTTTATATCACGATTCGCATATTTACCACATCCATTAGCCCCGAGATTTATTCATCTGGTGAATTAATTTAGGAAGACATTTAAAAGTGGACAGAGGATATTCTAGGAAACCTTCATTAGTCTTTCCAGCTTGTAGGGCTAATTAAAGCACCATCAGAGAGCCTTTACTCTGGACGCAGCGCTGTGTGATTTACAGTGACCCACCTCGCTATGGCCTCCAAGTGATCCTTCCTTTAGATGGAGACAGAAAAAAGTACAAAAGTTAACAAACTTTCCAGAGCAGAGCTGTTAACATCCTTCAACAAGCTCTCGAAGTCAGACGGCAAATCCAACACTGAGACAGTTTTCTGTCCTTGAAGCTACACGTCACCTTTTTAAAATATGACTTCAACCATAACTGAAAACATGGATGTGTTAAAGGGAACATGTTCAGCTTTTCATGGTTTTCTGTTTATTTATATTCTGTTCTGATGTCGGATGTTAAACACGGTCAGAACTACAACAGGACGTAGATAGATAGATAGATAGATAGATAGATAGATATACAGAGATATCCCAGTAGAGCGCAGAACATAAAGAAATAAAAGAAATATAAATAAAAAAGAAATAAAATCAGTGACTGGCAAACAAGACTTTATTAATAATTATTTACTCATTGAAGTATGAAGGATTTAATATTAGTTTCCCTAAACCTTTAGAAAACTATTTTTACATGTGTAACGTCATCTAAATATAAAGTCTGACAGGTAGCTTTGGGAATGAAACCTAAATGTACACCTGTGATAAGGATATGGAGATATTGACTAATGTTAAAGCCAGTTAGCTTTTGGACAAGTTAGTTGTAATTTCTGCAGTTTAAACACCAAAAAAAGCTAATCAACAGTAGATTGAACTTCATGGTGTTTTGGGAAACCAGAGCCACGTATAATCACGTCTGTTATACCTGTTATACACAGTGTTCAGCATCCAGATCTCCATGGAAACCACAGACTTCGGTTCAGGTTAATGATAAGCATGCAAACTAAAAAAAAAAAAAAGTTGGAACAAAAATCATGACTGATGCCACCATATAGTACAAATTAACACTGAAAACAACAAACACGAAACGCAACATAATTAATGTTCAAGTTATTTTATGTACATGTACAGCAGTGCAGGCGGGAGGCTCGTGTACTGTGTGTCATGCCATGATGGAGGTTGGTTGTGTTTGTTTTTTTACTTGCCTGAAACAGGGAAGAGATATTATAGTTTCGTAAAATCTCCACGTGGCAATAAGATCTTCCCTGATTGGATTGGTGGAATAATATCGCCAGGCAGACTTGAAATGAAAAGTAAAAAACGTCAACATTAAACACGTCAAAAGATAACAGTATAATATCTAAAAATATCTAAAAAAAAACCAAAGACCAAACACGTGGCTGTAGAAGATGTCAGGTAGTATCTCACCTGGATGAGTCCGGCAGCCGGATGTCTGCGCTTCTCAAAGTGCTTCTGTCTGTGCTGCTCCTGGACCTTCAGAGCCAGGCCTGAACCCAGAATACCCTGCAGCCGCAAAGCACAAAAACACGCTGCTTATACATCATGATCCAATCATCAATATATATATATATATATTTATGTAATGTTAATGGACCTGTGCAGGGCTCAGTGATAATAATGAATATGAATATAGGGGTGTACCCACTGCAGGCAAAGCGAAGAAGGACACTCCAATCAGAGCAAAAGTGCCGGCTAACAGTCTCCCAGCCCACGTCTTTGGGGTTTTGTCCCCGTAGCCGATGGTGGTCAGTGTGATCTGCAGGAGAGAAAACAGAAAATAAACTTTATTTATCCGTCAAAATTATGACGACTGGTCAAGACTGCTGTGGAAGAAGTACTCAGATCATTTACTGAAGTAAAAGTACCAATGCAGTAATGACAAAATACTCTGTTACAAGTAAAATTCCTGCATAAAAAGCAGCCAAATGTAATTAAAGTATCAAAATTAAGCATAATTATTGCCCAATATATAATTTATTATACTGAATATTAGAACTGATAAATTGATGTGTACATGTAAGCAGCATTTTAAACTTTGCAAGGTAGAGCTAATTTTATCATCTATATATATACTCCTGGTCAAAAGTTTAAGACCGCAGCCTTTAAAAGCCCAAATCTTTGTGGGTTCAGTCATTTTCGGCAAAGAAATTTTATTTCTTTTTTAGGTGGTTTTGGGGTTTTTTGAGATGTGGTCTCAAATCTTTGATAATAGTTTAGTTTAGTTTTTTTTCTTTTTGCATTTTGCATTATACGTATACTGTTGAATAGTCTAATCTGTAATGCATAGATAACAAACTGATCATATGTTTTACATATAAAATATTGATCTGAAAAGTAACTAAAGCTGCCAAATAAATGTAGTGGAGTAGAAAGGCGTCAAAGACAAATACTCAAGTAATGTACTTTAGTACAGTGTTGAATGTCCACCATTGCTGCTGTGTAATGGTGAACACTGGTGACGTGGTGCAGTGACCTCTGTATCGACCCACCTCAGGCAGTTCAGTGTTTCACAGGGTCAGACTGGTAACTTGCTCAAGGACACTTCAGCAGAACAGATGCTTGCTGCCATAAAACTTGAACTCTGGTCTCCTGGTTGAAGGACGGTCGCTTTAATGAGGGCGTGCTGCTTCCTGGACCAGAGGCGCTCATTAGAGCATGAAGCTCTGCCAACACTGAACCGTTCTCTAACAAGCTACCAGCTCTGGTTTTATGACTTCGCCTCCAGATTGAATTTAAAGTAAAACGCATCAAGAATATTTGCGACTAAAAACTGACTATCGTTGTTAGATTTGTTAGATAAAGTTTAACTAAATAAATGAAATATAAATTATTCAGTTGTTTTAGGATTGATTTCGTATTTTTTGTATTGAGGGTAGAATATGTAGAGCGACAGTAGTTGTTAAAATAAAGGCAGGAATAACTTGACATACCAAACCCCACCACAGAGCGTCGGCGTACGTGTCAAAGTCCTGCGGTTTGGGCTGAGCGGTGGGGTTTTCATGGTTGGACACGTCCATGGAGACGTCGTCTTTCTCCACCAGGTAGACCAGGAAAGACGCCAGGATCAGAGACAGGAAGCCGATGTACCAGGCTGTGATCAGCTCCTACACAAACACACACACACATACATGTTGTAAGGCTGTAAAAATGAGAATGAAGGAAAAGAACTGAAGGTTCAAAAGTGCATAAAAAAGTATGATTTAAGCCTCCAGAATTACTGTGATTACACTTCAGCTCCTTTCAGCAATTACACTTCAATTCACTGATGTTATATTTCAGCCCGTCAGTGTTTACACTTCAGTTCCTTTTTTAATAGCCTACACAGCACATCAGCTAATTTCCACTTATAGCTCAGCGACCATTTCAACTCCTTTCATTGAGTTTAAGTTCCACTTCAGCTCCTTTCAGTGCTTACACTTTTAATACTAACCCGTTCCTTCAGTTCTTGCTGCTCCGTCTCTCTTTCCCATCAGTACCTACCTTACTGTGTGCGTAGATCGCAGAGCCCAGCAGTTTCCAGGTTCCACCTCGCCGGTCCATACGCAGCATCCGCAGGATCTGCAGAAAGCGCAGGCTGCGCAGGGACGTGGCCAACACGTTGCCCTGGTTCCGCACCGCCACCACTGGCACCGATGCAATCAGCACAAAGATGTCTGACAGAGAGACACAGAAGGATTCCCATTCAGACCTGTTCAATATGCTGTCAGAAAGGAAACAGCAAAGAACCCTGCACACAGTCCGGTTTTATATAATGAGCTGATGAGGGATGGACAGATTATTAGTTTCTTCTATAAATGTCCAATACATGAAACTTCCTCGTCTCTTCTTCATGTTTATATTTACCAGGCTGTGAGGTGTGATGATGGCGGCAATATGTGCAGAGATCAGATGTGAATCATCACCTGCTGTATTCAAGAGTCCCAGATCTGATATTAAAAAAATCTGGTTTTGGTTTGGTTTGGGAACTTAAATATCTGTCTGTAATTTCTACTGCCGCCTGCAGAGGGTGACACAAGTCACAGATAACATATCCTAGTTTTACAGGACAAAATGTCAGTACTGTACGAATTATTGTTATATTTTATTATTATTGTTAACCTCTTACCCTACAATAAAATGTGTGCATGAGATAATGTCTGGGTGCTGGGTGCTTCTCTCCCTCCATCAGTTCAGAATCAGTTTGTCTCTATTCTTATTGTATTTATTTTATTTGTATTCCTCCTCCGTACCTAAAATACACAGAGGCTTGCGGGCGAACTTCAGCCTCCCCCTCCATCCTTTGTAGCGACAGCAGCATCCTGCAGCCCAGACCCTCAGTGCAAACTCTGCCCCGAAGATGAAGATGGCGAAGGTTTCCTGGGGAAATATCACACCATCAATCAACACAAGAGAAGGAACTTTAAACTTTTATATAAACTGGAAACAAAGTGAAATCTTACCAGTATAACCAGCCAGTGTGCCGACACCTTCTCATGTTCCTTGAATGTTGTCAGTATGGCGAGAATCAAACAGCCCAGAACAATTAAAAACCTGCAGACACACAAAACATGGAGCACGTCAGTAAACAGTGATGGAAGAAGTAAAAGTACTTCATTACAAGTAAAAGCCAAGCATTGGAAATCCTACTTAAGTAAAAACTAATCTTTGATTTTTCCTGAAATATTGGATCATTTGAGCATTTATTGAAATGTGACCCGACTACACACTAGATCCTGATGACACTTTTCACCTTCAGTCTAATAAAGTTCAGCAACATAAATGGAGAAAACCAGGTTGATATAAGCAGTAAAACAGATGAAAATGTCTTTATTTCATTTGTCTTCTTTTCCCACCGTAATGCAGTGTTTGTATTTCACCACTAGAGGGAGCCACGTGTCTGTTAACTTTACATACGACACATCAGCTGCAGCACAATAATCATAAATAATCATAAATACAGTGAAGCTCTTGTTTTCTCTGACACAGCAGAATATGTGTCACAGTTATGAATTGCCACTTCATATCAGATGCACTCAAAAACAAAAAAGCTTTCTGCTCCATTGAAACTCGTCTTTTTTTTTAAAATCTTTCATTATTAAACTGCATTTTATTATCAAGTCAAATGTGTTGATATATATATATGTATATATATATATCAGATAACTTAACAAATTATAGAGATGATTTTATATGATTACATGTGACAAATAAACTTTGATTGATTGATTGAACTCGATCGATGTAAAGATTTCTGGTAAGCTAATGTTAGCATTGTTAGCGTTCAGTTAGCTAGCAGTTACAGTTGCAGCTAAGTTCAAACGTGGAGATTTTCACTTTAAATTTAAATTTAAACGTACTAATTATTACATAGAGGTGTTAATAAATAAACATTTACAGTAAATATTTACAGCCACTAACATACATACTGACATAACTGTTGCTAAGCTAGCTGACTGAACCAACTGACAATGCTAACGTTAGCATGCTAATATCTGAGCCGTTTAGACTGAAGAGTGAAATAAATAATATGAACCTGATACTGTACATGACTGAACACAGAAGAAAAATATTGTATGCCAATAACATTTATTGACTAAATGACCAAATAACTTTGTTTATGTATTTAGACCCTACAGAGCTGAAATTAATTAGATACCTTCATACAAATGGCTATTTAAATTTACCTTTACACTTATATTCACACTTTATATTTATTTCTATTCTGGCTCTACTGGAATATCTCTGCATGGTTTCCAGTTAAAACCTCCTTATTGATCTTATCCTGGTCCTTTATGCAGCCCCTCAGTTCAGCCTCTGTCTCAAACAGGACGTTTTAGCTCCTGTCTCTTTAAGACCCGCCTCCTGATGAGCCCGCTCTGTTCTGATTGGTCAGCTTTCAGGAAGCTGCCCTGTTACAGTTTTTCTGTGTTTCCAGAGGCTACATCAACAAACTTTAGCAGGATTTCACATCTTTTCCTCCTTCTTTACTCGAATTGTCAACTTCTCAAATCCATCCGTACATGTTGGAGCTCAAATTGTGATTTATACACCTCCTTATGATTCAGATCACATCTCATTTTGGGTTTTTTGGGGGGGAAAATAATTATTTTTTTGTTACCAACATGTAATAAAAGAGTGCACCTCATTCAAAGTGAGGTTTAGGCCCTTCAGCGTCTTCCGCTCCCTGATTCTACGTCCTGAATCATTCATGGCCTGTCATGTTGCCATTAGCAGTGTCAACATCGCTGAGAAGTTTCTGGACGGCTGCACAACCACAACAGCATAAATATTTTACAGCCAAACAGCCGGAGAGTTTTTCATAATTCACCTGAAGGTAATGATAGTCGAGTCTTATCAGATGCTTCATGATTGACTTCTGAGCGCGTGTGTGTGTGCATGTGTCTTCCTTACATTAAAGTCCTTACATCAAGCATTTTTTTGCATATTTCCTGTCCTCTAAATTAAATCGGAGCATTTCGGCTCAAAGTTATCCAGAGGACGGAGATAATCCTCAAGCGAGCGGAGGAGGTCAATGTTAACTCGATATGATCCAACAGATACTGATCTGCAACACAGTCGACTTCCTATTTGGCTTCAAATAGTGTTGTTCAATAAATCACCCGGAGTGATGTCCATGCCTGTTAGACCTGACACACAAGAGGAGGCAGGCGGAAATCCAAAAAAATACAGCATCTCACAGCTTTGACTCCAAACTTCCTTCTGAAATATCAGTTTATTCAGCTGGAAATAAATAAAAACGGTGCAACATAAACCAGAGAAGTGTTTGAGTCGTGATACATTCATACATGTTTCAGGTTTATATGACTAATCTGCAGCTCATGAGCACATTCATCTTAAAGAATAAGCTTTATGTTATATCATTTATTCTATATTTTACTTCTTTTCAACAAATCCCATCCAAAGACGAAGGGCCCTTTAAACTGATTGGTTGCTTTGTAGTCGCCACATTATGAGATGAACGTTTTCAGTGAAAAGACGCCTTCACACCAACGTTAGTGACTGCTGGAGACCCTTAAAAACAGCTCACAACTATTTAGTTTCATATCTAAAAAACAGGAGGAAAAAATAATGCATTTGTTGGGGACTATTTTCAGCTGCGGATGAATCCACATTTAGTGCTTTCATGAGTATTTCTGGCAGCAGGACACACAGTATTTATTAGTAGATCACTTCTTTGCGCAGCAGATTTGAAAATAGGAAACATGATCTGAGCATCAGAGGTGGAGTTTTATAATCTCAAATGTATTATAAGAAAAATAATGAATAAAAATGGCCGTGGACGCCACATCGGTGTGACTGTGGTGCAGAGTTGCTGCTGGACGCTTCATTACCTGCCTGTTGACCAAATAAATGAAACATGGAATCCAATCTGTGTTGAGATTGGCAATCAAAGGAGACCTGGAGAGACACCACAGAGAAAATATTTCCCTCCCTTCATACATGACAAAGCCAGAGCGTCTGAACCTGGTGTTTCAGGTGGAGTTGGTGGAGTTGGTGAAGGTAATGAGGCTGTTTTATCAGCGGAGAGAAACTGCTTGGAGAAGGTTGTAGATCATGTTCGCTCACAGTTATTTCCACAAATCGAAGCGGCACAAGTGGAGTCTAACGTCTTCAGTTTGATCCACATGCTACACAATACACAGCTGATACGTGCATGTACAGGTAATCACTGAACTAACCAGAGTAATTAACGAGAGCTGATGGTGACGCCTGTAAATGTTCGGTCAACGCTTCAGATCCTCACGTTGGACAAACTGTATTTTAATCGACTCAACTAAAACCTGAGCTGAAGACAAGTTTTTGGTTTTGTTCAACCTAAACTCAGCTCTGGATGGATTTGATCAGGTTGTAAAGGTCACGAGTCGGTACCCACCTGTGCAGCATCTCTCTGTCTCCATTAATCCACTTTACATTGTTGTGTCAGCTGTCCTCTTCTACCTTTTATTGACGACTTGACAGGCGGATTGTTTATTTATTTATTTTTGGACAGAGTTCAGCTGGCAGCTTGTCAGAAATCTGTAGTAATTTTCCTTCAGATTAAGTCTCACGGGACACTGACCCCACCAGCACCTCGACAGGAGGTCACATTCGCACTGATCCCGACAGGAAACCGCGTTGGGAGTGATGGGTTTCTCCTCCAGCACCCCCCGCCGTGGGAAAAAAGGATCCTGAGGCTGTGGTTTGGGATCTGCTGATCATGAATATCCTGACCCCGTGTGTGTGTGTGTGTGTTTATTCGCCACGTCCAGCATCAGCAGCATGACAACTGACATATCAACATGTTGATGTG
The DNA here is from genome assembly GCA_036937835.1 of Pampus argenteus. Classification (NCBI taxonomy): domain Eukaryota; kingdom Metazoa; phylum Chordata; class Actinopteri; order Scombriformes; family Stromateidae; genus Pampus; species Pampus argenteus. The sequence continues at coordinate 21,786,630 of CM072875.1, forward strand.
GGTGTTTGATTCCTGCTGCAGATCTGAACGATCCCGACAGCTTCACACTAACACTGAGACAACTAAACGCCTCCAGATGAAATTGAAAATAGAGACAGTTGAGTTTTTGGTCGCTGTGTTCACTGGTTTCAACATAAACACAAATGTCTGAATATGAACGGACAGACGAAAAAGTTCATATTTTAATGATTTGATCACTTATTATTATTATTCTTGCCTCACATTGTTGGAACTACAGTTCCCAGAGTGCTTTAGGGGACATTAACAGGAAGTATAATGTTGCCATAGAATCAATTTGAGCCCGTGTTTGTTTACACTTAACTTTTATTCATCTTTGCTAAAATGTTTTTTGTGTCTTTTGTGTGTATTTTATCATAATTTCTGTATTTTATTACATCTATTTTATTTCAGGATTTCATTTAATTAATTGTTGTCTTTGTGATTTTTCTCAGGTTCTGCACTTTATGGACGCTCCTTGCATTTGTCCAGCTACTGTAGAATAACAAGTGTTGACCTTTGACCTTGACTGTTATTTACGGTTTAGACATTTTCTTTATATGAAAATCTACCTTTTATTTTACAGAGAAGAAGAATCATTGATTTTTTTACTTGAACTTTAAACATGTTGTAGTGTGCATGTAAAACACGTCTATGACACAAACGCAGCCTCGGTTTGACTTTTCTGATTCGTTTGCTTTGTGTGTTTATTCACTCTCGCTGATGTTTGAACAGAACAAACGAGGTAATTAGTTGAACTAATCAGATTCATTAGAGCCAATTATGGAACGTTTGTTAATTGGGCATCACAGCACAAAAAGCCACAACAGCAGATTCACATCAGAGAGAGAAAACGCTCCCACGACTAAAACACCTGATGCATCACTAGAAGCGGAGAGCTTTGACAGCTTCCTGTCGTTGGAACGAGCCAATCAAACGGACTCTTACAGTCCCACCATGAAGTCATCTACGGCCTCACAGGACCGAACTGGAGGAGATCAATGAAGCTCTCTTTTAATCTCTCCTGCTGTGTCTGCTCAGTAAAGATTTAGAGGACATCAGTGCATTTCTCTTCAGCCTGCTTGTTTAAAGTTTTCATTTGAGCTGCCAACATATTACATACCGACAGGAAGGCAAAACCAAGGAATGAGAGCAGCAAAGCTCTGCGCCCTCGCTGCACTTCATTCTGCAGCAGATACAAGGTGACAGCCGGAGAAATGGAAACAGCACACACAGATCAATCACCACAACGACTCCTTCTGTCTGTTATCGAACGCTCGGCTCTAACAGGCGAATCGGGCCTGACAGGAGGCGCTTTTCATTTCTAAATCTCACAGATCAGAGCAATTTACGTTCATTACAGCGTGTTGTGTGTTGAGACAAACACCTGAGTGCAGTTTAGATTAAATAACTCTGAACCTTCCCCTCTGGTTTCCACTGCAGAGGAAACTGACGCACACTGGAGCTCATCTTTGGGGAGTCAAGGAGCAAATCTCAGATCCTGAGAGCTAATTATCTTCCACATAATTAGGGTCATTGAAAGGAAATGAGGTTCGGTAACACCTCTGTGCCTCTTTGGTAATGGACAGAAGGACGAGTGGAAGACAAATATGTCTGCTCGTCATATTCAGTGAAGTCGAAATGTTACTGAAGGACCAAAAGAAACGAGATGGAAGAAATCTGAACGTTTACTCTCAGAAGAAAGACACGAGATAAAAGTTTGAAATGAGATTTTTACTTTAAAAGTTTTAGCATTAAAAGTAAAAGTGTTTTTTTTTATGGTTTTGGATCAACCAAGAAAGGAGAGGAAGAAAAAAGTAAGATAGGAAAGAAGGAAGAAGGTAGGTGCCGAAGAAAAGAGAAGTAACTTCCTCTGAACTTTAACTGTACTTCTTCAGTTAAAGTTCAGAGGAAGTTACTTCTCTTCTCGTGTTTTTGATCCATCATTCCTGAAGGGCAGCGATCCCTCATCAATCACATCATCCTCGTCATTCATCAATCAGACTCGCCGCCTGTTTTAAAGTTATTAACGGTGAAATGGATTGATGACGGGACAATCACGCCGTTAGGACAGAGACGCTCTCGCTCACTCATGCAGCGTTTTAATGAGCAGACATGCGTTATGAAAACAGACTTATTGACCCAAATCCAGCACCATGAATTATTCTGTGTGAGTGGATGAGAGGGGAATGATGACACCAGACCACTGAGTATATAAACTATATATCTGATATGAAACACTACAACAGTCCACAGCTGCGTAACCCAATGAGCCAGAACCTTTTCAGCCAGTGCAGCACAGAGCCTGACTGGGTCTCCGAGGATTTCACCTGCCAAAGGCTGTAATTTTTCACCTGAGTGCCCTCGATGCTGGGGAAGCCATTACCGGCTTGGCAGGAAGAGGTGTAAGCAATCAGCGTCAGCCGACCAGCGGCGGCGTTCATTAGCACGGACACGGCTCGGCTCGCCGACTCCGATGGTTGTTTGTCTGGATTGAAGGGAAACTTCTCTGTTTCAATCACAGACATTAAACACAACATGTGTTGTGTGACAGAGCAGCAAAACACTTTCAGAAAGGTTCAAACCCTTTTTGTTTTCCAGGTACATTGTTTGAGTAAATGTTGCTTCTAGGAGGGAAAAGGCTCCTTGGATGAGGCCTCTGTTCTTCTTTCATGTATCAGGGACAAATAAAAGCAAAGTGAGCTTGTGTTTATGTGATATAAATGTCATGTGTGGTTATAAGTGTATTATATGAGCCGTATTGAATCAAAACGAGAGACTGAAGTCTGTGGAAAATGTTTCCACCCTGACAGATAGAAGCGGACGGAGCTGGAGGATGAGTCAGACTCGTTTCATTTCCAGGAACAACAGATTAGCTGCAGCAGAGGAGATGATGATCTGTTGTCTACTAAATATTGATTTCTACGGCCTACTAGTGAGTTATAGCCTCCTCGTGGTCTCTTAGTTTAGATAACGTCTAATTTAATATTCATGTAAACAAACCGTTCGTTATAGTGTAACGCTAACAGCAGCCAGTAATGAGATAAGAGTTTATCTGATTCTGCAGGTGTGGATTTAGATCTTAATTAACTGCAGCTCTGTTTACTTAAAGCTGCACTTTATTTCCATTAAATTTCACCCGTTTTATGAGCTCACATCATCACCATCTCCTCCAACCAAATAAATCCACCTTCCAACAACTTCGACTCTGCCAGGTTTGAGTCTGTCCTTCAAGAAAAACGACACGACAGGTCAGAAACAACCTGTATCGACGTTTGAGGGACAGATGCCATCTAGTGGCCGGAAGTAGTGAGTTGTTTTTCACCTCCGACAGCTTCACAAATGTCTGTCAGAACCTGGATCATAAATATACTCAGCTCAACACCTGAGCCCAGTTATCACTGTTGATGTAGTGTTTCATATGAACTTCTCTACTTCCTGTTGTTTCTTCCAGTTGACCCAGTTCCAGTCTAACGTTCTTTCTCATTTCTTGACTCATTCAGGGGTCACAGGTCGGCTCAGTAACACTCACAGCAGCCACCTGACAGCGGTGGAAATCACTGGGCTCTGACCGTGGCCGGTCAGGGTCGTGATGCTCGAAGCTTATTAATCCTGGATCACAGTGGACACGCAGCGCGGCTCCAGCAGACAGACGGGAAGCAACGGCTCTCCGAGGAAATGATCAGATATTAAAAACACAGCCGGAGAACGTGAAGGCGTGAAATATGTACCATCAAAACAATGTGGAAGATACTTACATCATTTAAAACTGTAAGTATAAATATAAATCTGAGAACACCGTTAACTGCAGCCTCAGATTTGATGATGATGAGTGAAATTATAGAAGTAAAGTCGGGTCTGTTTAACACAACCTCAGACTGTGAAAATGACTGAAACCAGCAGAGAAACACTCACCTCAGTGATATTTGTACATAATGATGTTCAACCATCATAAACATCGGTAGAAAATAAACAATAATTAGCTTCAACTTGATTTTTCAGATGCATTTTGCAGCAGATGCACAGTGATGAGCTGCTGTATCACTGCACCTCCACCCCTTCTTCATTCTACTAAGCTTTGGATGACATGCATTGTGCGTCTCCATGGCAACAGCCGTTCGCTCCACTCTCACTGGAGCACCCCTCTGTCTCCAAATCACCATGGCGACACCTGCTCGCATCCCCACCTCTCCTCTCCTCCCTCCTCCCTCTTGTCAGTCTTGTCAGGGATCACCGGTCATACCTCGTCTATGTGTGTGTTTCCATGGCGATGCTCGGCGGCAGACGAACCCGACGGGTGAGCAGGTTCAAGGCAGTGTGTATGCTGCGATGTGATTGGTCAGTTTTAGGAGCTGGATGGTAGTCAGAGCGTTTCCTCGGAGGTTCGCAGACGGCCAGCAGCGTAAACAGTATGAACACGTTCTGTCTGTTACTGTCTGTGGACAGAAATATAAATATATCCTACAAGTCACTGTGTGCATGTCTGTATATTAAAATAAGACAATAAATAAATATATGTATAATATAAAGCATAAAAACACATGAGAATAATGAACATGTGATCCAATAAAACAGCTCCACAAACTTAATATGGCTGCAAATGAAGATTCATTTAGTTTCAGTCTTAATGTGAATTATGTCACTGTTTCATTTCTTATTCGTAATATTTTTACTTTATGTTTAATAAATCTGTATTTATCTCCTGGAGGTTTCATTGTCTGTACTGACGGAGACATACAAGCTTCATTCTGCTGAGTTACTGAACTGAGACAAAAATCTCACTTTGTCACAATACAAATGTCTTTTCTGTTGTCCCTGAAGGAGACGGTGGACGGTGTATTTGTCCTCCATGTTTCGTCCACAGTTGGTATCCTGAAGGTGCTGCGATGCAACCAGCAGGAACCTGTTTCCTGCACTGATGGAGGGTTTAGCCTGAGGTCATCCTGGGATACGAGCGGCTGGGATGGAGGAAAACGTTTCTGTTCTCATTTTAAAAATCAAAGTGCCAATTTATCACAAACCAAAATCAAACATTTATATTCAGCCCAAGTGAGAAAGACGGAGACGAGATATTAAAGCCACATATTTGCATCCTGGAGGTGTGATGGAGGAGATACTGGCAGAGTCCTGAGGTATCAATAATACGAGGCGCTGCGTTAAACACTCACTGACTGGCTGTTTAATACAGAAACATGATGTTTGCCATCATTTACATTATACGTACATTAAGCAGGGTTACGGTTAGTTTCAATGTTCTGACTTTAAGACGTGAAATTAAAAAACTAATTTTTTGTAGTTTTATGTATCAGGACATTTTTTATCTAACTTCTATCTCCAAGGTGAAAATGATTTTAAAGAACATTTTCTTTGACATGTATTTCATGTATTACAACAGTCTTCATAAACCTCTCTGTGGGTGATATTCAGAGGTGCTGCTATCTGAGCCGTCAGACAGTAAAAGACGTCTGCAGTGAGAGACAGTCAGGCTGCTGCTGGCCAGATGGATTCTGGGTGTAATCACACCGACTGTTCCCGCCTGGCTGAGACCTCAGCTGACGACCCGGAGACGCCTTCGCCGCCGTCCACATCCAGTCTGTGAAAAGGCTATTTCTGACGCTTTTAACAGTTTATTTCCCAAGATAACCATGTTGCATATATCACACTTGCAGAGCTGCGACGTGTCTGTGTGTGAGAGAGACTGAGAAAAGAAACTTGTGTATATATTCACGGCAGAAGGAGGAGAGCTAGATAGAAGAAGAAGAATCTGATCTGTTTGGAGGGGTTTACAGTATCTACTGTATGTACATTTACTACAGTTCAGTCTGTTTAAATCAGATAAATATCAGATCATCAAAACAAAAAGATGAACAACTGTGTTAGAAAATATCTGCTAAAACTACGACTCCTAAAGTAGATATCAGCAGGTCATCACAGATCTAGGTATGACTACAGATTACAGTGTCGGACAAACTGATTTTACAGATTAAATTACTTCACTTTTAATTTCAAAGTATTTTGATTTGCACCTCTGACCAGCTGATTCTCAGTAGCAACAGTATCCGGGGCTCATGGGACTGATGCTGTATATTATTCACACTGTGTTGCAGCTGGAACGGAAGAAATGAACTTTATGATTTAACACTTCGTCCTCCTGTTGGACCCTGCACCTCAGATTGGGAAACCCTGGTCCCCAGTAGGAAACAGGTTGACCTCACAGTGTCGGCTGGATCGATGGTCATCTCGCTGCTATAATGAAAGCGCTGATATCAATAAGTCTAACACCGCGCTGCGCTCATATTTCCTGCAGTAATAGCCTTCAACAAAGATTTTTTCTCCAAATGATTTCAGCCGCGTCGTCGGTGCTCGTTATCATCAATCATCAGTGAGTGTGAGAAGGATCAGAGCAGGTCCAAACTTTCACTCAACCTTTCATGTATTTTGTGCTTTAAAACTTGTTTTTTTCCTTTCTGTAGATTTGAGAGTTTGCACCTAATTTACAGCTTTTAAAACCTAAAACTCATCAACTGCTTTTACCTGAAACGTGTTCACCTTCAGTATTAAATGATGATGATGATGATGATGATGATGATGATTTGAACCAGTATGAACAGGAGCAATGACTACAGTCACTGTTCATATGGACACCTGACTGATGCTTTAACACACTGGAAACATGTGAACTGGTCCTTTAACTGTAATTTTATTTACTCATTCATCTCTTCTTCTATCTTTTCTATCCGGTTGCTTTTTCATGTTTCATCTTTTTGAATGAAATGTGTAAACATGTTATTATTTATGACCGTATACACTACAGATGTACAACAACATCAAAGAAAACAAAGACAAGAAAATAAGGAAAACAACAATAGCAACAATATCCATAACAACAAACACAAAGATAAACACAAACAACGACAACAACAAAAAGATTGATAAACAAATGACGAATGAAATATGAAACTAAAACCATCAAAGAGAGTAAAACACAACGACGATCAATCAATCAATCAATCAATCAACTGACTGACTGAAACGTCAAAAATGACCTTTCTGTCTGTTTCAACCCTCTCTGGTTAAAACAAACAAACAAACAAACAAACAAAGAAAACAAACTGTTTCTGTCCTTCAGTCTGAATCTCAGTGTCGAGTGTCGTTTGTTGGTTTGATTCAAACGTCGGTAGATAAACACGTCCTGAATGACGCAGCGTAACGAGTCAATAAACCATCATTGATTCAGACAAATAAAACTGTACACAAATGTACACAAACAACAACAGAGTGCTGAGTCCAGTTTCTCTGCCTGTTCATCCTCTTTTCTTCCATCACTAGTTTTTAAAGGGTGTCTGGAAACCACTGATTATAATATTTATATTGATCTAAAATAATACACAGCTGCACAGTTCACACGATCGATCTGTCGATTCATTTCTCGATTAAATGTTTGGTCTTTAAAACGTCCTCAAACGTCTACGACCCAAAAGTTTACTGTCACAGATTCAAATACTGATTGATCAGGACGTTCATGACACAAGAGAAAACGCTGCTTTCATCATCATTGATCTGATTTGTTACCCAGAAAGACAAAACGTCATCCTGTTCCTCATTTCACTGATTCCTTCCCCCGAAGAATCAGGAACAAAAATGAAAAGACGTTTCTGGTGTCTGAATCATGTGTTAGTCACACTTATCCGATCTTTAAATATAGATTCAAACATATCCAGGATGAAATGAGTTCATGTAAATCGAGCTGGGAGGAGTAAAATATACAATAAACTAACAAAGTCTGCAGAAATATTCTGATGTACACATAAAAAATGGACACGATTCTTTAATTTTGATGTATTTAAATTTTAAAAAAAATTACATTTGTCTGATTTCTAAATGTGAGGAGAGAAAAAGACGCTGAAAATCAATCAATCGACAAACCAAAATATAAAATAACATAAAATTACTCTCTAATTGTTTCCATCCATCGTTAGAGATTAATGTCTGAATGTGTGATTATAAAAACATTAAAATACAGGAACACAATACTTAGGAAGGAAGGAAGGAAGGAGGGAAGGAAGGAGGGAAGGAAGGAAGGAAGGAAGGAAGGAAGGAAGGAAGGAATATGTAAAAATACTTTATATACTTTATATGTAAAAAATAAATAATTCCTAATTGCAATGTGTGTGTGTGTGAAAATAGCGTTTAAAGTCTTTTAAATGATTCAAAGAGAATTAGACGCATCATCTCAACTGTTTGAACTCTGATGACATTTACATGAAATCAGGTCAGTGCTGAACGTGAATGATAATCACATCAGTATCTGACTGTTATGTTTTATTTTCATATGAAATTATTAAGTACTGCTAGTAAAAGTACGTCTTCCACCACTGGTCACTGGAAAATAGATTTGTTGTGTGTTTTTGATGTTGCAGCTAATCTGAGTTTGGGGGTGTTACGTTTCGACGGGCATCTCTTGGCACACGTGCAGCACGTTGTGGGCTCACAGATTTACATGCTGGCAGTTACAGAATAGCTCTTAAAGCCTCAAGTAGGTCACAGCAAATACAGCCATAAAATATGTTTGACTAGTGTGACCTCCGGTTCTTATTCCCACCTCCTCACGGCTGATGAACCCACTGAGTGCGTCTCTATGTGATGCAGAGCTGCAACATTTAGTCCAAGTTATGAAAAAAAAGAAGAAAAAAGTCTAAATTCTGTTTCCAACTTCTCAAATGTGAATATTTCGGTTTTGTTTTCAGTCCACTATGACGTTAAATTGAACATCTTTGGGAAACAGTGATGGACATTTTTCACTATTGTCTGATCGAACAACTTTAAGAGAATAATGAAGCTAACGTTAGCTTAGCTGAGCTTATTCATGTTAAGGGTAACTTAAATGAAGGAGGAAGAGTTGAATACATGTAAGTACATGAGATGTTTTACTTTTATTATCCTCTTATGGAGTTTAGATGATTGCAGGAAAATATCTCTGTGAACTTCATGTATAGTAGAGGATACACCTCTAGTTTAAGAGGAAGTGGGAATCCCTCTGTGACCCTGTGGTGTCCCTGCAGGCTCAGCGACGGAGCCAATTCATCACCGCCAGTGTGTGTGTGTGTGTGTGTGTGTGTGTGTGTGTGTGTGTGTGTGTGTGTGTTCCCGAGGCGAAGAGAGAAACACTATCTGGATGTTTTAGGGATCGAGGTGAATGGCCATAAAACACAGCAGCTCCACAAATCATGGAGGAGGAAGCTGAGTTAGTCTAGAAAACAGAAACGGAGCCGTGTGGATGTCAGCTGATCAGCAGCTTAACACGCTTCAGACGTGTTTTAAGACACGTTAAACTACTCTGCTCTGATCAAATAACTTTAACTGTGTTATTTAGAAGTTATTGGTAATAAATGAGCTGATTACCTCGTCCTTGATTATATGACACCATGATGCACACATGGCTTCATTTGATAGTCTTTCTTTACTCCAGCTGAACATGCGGCTTATTTCTTCTGGAAAGTTAACGTGACATTAGCTTCGCTTCTTACAAACGTGTGTCTGCAGGTTTGTTTTGGTTTGTCAGCTGTTTTCTTGCTGCTTCTTGTCTCATCACTGAATTTAGTCCATAAATCTTTAATGTCAGATAACAGTTATTGAATACAAGACGGCTGAGCAACAGGTCAAACAGGTGATTACTGTCTGTATCCATGGTTACAGTGCAAACAGGAACTGATGCAGCAGAAACGTGAAGAAATGTGAAGACATGTGGGGTTTGTGTAGATGCCAACATGTACAGATGTGTTTGCTGTGTGGAAAACCTGTGAACATAATTGAATAATGCCACAGATACACTGATTGATGTCTTATTATACAATAAACAATAAGGGAAACCAAACCAAAGGGTTTCCGAGAGTTTCAGTGATTAACAGCTGCAGCTTCGTCCCAGAGTCGACTCCTCCGTTTCCAAAATGTTTGACCTCAATAGATAAAAAACCAACGAGCCCAGGAGCAAAACTAAAAATAAATCAAGACGAGTCTTATTCTGGGGTTTTAAACAGAGCTGAGACAGAAGAAGTGAATCCAACCAAAACACAGACTCGAAGACGTTTCATCCGTTCAGCAGAAACTCTGAGAGCAGCAGCGACTGTTTGGATGCTTTAAACACTCCCAACATAAATAATGCAGCGTTCAAATCCTGAATCATCAGAAATCTGGAAACAAAGGCGTCCGTCACCCAGCAGACGCTGCCCTGCATTTTTCAGGGAAAATACAGCAACACAGATGAAGGAATAAATCAGGTTTTACAGTCAAAATAGTGTTAAAGAGACGATCGATCCATGAGCCGGGCTGCAGGTAGGTTTCTGTGATGTTGCAGTAAATTTCCACACAGCTTTTATCTCTTTGAATTACTCTGCTGACACTTTAATCTGCAGCAACGTGACAACGTGCCCCGAGTTCTGCATGTCAGGCAAACCTTTCACAACACAACACAGCACAACACAACACAACACAGCACAGCACAGCACAACACAACACAACACACGACGGCAGGCTGCAGCTCATGATGCCAACAGCACGAAGAGCTTTAACTCAGCAACGATGACGCGACAGATTGATAAATAAAACCGCTGCAGGCTTTCGTCACGTGTTTTCACGCTGCTTTAATTCTGTCTCACAGTCCTCTGAGTTCGCACCATAAAACATCAAATGAGCTGGATTTTCTTTCTGGGGATGAAGCACCGCTGTGTTTGGCATTTCAGTTTCCATGGTGACAGAAACATGGAGCGAAGGAGGAAAAAAAAACGAACCTCCATCCCTGCCATGCAGTGAAAACATGATTGCTCCCTAATTGGGGAGTAAATCAGTAGAATCGATGCTTTTGACTGTAAACTACAGAGAACGAGAAGTTCACGTTGTTGCTTGTCAAGCCGTGTGAAAATCACAATATTCAGTTTACCGTTGTCTTACTAATTTGCTACCATTTCTAAATATGAAAGAGTCTCGTTGTCAGTTTCTTCCCCTCAAAACGCTGCAGGCTGAAGTCTCAGATGATGAGAGGATGAGATCACAGATGAAAGCAGAGAAACGAGGAGGAGACGATGAGCCAGGTAATAGTTCACTTTAATTTGTTATCAAACCTGGAAAAAAACTGTCAGGTGCCAAATGTTGGACGCTAATCCGTCACCTCAGACATTTTTAAAGGAAAATTCGTCAAATATTGCACATTTCCAGCTATTTGTGCTGCTCTTCTTAGTCTTACGTGAGTTTATTGAATTTTTCTAGTATTTTCAGATGTTTTATAGACCACGATTAAATGATTACTCAAGGTCCAAATAAACCAGGAGGAGCATAAACAGCCGCCGGGTTTTCTATTTAGATTCTAGTTATTCCACATTTTCATTTGATGGTTTAACTTGTTGCATCCTCAGAGAGGAGCTTTGACATGATTGATGGAGGCTGCAGCATTGATAGATGGATGATTGATAGACGTCCTGTCACCTCGCTGTGACCCCCCGACCTCTCACTGATAGATTTATCATCCAGGACTGTCTGAGGACATGATTAGCTTCAGCTGATCCACTTTCTGTAAAACTTCAGGTCTGAGGTAAAGAGTCAGGTGACCAGGAGTCTGACTGATAGAATTACAAGGAGGGAGGAGATAAAAAGTAGAGTTAAGATTAAAAATCAGATCCACTGTTCAATGATGTCACAAAAACTCGAGAAACTGAGACGCATACAACATTTTAATACTGCGTTCAGAACAACGCTGGAGGTGAACGATGAACAAAATGTCCTGAAGCGAGAAGATGAAACGCTGCTGGGAAATAAAATACAAAACACACACAGACAGAGGAATAAAGATTATACGTCCTCTGAGTTTTAATGATGCAGCGTTACGGCTGCACGAAGCTGGAGACAGACACCGAACACGAACACGCCGAGACACGTAGGCGGCTCATTTTTACCCACAATGGACGTCTTCAGTCAGTCTGTTCAATCAGAGCTTTATAAGACAGCACAGCCTCAGAGAAACTCACACGTTAACACACACGCTTTAAGAAATACTCAAAACGTGTAGAAGACTTTAAACGTCTTAAAATTTACAGATTAGAAAACAGAAAATTAGTGAAAAGTCCAGAGTGACGTCTTCAGTCTGAATAAAACTATAAAGAATATGGATGCTGTCATATTTTCTTTTGGCTATAATCAGTTTTGTTTGCACATATATTATAGATGTGAGCCAGCGGTGTGAACGCAGCTGCAGATGATGAAAATAATGCAGTATCATCATCATCATTATTATTATTATTGATGGTGTTTATTGGCACACCTACATCAAACTTCCCCTTCATTAATATAACAAGCAGCAGCTGTGTTTACCTCTCTGTGAGGCCACGTGCAGCCCGTCAGTGTTGCTGTGCATTCTGGGACTTTTCTGGGTCCTGATTTTGTGAATGTTAGGAACATAATTTACAGGAGAAAGTTTCTGCTCCTGGATTTCTAGTTATTACCATATTCATGGGATGTTGGATGAGAAGTTCAGACAAAAATGAGTCATTGAAACAATATTCAAGTCGGAGGAGAGTCTGTTTCAGCAAATAACACACACACTGAGTAATCTCTGGAGTCCCAGCTGAATACATTAACACATCTGATCCCTTCCTACAACGATAATAACACCAGATAATATCAGCTATCTGAGACGCTGGAACAATATTTAACTTAATCTTGTTAAGGCTGAGTCTAGTTTAGTTTGTAGAGTATTAGAATATATATTTATATATATTTATATGCACTCGCTTTGCCTCGATGCAGCAGGTTTTATCGCCTGTTTAAAGGCTTTCTGTCCCTCCAATGAGCTTTCTTCCTATTGGCTCAGCTCACCTTGACTCTTCCCCTCCAGAGTCCAAATCTGCTTACATGAGCTCTTTGTTTCACTCGCCTCCACTGAGACAGTTCATCGCATTCTTTCCACAAGGTAACAACATTGTGTTTGTCCTGAATTTACTAAAAGTATCACTACTACATCCACAAACAGGCCAGAAAGAAGGTAAGAAGAGCTGCTCCGGTTTATAAAAGACTCGTCAGTATTCAGATGTGATATCTGACCTCTCTGCTGTCGTCCCATCAAAATTCAGCCTTTTTGTTTTAAACCAAAACAGCTTCTTCTTCTTCTTCACATCAGCATCAAAAATCAAGGTCGTCCTCTCACAACTAATTATTCAACTTGGCTCGAACCGCAGTGCAGAGAAGAACTGGAAGAATGACTTGAACTTCTGCCACCGGCCTCTGGAGGTCATTGGAGGGACAGTTTGATCTCCAAAAGTTCACTGTGACACCAGGACGTCAAGAGGAAGGAAGGAAGGAAGGAAGGAAGGAAGGAAGGAAGGAAGGAAATGGAGGTATATACAGTTTCAGTTGCTGCATGCACACTAAGATTTTCTGGAAAGCTGAAAAACACCAAAATATTCACCCATTCATAATCTACTTTCTGTCCGCTTGTCCTCTGGAGTCTCACACTGAGCCGCCGCTCATATAAAATAGTTTTATGTTGTATGACACAAACATGATTTCACTAAACATTTTATAATCTGTGAAATAATTTTAATGTCATATTCACTGAAACATTTCTCCAGCTGAGAAACTGCTGCATACATATTATATGAGTGAGTGTTTTTAGATGAGGTTGCCTAGCAACTGAGACTCTTTGTTGTACATGGCTGTGTCATCGTGCTGTAGCAAACGCTTTCACACACACACACACACACACACACACACACACACACACACACCCTAATCTGAACAAGCACACCCACCAACATGCTAAATATAGATGGCCATTGATGGAGTCAGCATACTCGCGTTGTCTCAGGGGAAGCGAAGGGTTACAGCTCCGTGTTTCATGTATGAACACCTCGCCGCTCCTCCGCTTCTCCTGTTCACGGCAACAACACGTGTGAACGTCCTGACGGCCCTGCCGCTGTGTGGAAGCGCTGCACAGACTCACAAACTTCAAACACAAAGCGAGTGTTTACCAAGCGAACCACCCAGAGCAAAAGAGGCCCCCTGCTTGCCCATCCAGTGGGGTTACCGTGGCAACGAGTCACATGGTTACCGTTGGTAACCGGTGCAACTGGTCCAGATGCCAGTGGGGAGCTTATGGGGGGAAGACGGGCTGCGGATGAAGAAAACGTTTCCTATCTGTGCAGGTAGACGCTGATAACGGCTCATCTGGTAATGATGTGGCACAAAGGAAATTCAGAACTGAGAACAGCCTCAAATCAGACTGTATGGCATTTAAAATGATGCATTCTACTGCCACTCTATTGTCATTCTACTGTCATTCTACTGTCTTGATTACATTGTTGAAAATGTACAGCTAGTTTAAACTCCTAAATGTACTCAGTGGTCATACGTTACGACTGAGGAGACTCCATCTGATTATGAAGACTGTGTGATATGACTGAAAGCTCCAGAACAGCTACTAATGGGCCTTGTGGGCCTTTTCTGATCAAAGGTAGAAGGGGTTTTGTTTGTCCCTGCTTCGATGTAATATCAGCGTTACCATATGTCATGGACCTCTTCAGCAAAAAGAACTAGCTCAGGTGTCATCACACGTCCGTTTGTCACATGACAAGAGGTCACTTTCACTTTGGTTCCATAGAGGAAACTGTGTGATACGGTTGAAAGAAAAGCCTTTAAAAAGCTGGTAAGTGAACCTTGAGTCAGCGTTAATGGTCCTGCAGCTTCAGACTCGGCTCTGCGATGTTTTATCCATTAAATCAGGATATTTACAGGTGTTTGTTGCTGCATGTCGTAAATCCTTTTTATAAGCATGCAAGCTTCCTTCCTTCTTTTGCTGCCTTTTGTACTCTCACTACATGGAGCCTGGACTTCATCTCTTCAGTATAAAACTGTCTATTAGAGCAGCAGATTTTACTGGCCTTTATTGGTGTTTATTGGGAGGGTGTGGCTCTGCCGAGTTAGTTAAAATACTGATATTGATCTTTGATTTTATTTGAACAACACTCCACCACTGTTGTTCTTCTTTCTTCTCCAATGAAACGCAGCTCTACTGTCACCATCTGGTTTATCAGCGATATGAAGGCATTTAAACAAAGCTGTTTTTGCCCCGTTTACATGACAACGCCAAGCTTTACACACTCTGGAACATGTTCTGGAAAACTACATTTGAATCTGGCTGTAGGGCTGAAACAGAGAAGATGCATTTACGTATCTAGACGTATTAGTGAGTACATGGTCTGACTCTGGAGAAGACAACAAACAAGCAGATATTTTCCAAATGTTTCAGTAGATTTCTGGTAATCAGGGTGTGGTCACGGAGACAACAGCTGAAGAAGAACATGGAGGAAGATGGAAATAGAAGCAGACTGCAGCATTGGACGGGAAATGAGCAGAGTGGGGAGAGTGTGGGTACAGTTTACCTCTGACGGCTCCTGACAGAAAATGATGAGAAGATGAAGAAGAGGAGACAGAGGTGGATGGAGCGGGGGTTTGGAGCGATGAGGGAGAAGCCGCCAGAGAAATAAGAAGGAAAAACAAACAGAGAGGAGTGAGAGGCAGTGAAATGAGAAACTGGAGGGAAGGAAAGCAGACACAACTGGAGAGAGGCGACAGAGGCTGATAATAAAAGACCATTCACAAGAAACCCCGAAAAGCTCAGAGCTGACGAGAAAAAAAAACAGGAAATGCACAGGAGGAAAGTAAAATGAATGAAATCTACAAATAAAGAAGGAAATCAAATTAATTTATATGTGCAAAGGGAGCGATTGACAAGAGCAACCAAAAAAAACCCCAAAAAAACCACTGAGTGATTAAAACGGGTGGACGAAGACAAAACTAACAAGAGACACAAAAACCAAGAAAAAGTTCAACTAAGACAAAACTTTCACATTCAAGTTTTAATCATA
Source organism: Pampus argenteus (assembly GCA_036937835.1). Classification (NCBI taxonomy): domain Eukaryota; kingdom Metazoa; phylum Chordata; class Actinopteri; order Scombriformes; family Stromateidae; genus Pampus; species Pampus argenteus. Next base: position 21,802,538 of record CM072875.1, read on the forward strand.
CCAAGATGTTATTCTGAATTATTATACTGACGATGTAAACACTGTACAAGCTGTTTTATTAATACTGTAATTGATTATGGGCGTGTCAATAAAGCACATTTGAATCTTTAAAAAAAAAAGAAAAACTGAGTGAGGGGCTGAATGGACAGACAGCAGCTAACAGACTGAAAGAGGTGAAGCCTGTGATCAATTATTCACAAGCCTGGGCAGGCTGGAAAATGTCAGCAGGCTGCGCACATGCACACACACACACACACACGCACGCACACACACACACACACAGACGCACGCACACACACACACACACACACGCACACACACACACACGCACGCACGCACACAGACGCACACACACACACACACACAGAGCAGATCCATCAGGCTGAAAGGCTGCACATAAGAGCATCTTTAGTCTGAGTTGATGCTGTTGTGCATCTGATCAGTAATCTGTCACTAATAAAGATGATTCTTAATAAATGTTCCTGTCAGGATTCACCACTGATCGGCATCCACACGTGTAAACTGTTTAGAAAGTCATCATCAGATTCACTGCCAGCATCGACACATCAGAAACCTCCCTGTAGTCAAACCTCGACCCCGGAGGCATTAAAAGAGCTTTTATCCCAGTCGACAGGACACCTCAAACCAACTAGGTTGGTTAAATTCTGGTTTGTAAATGTCGTGATGTCATCCCCAGTGGGAGGAAACACTACTGGACATATTCATATTCAAGTTTTTTCACGTGTTTGTTATATCTGTTCCTCTCACATCAAGACTCTTCTCATTACATCATCTCCAACTGGAGGAAATGACTTCATGACGTCTGTGTCATTACGTTATATATTTATATTTATATATATAGACTAAAAGTGAGCGGTATTTTTCTGTATGAACCAGCAGCTTCTGGGTCCTTTAACCTAAAACAGGAAACCATGTTTGACATTTTCCTGAAATCAGATTACGTCTGAAAGTCAGGAATAATCAGGTTACTGCAGTGCATGTAGATGTACTATATGACTTCATGAGCTCAATGAGGGAAGCCACCTTACTGTTGATTAACCAATCAGAGGTCGGCACCAGGTGAAAAACTACCTTAACGTGTGTCAGTATTTCTTACTCTTTACTTTTCTGATGCATTTTTATTTGAACATGAGATTGATGATGTTGCAGCGTTTCTCTTCAATACGCCTGATATTAACTGAAAGCTGTCAGTGTGATATATGTGCATGTGTAAATAATATCTTATATGTGGTCTTCATCTCAGGGTGTGGTCTTCCTCGGTGCTCTGCAGATCCCATTATGTCAGTAAGAAAGAGACATCTCCACGTCCCAGAGCCCAAATGTTTCCAGATCTAATTATCCCTTAAATAATCCCTTAAAGGCTACGGAGCGACCGCGCTCTGAGCTCCTCATCCATCATCTGCAGGACGGCAGCGAACATCAGGAGACGTCACGAGGAGGACGGAGGAGCAGAGGAGGTGGAGACAGATCCAACTGAGGGATTTTCTCTTCAAGCTTCTGGTGTTTTATTTACCGGTACATGAAAAGGTGAAAAGGTTTAGTCACATGACTCACTGCATTATGTGAATGTGTTTTGTATGAAATTATATTTGTGTTGAAGTTTTAAATGTGTGATAGGACATACTTTGATCTGCAAGAAAATTAGATTAGTCGATTAATCAATACTCGATTTGTGATTGTTAGTCAGACAAAATAAAAAACATTTAAATACTTTGAATGGGAGAAATTAATAACGTTTATAAACATAATCTGCAGATTAAAGCACCTCAATCAAGTTTGGCCTAAAAAAAACTAAAATTATTATTCACTTATCAAAATAGTTGCAGATTACTTTTCTGTCAGTCGACTAACTGACTTATTGACTGATCGTTGCAGCTCTACAAACAAGGAAAAGTGGAACCAAATATCACGACGGTCTGAAGTAGCTCAGCTCACAGGTTCTTATAACTCAGAAGCTGAATCAACTAAACCTCTTGGATCTTTTTGCAACTGTCAAAAGGCAGAAAGAAAGTGAATCGAACTCCTCAGACTCAATAAAAAGTCATCGTCCTCTTAAACAGGAAGTGCTGCTGCCCTTCACAAACGTTTGAATTGGAAAATCCAACTTGTCAAGTCAGCACTCCTCCAGTCCCACCGCCACGGCCTCCTGCTGTGTCCTCTCCCGCCCTTCAAACACCACACGTGGGCCGGCATCTCTGCCGGCGATTTGGCTTTAATGTGTGTTAAGTACGACCAGATATAACCTCCCCGCCTCCACTGATCCGGTTATGATCCCCGTTTCCATGTTAACAACACCTGCTGGTCCTACAGCTCACCTTCCCAACGAGGCTCGAGGTAAAACCGGGTTATTCTGACAAAAACAGACTTCTGTAACCTGCAGAAGAAGGTGACAATAACTATAAATCACATGTAGACTATGAGTCAAAGTCACTAATCACATCTGCAAACTACTGATGACGTTGAACTAAAGGATGATTTACAGTGTTCGTCAGCCATTAAAAAAAGGTGCGGTCAGCACTTTTAACTCCCAGCAAGCCTGAACATCTTCTTAATGAAAACCTTGATTTTAAAAGTACCACCAGGACGCTCATTACAGGAAGAGAAATGAGCCTCTTAGAGTCGAAGCACCTGTAGGTTTAGATTCAGTTGGAGGTTTTCTCTTTGTCTTATTTTACAAGTAATATTAGGAATTTTAACCTCTTTGTCTTTGAATTTCAGGTGGATGTGTGATGATTTGAACGCTACCTGTTGGTCATTGTGGTTTTCTGTTATTTATCTTGTTATGTTATGTTGTTATTTATGATGATATAATTAAGTTGAACGTATGTAGAAATGATGCCTGAAAGTCAAAAGTCAGCGCTTCCTTCAGTTGTAAACTTTTCCATAGCTTTTGCTGCTAAGGTGAATGTTAAGGTGGTTGCTAAGGCTGTTGCTATGGTGTTTCCATGTGTTGTCACGTTGTTCACGCTCATATTTCAGATCTAATTCAGCTCCAACATGTACGGACGGATTTGAGAAGTTGACATTTGGAGTGAAGTGAACTTTTTGTTGCCTCTGAATCAAGAGGAAGCTCAAAACAAATCAAAATGTTGATGATGATGATGGATTGAGTCTGGATGAAACGTTGGACCAGCCAGCCGACATTATGGTCACGTGACGGCTACAAACCAATCAGAACTGAAGATTTCACGACTTATAGCATCTTTACAGGTTCATATTTGCGGCTGATGCTCCCTCTGTTAACTCCCTCCAAAGCCTCATGAAAAAACAACAAAGAAATCATGCAGCAGCTTCTTCCATCTCCTCACTGCCAAAGCAGACCGAAGGCACAACCCCTCTGGCTCAGCCAATCACCTGAGGCGTAATCGCCGGCACTTAGGAAGCAGGAAGCATTATGAGGACGGGCCTCGGTGGAATTGGAAACGATGCTCCATTACTGTCCTGAGAGAGAGAGGAAGGGGCAGCGAGAGGTTGATGGTGGTAGAAAGGGTAAAAGAAAAGGTTCCTGGTGCAAAATAAAGCATGAATAAATGATGAGAGCCTAGTTCACACTGGAGCTAAGTGCTCTGTCAGCTGCAGGCAGGCCTAGCGGGAGAGAGGTCTGCAATATGATGCTGCAGTCACACTCACTGTACATACCAGCACCGTCATTATGATGCTGATGGATTACAGAGGAGATGCCTGAACTTCCTGATAACATTCGAGTCATGAAGTCGTCCTGAAGTCGTCCTGAAGCCTGTTTTACTTTGGAAAAACACTCCAAACACGGAGAATCTGACGCATCTCTTTAATTCTTCGTCTTCTTTCTTTCTCTGTTCCAGACGCGCTATGATTCAAACTGAGGAGGCAGGTGGATTTTTACATAAAACGTCTTAATGCTGCAGTAAAATCAGGCCTCATCTACCACAAGCACAAGAGGAAGAAAAAGGGGATTATATTCGCCAGGAGGTCTGCAAGAGGAAGCTTTTAAAGCGAGTCTGGGAGCCGCAGCCTGGTTAAATACTGTCTGCTTCAAACCGCAAGCTGTCACCTTCCAAAATGGATCCCAGGGAGAAGAAGCTCAGAGCGGCGAAAACAAGCCAGAGCACACACACGCGGACAGGAAGTGTGTGTGGTAATGGTGGCTGATGTCTCCTTAGTGCTAATCAACCCCTGCTGCAGCTGATATGTGTGTGTGTGTGTGTGTGTGTGTGTGTTGTTATTTATAAGGTCATTCCTTGGATGGATTGAAATATAAACAACGTGTAAAAATGCTACAGCTGCAACTAACGACTATTGTCTCTAGATTATAATTTGATGATTAATTTCTCCATGAACTGATTAGTTGTTTTGTCCAGGACGACGTCCTCTAATGATGTCTTCTTGTGTCCCAACCAACAGTCCACGAGCCAAAGAGGAATCTGGAAATGTTCATTAATGTCTCAAAACGTGCATGAAACACACATAAAAAACAGCTGCACTGGCTAATTAACACACCTGAGTCAAAGCTTACACACACACACACACACACACACACACAGCCAGTTGATCAGGCAGGACAGAGGAAGATGCTAACGCAGTTAGCGTAAAGTAGCTCTAGTAACCAGCCGCGCTGTAATTGCTACAGGCTCTCTGATTGGAGCAGCCAGTCAGACGAGAGAAACAATCAACGAGGTGATCAGTGCTGATGATGATGACACGTTGGAGACAGAAACCAGACAGACTCAACTCAGATTAGACGAGACATGTTGTCCACATGTCCAGCACATGTCCAGCTCTCTATAGTTATATTCTGGGCTCTGAATATCTCTGCATGGTTTCTGATGACTTCAGAAGAAATGAGACGTTCAAATGTTCCCCCTGCAGCTACTGAAACGCTTTTAGTCCTTCATTTAGCTTCACGTTGATTTTTCTTCGTGGGATATTGCTTTTGTGTTGTAGTTGTGTCTCTCCACACTGTACAAACACACAGCAGGATGAGCAGCTGAAGCCTTTGAGCATTCACATCATGTGTCCTGAGGCCAGCAGGCCCCGAGGCCGCCCTGTCCCTCCTTCTCCATAAACACACACATGGGTGTGTTGCACCCCTCCTTATTAAATATAAGGAACAGAAGTTGTCTATCTGGAAGTGTTTTGTGCTACCTTGTTGTCCTGAAAGTTAATTAAGTTCAGCTCTTTTTTCTCTGGTTTCTAAGCAGATTTATGGAGGTTTATTGTTGATGACATCAGAGATGATGATGACATCATCAGGAAGTGTAAGACACACCGAATGAGATCAAAGTGTGTTTCATATGTTCAGATCTGACTGAGAAGGAAGACGATTAAAACAATAAACACATGAAAACATGAATAAATTATCATTCATCAAGTGAATGCTGCTTTCAAGTGCTGTTTGTAAAACTAATACCTGATGTTGCAACAATTAAAAACAGTCAAACAGATAAAAACAGCAGTTTGAATGAGTGCAGGGTATTTTTACCGTCATGTTACAGGAAGTAGATGTCGAGGCTGCAGGAGGCAGACTGTAAAAATCACTGACATGGCAGATTCAGGCGGCACTGAAATTACAGACAGTAATGATTCCCTCCTGCAGGGTGTAAACTCCCCCGCCTCACCCCCAACAACTCCTCACTGAGAGCCTGTAGACACACACACACACACACACACACACAGGCTGGATCACAGACGTGAGACAGCTGAGGTTGGGTGCTCAGTACCAGCAGTGGAGAAAGGGATTGTGGGATTGAATAGGGGTGTTTCCCTTTACAAAGGCCAGATCTCCTTTCTCCACCCAGTAAGATCATCCTCCTCAGGGTCTGACTGCTCCACCTGCACCCATCGATCCCAACCTATGTGCACGTGTGTGTGTGTGTGTGTGTGTGTGTGTGTAGATATCAAATGAACCAGGCAGTGATGCTCATCAGTGATCAGACACCATCCATGTACTTCAGATATGAAATTAACCAGCAGCAGAACACATGAATGTGAAATTACACTACAACAACCAGAAATACTCCTACTTCTGTACTGCTGCTGCTTTTATTACTATTACCGTAGTAATAATCAGCTGATTGGCAGGTTTGCTGTTTACAAGGCTCACAGCAGGTTAATTATTGCTAATAGTTCAGATTGTATGCCTCAATTTGTAAAAGTAACGTTAGCATAACAATGTTGAAAGTAATGTTAGCATGATCATTTTAAAAGTAACGTTAGCATAACAATGTTGAAAGTAATGTTAGCATGATCATTTTAAAAGTAACGTTAGCATAACAATGTTGAAAGTAATGTTAGCATGATCATTTTAAAAGTAACGTTAGCATAACAATGTTGAAAGTAATGTTAGCATGATCATTTTAAAAGTAACGTTAGCATAAAAACCAAAATGGTAACGTTAGCATGATATTCCTGCTGTTTGACTGCTGCACAGATGCTCTTATTCTGCTTGTTGTATCTGTAACATGTTCACTAAGAAATATGTCGATACAGGATTTAATCAGTATTATTGATCATGAAAAGGGAATCTGATCACCTGTTGGAGTTGGACACTGAAACTAAACACACGTCACACTGATCACCAAAGCATTGATCAGAGTCTGACAAACGTCACTCTTCATTAAACAGCCTTAAACACAGAAACACAGAGCGCCGTCTGACCTCGTTCATGTGACATAAACACAGGCTTTTAGGCTCCCGGGTCCCGGACGTGCCTGCGCTGGTGATCCAGTCCTGCAGGTTTTCTTCCATCACCTCACCAAACCAACAAATACCTCAATTAAGCTCTTCACCGCATTTTAAGTTAAAGGCAGTGAATATCTGATAGTTAAATGATGGTTTTAGGTGAAGCTTACTGGTAAATATGTACTTAAAGTCGTTTATAAATATATATATATGTTATGCTTAATAAAAATATTTTTAATGTGTTGTAATTGGACTTTGATTGTCCCCCGTTCAACGTCTCATCTCCTGCATATCCCTAAACGATCTCTTATTCACATTAAGATGATTTGTTGAGCCGAGTCCTGTTTTCTATCATCCATCCTCCGTCATGTGTTAATTACAAAACACCTTCAAATCCTCATCTGAAGTCAAAGCCAGTGAGAACTATAAAACTATGATTAATGCTTCGTCTTTAACGAGACTCTGTGAGATCACTTATGACTCTGTTTCCCAGCATCCATCGTTTGATCCATAATCCCGTCTAACTCTCCGAGACAAACGGCCTGAGAAATCATCGTTAGCCACCTGTTAAACTGCAGCTGTGCTGTTCCTCCGAATCATTAGAAGGATAAAATACATCCACTTATCGCTGACCTGAAGACAGGCTTTTATAACTATGGTTGTCTGTTTCACTGCTTTAATTATTCACAACACATTCACTGTTGTCAATAGTCATCAGTCACCAGGTCAAGTCTGGAGATGAATAGCAAGTCCTCATTTTTGCCACACGTCCACGTTTCAGGACTCTGCACATACGAATATTCAGATAATTCAGAGCGGATAAAAACGGCAACTGGCCAAAATACCTTCTGAATCAGAAAATTGGCAAGATGAGTCTAAAACTCTTGTTTCCAGCTCACTGATCACAGGATCCAGACGTAAATGAAACCAGAAGGCATCATTCGTAAGCAGGTTGAAGCCTGAGGCGAACCGCCTCGGGGGATGTTCGAGGTCAGAGCCTCTGGGCGCCACAAACATTACGGTCGTCTGGGTCCGAGGGAGGAAGAGATGAGAGAAATAAAGATTGCAGAGTTTGTTTCTCTGAGAGAGGATGGAGACAGAGTAGTAACGTCATATGAGGACATGTACAAATACTGATAACAGCTCCACAATTGAGTTTGTTCTGCTGTCGATGATGGGGTGATGGTACTCAGACAGCAGAGCGAACCATCCGGACTCGAGTGCATCAGAAAGAGGTCAGAGGCTGAGTCACTGATGAAGTGAGCGATTGACGTGTGAAACGCAAACATGGAAAATCATCAGAGACGCAAGCTGGAAGTAGACAGAAAAGATTCACGGCATCTTCTCAGGAAATGAAAGCAACTATTACCAGGACATTAATAACCAGCCCACTGTCCCTTTAAAACACGACCAACCTTTACAGCATTTACTACGTTGTGTATTTTAATGTGTATTTAGATTTAGTGTGATTAGTATTTGGTCCACTGAGATCTTGAGAATTTGAAATCAAAATATTTCAGGAAAAAAAGCTGCAATATGTCGAGAATAAAGTCATAATAAAGTCAAACATTTTGAGAGCAAAGTTGCAATATTTTCTGAATATTTGAGAAAAAAGTATTTTTCTTTCTTGAAATATTAAATCTTTCCGTCAAACAAACGTACAACTTAATTTTTCTTTTCATAACAAACAACAACTTCATTTCACCAGTATTACTGAGCTGCACGTGTAGTACAACAGGTTCGGTTCATTATGTTTGATTTCTCATATTCCACATTTAGGAAACGGCAAAAAGATGGAAATGTTTGAAACTAAACCCGACTTCACCGGCTAAAAAATACCGTCATGCATGAAACATATGAAGGAATAGCAGCTTCTTTACAGGCTGCTTCAAAACCAACTGAGTTAAATGAAAATAAAATAACTCTTAAACTTTGATTGATGTTTTGTGTGAACACAGCAGCTCTCACAGCAGGTGGGATGAATATCTTTTTTTTGTTTTACAGAAATATATCTGTAATTTGTAAACAGCAGCTTTAATAATCTGCTTGTATATGTCAAATGATCATGTGATCATGAGTTATATTAAAAAATCCACATCTCTGTGACTTCTGACTCCCCAGTCGATCTAACATTTCATGTGCTCATAAACCACCACTAAATGGCTCCTCCACTGGTTCACAGAAGATGAATGACATTTCCCCACATGACCACAACCACAGAGTCCATTAGGAACCCCGAACTGAATCCACGACTGGTAAACGCAACCAGACTGTTAATATTCACTGAAAACACATCATCATTACATCTACATCATTTAATGTGATTTATTACATGTGATAAACTGGGCCTCATCTTATATACGTGGATCAAACAATTATGCGTTCACACCATCAGATCTTGTTTTTGAGTACTGCTGCATCCTACAGGGAGTGTTGCATTATGGGTTGTTTCTAACATTAAAACATGCAGTGCTCTGCAGGTTGTGCTTGCTTCCTTTTGGTTTTTAACAGCATTTGGCGACCAGGATGCTGTGACTTCCTTGGGTGGAAGCGGTGAAGCTGATTGGTTAATTCTTGTCATGTGACCTGTGAAGCTTTTCCTGCATTTGAAAAAGTAGATCCATGCCTCAGCAACGAGTAAGTTTTCGGTTTTGGGTGCCTCCATTATAAATAATGAATTTGTGACTGCATATCTTTCAGTGACAGATACATTCACGCTGGGACTGACTGAAGGAGACGCTCAGCTCATTAAAACCTGAAGTGTGAAAACACATCTCCTGCTGCTGGATGAAAACAGCGAAACCTACAGAAAAAAGTGCGTTTCAGCAGCGTTTTTAGGTAACAACTTCTGAACAACAAGCTGAGACGTGAAAATGTCAGCTGGGCTTGTTTAGGAAGGAAAAGACCTGAAAGCTTCCAGGATCAGGAAAAATTCCCTTCAATCAGCATCTAATCTTTCAGTACAAATACTAAAGATAATCACCCAAACTGCCCATCGTGCTATTTTTACAGGGCAGGAGAGATGTGAGCTTTAAATACAAAACTGCTGCCTGGACAGTCACGTCTGTTTTCCTTCGTTGTGCACTGCAGCTGAATGCTTCGCCCTGCCGAGCTGTTTAAAATTACTAATCGCTAATCACTAATACTAATTTATTAAGTGCATTTTCAGCCAAAAATATGATTCAACGTGAGGACAAAAAAGAAAGATTAGCAGGGGAAACACACGTCTTAGCGTATCGAGCTAACAAGCACTCAAATGCATAATGTGCATTAAAAAAAAGAGGTAGATGTGACATTAAAGTGTGACATTAATCTCAGCCTGGATTCAGACGGTAATTTGCTGACGTTTGAGGTAATTATGCGCACAGCAGTTTTCTACGAGGCAAAAATAGATTCTGTAAACTCAGCAAAAATCCCAGAAGATTGAAAGTGAATCTGCAGCTTTCTGTAGTTTGTTTCACACTGATCAGAGAGATCTGATATCAGCTTCTGAAGGCAGAAAAAAGGCAGCCACCATGTAGGGAGTCGGCCCTCTGAATGTACACATACATGTCAATGCAAACCTCTTTGTTTCAGCATGAAGGTTTGGAAAACACAGTCTGAGTCGGAGGGCTGGAGGACGCCCTCCACCTGCAGAGGAGAAGAAGTGAGGGGTGAGACGAGAGAACACGACATGAAAAGAGAGAGCCGTGCATGCTGGGAAGCAGCAGCCCTCCTGTCAGGCTTGTCTGGATGCCCGGACGAGGCCAGAGGTCACCACAGCTGCTGATGCCGAACCTCTCATGTTTCCTCACCCTCCACGTCTCTATCCATCTCTGTTTATCTCTCTCTCTGCTTTCACACGTGCTCGCTCAACCCGACTCTCAGCCTCCCGCTGCGGATCTGATTTCACTCTCTCCGTCTCTCCACACTGTTGTTATGGAAACTAACATTTCGGTACTACAGTACTTCAGTCCTGTGATGGAAGCTGGAATTTGATACTTGTGCAACCTGAAATTCCTTCACTGTCAGCCTCTCGATAGAGACTGGAAGAGCAGCGTTCACCCGACGCCATCAGCAGGCTTCAACACACATGTACGAAGATGAACAGGTGACACTTAATTATGTCACAGGTTTCCTAAAAACAACCCAAATACAGACCGTATTGAAATGTGTTGATATGTGTACATATAAAGAGACTATAGAGGCAGGCAATAAAAACATGAAGCTTCACTTCATATTCAAACTAATGCGGCAGCTACAAATATTATAGTTCATCTGAGACCAAAATATATCGTCCAAAAGAAATATATCTGAACATTTGGCTGAAACTGGAGCCGTCATCGCCGGGCTGTGACTGATGAGAAACGGCTCGTTAGCTTACTAACATTTAGCAGCTCTGATGGAGACGAGTGGAAACGTTCGATCTGCATCCAGCTGTCACACAACTCGCTGCTTCAACCAGCTCACCATCTCTTTGCCTTATTGATTCAGTCACTGGCAAAGAGTCTCCTCCTCAAAGGGAGCCACAGTCAGATATGGTTGAGCAGAAATGTCTGATGCTGCTGCAAAAGCTCGAGTGTCAAAAAAACACAAAACCATAAAATCAGTCCAAAGATGAATCTGAGTACGATATGATAAATGATATGATTTCTCCTGCTTACATTCAGTTATCTTATGTCAAATACAGATTTTCATTTTCAGATTTAGATCTGACCAATAGCAAACCTTTATTTCTTCCTTTACGTTTATTTGAAGTCTTTTTGAGTACGTCCACAACAGATGACAACGATCCATCAAAGAAGTCGTTTTTGGTTCCAGTAAAGTTTCCTGCAGGTTTTTTGGTGCACCGTGACGACATGACATCCCTCCACCTCTTCACATAGCCGTCTTTTCTCTGGTTTCTTTATCTCAGTGCACCCATCTGTTTCTGCTCTCTAATCCCCGTCCCACTTGCCTCTCCTTCCTATACATGTGTCATGCTGTTGAATGCATCATAATCTGTGGGTGAAGCGTGAGTAACAGTTTCCCTGCTGTCAACACAAACCTCTGAAGTGTCCCTGATAAAACGAGACACGTCCAGGAGGTCCAGCTGCACAGCAACATCTGTTTATGTCATATATCCATGTATGAACACTAAATTACTGTTTAGAAACGTCTCCAACGAGTATCAATCGGTTTTCAGTCCCAGGAGAGAGACGTCACTGAGCATGTGCAGGAATGAGGTTCAGTTAACAGCTTCACTAGCTTGTTATGCTATCCTCTGTACTACATTGTAAAGGTATTACATGCACATGCTCAGTGGCGTCTGCTGTACACAGGACTACTCTCTGGAGAGCCGCTGGAGACGTTTCTACACGAACTAACATGACCAAACTCTTCATGATGAAGGAACATGTGACCCGGGGCAGCATAATAACCTTTGGACAACATCTATAGAACAGAGGAAGAAGTCTTTTAGTCAGATGATTCAAGTCTTTTAATATTGAATATTGAATCTCATCATCTTTATTCATATTTTTGTTATGTAATGTGTGTATGTTTGGGTGATCTGATCCTTTAATTAATAATTATTTTATCTTATGCATCAGTGTGATATAATGCAAGAACACTATCAGATGTAAACACTTGTAGGTTTGATTAACTCAGTTCTTGATGGCGTCAGAAACGAGCTCTGAATCTCGGCGATGATTTGATTCGTCACTTCCTGTGTGCTGAGAGGATTTCACACCGAAACTCAAACCTGAGAGATTAACTTGGCTGTTGTTCCTGTGAGATTTCAGCTGACAAAAGGCTGAATCCTCACAGTGAATGAGTGCTCAGTGCAGTTCTGACACCAGCCCATATGGAGCGTCCATATTGAAACTTGCATATTATTATGTGTGTGCAGAGACACACGCGTGCTGTCAGTCCAACACGAGACACACGATGAGCTGATGACTCAGTGCTTTCACGCTCGTGTGATCAGGACGTGTTTCCTCTCTCGTCTCTGAGCCGAGTTAATGAGCCGAGAGGAAAACAAAGAAACGTGTCAGGAGACTTTTTGAGGATTTTGTGCCCTAAGCTGAGACTTGCAGGCTGCACCTCCTCCAAACAAAACAGCAACAGGGCAACTGAAAACGACGCTATGAGAGCTGAGAGCGAACCAGAAGAGTGAAGCTGCAGCCGGACTGATAAACAATGAGCTGAACGTCACTATGAAGCTCCGTAAAGACGACGAGCTGCAGAGTCTCTGCAGGTTCATCACTATGAGACCAACACTGACCAACACTCACTACAGTTATACCCAACAGAAGAAGAGCAGACATGTGACAGGATGCTGTTGACTACCTTAAAACACATGTTGGTCAAGGACAGAATATATTTATAGGAATTATTTTTGGATGGCAAGAAAGAGAAATTTCTTTTGGTGAAACATGAGAGCTGAAACAGCCGTGAGTCATTTTTAATTCCAGCTTCTCAAATGTGAATATTTTTTCAATAGACTGAATGTGTTTGTTTTGTGGACTAAACAAGACAAACACTGATCAATATTTTTCACTATTTTCTGACATTAATTGAGAAAATAATCATTGGATTAATTGATGAGGAGAATAATTGTGAGTTGCAGTCGTTCTTCGTCACAAGCAAAAGTCCTGGATTCAAAATCCAACTCAAGAAAAATATGAAATATAAAATAAAATTTACTTCAGTCAAAATCGAGCATCACAGTTGGAGAAACCGTGATTTTTTCCCATAATGCACCACTATAGCATTTCTCCTCCTCAAGTTTCTAATGATTCAACATTTTTTTTTGTTTTCTATCATTGTCATTAATATCTTTAATTATCTTTCTACCATTTTATTGATTAATTGATGATCAAGGAACAGCAGCTCTGTTACCTGCACATCTAAAACACAGATTTAACCTGTTCAAACACAAACACAAACACAAACACAAACAAACAGTGTGTCTCAGGACAACTTCCTCTCAGTTCATGAACCTACAAACCAAAACCAAACTAACAACACAAAGCCCCAATTCAGATGAACATGACCAGAATCTGAAGGAGGAAACTATTCATTCATCAATATCAGGTTTCAACCTGCATCAGAGAATCAGCCTCTCACTACCCAGATATAGATATTATTAATCACATCATATCTTCATGTACTCACACAAACGCGTGGTAGAGCAGCGCCCATCCTCTCGGCCTCTCCAGCGCGTCGTACAGCAGGTTCTGGATCTTCCTCTTGCGGATGTTATTCCTCTTGGCCGGCCGGGTGTAGTTCAGGGGGGTCTTGGCCAGCAGCCCGATGCCGATGCCCTGAGAGCCCCGTTTAAAGTCTTCCCGGCCCGGAGCCACCAGCAGCAGGGCGCCATCCTTATCCGCTCCGCCGGCGCCTTGGTCCAGTAAGTCCCCGGGAGGAGCACCGGAATGCTTCTTCTCCTCCGAGCCGCTAGCGACGGTCCTGGACCGGAGCCCCATGGTCAGTGCTGGATGCCCGGGGTGGGCAGCATGCCATGATCCGGGCGCTGGATCCGGAGATACCCCCCCTCTTCAGCTGTGGGTCATTTAAGGATGTGGTCCCCGGCGCGAAGGGAGGTGCTCAGCAGTCTGACTGGAAAACAGAGAAAAGGGGGAGAGATGGAGGGAGGAGGAGAGGAGGAGAGATGGAGGGAGGAGGAGAGGAGGAGAGGAGGAGAGATGGAGGGAGGAGGAGAGGAGGAGAGGAGGAGAGAGAGAGAAGCCTGACATGTTTGGTATCAGACAGCAGAAAGATCTGTGCGTAAAAGAAACCACACGCCCTTAAAAAAGACACCGTGACTACAACACGAGAGGTGAGACGAGCACAAAGTCCACAAACTCACACACGCGTTTACAGTCCTGCCATCTGGAAGCCAATCAATCAATCAATCAATCAAAACAGGCGTTAAGCAACAATTTCCCACTTACCAAACACCCTCTCCTCCCCAAACACACGCACACACTGGAGACAAAGAGCTGGCATTACGCTGCATCCTCACACACACACACACACACACACACACACACACACACACACACACACACACACAGACACACATAAAAACAGACACTTATGGGAGGAAACCCGCTGAAGACAAAAACAGCAGCCCTACCAGCAGCGGTTCCCGTGCATGGCTCGTGTCTCCGGGGCTTCCAGACTCCATCCACCTGCAGAGGAAGCGGCGGCAGCGGAGGAGGACAAGGAGGAGGAAAAGGAGGAGGAGGAGGAGGGTGGAGACGGAGGATGGAGAGCAGAGATGCTGCGTGAAGGAGGTCGATACTGAAACTGAAGAGAAACACGGAGGAGAGGCAGCAGGCAGAGAGAGAGAGAGAGAGAGACAGAGAGAGAGAGAGACAGAGAGAGACAGAGGCAGCAGAGTGAGAGAGAGAGAGAGAGAGAGAGAGGCAGCAGAGTGAGAGAGAGAGAGAGAGAGAGGCAGCAGAGTGAGAGAGAGAGAGAGAGAGAGAGACGTGCGCGCGCACATACATACAGCATACACGCTGGGGTGAGCACGCGCACGGAGAGAGCGTACACCTTGATGTAAACAGACAGATGGAGAATTAGCTGTTGATATGCGCAGTCATGCACACGTGCACGAGAAACACACACACAACAATAAAACACGTGCACGCGCACATTGACTGATAAAGCAATATTAAAGCAGGAATGAGATAAAAGTGACATAAAGAGCTACATGAATGTATTTCAGAACATAAACAGTTGAGCTCATTAATGTTTGATGCAAAGTCACAACAGAAGCTGCAATTAATGCAACAATAATAATAATAAATAATAATAATAATAATAGAATTAACTTGATAGAAAATGAGGATAATAAGGATCAAATGAAATGAATCAGCACACAGTCTGCAGCAGAGGAGCAGCGGATCATTATTACAGCTGTAACTATAACTATAACTACACAGTATATTCATGTAGGTAAAGATCCATAAAGGAAGGATGTTAAAATCCAAAGTATTTATAAGTAAGTAGTAATAAGTATTTATGAACGACAGCAAATAATAGTTTCATAAAGAAAAGTTTAACTGTTTTTATATGACAACAGCATAATAAAGATATCAATCCAATAAAAAGAATGAAGAAATAACTCAACTCCTACTGAAACTTAATGAGTACCATCATAAACACATCATCTAAAGCTAACGTACAGATCAATATACACTGATCAATATACACTGATCAAACTATATCCAGTCAGTTTGATGTGATATCTGACACATTTACAGTCTGTTTAGCATCAAATTCCCTCTTTGTGTTTCCCTGTTGAGTTGTGGTGGAAGTATAGGAACAAAAAGAGGGACTTTGGC
Organism: Pampus argenteus; assembly: GCA_036937835.1. Lineage (NCBI taxonomy): Eukaryota > Metazoa > Chordata > Actinopteri > Scombriformes > Stromateidae > Pampus > Pampus argenteus. The sequence goes on from CM072875.1 coordinate 21,818,533, forward strand.
TCTAAAAACACTGTAACGTTGAAACATATCTGCTGGATCTGAAGCTTGAAAAAGGGTGAAACTGTCCTTTAAAATGTTTAAATGTCAGATTTAATGAAAGGTAAAGAGGGTCTAAGGACAGAGGGTGTCACTCCTTGTACAGATTGTAAAGCCCTCTGAGACAAATGTATTTTGTGATTTTGGGCTATATAAATAAAATTTGATTTGATTTGATTTGATTAAAGTATGTTTCCCACATAATATGTAGCTTTTAATGTATTTATAAGAAGTAAACTGAATTAAATCGGTTGTATTTTAGATATGCCTTCATTTACTATCATAATAAACTGTGTTTGTTTGGTACATACACATTTAAACACAATTCATAGTTTTAAACACTTCATGTCATCATATGAAGCAATAAAATATACACGAGTCAATAAAAAACACAATAATTATACAATGAAGTATAAAGAGTCTTTGTATCTTTGATTCAGTCCAGCGAAATATAATCCTCACACACACACACACACACACACACACACACTCACACTCACACACACACACAGCCTAACAGGATTTACCCAGAACAACACAGAGCAATCTTAAAATAGATTGATTGCTCGTCTCGTTGGCCTTTAGTATTCCTACTTAATCGTTGGCGGTCAGTGGATTTGACTAATTATCTGGATGAAAAACGGCAGAACGAGTTTGTAATTGAAAAAGCAATAATGTGTCTGCCGCTCCGCTCAGGAGCGTCCCGGTTCACAGCAGCAGCTCTGGACAGACAGACGGACGGATGAGAGTCTCAACTGTTAAACTGGATGTTCACAGGGAAATGATGATTAGTGATACGAGCTCCATCCAAGACAAATATATATATATATTAATTTAAAGTCTATTCATGTCTTCATCTTTTCTTTTTCCTTGTTTAGTCCTTCCTCTGACCTTTCCAAATGACAAAGTGTAACTTCTATCTGTCCATCTATCCATCCATCCATCCATCCATCCATCCATCCATACAGGATGTCTCTTCCCTTCAAGTCTTTTCTCAGTGTTTGTGAATATTGAAGTTGAATATTGAACCACGATGTCACAAATCCTGCTCGTAGGATGGAGGAGTTGGTGACAACAAGCGGCATGTTTCACATTAGAAATAGTCAGTTGATTCACTGTTACTATAAAAATATTTATATTGTTGCACATGTAAAGCGTCCATAATGATACTGGAGCATTTAGGGATTCGAACCTGCGGCTGTTCCGTCACAGGTCGCCAGCAGCATGTGTCCTGCTCAGCCAGTAAAATTATATGGATGATAAATTAGGTTCCATTCACGGACACGAGTATCGATCGGCGCCTCGTCCATCACCAATCACTTTACACCCACATATCGACACACGGAGACTCTGAAGTGATCTGCTGAGCTGATCAATCTGCTGCACCGCTCAGGCCTTTTCTCTGGATGTTGGCTTTCTGATCCAAACATGTTGGAAGACATCTGAAAAGTGTTTTAGTTGTTTCCAACCTAAACAAAAGTCCAGTTACTTGTTAAAATGATTAAAGGGTAAGTCTGTCAACTAATCTCATGTTTTGGAGCCAAAACAACATGATGCAGGAAGGTCGGCCGACACATTAATAAAACCTGAACAACACGGTCACTTTCAGGTCAGTATACAACACGGTCACTTTCAGGTCAGTATACAACACGGTCACTTTCAGGTCAGTATACAACACGTCAACGTCTCCTTCATCCTATGAAGCAGCATGAAGGTGAACCTTCTCATCATCATATCTGCAGCTCGGTCCTGTGAGATGTGTGTTCACAGTTTATTCTGATGTTCAGACAGATGTTTCCTGTGTAACAGGGTCTTTGTCAGATGGTGAATAATTGAAGGTGTTACACACGTCGTGCGTGATGCGGCCAACATGTTTTATTCATCCGCTTCATCCAACTTTCATAAAACACGGTTAAAAGACACAAAAGGCAGCTATGAATCACTACGATGGCCCAAAGCGTCCACAGGAAGACGATTACACAAAACGTTATTAATAACTCCTCATTTTGGTTCTTTTCAATAACAAAATAAGATGAAATATACAGAATAAACGGATGAGATTTGGTTGAAGAGTCACTGAGAAGATAATTAAAGGAATAATGAGGCTTTTTTTCATTCATTTTCATTATTTCAGCACTTTGAAGGAGAATAAGCAGAAAACCTGGAGTGTGATTTAGTTCTCGGCCAAGCAGGAAGCTGGTTCATTTTTCATTTCTGACAAACTTGCTGCTCAGAGTTCGAGATAAAGAGATTCGATTTCAACTAAACAGCAAGACGAGCGGAAAGAAAATCCCTGACATCGGCACAGCGGCACTTAGTTTTTGTGTTCAGACCGACATGGTTCTCGTTACATGACGGACCCTCAGCGCTCGGACCGCTCAGTCATCATGTGACCTGTAGGAGACCAACTAACAAGGAAGTGATCTACTAATAAGTAATGTGTGTATCAAAGCCTGATGTATCTTATAGTAAACATCCATAAACACACTTAGATGGTTACATCACATGACATATTTTGATATTTTGTTGTTTAAATCATCTCCTTTTATCTTTTCTTTTAATGTGTTTAATGTCTTTTTTGTGAATGGTCGTATAGAAATAAAGTGATGCAGTTATGGCTCCTCTTTAATGAACTAAAACATTAAAGTCCCAGGAGAGCTGTTCCTTGTATGGCAGACGTCACTGAGCATGTGCGGGAATGTGGTTCAGCTACATATCACAACATTTTGACACATGCTCAGTGACGTCACAACTACTCTCCAGAGACTGAAAACATCATCTCAGTTTTTTAGTGTTTGGAGCCGTTTCTAAATAAACTAACGTGACCAAACTCTTTATGATGAAGGAACATGTGACCAGTTCAGCCGTGTGACTCACTGACATGTTTTTAACGGTACAGAGGAATAAGATACATCAGGCATTGGATACACACACACATATATGCTTTAATACTGATAACACAATGATCTACATAAATATCAATTTAAAACTTTTTTTTGACTTACCTCATGCAGTGATGTCGACTGCAGTGCATCTTTGTGGAGGACTGTGGTTGGACGAGGATATGATGGTGTGAGTTAACCTTCATGAGATGAACACGTGAGGCTGTCCTGTGATTCCTCACTGAAGACGCTCGCTGACTTAAAGCCGCCATGAATCAAGCTGCTTGTGTCTCCGGCTGCATGAAAAATGACTTCAGCTGTCGGCTCCTGGAGGATCGAGCTGCAGCTGAACTGACACCCACAGTTCACCAGATACAACCATTCAGCATAAATGCTAAAATAAACCTATCAATCTCAGGGATCAGCATAAATCACAGAGCGACCTCTGAGTGGAGGCAGGTAGGCGGTGTACCGTAACATCTGGTGGAGCGTTTCTGCCTGCAGACACCAGATTGTTGGTTTTGGTGTTCAGAGTAAATCCTGAGCTAATGTTACTATGATGAAATGACAGTGTGTCGTCCTGCAGAGCTGCTGCTTGGCTGTTTGTGTAAATCAGAAATATCTGAGAGGAAAGAAGAAGAAACAAAGTTCTGATACACAAATCTGTTTTCAGCTTTTGGACTTTTTCTCTAATCTTTGATTTTTGCTGAAATATTGGATCATTTGAACATTTATTGAAATGAAATCATGTGAGAAGTTTAGAGGTTTTACAGCTGCTGGGAAAAACTTATCTCAGAGGTTTTGTGTTATTTCTAGTATGAGACATGTAGCTGCAAAAACAATAAACTGTGATGAGGACCAGCAGCAGCTTCATGATGAAATAGGAGGATTTACAGATGCGTGTTAACAACATCATTTCTAAAATGTTTGAATTTCTTTTGCACATGGAGGTACAGTGTGGACGTAGCGAGGTGCAACGTCACCTGTTGGTTTGTACTGGAGCCGCTTTGTAGCTGCAGGTCACGTTTGGGGAGAGAGGAGAGGAGAGGAGCTAAATAATTCATCCCAGAGAGGAACAGAGGGAGGATGGAGAGTCCAGAGAGAGAAAAAACAGTCAGGAGACAAAATGTCTTCTCGTGGTCGTCGACTCTGAGGGATCTAATCTTCTCAACACCCGCTGTGGCTTTAATTAAACCAAGCTGTACCTGGGAGGTAAAACCGTGAGGTCTCGCAGGTTTTACTGTTCCAGCATGTGCTGACAGTGACACCCCTCCAAAAACTCCCATCAACCCCTGGGGCAGAGAATCATAGAGCAGGCGTCCTATTCATCAGACAGACAGCTCTGCTAATGCTACAGAGGTCAGAGGTCACGCACACAAGGTCTGCTGAATCCTCCTCATAGATGTTTGGAGACATTTATATTAAAACGGAAAAAACATCCCCGTGTGATGTTTCCACAATGTAAATCATTATTCTTCATAATATGTATGTATATAATGAATAACTATGGTTTAAGGTTATTTAAATAAATAAATAAATATTTGGGTATTTGTTTTACCTTTTTTATTTTCTTCTCCTAAATCTCTTTGACATTTGACTTGAATTATTCCAACAAACTGCACACACCTGTAGTAAATCTCAGGTTTCAGCCTGATGAAGTCACCTGAACACATCATCAGCATCATCGACGTGCCTAAAATGTCGATATAAAGCGACCTGTTTTGCTCCATTTGTGAGCGAAAAGTCAAAAGCAGAATTTGCTGCTGTCAGAAAGCAGCAGACACATTTATTACTGACAGAAACTATTAGAAAATATGAATCCATCAGAGCAGCTGCACTGTGACAGATTAAAGAGGAAACGACTAATATGAGATGGTCATGTGACCGTCAGAGATATAACAGAGAGACACTGAAGCAGCTAAAAATCATAAAAGGTATTTGTGTCAGAAAAAGTAAAATAAAAACCTTTTTTCTACAGTTCTACAAAAATGAGAGTTTTAGATTTTAGAATCTAAAACTATAACCGAGAAGAAACGATGAAATAAAAAAGTTCAGGCCTGTCTGACCCGGCTTCACACGATGAGTCGGTGCTGCGTATTGAAAACTAGTGGGACCTTCTGCTGCCATGGCAACAGAGAAAAAGGTGGCTTTAATCACCTGGAAACAAAAATGACTGACTTTAGATGGTTTACAGTTTGATTGTAATCATCTTCTGTCTGCTTAAAGAGGAAGGAGCTTTCTGCTGTTTATTTGAAGAAGGGTCCTTCAGGTGGCAAAAGGCAAGAAAAGTCAAAGTTTTCCTCAAAGTCACAAGAAAATATGTTTAAGTAGCAAATGTGACGTCTTATATTAACCTAATTTAAAAAATCTGAGATTCTCAGATAGAGAGAGACACTGATTTAATGGTCAGAAATTAAGATTACATAGACTGAGACAGGTGTAGGGTCAGGATAAGAGACAGGTTTAAAGTCAGGATTAGAGACAGGTTTAGGGTCAGGATAAGAGACAGGTTTAAAGTCAGGATAAGAGACAGGTTTAAGGTCAGGATTAGAGACAGGTTTAGGGTCAGGATAAGAGACAGGTTTAAGGTCAGGATTAGAGACAGGTTTAGGGTCAGGATAAGAGACAGGTTTAAAAGTCATGACAAGAGACAGGTTTAAAAGTCATGACAAGAGACAGGTGTAGGGTCAGGGTAAGAGACAGGTTTAAAAGTCAGGATAAGAGACAGGTTTAAGGTCAGGATTAGAGGCAGGTTAAGTGTCAGGATAAGAGACAGGTTTAAAAGTCAGGACAAGAGACAGGTTTAAAAGTCAGGACAAGAGACAGGTTTAAAAGTCAGGATAAGAGACAGGTTTAGGGTCACGATAAGAGACAGATTTAAGGTCAGGATTAGAGAATCTGTCTCTTAAGGTCAGGATTAGAGACAGGTTTAAGGTCAGGATAAGAGACAGGTTTAGGGTCAGGATTAGAGACAGGTTTAAGGTCAGGATTAGAGACAGGTTTGGGGTCAGGATTAGAGAATCTGTCTCTTAAGGTCAGGATTAGAGACAGGTTTAAGGTCAGGATAAGAGACAGGTTTAGGGTCAGGATTAGAGACAGGTTTAAGGTCAGGATTAGAGACAGGTTTAAGGTCAGGATTAGAGACAGGTTTAAGGTCAGGATTAGAGACAGGTTTAAAATCAGGATTAGAGACAGGTTTAAGGTCAGGATTAGAGACAGGTTTAAGGTCAGGATTAGAGACAGGTTTAAGGTCAGGATTAGAGACAGGTTTAAGGTCAGGATTAGAGACAGGTAGTTTCAGGCTCAGGTTCAGCCTTGGGTGAAGAGAGGCTAAAAGCTGAGAAGCACAAACAGAGACAGAGAAGAACAGGGACATTGTATTTGAAGGACAGGTGATTGCAAGAGTTTAACTTTGTTACCATTGATACTCCAAAATCTGAATCTATCCCAAAAGATGGATTTGGTGTGGAGTATCACTTTAACACTAAAACAACGTGACAACCAACCAGAAGCAGACCACCTGTGACATGTGACGGAAAGGCCTTCTCTGAAATGAATCGTTAAATATCACTAATGAAGCATTTCTCACTGATTAAAAGCCACTCTGATAACAAATTGAACATTGTGGGCATTTTTCATGACGCGACAGAAGATTATTTATCAATAATTAATGAAGCAGAACAGTGCTGCAAGCAGACCGCTGATCAGCTTCTACTGTCTCAGATCTGGGTCACAATAATATTTGAATATAATTATATAAATATAAAGTCTTAAACTGGTATATTTCACTATTTAAATGCCTCCTCAGTACTGTCGGGTACTTCCAATGAAACCATAAAATTCAGTGTTTCTGTTTTCCTTTCCCTTTAGTTGACTGGATATATATTACACAGTGTAAATCTTTTTTCATGCAACACATGAGCACAGACATAAAAACCTCCTGTATGATGTGAGCCACTCAGTCCAAATATAGAACGATGGGATGGTAAGAGAACAGTGGAGCTGTCAGGAGGAAAAATGGTCCGACGCCAAAATGATCTCTCAAGGCGCTGCGGCTATAACGGTGGAGGGAGGAGAAGATGGGAATCGTGACCTCTGAGCTTTTCGATGACAACTCAGAAGAAAGTAAAGAACGAGGAGACGTCAGCAGGAGGTTCAAGGAGACATGAACAAGCTTCAAAATGTGTTTGGTCCTTTCGTCCTCCGGGCACAAAGTGGAGCCTCAGTGATCAAAGTCTGGCAGAATATCAGTTTCTGAGTTTTGAGGGGGCACTCGGGACGAGCATCACAAGAAAAAAAAGACACACAAAGAACATCTGCTTCCAAAACAACTGGGCCAAAGCCAAAGCAGACAAAACTGAATGATTTTCTCTTTGTGTTGCTCTCTGCAGTGTTGCTCTGAGATTACAGGGTGAAAAACAAACTTCTTTGACTATGAACCTCGGGGTTTTACAGAGGTTCAGGAGCAGGTTATGAAACTAACCACTTCAAGTACATCATATAATTATTATACTCTGCTACAGCAACGCTTCACCTCCAGAAATCTGATGCAAGTTCAGGTTTATTCAAGTCAAAAGGATATAACAGATACATACACATCAGGATTAACATCAAGGGGTATCTAGATGGGAAAGTAGTGGAAGCTAAACACCTTCAACTGATTTATTAACTATGGCAGCAAACACAAAGTTATCTGAAGGTCCAAACAAACCTGAACGCCTCATTGGTCTGTTTCAAACCGCTCTGAAAGATTAGAACAAGGTTTGTCTGTCTTGTCTGTTTGTGTTTTGGTCTTATACGAGTGGAGGGACATCAGGATCGTCCACAAACCCATCAGAGAAGCTGCTGGACGTTTGAGTGATTCGAGACGTTTCTAGAGGACCGCCTCTGGTGTTCTGGCGCGGTACGATGTTGGCGAGGTCGATGGCCGAGTGCTTGCTGGGGTCCACTTCCAGCCTCTCAGGAACATTATTTTTTCTGTAGAGTGAGAACATCACAGACTGAAATAACATTTTATTCTCATATAATGATTTTAGTAAACAAAACAACACTTCTGTCTGAACAGAAGAAAGTAGATGAATAAAAGAAAATACTGGGTGAAAAAAAAGTGAAAAACCGCCATCACGACTTCCCAGAGAGATGCTCTTACATCAAGAAACATATTTACTTTCACATATGATAAAAACATGCAGTAAATCCTCATATCTCAGAAGCATATCTGACTTTTCAGCTTGAAAAATGACTGAAACATTTACAAAATTATCAAGATAGTTGCCAACCGTCAAGATTTAATGTGACTGTACAGGCTGGATATTGGACCGCATATGTAGCACATGTCATATCTGATATATGATGATATATATATTTATATATATATATATATAAAGTCACGGTGCAGGACTCCAGAATATAAATGAGACTGAGCATATTTACATTATAAAGTATATGATATCAAATATATGATGAAGCAAGCAGCAAAGAAAATGTGTGAATGTTTTTCTTTTTTCTCTGTAACTAATAACTTTATTATCATTATTTATGTTAACAAACTGAAACTGAAAAAGGTTTTTTGTTGTTGTGGTTCAGTTGTCTGAAGCTCATGTAAGTGAACATGCAGCAGCAGCTTGTTATGTGATGAGTGATGAGTGTCATCAGTCAGTCTTCCACTGCTGCTGACTGGCCAATTAAACAGAAATAATTAATCACTTTTAAAAGGTCGTTAGTTTCTCTCGGCCCGCGTTTGAATCAAGCCACTCGACCCCTGAGAGACTCTCCAGGGAAACTCGCTGTTTGGAGTTTAATCTGTTTAATCTTGTTTCAGCAACTGTAAGATTTTAAAAGCTGTTATGAAGTGACTTCAGTCTTCTGTTACCGGATAGAAAAACATCTCTGCTGGGATGATGATACCACAGGATCTGTTACCAATAAACCCAATTGATCCCAGTCCGCCCCCAAACTCATCAACAATGAAGTCTTTCCATTTACCAATTAATCAATTTATAAACAGACACAGTCAGATGAGCTGAGTGTTGCAAAATGATTATAAAATCCTCTCTGGGGATTCGTCTGATTACTGGATGTGTGTTTGTGTGGAGACAACAATGTCAAGTATGTGACAGCGTGGGATCAGAGGGACACATAGGCGGTGTTTTACATTATGGACATGTGGACAGACTACTGGATTATTTTATGAATGCATTAATGTGTAAGCAGCATTTTAATGTAGTAGCTCGTCGATGTTTATATACTGTTTAATCTGTAACTTTCTAATATAATATATCAACAGCCAACATAAACATGTTTTCTAAGTAGATCTTCGAGTAACTACAGTACTCCAATAAATACAATAGAAAGTAGAATATTAGCGGTGAACTTCAAGTTAAAAATATGTTTATGATAAATAGTTAATTATTATAACTGCAGAACTTGACCTTTGACCTTTCCGCTGCTCTGTCAGCTATCCGTCTTTTTAATACTAATACTTTAACCAAAGGCGAGACAATATTAATGAAATGTGATGATTTTCCAGGAAGGGAGCAACAATTATAATTTAATCTCCTGCACAGCAGCTGACAGTAAGCAGCAGCAGCAGGACGAGCGGCTTCATTACTCTGCAGCTTGTTTATTGAGGGGAATAAAGCTGCCAGAGGACATACAGTATGCTGAGCAGTGAGCACGTCTCCCACCACTGCAGTGAAAATTACCAAAATTACCAAAATTACCAGTCCAGCCAGAGAAGATGGGAACGTAATTTAGAGCATTTTCCTGCAGATAGAAGTGAATCTATATTTGTAGAGTAGATGTATTTAATAAAAGTGACACGGTGGCATTTAACCAGCTGCAGCTTGAGTCCATCAAACACCGACATGGAAAAGAAAGAAAATCACATTTTCATATTTAATTCACTGACTTTGCTGTTTTTAATCTTAATTATATTTTTGAGAAAAATTAAACAGTCCATTAGACAATATTTTTTGGCATTTTGAATTTTCCAAATAAAAGATAAAAGCTGAAATTTGTGTTTTCCAAATATAACTAAGAAATACATTAAAAAGTTGGAGCAACCAACACAACAAAATACTTTTATTGCTAAATATGTAATGGTTTATGATTTATTGTGTAATTTAACACAAATAAACAAGGACTGAACTGAATTTCAGTTTCCAGCATTGATGTTTGTGGCTGAGGAGGAGAAGAGGAGCCGATATCCTGCTCTGACTTATATATTTATACCAGAAATCATTTCTTCATGCGTATACATATATATAAGAAAATAAACTGGACTTTTACTTCTGGTTCTTGGTTTTACTATAAACTCCACATTCCCAGCTGAGGCCTCAGTGGCTCCACCCAATGATAACGTGGATGTCCTATAAGGTCATCACTCTCAGCTCGCTGATGGGAGCTCGGTGAGTTGTAACGACATCAGTAGGTTCTGTTCAGCGTCTGCAGCCGCCGATCCACAGAGGATTGAGTTTGGAGTGGAGGTGATGTGATGCCACGGGTCTGATCTTAATCCCATCTGCTCACATTAAGATAAGAACCAGAGTAAACATGGACTCAGAAAAGGCTGATGTCATGTTCGGCGCGGCCTGATGGAGACATGAGCGACTCCTGGCTGCTTATCAGTCTCTCCTTACTGTTCCCTGAGCTTTCACCCCTTTACTGTGATGTAAAGCAAAAAACACCCAAAGGAACCTCGGCCTTAGTATATAATTCAAAATGTAATAAGAAATAAGCCATCCCATGTCATCGTGTAATTACAGATAATGTGCTATATCGTGATAGATATGTGAAATGACCTCGCTCTATTATCTGCTACCTTCTTCTCTTCTAGTCTGAATCCAGTATTGAAGCTTTCACACCTTCAAACGTTTAAAATAGTTAAACGTTCATCGACCTGGAACCAGAACCAACACAAGCAGCTACTGGAAGTCAACCTACATGTGTCATTAAAAGGCCTGGTGGCTTTCTAAATGAAATCAGATCGGCTGGTGATTTTTAAGATGTGTGTTCAGACGTTAGCTGTAAGCTAACTAGCACGTAATTTAAGTTGAAGCATTTTCCACTCTGTTTACATCTCTATGTCTTTATATGTCTTCTAAATGTACGGTAATGTTCCTCTGTTCATAAAAGCTTCCTTTGACTGAAACCACGGCAGCGAGGAGTTAAGATTTATGACATGTTGCAGTCTAAGTTTAGCCCTCACACTCATCTTGGTAACAGGCAGGTAAACCTAATCGTCAGCACTTCCCTATGCGAGAGATGGATGGAGTCATTACTCCACAGCTCCTCCGCTGATGTCCTCCCTGGTTAGGAAGTCCAAAACGGCTCTCTGTAATAGGTCACCCAAGGCAAAGGCCCGCTGGTCATTATGTCTCACAAGTAATGAGGTCTGTGGGTCTTTCAGGCCTTATTATCAGACACAGAAGATGTTAGAACGAGAGAGCCGGAGTCATAACTGCGGATGGTGCAATATTGATAAAGTCATTGGCTGTAAAGTTTGTCCGATGCAGAGGTCAGGAGGCGTGGAGGAGGGTCAGAGGTTGGAGAACGAGCACAGCGGTTATTCTGTTGATGGTGTAAACAAAGATAATGAAATCAGCCCTGAGGGACACCGTCACTGCAGAGGGATGAGAGATCTGTAACCTCCCGCCGGCTTCGGACAACTCGCTTCTTATTTTCACAGTTTCTTATCAGTTCTGATAAAATGACACAACAGGCTGGAAACACGATGACGTCACTACGAGCTGAAAATATTAAGATCATTTATTGCTGAAATGTCAAGATTTGCTGCTTTTCTCTGTTTTAAATAACTCTATCTATCTAGTAATTTCTGATATTTTATATTTTATGATCAATAATGATAACTAAAACATTGTTGGACGCAGCTTTAGTCGCCGGACCTCAAGCCGCTCAGTTAATCTGCATCTGCAGCAAACATTCGTCTCCACGGTTGACCCTGACCTCTGACCTTTCCAAACCTCTGGGGACATTATCTCAGCGACATGAGCTGTGGGTTTTAGATAATGTTTGATATTCCCTTTCATAATACAATTCACACGTCGCCCTGCCGTGTGTCATCAAGCAAATCCATTTTAAACACAATCACGGCCTTCAGATCCATTTCTATCCACGCCAGAGGCTGAATACAGAGTTTGTTGGTAAGCCTGAGGTCAAAGGTCACCTCTACTCATGTCCAAATGATGCAGTAACTCAGCAGCGCTGCTCAGCTGTCACCTTGCTGCTGCGCTGCAGCAGCAGCTTAGCATTTTTATCAAATGTTTAATTTAAAGGTGAAGGATTGCAGCTCTTCACTGTTTGATGGAGGCGGCTGAAGGACATGAAGAGGACGCCGTCATAAAACGGTAATGATGTCACAGCGCAGCGCGGCGGTATGTCACGTGATGTACCGAAGTACCGACTCATTACATCTGACTTTTAAAACACTGTCAGCTTCCTCAAGACAACAACAACAACAACAACAACAAACATACGAACACGACATTTGATTATGTTCAATATACAAATATGAGCAAAGGATAAATACCAACGACTCAGCATGTTCACTGCGTATTTTACTGCTGTGTGTACTCTGTGTGTGTACTCTGCGTGTGTACTCTGCGTGTGTACTCTGCGTGTATTTTGTGTGTACTCTGCGTGTATTTTGTGTGTACTCTGCGTGTGTATTCCGTGTGTACTCTGCGTGTGTATTCCGTGTGTACTCCGCGTGTGTATTCCGTGTGTATTCCGTGTGTATTCCGTGTGTACTGTACAGATTGTAAAGCCCTCTGAGACAAATGTATTTTGTGATTTTGGGCTATATAAATAAAATTTGATTTGATTTGATTTGATTACTCCGCGTGTGTATTTTGTGTGTACTCTCTGTGTGTGTACTCTCTGTGTGTGTACTCTCTGCGTGTGTACTCTCTGCGTGTGTACTCTCTGCGTGTGTACTCTCTGCGTGTGTACTCTCTGTGTGTGTACTCTCTGCGTGTGTACTCTGTGTGTGTATTTTGTGTGTACTCTGTGTGTGTACTCTGCAGCTGTAGTTATCTGTGGCCGCTACACGTCCGTTAGCAGAGATAAACCTGTTATCAACGTTTAATATCCACCAGTGTGTGTAATTAGGTCAACGGGGACGCGGTGCAGCGGAGGCATTATGATATGAGCATATTCAACTCAAGGCCAAACAAATATTAACATCAGCACCGAGTGAGACCAACGCAGACATCCAGCTGCCTGCAGGCCGCAGCTCAGCTCACAGTCGCTCTTAATGCCTCATTAATATTACACATTTCTTACTTCTTATTGTCTGTTAACACAATAAACAACAATAAACATCCAGATGAACAGAACGTTGATAAAATACAGAAAACTGAAGAGAAGTCTGAGAGAAAATATAAACATGGAGCAAATATCTCTAACAAATACAACCATATGGACCGAATGCTTTTATCATGTAAAACTACAGTACATATATATATATATGTATATATATATATATATATATATATATATATACATATATATATATATACATATATATATATATATATATACATATATATATATATATATATATATATATATACACAGTGAATATATACTGTATATGTGGGCGGTGGCACCGACATGTGAAGGCTCATATTTAGAGAAGAATTTAACATCATATAGATCAGCTGGTGTTAAGTGACTGTAATCATCATTTAAGTAATAAGATCGTAACGCGCTGCACAGCCGCTGCTGTGTGGCTGCTGTCAGCTAAAGCGTTTTTCCCTCCAGATGAAAGGAAGTGAAGCGGTGACACAGTCTCTGAGTCCTGACGCATCAAACCGACTGTTACAGGTCCTGATACCGAGGAAGCTGCTGATACCAAATAACACCAGGGCCAGGATCACTGATATCAATATTCATACTTCTAAGTATTTCTTCTTCCACCTCCACCTCCACCACCCCCTCTACTTCCTCTTCTACCTCCTCTTCCTCATTCTCGTCCTTGTGAAACTAATTTCTGGTGTCGATACAGTAGTGAACAAGCTTCTTATATAACCGTATTTAAGTAATAACATCGTAACATAATCATATTTAATAGTAATAAATATAACACACTGCAGAGGCTTCTTTCCTTCACAGCAGTGTCATCAATGGGGCCAACAGTTGACAACGAATCTGTATCAATCCTATTGATTCTAGTATTGATACTCAAAACAGGACATGGTATCGGTTGTATTGATACTTCAGGGATCGATCCGCCCACCCCTACCTGCTGATGAATGAATACCACAGCTCTATTTTTTCTCATTTTAGAATGTGACTTAAAGAGATAAAACTAACTAACCAACTACAAGCTGCACGTTCCCCGGATGCAGCGGCTCTAAAAGTGACGTACAGCAAGAACGGTGACTTTTATCAGGACGTTGACGAGGAAGCAGAATGTAGATCAGCACGTTACGGCTGATAACAGACACACCATGAGGTCAGCGTGGCCATCTGTGCTGCTCCGTCCTCCTCTAGATGTCTGAGTCTGAAGGAGGTAGCGTTAACACAAACTAAACTTCTGTAAAATATCTGTAACATATTTAAATTTGATCTTTGAGCCTACGTGCTTATATTTGTGATGTAAAAAAAAAGATGCAGAAATACGGCGCAGTTGTTTGTTGGTTTGGAAGAAGATTTTGTGTTTTTGACGTTCGCTTTCCTTCCTTTCCACATGTTATAAGTACATGTGTATCATGAACTGTGCAGCTGCAGTGAAGATCTTTACCTTTTATTGTCCTCGGGAAACTTGCTGCATGTGTTTGGACGCACTCTGGGTGGACGTGGGACGGTCTCTGTCACTTTGATTTCACCTTCAGCCTAAAAGAAAACATGAGAGACAAATAAACCAGCAGCACAGAAGCGTCTGCACCATCATTTCTGAGAGTTTACTGGCGCCCTGGTGCAGGATGTATTAGAGCCATATGGAGGATTAATAGGAGCAGCTATGACTGCAGTATCAGCACATATCTCTCTTTATAGAGACCATAAAGAGTTCCTTCATTAAACCTCAAACTGCCAGAAGAGAAACAAACAGCCTAAATACCATCAGTGAGGTGGTTTTACAGTTAATGAGAATGAGATTCCTCTCAAACTTTAATAAAACATTAAACCAACTGGTTTGATGTTGAGAAGCGAAACACTTGAACCCTTTCAGGAACACTGGTTTTCTCCCGTATGAAAGAGTCTAAAGAGCAGTAAGTTATCATAATTCATGCATGAAAGGGTTAAGTTTCAGACTCACCTGAAGTTTGGATTTTGTAGTTTTCTAATCTAAACTGATCATTTTGTGACATTATCAACACACGTTATATTATTTTATATTATACATGTTTATGGAGACAATTTATGGCACTAAAACTACAAGTTGTTAAAGGACACTTTTTGAATCTTAAAGCAGCACTGACTGCATTAAAAGTGCATTAAAAGCTGTAAAAATGACGTAAAATGATGTAAATTAGCCGTCAGTCGACACTAAAACAAATTCAATGTTAGTGATGAGGACGGTGTTTGTTCTGTGTAAAAAATATCTTCTAGATGGTTGCTGCATATTTTATTTGTCTGGACTTGATGTAGAAATTAACACAATTCACAAACAACTTCACAAAAGCCAAGTGAACATCTTTCAAAGTCAACTTTGTGCTTCCTTGCTGAGCCACAGTGGAGGAATAGTAAGAATTTCATACTAAGACTCTAAAAGTTTAAAAGTCGAACACAGACGGCTGAATTGTCATATTAGCTGCAGCTGAACATCAGAAAGCATTTTTACACACAGAGAACTGGTGATTTTGTCCTCATATCTCACACTGTAATTGCTTTAAGAAGGAATTTTCATAGCAGACATTATGGGCAGAAGCCAATAATGCTTTCAGTGTAGAAATGGATGTGTCAGTATTGTATTAAACTAGACTTAAATATCACCATCTTCAGGTTTACATCACCAACAGGCAAATCTTCAGCTCCTGAAAGTCTGACATGTGCACATCTTGTGGTGCAGTTGTTCAGGTGTGCACGTGCACTAGCGGGTGTGTAACTGTACGTACTCTGGGCATGGTGAGGACCAGGTGTCCGGTGGTTTGGGACCTCTGTGCGGTCGAGCTGTCCGGCTTCACTTCAGTAGGCAGGACCATCTGAAATATCTGCAGAGTAAATTATTCATAACTTTAATTAGCAAGATTAATGCAGTGATCTGGCAGCAACACTGTGTGTCAAATGACTTTATAATCATTAGTGGGTCTTTTTATAGGTACACTTTCCAGACTTGTGACCAGAATAGCTCAGACTCATTCATCAGAATTAAATCTCATGACATGAATGATCCACGTGGGCGGACAAACAGTAGATAATAATAATAATAATTAAGACTTTTCAATCCTTTAAGTTCACACTGAGGGAGAATTGAGGGGAAACCACACAAACAAGCAGACAGAGAAGAAGAAAAACTCTGACGCTGCAGCTGTCACATGTGGCTGACGTGATGTACACTCCTCCACTCAACCGCACCCTTAAATGAGTTCATATTAAAATGAGGCCTGGGTTGATGTATCGCTGCATAAATCACCACACCCGTCCAATCAGGTTGACCCCTGGCATACAGCTACCAGCCATAAATACGCTAACAGCTTGAAGCAGAGCCGTGACATTCAGCCCTGCAGAGCTTCTGTATCTGTAATTTGTTTTCTGGAGAGTGAAAACAGTGAAGGAACAGAAACAAAAAAAAATTAAAGGTCTTGGATTTATGTGTGTGCAAACAGCTGTTTAATCAGGCTTAAAGGTCACTGTGGTCTGTTTGGGGGAGATTAAAATCCATGATGCATTTTCTCGCTGGTGCTGAGGGAATTATGACGGACTGGACACCTGGAGGCAACTCTGTGGTTACGGTGACATGCAGAACTGAGCCTCCCTTTACAATAAACCACTCTCTGGCTCCAGCTGATAAAATGAACACCTGACTCTCAATAAATAGTGCTCAACTTCTGCTGACACTTAATCCTCCACCTCTGTCGGATAACTCGGCCGACTGCAGGTTGTATTTTATTCTAAACATCCACGTCTGATCAGTTTTGGTACCAGAGAGAGTCTCAAGTTCACAGAGAGAAATGACTCCACAGCAGGTGCAATAAAATCTCTCCATGAACGTCATAGTTAGGACCAGCTTTGACGATTCAGCAGCTTCTGACAGCTTTTTATTTGCTCTAAATCTGACTCTTCATCCATCACACTTCTCTCTGCGTCCAACTCAGCAACGAGCATCATCCTTATGGATTCATAGCAGCCTGCGAGCACATAAATAACTCCAAACTGTTGACAAATCGCCATATTAAAAGGTTGTTAAAGCAGAAACCTGTAAGATGCAGGACGAACACTCAGAAGTCAAGTTTTATACGGTGCTTTTGTTTCAGCACCGTGTATGTCTGTTAAAGGATCAGTCTGAAGATTTTCTATATTCTTCTTATTGTCAACAAATCTTGTGTTTGAATCCAAACCAGCGATGAATTGATCTACTAACAGGTACCGTGTGTGTATCAAAGCCTGATATATCTTCTTCCTCTGTGCCGTTGACCTCTGTTGTTGTACACATCAGTGAGTCACATGACTGCACTGGGTCACATGTTCCTTCATTATGAAGAGTTTGGTCGTGTTATTTTGTTTAAAAAGACTAAAAACAGATATGAAGTTGTCATTCTCCAGAGAGTAGTTCTGTGTAAAGCAGATGCCACTGAGCATGTGCGAGGACACAAGTATAATAGTAAGTATATATTTTTTCCTGGCAGAAATAAATCAGCATGAACTAATTTTACATATTTCTGTGATAAAAAAGTTTCTGAGCAAAAGTCTGACCTATAAACTCAAGACGGTGACAAAGATTTAAGAGCCAGTATTGTGAAACTGCTCGTACTGCCCTTTAAAACATGAATGAATGTGTCCTTTGGAAAGTTCAGCAAACAAAGTGTTTGAGAAACGACGGTCTGACCAGATACTGAAGGTCTTTAAAGGAATGTGATCTTTAAAAGCAGCAGAGTACCTTTCCTTTGACGATCACTCTGGCGAACGTCGGCTGCACATCTACGTCTATCAGGGACGTGTCCATGTGTCTGTGGGAGAAAGGGGGGGGTCAGTGGAGGATCAGGTGAGTTTATACAGAGAGACACAGGTACAGGTGATCCACTGCAGGGTTGTACACATGTAACACGGAGTAAAAGAAATTATCTGGTCCAAGAAAGACTTTATGACTGTTAAAAGACAAGTTCACAGCTTCCAGTGTTAATGATGGGGGACAAAATCTACAGTTTTCATTTTGATCATATAAAAGTGTATCTGAGCAGCCTCACTGTTTCTACCTGTACACAGCCAGGTCTAACACAATCCTGTTGTTTTCATCATCTTCAGTCAGACAGAAGTCCAGCCTGTAAATGCACACAGAGGGAGAAATAAAAGCTGAAGCAACCGGCACGTTTCTTTATAAACAATATAAACATGACAACATGTAAATATCCAGCCGCAGTTCTCTGACAGCAGCCGTTCATTCAGTGAAAACCTTAAATATTCTGTCTGAGAAGCATCAATCCACAGACGTGACTTTACAAGCTGCTGCAGATCAGATGTTCTGGCTGCTGTCCTGCTGATGTAACGTAATACATCATATAAATGATACAATGGTGACCCGGGTGTGTCCTCAGCTCAGATTACAAATGAAATCAGCCGTGTTTTAAGGCCCGGACCCCCGTGGCCTCGCTCTGGATATAAACCTCTGGTTAATGGAGGAGACCGGGGTGGGCTACAGCTATCAGGTTGCCCCCTGACACGCTGCTGCTGCTGCAGCTCTCTGATGGCAGCAGGGATAAAAAAATATTTAAAAAAACTTTGCTGTCTGAGCAGTTTGACGTGGCGTCAGAGAAAACATGGCACCTCAGTCACAGCTGGTAACACTGAACGTCTGAATGAAACTGCCAGACGTGTGTAACGTCATGCGACGGGCTGTGCCAGCGTACATGTGCAGCAGAGAAGCTGCTCCATTGAACCCCCGTCGTCTCTTCATTCATTGACCCCCGTCGCTGTCGTTACTCTCCTCCATGTTTATTTTTTACCAGGCTATGAGGTGCCGACACTGAATGATGATGACAAGCAATATGTGAGATTGAGTTTAAAAAAGAAGCACATGAAATCTGATCTGAGCGCTCGGACAGAGATCAGATGAATCAGATCTATCAGATGTATTCCTGTTCATTCTGTGGTTATTTGTGCAGGTCTCAGTTCGTACTTTGGCTCGTTGACGTTCATGACTCGTCCATCAGCAGTTATCAGAGTCCGTGGAGCCTTTGGTTTCTTCTCTGTCTGCCTGCAAGGAAACAGCAGAGCATGAGTGGAGTGTGTGTGTGTGTGTGTGTGTGTGTGTGTGTGTGTACTGACAGATGACAGTACCAGTGTTATAGGGTTGGAGGTCCTGAGGGGTGAAGGAGAGGACCACGCCTCCTCCAGGAGCATCCATAAACAGATGCAGCAGCTGACACCAGGGCTGCAACTAATGATTATGTTCATCATTGATTATTCCCTTGATTAATCATTTAGTTGTAAATGTTGATCACCGTTTTGTCCACATCACAAAGATATTAAATTTACTGTCACAGAAGTTGTTGACTAATCACCTGCTACGGGAACTTTTTGAAGTGAAGCCAGGTTTTCCTGCACACCTCTGAGCTAAAGAGTTCACTGTTTTCTCATTACCACCTGCTGTACAACCACTCGCTCCATTAGCCACATGAAGCAGGCTGTGACAGCAGCACAGGCAGGGACACACACACACACACACACACACACACACACACACACACACACACACCTGCCTATTAGACCCACTGAGCAGCAGATGAATGGGACAGGTGAGCGTTCTGCAGAGGGTCGGCCGCCACGACGGGTCGCAGTCGTACTTCAGCGTGACGCTGTGTTCGAACAACCTTCAATCTTCTGAAGTCCAACACGTTAAGTTCATGTTTAGTGTGTTTTCATGGAAGTTGGATGTTTCACACAATCTGGTGACATTTACAGGTAATGTACAGCAACAACAGATGTCTCAACTAATGCTTCACTCATTTAACGTTCTCCAACCAGTAGATAATAAATTCAGACCAGGAGTGGGATTGATTTTAAAAACTCTTAATTTTCTCTGTATTGAATTGAAAGTGACAGAAGGGGTTCAGATCAGGACTCATCAAACTTCAGAATGACCCAATGTTTTCTCACACACCTGAAAAACTGTGAACCTGCCCTTTAATGCAGGTAAAGCAGGAGCATCTGTAAATCAGTCTGCATGTATCTATTATAAGTGAATGTGGCTGATTTTATACTTTTATGTTGATGAATCTGCAGCTTCAGATTTAAAAAGTGAACATTAAATCACCTGCAGATGACTCCGGGATGCTACCAATGACCACACACACCTCTACACACACCTCTACACACACCTCTACACACACATCCTGCTTCATTATCCCTGTGCGTCATGACCTCCTTTCCAACTTTTGTCCTTTTTTCAGCAGTCCATGTTTTATTCTTGAAATACATGACAGTTTAAGCACTGCATTGTCACATTTTGGGATGTGATGTGAGTACAGTGACTCTGACTCCTGCCTCCATCTCATTCACAGCCACATACGGGGGGCCGCATACTGGGGACCACATACTGGGGACCACATACTGGGGGCCACATACTGGGGGCCACATACTGGGGACTTGCCAAGGTCAAACTGCGGCTCTATAAAATCCTGTTCTGAAACTTTTTTCTTCTCAGCGGTGTGACGGGGCATCTATCAAACAGCTGAGTCATGGAGACATCAGTGCTGACAGCTCCACTGCTGCTTTCTGAAGAGTCCAGAGCTGAGGACGATCTGTTCAGACAGCTTTCAGTTAGCCATGAACAACTCAGGCTGCAGAGAAGTCTTAATGTGATTTATCTACAGGAGCAGCAGAACACACCTTTGCTCGGTGGTGCATTATATTCATATAGTGCACACTGCTGAAGCTGAGAGATGCTGTGAGGTTTGGGGATTACATGATGCATGAAATGTTTTCACACTGCAAAACAACTAAACATCACATTATCATAGATTAAGTTAGTTTTACATATTACTAGTAACTTTCATTTCAAAGTAGTAAGTTACTTCACAATATTACTGTCTGTGTAATGCATAATTTTTTACACTACCTTTTGGTTCCTTTCATCATTACTGAAGCAAAACTTTGAGGCAGAGTGAGCGCTCGTGTTCTTTTTCCCTCTCTGAGCTTCTGCTTTCATATTTCCATACAAAAGCTCGGCCGTAAACACGACTACTGTTACCTGATATTACCTGTAACGTGTTACTTGTGTTACCTCCAACACTGGAAATTATTAGTTGATTAAATTAATCAATAAGACATTTGAGGACTTGACTGAATGTTTCAACAAAACACTGATAGAGGCCTTTTTAGAAGCGTCACTCGAGTCATTGAACAGAAACACCTGCGTTTCATCAAATGCATCGACCCACGTTGACTCCGAGACTCACTCACGTCACATTTCTTTTTTTTTCTGGTGCAGTTGGTGAAGTCTCATCTCCACAGACGGCTGTTTCTGTCACACAAATCTCTCTGTACGTTCATTTTTTTCATCTGTAATGATTGATTAAGGCTCCCAGAGTGCATTTAAGCTTATAGATTCCTCCCACCTACAGATGAAATAAAAACAATGCTGCTTTTTACTGGGAAGCCTACATTTAAATGTTTGTCTAGTAGATTTCTAGTCATCAGACTGAGCAGGCTGCTTCAACAGCGTTTCTCATTTTTAATGTGGATTAATGGTGTTATTTGTCAACCAGGACCTCAGAACATTAGATTCCTTATTTCTGCCATCCATGTTTTGATAGCTTGTGTCACTTTCTCATCATCTCTTCATTTAATTTTTACGCCCATCGATCAGCCTGCCAGTTTTCCTCGAGCTGTGTCTTTAAGTTGAGCTCTGCAGGTTGTATCTGCTGCTCGTCTGGTGTTATCCTTCTCCTCAGAGGAGCAGAGCAGCCATTAAACACAGAAGCGTCTCCTGGCTGACCTTATCGCAGAATTCACCCCAGGAACACGAAATTCATCTTTCCTGACAACCCGGTGACGGCACGACTGCATGCATCAAGTCAGCTCGCTGTGACAGCCGCGCAGGGAGACGATAAAAACGGCAACACCATATCACCCTGATTTCATGCTTAGACAGCACGCAGGCCCGGGATGGTTTTGTAATATGGATTAAGAAGCCAACTGGTGACAGTTGGCTTCTTCGCCATCACGCTGGGCTTCTTCAAATCAGGCTTGTGCAGGTATAACCTGACTTACACTGCTGTGGAGACTCCTAAAGAATAAAATATCATTTCAAAAGGATAAAGGATGATCTGCACACATTAGTGTGATATTCAAGGACTGATTCAGAAACTCAAAAACTATGAATGTGTGTTATAAATTAATATGATTAGTCGATCAATATAAATAATATATAAAAATAACTTCTCAAATGTGATAATTTGATGCTATTTGAAGCATTTTCACTATTTTGTGGTATTTTGCACTGCAGTGTCCTTTTCTGACTGATGTTTGTCATTGAGTGACTTACTGCTGGAGCATTTACAAGGTTTTGGTCCTAAACCAATAATTAAAAATATAAAAAAAACTTTCTTTGATGTCTGAAGCAGTGTCTGCAGTTCAAACTCCACCTATGACAGGGTCAGGCAGCAGTGTTTAGCCTGACAGGCAAAACCCAGGGCAAAGATAGACTCTAATTACCTATAGCTTTATAACGTATAGCCTCATAGCACAGGATTGACTTCCACTTTTATTCTCTCATCTGTACAAGCTGATAGAAAATAGAGACATTTAAATTTAATTGAAACTATAAAAGTAAGAGGGACAAATACAAGATTACATGTTTTGGTTATGAAGATCATCTAGATCTAACCCTATCACAGCCCTGAAACACACAGTGGGATAGTTGTACTGTATTCTTCATACGCAGCTCAGATATTCGTGTCTTGAGGTGTTATGAACTAAACGCTGAGTCTGAGCTTATTAAGATGCTTTATTCGATACTTGACCTTCTCCTGTAAAATCTATGAATCCCTGCAGGCTCCAGCAGAGCGCTGTGGTCTAACGCTGCACTGACATCATGGAGGGCAGAGATGTGAAAGATCACGTAATTGGTCAGCTGGTTGTACGACTGCAGAGGTGGTCAAGAGTCAACTTAACACCAAATCCACTTTTCTTAGTGAATGAAGTATGTAAGCACGTACTGCCAACTGATCCTGGTCCCACAATGATCGTCTCCCAAACCTTAAATCTATAAACCTCACTGAAAAAAAGTCTCTAGTCTGTAACTGATAGAAGGAAGATGAAGAAAAAGAACAAAAACAAGAACAAGAACAAGAAGAAGAAGAAGCAGCAAGTGGCAAAATAGGGTTAGTTTTTTTTGCCATATTCTTTTAAAATTTCAAGAACAAAAATGAAATGCCCTGCATATTCCCGACATAACTCTTCTCTGTCCTGCAGCCGCCTGACCTACAGTGGAAGTGGACAGTTTGTCCAGTAACCAGAGGGCTGATGGTTTAATAATCAGACCCATCGGGAGGGTTTATCCCCCTGTGAACTGGAGGCTCCAGGCTGGTATCACAGAGTCCACTTCCACTCTCAGTGCCCTTGGATGAAGCTCGGACCGACCCTGAAGTCTCACAGGAGCTGGATGAGTGTAGGAGGCTTGGTGTATTTATTATTCTGGAGATGTATTACATGTCAGGTCTATCTGAATGGTCTTTAATCATGGTTACAGTCCTGGCTTCACAACACCCACATCATGGAACAACAGAGGACGGTGCTAAATAAAAACAAAAATGATCAAACCAGACTACAGAGATGCATACCGAGACCTACTTAATATTTTACACAAGTCAAAAAATTAAGCGTAAAACAACAACATACAATGACAATAAATCAGCAGGTTTTGTGTCTGCGTATTAGTTGTACATGATTCCTGACTAATAACTGATAATCAGAGGGTTGACTGTAACTGGATGTCTCGGGGTCAGCCCATCACTCTATTGGCTGCCCTCACTGAGTGAAACCTCACAGCTGCCAGATGATATAACTGCAGTGACAGAGAGGCAGAAGGTATCAGTATGTTACAGAGAGAGAGGAGACTCAGTGAGAAGATGATGTGCAACACACACACTCAATTAACACCCCGGCACCAGGGTCAACTTAAGGTTCAGCACTAATTAGCAGCATGGCGGGAAAATTAATTGGACTTTGACAAGTAGTTTGCTCACTCACCACCAACCAGCCTGTGATTGGTTCAGGAGGGCGTTGGCGGCAAGAGGGTAGCACCGGGTCTGAAAAGTGAAGCCAATGCGGAAGTGGCTTGAACGTGCATTCTGTCTAATGGCCAGCAGGGGGCGACTCAGCTGGCTGCAAAAAGATGTCTGTTTGTAAGTCTATGAGACTTATATCTATGAGACTATAATTTTCAAGTCTTCTTCAGTGCACCATGATGTTCATAAATACAATAACGCCAGATATGCTTTGGGGCGTGGTTACCACAGCAACAACGTTGATTATATATATATATATAATTTAAACCCAGATCAGAATCAGAGTATAGGCACTATTACAGTGTGTGAAAAGTATTTTTCAGCATGTGGTTGTACTAAAAAAACTCTAAGGAGTTCAGTTTTTCCCAGTATGTCATTTTTAAGCCTGTTAAAATTAGCATTATCACAGTTAACCATAGACTGTAAATGCACCATACTAACCCAAAATGCCAAATTTAAGCCTTCGAAGAAGAATCCGCAAACCAGCGTCAACATCAATATTTTGTCCACCTTGTTAATGCCACAAAACTAGGAGCTAAAAATTATGTACAGACAGACAGGTGGCCTGACTACCAGACAACTCCAGCTCCACGAACTATAGCCTCCAATGACTAACAATAAACCTGAACAATAAAACTGAACATTACAGCTGTCATGAAGGGACTGTAGTATTAGACTGTAGTAGCGTTATCTGGGTGTACACCTACTAAACTAAGTGTATATAAATAAAAAGGCAATGACTTGACTCCGTCAGCCTTTTTAAGGATGTGCTGAGAATCAACATGACAACAAGCTATGCAGTCACACTACAACATTAGAAATGTGAACATGTCAGCAACAACTCGAAACACTTGAAAACGCTCCATTTATGTCGTATGAGTGTCAAGCTCAGAGTCTGTTGAGTGTGTTTGGCAGCTGGACAGTTTAACCTTCACTGTGTTATATTTAAGTACTATATTCAAGAGTTCTGTGTAAGGCAGACGATCAAGTATTTCAGGTTAATTTAAAGTTCTTCCTGTTGTCTCATACAGGTGTCACTGACAATATCCTCTGCTCATCAGCACATCAGTAAATCATCCAGGATTATTGACAGCCTCCACCTCACCGGCTGAGTCATTAGTCACGCATAAACAACACGCCAGAACAAAATCCTCTGACCACCACCGAATCATCCTGGTTACAGAACTCCTCATTAACCTGACAGTTGAACCTGAGGACGAACTCTCATCTACTAACTGTTGTATCAAATGTAATATTTGTGTCTAATTTTGCCGTTGAATCTTCCATCTTATACTGGAAACAAACGACTCTGACCTCAGCCACATGATACTTTAAGTGATTGATTGATTGACTCATTAATTGATTGATATGTTCCCTTGGTGTATGGCTGAGAATACAGTGCATGTTACACCAAATTCACTTATAGCTTCGGCACATTTCACAGTCATTATCAAGGACAAATGGTTACCACTTAGTTTAAGCTACTGAGCTACATGACACGACATGGCCAAACATGCATTATATGGACAGCGTGGAAGGATGTTTTAGAGTTTGCTTCTAACACTGAGTCAACATTTTTATGTCTCTGTCCTGCTTCAACATGAAAATGACAAGCAGCTCCTAAAAGAAATGGCAGTGCCAGTTTGGTATGGAAGAACTTGATCCATCCATTACGATGGAACCAGGCCTATCGGCCATTTTATATTGAATCTTTGGTTTCACAGTGTTGCCCCCTAGTCTTACATAATTTTAATTAAATACATTTCCATTAGCTGCTTATGTAGCTGGAGTCCTTATTTCTATACAGGAAGTCAAATGTTACATAAAGTGATAATGTATTGTTCTATGATAAGCAGAGCAGATGGTCACCTGATAACATCCTGCTACACAACACAAAAGTCACAGACTCGGAACAACAACCCATTTAGCTTTCCTGCTAAAGTCTTTAGATCTAATTTACATATATGAACAAACATCTTGTCTTGCACATTAGCTTGTTGAACGAGACACAATACAAACATTCAACAAGGGAAAAGTGCCCTGCTAACATCAGTTAGCAGGCTAGATAGCTACTTAGCTGCTCAGCTGCAACACATTAAACAGGATGCAGATATGAACCTGCAAATGTTCCTTCAGATCCATTAGATGACGGTTTGGTCGTTGCTCTTCAAAATTGTTAGTGACACGCTGTCTGTCCAGGACTTGTAGCTACAGCAGTTTGTTCACTTTGTCTCCATTCATACAGACACTGACACCCCCCCAGCTGCTGTCAATCAAACACAGACACCGACACGCACCTCACAACTGCTGCTTCTCAAACACAGACACTGACACCCCCCAGCTGCTGTCAATCAAACACAGACACCGACACCCCCCAGCTGCTGTCAATCAAACACAAACACTGACACCCCCCAGCTGCTGCTAATCAAACACAGACACCAACACGGCCCGCCCAACTGCAGTCATTCCAGCACGCAGACACCGACACGGCGCCCACAGTCGGCTGCACAACAGCATTTCTGATATTTCCTCAAACACCATTTTGCGTTCCAATAATACAAAACTGTTAACAAAACATTTATACGATGACATTATTTCTGACTGCAAAGAGAGATGACTACATGTGTTTCCAGTAGAAACCCATGTAACTGGAAGTGTCCGCATACTTCTGGCCAGGAGGTGCAACTGTCAGGTTCAGTTATCTTTAACAGCTGGTTTGTTCTGTTGGAGACTGAAACTGCCTGCTGACTGTAACTCGGTGTGTATTACTGCATAATGTTTGATGTTACAGTGACATCCAGTGGTAAGAACAGAAAACTACAGCTCTACGTCACTCAGTAATGTGTCAAAGACCTGATGAAAACTTGAAATATGTAAATATTGTTTGGTAATCTGCAGGTAATAAAACCTTCGTAGGCTGCTTATTCTCTCCCTGCTCACTTTTTTAATAATTATTAATTTAATAATTTAAAATAATTTAAACGACGGCTATGTAAGAGTTATCAATATGGATAATAAAATCACATGTTCATGACAAAACAATCTAAATCATCATCTAATCTGGATGAAAGTCCAGTGCACTTACTTTTCTTTGGCCCTCCTCTTCTCCTCCAGGTGGCGGTGAGCCTCCAGTCGAGATTCAGGGGTGAATGAACACGGCGTCTGCCAGAACTCCCTCTCACGTCGCTCCTCATCCGCCTGTTGGTTCTCCTTATTCTCCTTCGACCCTGGACTACAGGTACACAATAAAACGTCAGGTAGACACCATCCTGAAAACTTTCATCCTTCCCAGGTCAGTTTCACTTAATTTAGTTGAAAAGATGCAGCAGTTGTTTACATGTCCTCCTCAGTATCAGATGTGAAAGACTTTCTACTTTTTGCATTTCAGAGGGAAATTGCACTTCGTCCTTTTCTATGTTCACTGACAGCTAGAGGTTCTGCTTAGATTTGAAAAACTGCTGCAGGAGAAATCTACCTGAGGAAACCAGGTTTCTCTAATCCTTGATTATGGAAACCAGGTTTCTCTAATCCTTGATTATGGAAACCAGGTTTCTCTAATCCTTGATTATGGAAACCAGGTTTCTCTAATCCTTGATTACAGAAACCAGGTTTCTCATTTACATGACAGTTGAGAGGAGAAAGCCGACTGAAACCTGGTTACTTAAGTGCATGTAAACGTGATGAATCATGTGTTGAATCTCCTTTTCTTGTAGCCTTTGAGTTCTTCTGAAGCGGTCCTGTCACATTTTAATGCAGCTCTTATGTAAAGAAAAGCTGCAGTATAATAAATTTAAATTTAAAAATTGAAGTGTGTGTCTCCTCACGTTGTGTTGTCGATGTCAGTGTACCAGCGTCCATTAAAGCCTGGTGTCCCCTCCTTATTTCCTCCCTCATCTCCTGCCGCCTTCCTTTGCGCCTCCTCTTTCTCCCCAGCTCTCCTCCTCAGATATTCCCACTCCTGCTGCTGGACACACCTCCTCACCTCCTCCAGACCTTGAAGGGCTCGAATCCTCTCCGACCGACTGATCTCCGTCCCGTCCAGCCACTGAAGACAGAACAAAGCACAGAGGCCAAAACCTTTGAAAAAAACAAACAAGTAAACTAAAAACTAACAAAACAACACATAGACAAAAACAAAAATGGTAACAAATAATAAGAAGAAATATTACCATGATCTACAGCTTATTGATGTAAATGTATGAGACACTTTGTGGATCATTTGGTGTTAAAATAATGATAACAAAGATCCATCACAGGTTCCCAGAGCCCTAATTGCTAATTGTCGTTAAACCCTCTCTGGCCCCGATTCTCAACAGAATGATAAATGTGTTCAGCATCATTATAGAGAAGTAAATACAAACAAGGATGTTCCTGAGAAGTGACTAAATAAAACTAAAATGGTGTTTTTAGAGATGTTTGAACAGTAATTCTTCCAGGTGAGTAAAGTTACCTTGAGCTGAGGCAGAGAAGCCACCACGTACTGTCTGTAGCCCTCGAACTCAGTGCAGGGGTTCCCCACCAGAAACAGCTCCCTGAGGTGGACGTTGTGCTGCAGAGACTCCACGCTGCTCAGCTGGCCAACAAAGTTCACCGTCAGATCCAACTTCTGGAGGCTCTCGCAGCCTGCAGACACAAACACCAACAGCGGTTGTGAGTCCAGCGTTTCTGCGGCGTTCACTTAATTACATGTAGCCTTCTTTACAACATACTGACGCTTTAGAAACTTAATGTAATGAGCAGATTGAACTCACAGCAGCATCAATATTCAACTCATCTTTTAATGCCAAAGAAACTAAATAAAACTAAATAAAAATAAAACCCCAAAATTTCAGGTTGAATTAACTCAAAACTCTAAATAAATGACATAAATATTTGTTGATTCCACTAAATTCCTGTCTGGTATTTGACATTTTAAAACATCTTCAGACTCTGTATACTGACCTTGAAGATTTTCAATGACTTCAATGTTGTTCAAGGCCAGATTTAAATACTCCAGCTTCTTCAGGCGACCGAGATTCTCTAAAAGGGTCAAAAGAAACTTAAAATGTCTGACGTTACAAACATGACAGAGGAACCTGTGTGATAATATGTCACCTATGCTGGGGATGAGGTTGTTCTGCAGGTAGAGGATCCGCAGGTCCCTGCACCACCTGTCGATGTGCTCGATCCTCTCGATGTCCTGCTGATGCAGAGAAACTTCCTCCAGGGAGAAGATCTCACACTCGTTGTGCTCGGCCCGCCGGCGCACCATGTCCTCTGAGACTGGACGGACACATGAGAGGGTCCAACATGCTTTTAACATTTGTCTCCATCTCTTACACTACAATGGATTTATATGAGGAAGACGTCAGTCCACAACTGAACTGAGAAGCAGGGACGATTGTAAATTACTCTTTCAACAGAAAGCACATTTAAACTTTTACTGATGTACTTTATTAAACATATTTAATCTATACGTCACAGGGGAGAAATACTTTTTACTTGGTTTTAAATGACTTTAACTTGTAATGGAGCATTTTAACTCTGTGGTTCTGATTAATTTAACTTCCTCCTCTACATCCAACCTACACATGTATGTTTACTGCACTTTTACACGTTGATATCTCGTTTTAAATATGTTCATGTGTTAATCTTTTATTTTTAATGTATCTTAATGTTTTTATGTCTTATTATTTTAGATGTTTGTATTATGTGTTGAGCACCTTGACTTATAACTAACACTGCTCAGATCTAATTAACACGTTAATTATCTTTTCTACTGTCTAATCAAAACAAGTCGAAACCAAGTTACAGCTAAGCTAGGGTTAACTACCGTAAACGAGCGTCCAAGACCGCAAACTGTCGCTGTGTTTTTATCGTTTTAAGCGTTAAAACTGATTGTCAACAACTTCACACAACGCAGAGATGCTCTAACCTGTACTTTACTGAGGTTAATTAGATTTTAGATCATCTTTTGTAACTTACTGTAAACCATCTTCCTCTCTGTTGTCAGGCGTTGCTATAGAAACCAACCTCATGCTGCGTTCCAGTGCTGTGGGAAATAATACTACAAAATTGCAATACTTTAACCACATCAAGCTGGTAATACTTGAAATGTACTTTTACTTAAGTAGGTTTTTTCATGTAGGACGTTTACTTGTAATGGAGTATTTTTTTACATTGCTGTATTGGTACTGAGATGACCTATAATAGGTCAGCTATGGCTAATACTGAGGACGCTCATGATCTCATTATTTTTGGAGAATTTGGGGATTTAAGAAACTTAAAGGAAATTTGTATTCTACAATGTAAATAATAAACACGTGGTGACTATTGATTTCAACATTCATAAACCTAATATATCTATATTTGAATATTTTTAGGCAGACAAAAATCAAACATAAAGGCCACAGAATCCAGCACAGAGAGAAAGATGTGAAGCTGCTTCAACAGGAGGTGGAGGCCGTCAGTCTGCTGATAAAGCAGAGCGAAGATCTTCACTGAGCTGATCCGTCTCATCCAGAAAAGATCATTTTAACTTTAAGTTTCAGAGGAGGACAGCCCATTTTTCTTATCATAAAAGCATTAATTATTGTAAATAGACCACAAACCGGACAATATCAAACTGGAAAAGTGACCTCTAAGTTTTACTGTGATGTTTTCAAAAATAATTTAACGCTGTAGTTTACGAGGCACACTCGAAGGCAGCATCCCGTAAAACTCACTGGACTTTTATTTTGAAAATAGCATTACGGAAGTTACCCGACGATACGTTAAAGAGGAGACGACCGACCGACCGATCAAAAACAAACAAACAACAACAACAACAACAACCGCAGCGTCCCTGCGTTAAATCACGGTCACCTCCGGTTACGGTTGATGTTAACTTAACTCACGTTTCGTCGTATTGTCGCCGTTTCACGTCCGTTCAGGATGACGACTTACCGGACGTTTCATTCTCAGCTGGCGTCCATCATGGAGGCTCTGGCCAAAGCAGCCGTGGCGGAGATCTGCGAGCTGGTGGACGACAGCTACGCGGGGCTGCAGCTCGAGATCAGCCGCAGCCACAAAGAGAACGAGGCGCTGCGGAGGAAGCTGGAGCTGATCGAGAGCATCATCGCCCGCGGACACCGGGGGACCGGCGGCGTGTCGGACTACGGCGGCCGGGAGGAGGCCGGCGGGGGGCTGGTGATGGACTTCACTGTTGGTGAGTTTCGCCTCCTTTTATACACGTTTAAATTAAAAACATGCAACAGTTGTACACCGTTTGCTTGCTGTGTACTTGTACTTCACAGTACTTCTACATGTACCTGACAGATACTTTACTCAACAAATATAAGAATTAACATGTGATGTGTTATTATTGGTTCTAATATCCAGAAGAAGAAATTAGAACTAAGAAATAAAACAGACGTTCAGTATATTGAAGTACATTGTGGTATTAATACCTGTCTTAAGTACCAACCCAGGACGGTGGTCTTACTGTGTGTATTGATATGAAAAATATTGATTTATGTCACTATTCTAACTTTTCTCTTAACTGTGTATTTGTACTTCAGAGTAAAACGCTGTACTGGACAGATACATGACTGCAGGTTCAGATTCACAAGCCTGAAAGTTCAAATATGATGTCTTGTATCCTGCAGCAGCAAAAGTTTTTATCTGATATCTGCGAGTCAGAGAATATAAAGCATGTCGTTACTGAAAGGAAGTAAATAACCACCGTTCACACCAAGAAGTTCCTCTTGAAACCGAATACGAGAAGTTTGAGATGTTAAAGGTCACGTTTAAAGTACTTTACTCCTGCTGCTTCGGCCCATATGAGGAATATAAGGAACCTGTTCTCTAACTTTATTTGTGTATTTTAACTTTTGCCCAGAACATGCGGTGCAGACGAAGGCCTCGAGTGTCAGAAGAAGAGGAAGAGTTCCTGCGTTGGAGGCGATAACAGACGTGATTCCTGAAACCAAAGAGCTGAGAGTTGACACAGCGCAGGTCATGTTCGACCAGGTAAACATGGATTACAGTTGTTCAGCAATGACTGCCATCATTATCCAGTTAAATCACAACTGTTTTTGTGGTTTTCTTCTCTTAGGATGCTACGTCAGCCGCTGCAGAGGAGCCCAACGATGAGGACGTCGTTCTGATAAAGGCGGAAACGTCAGGAGAGGAAGTGAGCGGTGCCGACGCCGCGGACGAGCTGCTTCTCAGTCAGGACGGTAAGAGGAAGCCACACGCTAATTAACTGTTGACATCGTTCTGCAGACAACAAAACATCCGGTGTGTGTGTGTGTGTGTGTGTGAGGAACAGAGGTGCAGTCGCCGGAAGCGGTCGACGGTAAAGAAGGACCCTCTGGGTTGATGATCTCCACCTCGTCCGCTGACATGAGGAACATGTGGGAACGTGGCGGCGTCAGACCGCCAGAGCCAGCCGAGCTTCGAGACTCCCACAGTGCACCTGGGTCTCCGGACCCAGCAGGGGGCGCCGATGACAACTCTTCAGATGTCGTGTTTGATTTGGCCTCCGAGTCAGACTGTGGAGGCTCAAGGAAACTGTTCCTTCCTGGGTCAGAGGGAAGCCCCGCCCTGCCCTACGACGCAGAGCTGGACCTGAACTCCTCGTGGACTAATCAGGGGCTGCCAAGCATGGTGCCCGCCCCTCACGCTGCCAGTTTCCCGTTAGCACTGGGCCTCGCCGCGTCCAGACCGGAGCCTCTGGACTTGAACAGGTACTCCAGGGACAGGCGCTTCGTCTGCAGCTACTGCGGCAAATGCTTCACGTCATCACGGAGCCTGGAGACGCACGTGCGCGTTCACACCGGCGAGCGGCCGTACAGCTGCGCTCAGTGCGGGAAACGCTTCACGCAGTCGGGTCACCTGAAGACGCACCAGAGCGTCCACACAGGCGAGCGACCGTTCGCCTGCGAGCACTGCGGCAAGAGGTTCGCCGGGAAGCAGAACCTGAGGATCCATCAGCAGAAACACCATCCTGCCGAGCAGAGCGCCGCTCCTGTGTAACACCGAGGAGGCGGACCAGAACCGAGGAGGACCGGAACCGAGACGGACCAGAACCTAGACGGACCAGAACCTTACTGCTGTTAACGGACGTTTGAAGATGTTTTAGAAGAACTTTTAACTATAAAAACCGATCAATGCTGACCGTTTTCTTTACAGATTTGGTAGAAACTCGACACAGAACGAGACCTGATCCAGATCAACTCTTACCTCAAACACAACGCAGGAGACTTTCGGTTAAAGCTCCAACTGTCTGGTGAAGAGTACTTCCTGCAGCGACCGACAACTGGAAGAAGCGTGTTGATTGGTTGGTGAATATCTGGAGTTTCCTGTTGGTCTCACAGACTCTCTGAAGTTTGTCCTGACACAAATCGACATGGAGAGGCTTCGTTTATCTGTTCAAGTGTTGAAACAATAAGTCATTCAGCCAAAAACATTGACAGAAAATGAAAAATGAATTGTGATAATCATCATTTATCGAGTGAAAAGGCTGAAAGGTTGCAGCTTGTGAAATGTGAAGATTTGTGGACTTTGAAGACTTGACTTTGTGCTCTGGGAACATGTGATGGTCTTTGTTTGCTGTTTTTACTATTATCTGACATTTTATAAATATTTTATTTTATTCATTAATGATTTTTATTTATTTATTTATGAAGTTATCATTGATTGCAGGCTTACACTAAGTTGGAGAGGAAACACTTGACCGGCCCGTGTGGTTTTACTGAAGCTGAGGTTCCAAATGTGTTTTTATTGATATTTCTTTCTCTAAATGATCAATCAGTAGGCCTGTACTCACGTTTGATTAGACACATCAGTTATTAACTGATAATGATCGTTATGAATATCTGAGATCTGTCATTAATGTCTGGATGGGGTAAAAAACGAAGTTTCCACCAAACAACTGATGCAGCGTCGTGTTTTCATCTCTCTGTTTACATAAACAATGTCCAATAGAAACAACAAACACAAACAAATGCTTTTTACACAATAGAAACACAAAGAAACGCTGGCTGAGTTCAACTGGTTTCCAAATCCAACACTGAAAGTTCAACAATAATAACAATAAATATTAATAATCATCATCAGAATATTTATTTATATGACGCTTAAATCAAAAACAAACAAAGGAGAATAAACTCAATGGAAAAACAACAAAAATATTCAGAATAAATAAATGAAGGAAACTAAAAACTAACACCTGAAAGGAGCAACCGTCTTATGTACTGATACTGCAGTACTTTAACTACATCAAGATCACTATACTTATGTACTGTTACTGCAGTACTTTAACTACATCAAGATCACTATACTTATGTACTGTTACTGCAGTACTTTAACTACATCAAGATCACAGTACTTATGTACTGTTACTGCAGTACTTTAACTACATCAAGATCACAGTACTTATGTACTGTTACTGCAGTACTTTAACTACATCAAGATCACAGTACTTATGTACTGTTACTGCAGTACTTTAACTACATCAAGATCACAGTACTTATGTACTGTTACTGCAGTACTTTAACTACATCAAGATCACTATACTTATGTACTGTTACTGCAGTACTTTAACTACATCAAGATCACTATACTAATGTACTGTTACTGCAGTACTTTAACTACATCAAGATCACTATACTTATGTACTGTTACTGCAGTACTTTAACTACATCAAGATCACAATACTTATGTACTGTTACTGCAGTACTTTAACTACATCAAGATCACTATACTTATGTACTGATACTGTAGTACTTTAACTACATCAAGATCACTATACTTATGTACTGTTACTGCAGTACTTTAACTACATCAAGATCACTATACTTATGTACTGTTACTGCAGTACTTTAACTACATCAAGATCACAATACTTATGTACTGTTACTGCAGTACTTTAACTACATCAAGATCACTGTACTTATGTACTGATACTGTAGTACTTTAACTACATCAAGATCACAGTACTTATGTACTGTTACTGCAGTACTTTAACTACATCAAGATCACTATACTTATGTACTGTTACTGCAGTACTTTAACTACATCAAGATCACTATACTTA
The DNA here is from genome assembly GCA_036937835.1 of Pampus argenteus. Taxonomy (NCBI): domain Eukaryota; kingdom Metazoa; phylum Chordata; class Actinopteri; order Scombriformes; family Stromateidae; genus Pampus; species Pampus argenteus. Next base: position 21,853,923 of record CM072875.1, read on the forward strand.
TGTACTGTTACTGCAGTACTTTAACTACATCAAGATCACAGTACTTATGTACTGATACTGCAGTACTTTAACTACATCAAGATCACTATACTTATGTACTGTTACTGCAGTACTTTAACTACATCAAGATCACAATACTTATGTACTGTTACTGCAGTACTTTAACTACATCAACATCACTATACTTATGTACTGTTACTGCAGTACTTTACTTTTACTTTTTCTTTTACAACAATACCAATGGGCTTTTATTTTGAAGTCAACAAGTGATGTTATTCCGGAAACGCGAATCAGAAGAGCAACAAATATTTCACGTTCTTTGTCGTCAGGGGTGACAGACCGGTTTATCGTCCACACCGAGCTCCGTGGTGTCTCGAGCGGCGGGATGTCGGTTTTATCCAGCAAGGCTCTCCACGAGCAGCTGTCCGTCATCATGGGCGCGTTGACCAACGCGGCGGTGGCGGAGATCTGCGAGGTGGTGGACGAAGGTTACGCGGTGCTGCAGATGGAGATCAGCCGGAGCCACAAGGAGAACGAGGACCTGAAGAAGAAGCTGCACCTCATCGAGTCCATCGTGGTCCGGGGCAGCTTCGGCGGGGGGAAGAAGGCGGAACCCGGGGCCGTCGTAGCGGCCGCGGAGGCTGCAAGGCAGGCGGAAACACCGCAGCAGCAGCGGGGCGATGACGGAGGAGACACCGCTGCTGCTGGAGCAGGAGGCGGGGGAGCTGTTGTCGTGCTGCGGGAGGAGGTAAACATACACCCGGCCTGGCTCCTTCATTAGCTTCCATTCAGCGTCGGTTACCTGTGACGGTATTCACAGAATCACCTCCAACATCCGGATGGAAACATAATCTGACCTTTATGTTTCCGCCTTTAGGAGGATTCAACCTGGAAAACAAAAGTAAAAGTACCAACACAGCAATGTAGAAATACTACAGTACATTAGTAAAAACTACTTAGATAAAAGTACACAAGTATTTACACAAAGTAATTAAAGTATGAAAGTAAAACCAGATAAAATACAGAAACAATGCAGTTATTATTTTTTAATGCTGTTATCCTGAGACAAGATGATTATTTCATTATCTCGACATAACAAGATAACCAATGTGTTGAACCAATGTATAGAGTTAATACAGAAAGGCTGGCTCTGATTGGCTGTCAGCATGTGTTGATGTCTGTGGTTGGTCAGTAGTTATGTCCCATCAGGAACGTCACACCTTTTGTTTTCTCATGACAACAAAATATTTATGTTGTGATCTCAAGATAACAACATTAAAAACAAACAAAAACAAGTCTGTGAATATTCTCATTCATCCAGGTCATAGTTATCTCAAGGAGATTAAATCGATCGCAACTGGACTTGGTTATTTGTCTTGAAGACGTTTCACCTCTCATCCAAGAGGCTTCATCAGTTCATGCTTGACTAGGCTGGGACTAGTCCAACTAGCTGGTGTAGAAACCCAGGTATTTAACCTCTGTAGAGGCAGTCACATGACCAAATCAAATCAAATCAAATTTTATTTATATAGCCCAAAATCACAAAATACATTTGTCTCAGAGGGCTTTACAATCTGTACAGGGAGTAACACCCTCTGTCCTTAGACCCTCGATTAGTGAGGAAAAACTTGCCCACCAAAAAACCTTTTAACAGGGAAAAAGGTGGAAGAAACCTCAGGAAGAGCCACAGAGGAGGGATCCCTCTCCCAGGACGGACAGACGTGCAATGATGTCACATGTACACAACAAACCAGTGATGTCATTGGCTCATAAACACTCCATGTGCCCAACGACAGTCGTTTAGTGCCAGTCGTTGGGGGTGGTGAAAGTTAGTTTTGACCTAGTTAGTGTTCTATTGTGTTATAACGACAGTCGTTAGAGTCACATGGGGCCTTTTGTGAATGACTGTTGTTCTTAGAGGCTAAGTTGCTGAATCTCCTGGGAATAGATGAAAGGGCAGCATTGTAAATTGGAGATAGATGGTGTCTCAGACCTTCTCCTCTGTTTAGGGATGGTTTTTCTAATTTCACATAGATGGCTTCTTTTACCCCTCTTTCAAACCATCTATCCTCTCTGTCCAGGATGTGAACATTATTGTCCTCAAAGGAGTGAGCTTTCTCCTTGAGGTGTGAGTAGACTGCAGAGTCTAGGCCTGAGGAGTTGGGCCTCCTGCTTAGTTTCCCCAATGTAGAGAATGGAGCCAGATGAAACCATGATTTCCTACGATAAGTAGACAGCAGAGTCTAGGCCTGAGGAGTTGGGCCTCCTGTGTTGGTACATGCGCTTGTGCAATGGTTGTTTAGTTTCTCCAATGTAGAGGTCTTTGCATTCCTCATTGCACTGTACTGCATACACCAGGTTGTTTTTCCGAGTGTGTGGTGTTCTGTCTTTGAGTGTGTTGCTGGGTTTGAAATACAAAAAAAACAAAAAACAAAAACAAGCGTGTCTGTTCTCGGCTTCCCTACTCAACAATTAATAAATCAATTCGGCTCTGAATTTACATTTCAGTCTGTTGGTTTGACAAAAAAAGACATGAATATGTCACGTTGATCTGTGAGAAGCTTCACAAAATGATTAAAATAAAGATATTTATCTTTAATGAATAATTATCATGATTGATTTTGACATAGAAGAAGTTTTTATGAGTTGAACCACCTCAGCAGCCGCCCTCATAAATACCAAACTGACGTCTTGGCTTGTGTTTGAAAAATGAGTCTGTAAAATGATGCCTTGTAAATATATATCTATATTTTTATCTCAGCCTCGTTGCTTTGGGCTGAAAGTCGGTTTCTCGTTAATTATCTCGTTATCCAGTGTGGGAGCTAATCTATGGCCAGTGTGTTCATATTTAGATTTACCATGTGTCGTTAACATAGTACAGATCAGTTTACATTTAAATAATAATCAGCGTTGTTCATCTTGTGACTTCTGCAGCTTCCTGATGTGGTGCTGATCAAAGATGAAGACTCGGACAGCAACGACACTTTCCAGGAAGGTGAATGTAAATGACGCACGTTTCTCAATCTCTGGGTCGGGGCCCTGAGTGGAGTCACTGAGTAGTCATGACATCAGTACTGGCGAAAGCTTCGGGGACATTTCAGTCACTTCCTGTACGCCATACTGGGTCTAAACGTCAACATTTCCAGAGTTTCCACTCAAGTTTTTTTACACTCAAATTGTAAAAGCAGATGGATAGAAACCCAAAACTTACCAGAGCTGTAAGATCGAGCCTGAGGGTTAGAAACATCTGTGCAGCGTTTGGGTGTCACCTTCTTGCCAACACAGCAACTTCTCGGCCTTTTTCTAATTCAGTCTTTTGATGCATTTATGCACCTTTTGTTTTCTTGAGAAAATGAGCTTTGTTATCTCGTTATCTCGAGATAACAGAAAAAATGCAATCAGTCATTCTCAGCTTCTGTATGTGAGAATTTTAGATTAAAAAAACAAACAGGGAAAAAGAGTCACGATAACAAACATACCAACAACACGTTTCTGCAGCCGAGAAGCTTTTAATTTGACTTTTTATTTTATTTTAAATATAATTGAAACTGACTAAGCAGTTTCAGTTGTTTGACTCACCATAATTGTCAAAATTGGCCGTGTTGTTTACATAAAGCATACCATTTATTATGGTGTTTTAATCATTTTAATTTTGTCTTTTCACATCCAGTCTTACAGTGTACATAAGCAGGAATAAAAACTCCTGTTATGTTTACTCCCTTCATGTTCGTGTTCTTGGTGATTTATTTTCCAGACTGTCCAGATCTGCTGTAGCTCGGTGATGTATTTGGTCTTCTCTTTCAGGGGACAAAGCCCCTGCTGATAGAGCGGCAGCTGCAGCCAGAGAGAGCGCCACGTCATCTCCGACCAGCCGGAGTATGAAGAGACCCTGGCCGGGAAACGAAGACGCTGAGAGGAAGTCATCCTCGGAGCTCACGCTGAAAAGTCCAACATCCAAACAGCCGCAGAAGGAGAGCGTGTCCGTGTACAGCCTGGACTCTCCTCGCAGCGAGCCGGGCTGCTCCGGTCAGCTCGGTGGTGATGAGATGGAGGCCGGCGAGCTGGTTTGTTCGTACTCCTCACAGATGGAAACTGATGTCCATTTGGTGAACCAGGAGTGCTCGCTGGCTCCTCCCATGTCGAGTGCGAGCAGACAGGTGTATTACGCCAACAGCAGTCTGATTGACTCTCAGTCTCCTACAAACAGAGCAGAACTGGACCTCACTTCGGCGTGGAGCAAACAGTCCAAAAGCCACATGGCTTTCACTCAGTTTCACCAAAACGAAACGGACGGCGAAGCTTTCGGGCTCAAGCTGATCAGCGTCTCGGGCTCAACGTCCACAGACTGTCAGCTGTCCGAAGGCAGCAACTCGACGTTTGAGTACGACGAGGCCGACATGATGAACTTTGCCCTCTACAGGGACCAATCGGGTCTATTGCAGCGCTGTAACGGGCCGGGCAAAATGAAGCGCTTCATATGCTCCCTCTGCAACAAGACGTACGCCACGTCTCAGAACCTGGACGTTCACATGCGGATCCACACGGGGGAGAGACCGTTCAGCTGCATCCAGTGTGGAAAAACGTTCACACAGTCGGCTCACCTGAAGTCACACCTGAGCATTCACTCCGGAGAGCGTCCGTACACCTGCACGCGCTGCTCCAGGAGCTTCATCGTCAAATACAGCCTCACGTTACACATGAAGAAATGTCACCCTGATGTCTGAGTCATTTCACATCAGTCTGTAGGTTTTATCTAAACGTGCTGTGCATTTTTATATTAAAGAAAAGCTACTCCGAGAGAAATGACGCTTTTCCAAAAAAAGGTTTTACCATCAGAAAAATTTTAAATAAGTTCATAATGATTTCTGTCTCTGCTGTTAAAATATGTCTGAAACACTGAAAGTCTGTCCAGTTGAATGCTGTATAAATACCATACAGTACATGTTAATGAGTCATTCTTTATTAATAAAGTTCTTAAATAAGTTCTTAAATAAGTTATTACTGATTGTAAAAGCAGATTTGTGCTTGTTGGAGGTTGAAGGTACATGCATCAGTAACACGTCACTCAGAGTTAAACATGTAAACCCAAAGCTGCTGGTTCTGATGTTAAATTACAAACTCATTCAATAATCTCTTATGAGTCACATTAGCCTAGCTTAGCACAAAGACTGAAACTAGAGGGAAGCTGCTAGCCGAGCTCCATCAAAGATAAGAATACACCTTCCTGCTGCAGCTGTCTCATTCACATTTTGTATCTTGTTAAGAGACGTAGAAATAAACATTTAAAAGCAGCCATGATTGTGATTTCAGTTTTTTATGCTGCTGTTATCTTATAAAGTTGAATGGTAACACAACGGCATACCACTAAAAAGTTTCTACTGTTACACAATTCAAGGTAAAATTTATACCATCAAAACTATGATTAATAAAATGTCCGCATCCAGTAAACGAACAGATGTGTATTTAGCCTAATAGCAGTTCTAGTAAATCAAAATTATAATCAATATCAAGAATTAGCCGGGGCCTAAATGCTAAAATTAGGTAATACTATAGACAAACATCTAAACACAAAATGAACACATCACATGAAAAGATGTAATATTAACCAATATTATAAGAAGAAATCATGATATTGTGCATGGTGCGTACGCTACTGTATACGTGCTATGTCAAGTACTAATGGTTTGACCTGAGGACAACAGTAACATACATTTGTTGTTTTGTTTTGTTTTGTGTTTTTTTTTTTAATATTAATATTCAACATTAATAATCTACAAGATTGTCCCTTTATACAATTTCTGGGAGCTTTATCGTTGTTAGACTGATAAAATGGACGTTAGCAAAGATTAGCTTGTCGCTTGTTAAATAATTAACTGTTACTGAGATTCAAACATTTTAAATAAAGGTGTATTTGAACTCATTTCCAACTGAAAGACTGTAAAACGGTTTTTATGGTTTTAATGTTTTTACACCTGCAGTTATGAACATACGTCAATAACGTAAAAGACTCTTTGCACATGCGCATTATTTTACATTAATGTAAAAGGCAAAACACAGACTTTGCACATGCGCAGTCTGTGTTGTCTCTGGTCGCGTCACTTCCTGGTTTGTCTCGCGACTGTTTACATCAGGTGAGAGTCCACTCAGATAAACGGAGCAGGCGCGTGTATTTCTGTTTTGTCACCTGCCACGAGGCCGTAATCTGGGTTATTCTGCTTCGACACACGCACGCGGAGGAATAAGATATGTCCCCGGCCGCCGCCTTCCACGCGCAGCTCGCGTCCATCATGGAGGTGTTGGCCAACACGGCGGTGGCGGAGATCTGCGAGCTCGTGGACGGCGGCTACGCGGTGCTGCAGCTGGAGATCTCGCGGAGCCGCAAAGAGAACGAGGCGCTGCGGAGGAAACTGCGGCTCATGGAGCTCCGAGCCGCCCGTGCGACCGCCCTGCGAGCCGCGGTCACCGCCAGCGGCAGCGCGCTGCTGTTCGCGAACGGCCGCGCACGGGCTCCGCTGGCCGCTCATCACCCCGGGAAACAGCCGCGGAGGAGCCGCACACCGGGAGGTAACCGTTAAAATGTCAATGTACTGACAGGAAGAAGAACCAGGAAGTGAATGAATTTCTGCTTTTTAACGTTAGAATATGAACGTAACGCGGATTCGGTTTGTGTTGTGTTTACGTGACATCTGTAAAACTGCACATCATTTCCCTTACATGGGATTTATTATCCTCTGTTCACTTAAATGAGCATTACAGTAAATACAAATAACTAGGAAGACACTCAGATGTAGCTGAAAGCTTTAAAAAATGGGGCTGGACCTTGAGTTAAAGGACCAGTTCACATGTTTCCAGTGTGTTAAAGCATCAGTCAGGTGTCATGTGAACAGTGACTGTAATCATTGCTCCTGTTCATACTGGCTGTTCAAAGATCTGCTTCAAATGTGCTTTCAGTGTCAGTGATGGAGGTTAAAATCCACAGTGTGTCCACACAGTCATTTAAAGTAGATGTGAAGCTTCTCTGAGGCTTCATCAGTGTGAGTTAGTCATATCAAGTGGATATCTGACACATTTACAGTCTGTTTAGCATCAAATTCCCTCTTTGTGTTTCCCTGTTGAGCTGTGGTGGAAGTATAGGAACAAAAAGAGGGACTTTGGCTCTAAAAACACTGTAACGTTGAAACATATCTGCTGGATTTGAAGCTTCATATCAGCTTCACATAAACTTTTAAATCCATGTTTGCACAGTTATTTTGTAAGATACCTGCTACCTTGCTGTGTAACTTAAAGCACGTCTCCTCCAGGTGAGTCGGCGCTGTCTACAGTGTCCCCCCAGGAGACGGAGCAGTGCAGAGACATCGACCCATCCTCAGACTCTGGACATGAAACCACAGAGCGGATGGTGAGTGGAGGGATGATAGGAGGGTGACACATTTCCTTCTTGTGCTCTTCGCTCAGTTTTATTCTCTCTCTGCTCTGAAAGCAGCCTGCAGGTGAGTTGGCCGAACCGACGACCGCTGTGATCAAAGTGGAGGATGATGATGAGACCTGGTCCCAGTGCAAGCAGGAAAGTGAGTACAGTTACTTTATCTGACAGCTTTAGTTACTGTTCAAACACTACTGATACTGCAGTACTTTAACTACATCAAGATCACAGTACTTATGTACTGATACTGCAGTACTTTAACTACATCAAGATCACAGTACTTATGTACTGTTACTGCAGTACTTTAACTACATTAAGATCACAATACTCATGTACTGTTACTGCAGTACTTTAACTACATTAAGATCACTATACTTATGTACTGTTACTGCAGTACTTTAACTACATCAAGATCACAGTACTTATGTACTGTTACTGCAGTACTTTAACTACAGTAGGACTTGTCATGATATTCTGCTTTTCTCTCCAAAAGATTTCTGTTGTGTTGTTGAAGGTCAGCTGACGCAGACAGAAGCTCCGCCCCTGCTGACCAAACAGGAAGTAGCAGAGGACGGCGGCAGGTCTCTGTCGTGGATGAGCAGTGACGTCAGCTGCAACACCAGCAAGAGGTCCGACACCAGCGAGCTGGTCGGTTATGACTGTCTGATGTACGAGCCGCAGGGCCAACATGGCCCCCGCAGTACCCAGAATCCTCTGGATGATGACCCGGGCTGCTCGTACGTGTTGAACACCAGCGAGAGAGAATCCGCGTCAGATTCAGGCAGCAGCTTCTCATTCTCCGTCAGTGAGGCGACTCTGTCTGGAGCAGATCACCAGCAGCCTGCAGGCTTGCAGGACAGCCAGCAGGGTGCGCCGTTACACACGGATGAGCCGCAACTTCCTGTGAGGAAAGAAATGGCAGAGATGCAGCACGCGTTCATAAGAAGGGACGGGTGGAGACGTCAGGACGGCGTCAGCAGAGAGGACGGCGGCGGGAAGGCGTTTGTCTGCAACTGCTGCGGTAAAACTCTGGCTTGCCTGAAGAACCTGAAGACACACATGAGGATCCACACAGGCGAGAAGCCGTTTGTCTGCGCGCTCTGCGGCAAACGCTTCTCTGACTCTAGCAACCTGAAACGCCACCAGAGCGTTCACACCGGCGAGAAGCGCTACGGCTGCGTCCACTGTGGTAAACGCTTCGCCCAGTCAGGATCCCTGAAGGTCCACATGACCGTCCACACAGACTGCAAGCAGTTCAGGTGTTCGTACTGCGGCAAGACCTTCATCTCTGGCAGCCACCTGCGGCGCCACGTCACCGTCCACGCAGGCGAGAAACGCTTCGCTCCGCCGCTACAGTGACAAACAATTAATCAATGAATGGAGGAGATAATCAACAGATGATCAACAACTACTTCTCCTGCTCTGCCTCTAAAAAAACAAGTCACTGCGCTTTAATAAAAGTCATCACGACATTATTTTAGTATCCGAGTACGATTGTTGAGTGTTCAACAGTATCAACATACAGATTTAGTTTCTGATGTTTTTCCAGAAATTCAACTTTGTAAAGTTTCTGTTGTGTAAAATCTAAAATCACAACTTTTGTTCCATCTACGGAGTTTTTATTATTTTGGATGAATCCGTCATCTGTATGTTCAAAGTTTACAGCGAAACGAGCAGAAACTCAACAGATGTATTTACATGTTGTGATGCTGTTTGCTTTTATTTTATTTTTTATAGTTGTCATTTTGTAATAAAAGCAGCTCTAAACTCTGGTGTTTCTTATGATTCACAATAATAATAATAATAATCTGACAGTTTGGCCCAACATCATCATCATAAGTTACTGTACATTTTCACATTGAGCTGTTGATTCATAAATAATTTAATATTTTTATTCTCATCAACCGCTGCGTTGAATAAAGAATAATATTGAACATTTTAATGCAGCGATGCTGGTTCATAAACATGTTTTAAATAACATGTCGAGGATTGTGCAGCTCTCGTCTTTTCTAGTTTTCTTCTTTCAACGTTATTTGATTTTAATGATTTTCCTTTGATTACTGGCTCACTTCCTCCTCGTTGTCCCGGTGCTCATCATAAAGAAGTATTAAACATTAAGAAAAAGTAAAACAGTTTCTTTGGTCACATTTCAAACGTCGGCTTCAGGCTTCATCTGAAAACTGATTTTTATTTGTTCATTTGACAGAATCACAGAAACCAGAGTTTGTCTTTACAACAGAGTTTAATGGATGATAAACCTTCAATAGTTTCACTGACATGGAAAATATTTGACGATATACAAAACACTGTAAAAACTGAATCTTAAAACAGCACCATGAACTCACCACTGTCCACAGCAGTCGACAAAAGGACAACTTCATCCTCTGAAGTGTCATTTTGAAAGCGAATACATCGATAATTTGGTCATTTATGTTCCTGTTTTTCCATCTTAAATTCAAATCTAGTTTGCTTCTCGTTTAAGGTTTAATTTTTACAGCTGATTAACTTTAATAACACGAATACAGTAATAAAACATGAACAGATATAAGTGCTGGAAGTATCACATTTCCACCTTCGGGAACAAGTGCAGTCGATTAAAATAATGAACTATGTACATGATAAACAACAACAACAACAGCTGCATCACAAACAACACATCATAAAGGTTTATTGTAAAAAAACAACATGAACTTGATTCACGTTTAACGTTCAACCATTTAAAGCTGCATTAATGGTTGTCTGGAGGCAGCAGAACAAACAGCAGCAATATTCACCTGCTTTCTGCCTCATAAAACCAAAACCAGGAACTAAAAGAGGCTGAAAGCTGCTGTCGGTTCTCGGTGGGATTACCACATATTCACATTACAGTCATTGATCCATTAGTATTATAAAGAATATTGATTATTGCAGCCTCAAATAAAACATAATACAGAGTCATGTAAAGCAGTATTATTGATAAGTATCAGTGAATATTTCTACAGTCTGAGTGAATAAAACACACTCGGTGACACAGGCAGAAAGAAAGATTTAACCTTTGACCCTTTTAACTCAAGTCAGCGCTACACAGATACACGTTAGTGTTACGAGGTGTTTTAAACTCTCAAATATCAATATTAGAAACACAAAGTCTACATTACTGATTGATTTAAAGTGTTCACATGAGGATTTAAAGTGAATTCACTTTTTGTTGGATACATCAGAGCTTTCAGAAACTCGTTCAGCCTTTATGCTGCATAAACGTTCCTGTTTGATCCACTTTGATAATCTGGAAGAAAATCATGAAGAACAAAAAAACAACAACACACACATGAAAACTGAAAGTTCAGAGAAACACGTGATGTGCTGCCAGAGAACTTCACGTCTCCGCTCGACCGTTAGCGTGGCGTTGACGCATCTTTTCCTGATGGAAACAGTTTCCTTTTACAATAACTGATCAATACCGACAGTTTAGGTTTATATGACATGAGAGAGCTGCAGGGTCCTAATGCAGAGAGAAACTTTTCTCTCTGCATTAGGACCATTAGGACTTTTGTGACGATCGAAGGCTTCACATGAGGACTTTAAAACGTCCGGCAGCTTTTAGATCCCAGTTTACAGTCCAGTATTCACTCTGTCAGCTCCGTTCTGCTCTCTAAGCTGCTAAATGCTGCGCTACGTTCACCAGCTGAGAGTTTATCACAGCGTCTCTTCTGCATCACCTGCTGCTGTTTGATTATCAGCTTCACAGCAACTGAAAATGTATTTTCAATGATTGAAGAATATTAATTATTCTAATTACAGAATAACCTTTTTTTTTCTTGCATTATAGGAAATGCATTATGTTTAGGATTTGATCTGTTGGACACAACAAGACATTAAGAGATATTTTTCAGAATTAATGAAGTTAGTTAATTAAACATTAAAGCTGAAGAAGCGTCTCCATCTACCTGTGAGGCAGGTGTGTTTAATGATAAATCCAACACGTGTTGTTGTTCTGTATTTCTGAGCTGCTACATGAAGGCACTTTACAGCTGAAGAGTTTTATTACAAAATGTCTAAAAATGATCATTTAATATCCAACAAACAGAAGTTTCTTTGCTTTCTTGTCTGATACTATTAAAGCTGACAAGAACAAAAAAATCTCAAATATGAAGTTAATGAAGTATTTAGTTATTACTGGCAGCGTGAAAACAACAAACGTTTACATCTGATTACATTTATTAATACCAATAGTTCTGTATTAATTTAGATTATTTGTCATTCCTCGTTTTTTTGGTAAAATATTTCTCCTATTCAGCTTTATTGACATGTTTTAATTTATCTCAGCTGGTAATTAAACTGATTTTATACTTTACCTATATACATTTTATTTTCATACGCTATAAAAATGAAGGTTGTTTGTTGTGTCACATGTTCATAATACAATTTTAGAAAAAAGGAAGTCAGAAATTATATTTTTATACCAGAAAAATGAGAACGTTCAGGAAGCCAGAAGTCTTTAAGGTACCTGCTAACATCTTGTATCAGACGGTTTTTTATCATCATTTAATTTAATAAAACTCTTCATTTAGTTTCCTCAGGAAAAAATGGCACGTTTACCTCTGACAGTAACACACTTCAGGTAGATCAGCAGGAACTTCGGGTGTTTTTGTGCATTTGGTTTTTATAAAAAGGTCACAGCTCTTACTTATTAATATTTTGCTTGTTTTTTTGCTTTTCAATCTGTGGACCTGAATTATTCAAAGTCTAAAACATTTGGTCGCTTTGGACAGTTAAAAAAAACAAGTTCAACGTGTAACGATAGAAGATAGAAGATAGAAGATAGAAGATAGAAGAAAAAAAAATACATCAGGTACATTTGATATGGACATTATTGATCTTTTATAGTTGCTAAACTACAGTCTCTATGTTAATGAGCTCCTTCAGCATTTTAACAAACAAAAAACGCCGTCTGATTCAACTTTTACTTGCTAGGATTTGTTGCCATGGAAACTATGAGGTCATCAGGACAACCTGGATGTGACATGAAGCTAATTTTTCCAGCGTTTTTTGGTTTTGGATTTTATAAATATATAAAATATAAAAGGCTAAATATTAAAAATGTCACTTTGAATTAATTATCAGTTTTGATATTTCTCAGCTCCCAAACAGACGCTGCTGTAAAATGTCTTCCAGAGCTCCGTGTGACTCTTTAAGTGCAACTCACATGCAAACAGTTAGTGTCAAATGTTAAATATTTCTACCGAGTTCCCATCGGCCGTTTTTCTTTCACTCTTCTCTTTTTTTACTCGTTTCTTGACGTGATGTCCTGAAAAAAGACAGATCAGAATGATTCGTTATTAGTTACATCTCAGCCGCAGCCTGATGAACTGAAGCAGGTTGATTTCAGACTCACCTCCGTCTTCGCACGTCTCCACCCGCCCATCGGACCCGACTTCATCAGGACTGAAAGAGAAAACAAAACTTTCAGTGTCTGATTTCAAAACATCACAAATATTTTATATTTATTTAATTTCGTCTTGTAAAATAAGCAATCGTTAAACATCAGCTGGTTAAAGATTAATTAAGTATAATATAAAAATAATAAGAAACTAATTGATTGCCTTCATATAACTTGAGAAGCATCATACATACATAATGTCATCATACATTCATCAACAGATCCCTTAATCTTAACATGTATGAGTCTACGTGAAACGTACTCATAAATGTTGTGATCATCATGAACACGGTCGCTGCAACAGTCGCGCTCCACAGCAGACACCTGCAGGAGGAAACGGACGTTTTACTGATGATTACTTCAAATTACAAATAAAACACTCAACAATAATATATGAACAATAAAAACAACCAGAATAAAACGGAAAACAATGTTTTTAATCTATTAGTTAAAAGTTTCACCCCGAGTACAGCGCCGTGAACATGAAGATGGTGAAGATGAAAAGCAGAAAAGTCTTCATGGTTAACTCTGAAATATGAACACAAGCATCAAACAGAAGCAATTAGTGCAATAATGTTGTGACACAAATAAACATTTATGATATTTCTGATTTATTTATGTTTATGGCCACATAATAGTTCATAATTCAATCAATTAAACTGCTAATTACTATTGTGTAGAAATATTTAACATGTGTGCTCAGGTGACCTCTGACCCTAGCAGTGATGTACCTGTTTGCTCAGGTGACCTCTGACAGCAGCAGGTGTTGGTGTAGAAGGGTGAGGGAGGCGGGACTTCTGACAGGCCGCCCAATGACTGTGTGAATGTCTCCTTTGATTGATAGATCTCAGAGCAAATCTCCTCCTGGATGAGCAACTTTTGGGGCGGGGCCACTTTGTCAGGAGGGGGCGGGACCTCAGTGGGGTCTGAAACAGAAGAAAAACAAATATTATTGTGTTGTTGTTGATATATGATATTGTTTATTTTTTATTAGTAATTAAAATGTGTTAATGTATTTGGATGTTTTGGTTCTTCTTTGAACTTTATGGGGAAACTTTAGTCAGTCACTCAGCGACATACCCGTGTGTAGGGCCGATCAGGTGGCGTCATCATGCTTCTGTTTATTGCTATAATTGTTGTGACTGTTAAAAGACCAGTGCAGCCAGAACATGACATTTAACTTGATATTTCAAACACTAAACACCTGCAGAGCTCACTTGCTGAAACAAGTTAAAGCAATTAAAGCTGCTCTTTGTTTGTCATTTGGGTGAACTCGACCTTTAAGCAGACTGAAGCTGTTACCGTATGTGAAGCTGTTGTCCAGCTCCGTGCTGTTGAATCTGGACCAGGTGGACTCATCCAGCAGGGAGGGGGAGGGGCAGTCTTCCTGGCAGGTTCTGACCCAGTCACAGTCTCGGTCCTGGTCCTGGTCCTGGTCCTGGTCCTGGTTCTGGTTCTGGTTCTGGTTCTGGTCCTGGTCCTGGCCCGTCCTGAAGACGCCTCTGAAGACTTTCTCGTCCAGCCATGACTGGCAGCTCTCAGTGACGTCGCTCAGAAGCCGAACAAGAGAGCTGCGATGCCTTCGTCTGCGGCGGAAGACCCTGAGAGAAGAAGAAGAAGAAGATGAAGATGAAGAAGATGAAGAAGATGAAGAAGATGAAGAAGATGAAGATGAAGAAGATGAAGATGAAGATGAAGATGAAGATGAAGATGAAGATGAAGAAGATGAAGATGAAGATGAAGATGAAGATGAAGAAGATGAAGAAGAAGATGAAGAAGATTCACTGCTGCTCTGCTTCCACCAGTTTTATTTAGATTTGTCTTTTTTAGGATTTGATTCCTCTGTTGACTAAAAACACATCAGTGAGCCACACAAATATTCTTCATTAGTCTGTTTAGAAACAGCGATGTTGGTCGTTGCCACTGAGCATGTGCAGGAAAACTCTGTTTACTGAAAACAAAAAGTAAGAACTGTTGTTTTATAGCTGTTTTATAATTTTTATATATTTTCTATTGGTGCAGTCAAACATACCAAAACGACATAAGAACATACAGCAAGTCAGCAAAACAGTTGACGGAAACTTTTCTTGCTTTTGTTTTTGTGTCTCTGTTCTGTTGTTGTGTTTTGCACCTCCGGGCCACCGTATTAACAGGCTGTTATCTAATTATCTAAAGGTTATTTAAAGGTTAAATTAAGTCCAGTAAGTAAATCTACAAATGAAGGTTCGTCAGTTATGTAAGAGAACAAAGAAACTCTTCTAATGTTGATGATGAGCGTCTCAATAACATACAAGTCTCCTAGCAACCATGACACATGACATCACACACTGGCTCCTGAGAGCAGCACATGTCATACATGAAGAATTTACAGTGTGTTAAACCTGCCCAACATGTGCTGCACAACTCGCTCTGATTGGCTGCAGAGAATGACCTCATCGCTATAAAGAGAGGTGTTTGAAGTGTGTGTGTGTGTGTGTGTGTGTGTGTGTCGCAGCGGTTATGACAACATGTCTGTTTGCTGTCTGTTGCTGATGTTTCAGGACAGATATTTGTCTCGTTTTATATTTCCATACTGAACGCAGAAAGTTGCTTTTTTGATCATGAAATGCAGATTTACGTTTTCACGTTTAGAAATCTGGAAATCTGACCAACCAAAATTTCCAGAAGGTTGAAATTATTGTTGATGTCCAATTTGTGTGATTGCAGCTTCCTGAAGCTGAATTTTATCGGGTTTCTTTTCCTCTATGACAGAATATCTTTGGGTTGTGGACAACACATTAGAGGTCATTGTTTTGTGGAGCACATTTACGCGTCTTTTTGGACGAAATGTTTCTTATTGTTGTTAAATAGATTTGATAAACGGTGTGCCGTTCTCACCTGACCAGGTTCTCCTTGTAGGACACGTTGGTTTTGCAGGGCGTCAGCGACACGTTGCCGTCGTCGTCCCAGGAGAAGCTGTCCTCGGTGACGGCGTAGTATCCGTTGGTGAGAAGGCGTGGGGAGCGACGGCAGCTGCAGGGATCGCCGCCATCCGCAGACGAATAACAGACGTATGAGGAGTCGGGAGAGAGGAGAGACGTGTCGAGGCTGCAGGAGAAACAGACAGATGAAAACAAGATGAGTTTTCTGTCTTTTATCTAATCATTGTTTGTTTTGTCAAATACTGGATTTAAGAACATTTGTTGTTCATCTGAAATTAATGGATGAAATATGACAACAAAACAAAACACACGTGGAAACATTTCAGATTTAGTCATGAAGAGTTTTTACCTCTGACAGGAGTGACGCGCTTGCAGCCGTCGCTTAATGGGTGAACCTGAACAACAGAGGTCAGACAAACAAGTTAAAGACCAGTGGAGGAAATTAATATTCATACTTCACTGTACTACATGTCAGAGGTAAATCTAGTACTTTCTACATGTCAGAGGTAAATCTAGTACTTTCTACATGTCAGAGGTAAATCTAGTACTTTCTACATGTCAGAGGTAAATCTAGTACTTTCTACATGTCAGAGGTACATCTAGTACTTTCTACATGTCAGAGGTACATCTAGTACTTTCTACCTGTCAGAGGTACATCTAGTACTTTCTACACGTCAGAGGTACATCTAGTACTTTCTACACGTCAGAGGTAAATCTAGTACTTTCTACATGTCAGAGGTACATCTAGTACTTTCTACATGTCAGAGGTACATCTAGTACTTTCTACATGTCAGAGGTACATCTAGTACTTTCTACATGTCAGAGGTACATCTAGTACTTTCTACCTGTCAGAGGTACATCTAGTACTTTCTACATGTCAGAGGTACATCTAGTACTTTCTACATGTCAGAGGTAAATCTAGTACTTTCTACCTGTCAGAGGTAAATCTAGTACTTTCTACCTGTCAGAGGTACATCTAGTACTTTCTACATGTCAGAGGTAAATCTAGTACTTTCTACACGTCAGAGGTACATCTAGTACTTTCTACACGTCAGAGGTACATCTAGTACTTTCTACATGTCAGAGGTACATCTAGTACTTTCTACACGTCAGAGGTACATCTAGTACTTTCTACATGTCAGAGGTACATCTAGTACTTTCTACATGTCAGAGGTACATCTAGTACTTTCTACATGTCAGAGGTACATCTAGTACTTTCTACATGTCAGAGGTACATCTAGTACTTTCTACATGTCAGAGGTACATCTAGTACTTTCTACATGTCAGAGGTACATCTAGTACTTTCTACATGTCAGAGGTACATCTAGTACTTTCTACATGTCAGAGGTACATCTAGTACTTTCTACATGTCAGAGGTACATCTAGTACTTTCTACATGTCAGAGGTACATCTAGTACTTTCTACATGTCAGAGGTACATCTAGTACTTTCTACTCCACTGTTTCTTTTCTGTTGATCAGTGTCAAAAAAAGTCACATTAAATCTCCTTTGATTCAATGTTGTAAAATAATAAAATATTCTCAGAAAATATTACAGGAATTATATATCTGTGTATGTATATAACAAATAACATACTGAGTACTGAGTACTGAGGACAGATTCACAGTTTTTCCAGTGTGTCAGTAAATGAACAGTGATCATGTGTTTGTTGCTGTAATCGTCCTCCTGTTCATACTGACCATTAGATGTCTTCATAATACACTTACAATGGAAGTGATGGAGACTGAAGTATTTCATACTGTGGTGTTTCTTAATCTTACTTTAGTAAAATAGTATTAATAGTAGATCTGAGTACTTCTTCCACTGTAACAGACACTGTAAAGCTTTCTAAATGAAGTCACAGGACATTCAAATGTAACTCTGGTGTTGCTGCACAGCCGACTACATGCTGATAAATGATATTGTTGCTGACGTACTCGTAACGGCTCCGGAGAAGAACAAAGCCATGTTTGTCTGCAGCCGAGCAGCAAGCTGTCGATCTGTGGAAGACATCACAAACACAACACACGCTCATAATAATACCAATAACTTTTGTGTGTGATGTATCTTCTTCCTCTGTTGTCCAGAAACTATTAAAAACACATCAGTGAGTCACACGGCTGCTCTGGGTCACATGATCCTTCATCATGAAGAGTTTGGTCATGTGTAGAAACACTAATGACAGATGATGTCTTCAGCATGTGCTATATTTAAAATATGTTTAATTCATTATTTTGTTTATTGATTAATTGTTTTGGTCTATTAGATGACGTCATCAAACGTCTGTTTTTGTTTTGTTTGATCAACAGTTCAAAAACCAAATAATTAAATTTACTATAATATATGTAAAAGCAGCAATAAGACCTAAATAATTAATAGATTGTCAAAATAGTTGGCAATTAGTTTCTGTTGATCATCTAATTAAGATCAGCTGATCGATCAGTTGTTCCACTGTAAGTTTTATTCTCCTGTATAATCTGTTTTCTTTTATTTTACCTTCTTCGAGTAATTTTAAATCTTATTTTTGTGTATTTTTTATTGTCTTTTCTTTTCTTAATGTATTTTATATGTTATATGAAGCACTTTGAATTGCTTTGTTGTTTAAAGCTCTCATATCACATACTTGCCTCATCTTGACCGTGTGAGATTAAGATTTAGATTAAGTTTGTTCATGATGAAGGAATATTTCATATTTAATAGTTTCTACACAGATGAATAACACATATCAGACTTTGGATGCACACATAATATTTGTTAGTAGATCAGTTATTGTTGGTTTAGATCCAAACATGAGATTTGAATAAAATCAAATGTGCTTTTTAAAACCTTTTCTCAGTGACTTCAGGTCTTCAGACTCTCTTCAGTAAATCATTACAGTTTTAATCCCTGCAGATCTGATCTGAAACCGGGATTAACTAAACTAATATACATCTAATCCAAACAGAGCAGACTACTAAATAAGAGCAGGATATTTATAGATATTTATAGATTACAGGTTTTTAAAACGCACCTCTTTCCGTTCTCGTTGTTTCCTCAGTTTTCAGTTGCCGTTCTTTCACATCCTGCAACAGCAGCAGCCTGAGAAAAAATGCAGGAGAAAGAAAACAGAAGAAAACAGGCTGTGACTCTGAGCTCATGTTTCCTGTTAACTCCGTCACTGCTGGAAGAAACTTCAACTCAAACCCTGAAGGCTCAGTTCACATTCAGGATTTTTCTTTTCCAAAAAAAAAAGAAAAGAAAATATAATAAGGTTAAATAGAAACGGAATAAACAGGAGAATAAAATAAATTAGTTGATGAATACATTATCTGAACTGGGTTTTAGATCTGAAAGTCTGTGGCTTTTCTCCTAGTTAATGCATTTTGGTTTTGGACTGTTGATCGGAAACAAAGAAGATATTTGGTGGCGTCATGTTTGGCTGCAGGGATCACTCTTCACAATTCATGGAAAGAATACTTTGATGATTAATAAATAATAAAAACTATTTTAGTTGCAGCACAACCTCAACTAGTTTGATATTGAACTTAAAATAATCAAATAAAAACATTAAGATCAAATAATGTCGCTTATACAATGAAATCTGTCAACACATTAATATAAAGTAAAACATTAAACAACTATAATAACGTATATGACAGTATGTGTGTCTATAAACATGTTCATTCTGTCATTATTTATTTATTATTATTCATTTTATTTCTTCAGACTTGTTGTTCAGATCAGGTTTAATTAAATCTAAAGCATCTAAAACATGGCAAACAATAACAGCATGTTTAGGTTTAATGTTAAAGTACAAATCTGCCCCAGAAATAAGGATTATTATTATTATTATTATTATTATCATTGTTATTATCTCAGCTCTTCTCTCTCTACTCTTGTTCTGTTCTGTTGAAACTACAGTTGGACAGTTGAACTGGGTCAACGCCTGTTAGCAGGGTGTTACAGTGAGGGGGGGGGGGGAGGCGCCCCATCTTTCTATGTTTCAACTGAAAGCTGCTCCTTGCTGTTTAACACAACAACAACAACAACAACATTTCATTTTAACTCCTCTTCTCTTTCAGGACTCTCAGTGTCTGAATGCAGAGTTGATACGTCGATACGTTTTCAGGCTAAAACAAACATTTCCTCACTAAATGGCTGAAAATAAAAGTTCCTCCGGATGATTTGTATAAAAATAAAGAAAGAGCTTTGTGTTGATAAACACAACGATATCACAACAGAAATGTGATTTATTCATTGTAGGACAGAAACAATAACATTAATATTTATGATACACAGCAGTACTACAATCTACAAGCATACTGGATATTAAATATTAATCATAATAATCTGATTGATCTGATAAAAATCATCTCTGACCTTCATCTCAAACATCTCTTTAGATTTATTCATCTCCGTTTCCTCTATTATCAATATATTATTCCTATAAACCTGATGCTCACTACCTTCAGTGTTATTGAGGTATTTTTTCATTTCCCCCTCTTTTGTGTCACATTGGACTCTCCCCATCCTGTGTTTCCCAGCATGCCTTGCAGCAGCAGTCAGTCTCTCTGTTGGAGCTGCTGATGTTGGAGGAAAATGCGTCTCAGGAAGCAGCATGATGGATCAAACCATTTCAGCAGCAGCTCCAGCATCACTGAACCTGAACTGTTCACTCATTATCCTCCAGTATAATGCTGCTTTAGCGCCTCTTATCGATTGTGTGCTTGTACATGAGTTCACAGCAGTGTTATGAAATAATATTTCAAACTGCTCAGAGGTGAATTTATTATGTTTTCACTTTTTAAAAATGATCTGCTCCTATAATAGAACCTGATGGTGTGTTTATTCTCCTCTAATCTGACATCACACCATCCTCAGTGTTTCTATAGATTATTATTACTCACAGTGTTAATGCTGCTCACACATGCATCTATAGTTAAAAACTTTCTAAACTAATATTTACAACATTGCTGTATATTGCCTCATGCTGTGTCTATTGCCCCTGCATCCTATAATAATCTGTATATCTGTGCGCCGACAGGAACTATTTTTAGCTGCATTCCTGTAATATTTCCATGATAAAGTGTGTTCATATGTCTGCATCCTCCTGCTCCTGTTGCATTGTGTTAGAAATTAAAAATAAATAAAACTATAATGTGTCGTACTGGATATTATTAAAATAATAATGTTGCATTTGCCATAATCTAGATTAAAGAATAAAGCAATTTATTATGATTTATTACAGGGGAAAAAGTGTCGTTAAAATATCTAAAAGCTTAAACACGACATTTGTTTCTACTTGTTTCATATTTTGAAGTTGATCAGCAGAATTTGTACAAATCCAGACAAAGAAGTACCGGAAGTGAAGTGAACTCACCGTTTCCGTTCCTCCGTTCCTGCGCTGAAGTGAAGAAAACGGTTTTTTCCTGCTCAGTTCAACTTTCTCCTCCTTCCTCTTTCTTCTGGACTCGTGCTTTTCGTATCTTGATTATTTTATCCAGCAGATTTCAGTCTGCAGCTCCGCAGCTGTCACTGACGTCACTGAGCCTTCTGACCTGTCAAAGTAAAACAAGGGGTTTCAAAGTAAAAGCACGACCTTGGCCTGAGACCTGTTAAAATAAAGTTTAGTCTGACATAGACCCGTCTCCCAGACAAGCTACAGATTATTGTCTTGATTCATTTGTTCATCGTTTTGTCCAAAAAACGTCAGAATAAAATGAATGAATATCAAACATGATATATTAAAACATGTAACATAAGTTAAACATCTTTCTTTCTCATGTTTTGTTTGTAACTCACCTTTTTCTCTAAGATTTTATCCCTTCTTTATTTTTTAAGGTGAAGTGCTTCATTTTCTTGGCACAGTTGTGAAAACCAAAAATATCCCCGTAGTGGTTTAATTTTGGGGTTTTGTGAACATTTTATTCCAGTTTTTATTTACATAGTTTAATATTTTAAAATACTTTGAAATTAAAGCATAGAACTAGTAAACAATTGGAGATCAAAAAAAAAAAATAGAATATATTATTTATTATCTAACAGCCGAACACATTTCCTCCTGCAGTGTTTTCGCTCCGTGCGCCCGTCTACGTCTGAAAAGAATCAAATAAAACTGAAGACCTGCAGGAACAGTTTCAATAATCAACTTTCTTCATTTACCTAAACTACTGCATCACATCTACGGTATGATTTGTTACCTTTAACTAGAAAAATACTTTTATAACTTTGTTTTTTTGTTATTAATATTGTTGTTTGTATTTAAGGTTATTCAAAGTTTAAATTTAAAGCTTTTAAATGAAAATGAGTCCTCAACAAGTTGAAAACCAACTAATCTGCCTGCTGGCGACATCTAATGGCCATTTGGTACACGATTATTAAGCCTCAAAAAATTCAGACTTGTAAACACAGATTATTAACCGTATGAAAATTTTATATTTATATACACACAAAATATATGCTTAATAATATACATAAAAAATAAACAAAAAGAAAAGGTCTTTCTGGAAAAGGAGCCAAATGAATCAACGATAAACATGAATGTTTTATGGATTACTGTTGACCTTCATCAACACGTCAGCTTTCTGTTCAGTCAGAAATATCAGCGGCGTGTTTGTTCAGCGCCGGGTGTCTGGTGTGGTGCTGAACCTAAGAGAAGGGCCCGGCCGCCGTCTCGGGGATGTTGGTGGCGTGCATGTCGCGCGTCATGTTGGATTTCTCCTTGAGCTTGGCCTGCAGCAGCGTGTGCTCCACGACGCCGATCCTGACGTCCATCTGAACGATCTCCTGCTTCAGTTTAGTCAGACTCTGCTTGATCTTCACCACCGGAGCTGAGGGGACGAACGCAGACACAGACGCTCAGGATTCATAGAAAAAAACAGAATAATACAAAAAATTCTCTAAACAGACGATTTGTTTCTTCACAGAAACTCACCTCCATCAGACATGCTGCTGCCTTTCTCCTCCATCTCCTGCTTCACCTTCTCCAGCTCCTCACTGATCTGAAACAGTATATAAACATACATAATATATCTAATACAGAGATAAACTAAAGATGTTTCCAAGGATCCCTGACAGAGCTTGAAAACTTCTGTCATGCCCGGGTCATATGGTGATAATGATCAATACTACTAGACATCAACATGTGTGCATTAATAGTCTCATTACTGAACAAGTAAGGAGAAACATACTGTAGGCTAAGTGAGCGATGCGTTCACTGACCTCTGCCAGGACTCTGGTCCTCTCCGTCACCCCTCCGCTGGCCTGCTGGTAGCGCTCCTTAGCCTGATGATGGAGACACAGTAATGATCAAGACTCCCTCTCATCTAGTTTTGGTGCCTTATCCATAAATATGAAAAGAAAAGACGTTGCTGTTGTCTTTTGATGCTCAGGTGACTGAAGTGGTGCAGTCCTGATTTGTCCATCTGAGCCATTTAACTAAGGTTAGGTGGTTCCTCTCATTTGCTTTTATATCCTCCAGACTTGACCACAGCGGGGCATTTTATTCAGGTCAAGTTGGTGACTTTCATAATTTATCTTTTTCTTAACTGATGATAATTCTGAATTATTTTAGCTTTATTTTTTATGTTTAGGGTTTTCAAAGCCTCCGTTTCCTGCCTGTATCTGATACTCTCACTGGATCAAACTGAAAGTTGGAGTGTAAACTGTGAATCACCTCGCTGTGTTTGGCCTGAGCGCTGCGGTAGTCGTGGATCAGATGCTCCAGCTGGTTGTTGATGTACTTCTCTCTGCTGCTCACCTTCTCCAGAGTCTTTCCGATGTCCTCCTGGAGTTTGTCCAGGTAGCTCTGCGCAGACATGGAGAACCACATGTGGATACAGTAATCACAGAGGAATAAATGACTAAATGAGTCCAGCAGGTGGAGCCGGAGACACACAGACTGTCATCACTGCTGTGACGCAGGTCAGTGAACACACCTTGGCCTCTTTGAGTGAAGACTTGATGCCGTCTCTATGTTGATGCATCTGGTCAACATGGATCCTCCAGTCCTGCAGACCAACAGACGGACCAGAGTTCAGTCAGAAACAACTGAAATACTTGAATGGTGTTACCAGGGCAGGTATCCAACAGCAGCAGGTGAGCCAACCGTCCAGAGCAGACGTCAGAGCCGCTATAAGTCTTCAAATCTTATTAACAGAACAATAATTTTTAAAATGACCAGCAGCTCGCTGATTACAGAGTCTGAATTTAAAGATGACAGGATTTCTGGAGAGAAGTTGAGGCTTTTTGAGCCACAAACTGTGATGCAGAGCATGCTGGGAAACCTCAGCACTAAAAAAAATTTAATTCTACAAAATAATCTGCATATTTTGCACAGTCTATAATGTTTATAAACCCTATAAATATGGTATAATCAGATTCAGATCAGCTCGTTCTAAGAAGTAATAAATCTTTTTCTTTCTGCCTTTCCCTTCAGGGGTCACATAAATACATAAAGTTTATGATTACTACCAAGGCTATTAATAATAATATGATACGTAAACCTCCCGAGTCGGCTCACATCATTATACAGACTGTAAATGACCTAAAATACAAAACTGTGATGGAAACAGAGCGCCGCAGAGCCACCGTGTTCAGTCCAAATCCTGGATCTGGTCCTGGAGTGAAGTCGTTCGAACCGTCCAGAGGTGATGTGTACCTTGTTGTCTGTCCTGACGGTGACTTTGAGCTGCGGCAGGACTCTCTCCACCTCCAGGTTCCACTCTGCTGCGTCAACCGTCGACTCCAGAATGTCGTCTGGTTTGGACGATGGCTCCACTTCCTGTCAGAGACCAGCGGAGAACAAAGAACATGACGCTTCTTCAAGTTTACCAAAGAAGCCGACAGTCACCTGTATCAACAAGATCCTACTGACGAAACAGTTTAAAGTTTGGTTTAATTAATTAAATATCTAGAGATAATGTAAATACTTCTAGAGCTGTAACTGTAACTTGTTAAAGCTCTAATATTTTGCTTGAAAAGAGTTGAATCATCAGTTATCAAATGGTTGCATTCATCTTCTGTCGTGTCGTATTTCCTCACAGTGTGAGTGGTCCGTAACTTCAGGGCCTCCAGGTCCATCACGTTCTCCTCCTCCTCGTCAGGCTCCTCCTGAGTTTACACACAAACACCAGAAACATCCACAAACGTCACTCAGCAGGTGAGAAAACAGATACGACGAAGCTCTGAAGATCATCTTCACATCTCGCTATGACTGTGTGAAATCAAAAGCAAAAACAATGATCATCTTCACTGGCAAAGAAAGTCTCAGACTCGGCTTTTGTATTTTCACATAAGTTGAGTTCAGACTTAATGTAAAACTAACATTTTTTATTAATTGAATATAGCATAATAGAATATATTGATATCAGCATAAAGACAGAAGACATATATTTCATTTCTACGGTTTTCCTGCTCGACAACAGATGTCTGTTTAACTGTAAAGTCTGTTTACAGGTTCACGTGAGATTTCAGGTGAGCTCAGAGGACATTTAGGAGGAGTTAAACACCTACGATCATCTCCTCCTCTACTTTGCTAAGTGTGAGCTCTGCGTCGTCCTCTATCACAGACTCTTCTTCTGTGGTTTCTGTGGGGTAGGTTGGCCTGGAGGAAAGAAACAGGAAGTCAGACAGGTTTCGTCTGAGTCGTGTACACGTTAAGACAAAAAGTGTATTTCTGAGAGCAGCTGGAAGTGATTTTATAGCTTCAATCTCATATTTTTATATAAGCTTGAAAATATAAAGTCAGCAGGTGTAGCTTCTACAAGATGTCACTGTAAAACCCTGAACTTCAAATATTTATTTTATAAGTCAGTCAAGTGCCGTTAAACAGGTCGATACACCTTCGACTATGAAATGAAGTAAAAACAAGGTGATTGGTGGAGAGATGTGTCGGTACCTTCTGAAGGTGAAGCCCTTCCTCCTCAGAACCTCTTCGGCCAGTCGGTCCAACACGAAGCAGACAAACTCACCTGAACCCGATTTCAGTTTGGAGGGTGGGAAGTCCACCTTAACACCCTGAGAGACACAGCGAAGGGTCAAATACGTCTACGGTGTTCTCAAATCTTCTTCTTCTTACAGTGTAGCAGCAGATAACAAAGTCAGGATCAAAACCATACACTGAAATGTTTTAGTTGTATATATTTTTATAATATTACTTATTATTTTTATTCATGTATTCTCTTTTTTCTGAAGCTGACAACAGAGCCCAAAAATCCTCTCGTCCTTGGTTTTAAAATATTCCAGGACGTTCAACTACAACTCAGTATCGACGGTCATAAGAAAGAAAGCTCGTGTGTTGAGCTGAACATTACTTACGAAGGCCCTGAGCTCAGCCAGGATGTTGGACACGGTGGCGTTGGGTTCGTCGTACTCCTGCGGCTCTGTGAACGGCCTCCCTGCAGCGTTGATGAGCCACGCCGCGATGATGGTGAACATGTAGAACTGCTCGCCAGGGTTGGACGCCAGATACGGACTGGAGACGAAGTAATGTCTGAGGAAGGAAACAGACGGGAGATCATCATGAAACAGGCAGCGAGATTCTCATCCTCACAGAATTAACAGTATTTATCTCTGATTGATGTTTTCATGATTTTCATGACTCCTTCAGTTTGCTTGTTTTGACTCATCAACAGTCTGTAACCCAAAGTTATTCAGATTTAAGAAAAACTGCAAATCCTCACAGCTGAGAAACTTCAAGTTTCTTTTTAAAAATAAGAGATTAATTAAAAGATTTATCTGGTGACCCTTTGGAGGGCCCCGACCCCTAGGTTGGGAACCATTGGACTAAACTAACAACACTTTTGCTTTGTAGCTTGTTGCTGTAGGGCAGACAATTATTTATTTCTATTAATTATCGATTAATTGATCTGCTAATTATTTCCTCGTTTGAAGTGAACGCCGCTGGCTGTTTCTTACCTGGACAGGTTCTTCATGTTGTGTTTGGCCAAAACATCTTCTTCATAATTCAAAACTTTCAGCTTTTCCAGCAGACACTCCATCACTACAAACACCTGGTGGGCCGCTCCGGGGCCGCGGTCCTCTTCTTCCCCTCGCCTGCTATCATCCGCCATGTTGTGAGGTCACCGGCTGTCACTCATAAACATAAACGTTTAAATAAAAGTGGAAAACACAGCAGCGTCCGTCTGTCTGTCTGTCGTCACTCAGGCCTGTTTGGCTTCCTCTCCGTTGTCAGGCAACCGGGAGCTAATGCTAATGCTAGGCTAGGCTAGCGTTAGCTGCTATCAAAATCATGTTTTCAAGTGTTTATTGGTATTTATCGGTCTGCGGGATATCTACAAAGCAAGAGCTTAACATACATTATGAATATATAAAATGACATCGTTAAATCATCTAGCTGTGACTAGCTGTGCTGCTAGCAAAACTCTCATCCAGCATCAAGTTAGCCGCAAACAGACTTCCGCCTCCTTCTTCTTCTTCTCTGGTGTTACTGGCGGACTGGTTAAAGGTACATGCCACCATTTACTGCACCGGAGTGTGTAACATCATGACTTGAAGTTGTATTTTGGATATTAGACCTAAAATAAAGCCCTGTGACTGTGTTAGGAAACCTTTAATGCTCCTCTTCCTTCACATATATCCACCATCTGCCCTCCACTCATTCTTTTTCTTTACTTTCATCAGTTTCCCTGCAGTTTTATTTATCTGACACTTTTTTCATGGTGTATAAAGTAGCATTGACTCTGTATGTCTAATATAATGTCTACAGTTTTAATTAAAACGTATTTTAAACAGAAGATAAGAAAAGATCTGTTTCATTAGAAATGTTAAAAAAAATAAATCTGCAGTAATTATTGCTTTTCTTTTAAGTTTAATTTTAATTTTCAAACATTATTCTCATTTTGCTGTAAATTTCAAATTCTAGTTCATTTATGTCTTTTTAGATTTATTGTTGCAACAAATACTGATTGATGACATCATATTTGCATAAATAAACCTGAAGCTTGAATTGTTGGTCTGGCTCAGGGGGATATTCTGAATTTGAATCCTTACCATCAGTCAACAGTTTTTTTAAACAGTAAATATGGATTGATTTGAATTTAAGTAATATTCATAGAATCTAACTTTACAATACCACTGATAACTCCTCCCTCTTCTTCCTGCTTTCAGACACAACCAGCTCCAGTCTGTCCACATACTTCCTTGTTCCCTCCCCTTTAGATCTCCAGTTTGAAGATGGGTGTAACCAACATGTGGTGAAGTGCAAAAGCTGCCAGCCTCCATTCACTGCAGAAACACATGTTGTTCAGATCAGAGCTCAAACTAGTTTCACTTCTAGGAAAGTGAAACTCAGACAGTCGTTGCCACAGAGAGCTGAAATGGCGCAGCAAGGAGTTCAGCTGGACGGAGCAAAGTTCTGCTGTTCGATCTGTCTGGATCTACTGAAGGATCCGGTGACTATTCCCTGTGGACACAGCTACTGCATGAGCTGTATTAAAAGCTTCTGGGATGAAGAGGATAAGAAGAAAATCCACAGCTGCCCTCAGTGCAGACAGGCCTTCACACCGAGGCCTGTCCTGGTGAAAAACACCATGTTAGCAGATTTAGTGGAGGAGCTGAAGAAGACTGAAGAAGATGATCCTGCTGATCACTGCTATGCTGGACCTGAAGATGTGGCCTGTGATTTCTGTGCTGGGAGGAAACTGAAAGCCCTCAAGTCCTGTCTGGTGTGTCTGGCCTCTTACTGTGAGAAACACCTCCAGCCTCACTATGATATCGCTCCATTAAAGAAACACAAGCTGGTCGACCCCTCGGAGAAGCTCCAGGAGAACATGTGCTCTCGTCATGATGAGGTGATGAAGATGTTCTGTCGTACTGATCAGCAGAGTATCTGTTATCTCTGCTCTGTGGACGAACATAAAGGCCACGACACAGTCTCAGCTGCAGCAGAAAGGACTGAGAGGCAGAGAGAGCTCGAGGTGAGTCGACAAAACATCCAGCAGAGAATCCAGCACAGAGAGAAAGATGTGAAGCTGCTTCAACAGGAGGTGGAGGCCGTCAGTCGCTCTGCTGATAAAGCAGCGGAGGACAGTGAGAAGATCTTCACTGAGCTGATCCGTCTCATCCAGAAAAGAAGCTCTGATGTGAAGCAGCAGATCAGATCCCAGCAGGAAACTGAAGTGAGTCGAGTCAAAGAGCTTCAGGAGAAGCTGGAGCAGGAGATCACTGAGCTGAAGAGGAGAGATGCTGAGCTGGAGCAGCTCTCACACACAGAGGATCACAACCAGTTTCTACACAACTACCCCTCACTGTCACAACTCAGTGAACCTACAGACTCATCCAGCATCAATATCCGTCATCTGAGATACTTTGAGGATGTGACAGCAGCTGTGTCAGAGCTCAGAGATAAACTACAGGACACTCTGAGGGACAAATGGACAAACATCTCACTGACAGTGACTGAAGTGGTCGTTTTACTGTCTGAACCAGAAGCCAAGACCAGAGCTGGATTCTTAAAATATTCACGTGAAATCACACTGGATCCAAACACAGCAAACACAGAGCTGTTATTATCTGAGAGGAACATAAAAGCAACATTAATGAGTCAACAACAGTCTTATTCTCATCATCCAGACAGATTCACTGGATGGTACCAGGTCCTGAGTAGAGAGAGTCTGACTGGACGTTGTTACTGGGAGGTGGAGAGGAGAGGAAGAAGAGTTGGTGTGGCTGTCACATACAAGGATATCAGCAGAGCCGGGAATAAATGTGTATTTGGATTCAATGACAAATCTTGGGTTTTGAATTGTTACACTGACAGTTATAATTTTATGTTCAACAAAATCACAACTCTCGTCTCCGGTCCTGTTTCCTCCAGAGTAGGAGTGTACCTGGATCACACAGCAGGTCTTCTGTCCTTCTACAGCGTCTCTGAAACCATGACTCTCCTCCACAGAGTCCAGACCACATTCACTCAGCCTCTCTATGCTGGACTTTGTCTTTTTGATTACGGAGACACAGCTGAGTTGTGTAAACTCAAATAGACAGAAGTCATTTCAGACTTCACGTGTTACACTCTGTGATAATAATTAATGAGGAGATGATTTGAAGTGAATCTGTACATGTAATCATTGAATAAGAGTCATTTAACAGACTTCACAATCTGAATTATCCTGTAGCACCAATCTCACATTTCCAAATACAACTCACAACCTGAAAGCTGATGTGAATAATATTCGTAGACTAGAAATTCTTCTCTCGCATCTTTTCCATGTAACCTGAATGCATCGTCAGTGTTTCAGGGCGACTTTTGTGAACACAGTGACACAGTGTGATATCACATATATTTAAATCTCTCTTTACCGATGTTGTTTGAGGCTGCCAAAGGCCAAAAACACCTCATCTGAGTTGGTCTGCCGCTGTAGTGAAGAATGTATATGATTAAGATTAATAATAAAAATGCATCATGATGTCAAACTGCTGTTGGTAATCACAAATGCATATTTTAAGTCAAATAAAGTGTAGAAGTGAATATTTCAAGATTGTTTTATTATGGAACACAAGTTCAAAGATTTATTAATCTACATACAGAGTATAACATTCATCTATCTTTCTATCCATCTTTCATCTATTACTTCTCACTCTGACTTTTGAATTTTGTAATAGAGCAACCAGACTTCCTGTGTGGCCTTCATAATAAAAGTCTTCCAATAGTTATTGCTGTCTGGTCAGAGCAAAGCTTCCTTCTTCTTCTTCTACTACTTGTTGTTCTTCTTCTATATGATTTAATAGCAGCTTGCATCCTTGATATTGTGTTACTGCCATCTTCTGGAGTTGGTTAGCTCTTACAGTGAAAATAAACTGTTAAATCTGCTCCTGCGAGCCCTGATCTTGTCAGTCAAGAGAGAGAGAGAGAATGAGAGAGGGAAAGAGGGAAAGGACAGAGAGAGAGAGAGAGAGAGAGAGAGAGAAAGAGAGAGAGAGAAGGAGATAGAGGGAGGGAGGGAGAGAGAGAGAGAGAGAGAGAGAGAGAGAACGAGAGAGTATGTGAGTCCCCCAGCAGTCTAGTTCTATGGCAGCATAACTAAGGGATGACCTGAGCCAGCCCTAATTATAAGCTTTATCAAAAAGGAAAGTCTTAAGTCTACTCTTAAAGGTGTTGATCGTGTCTGCCTCCCGAACACAGAGTGGTAGTTTATTCCACAGAAGAGGAGCTTGATAGCTGAAAGCTCTGGCTCCCAATCTACTTTTAGACACTATAGGAACCACAAGGAACCCACCATCCTGGGAGCGCAATGTTCTAGTGGGGTGGTAAGGTACTATGAGCTCTTTTAAATATGATGGTGCCTGACCATGAAGCATGCAGCATATTCTACCCCTGTCTGGCTTGTTTTTAGACAGAGTAAGAAACAAATGCTCATCTTTCATCAAGAAATCATAATCCCATCTGTCTGTTATGACCCTGAGCAGGTGTACCTACCTTTGTTATGTAGGATTCTGTTGCTGTGAATCACAAAACGTAGATGCTGAATTGTTTTAAGGAGCATTTTATATCTTGTGTTTCTCTGTTTGACTCTCCTTGTTCTCTGTCTGTGAAACCGTGTACTGATGTGCACAAAGACATAAAAGCTTCCCAGAAAACCCTCAGGACCTGATTTTATTGATCCTTACTTTTTGAATTTGGCAGCCAGTGTAGCAGAGTCTCTTGCATATATTTCTAACCTTACGGTGGAAAATAAGGAAATTCTAAAGAAATGGAAATCTGCTTTTGTCCTCCTTTTATTTAAAGGGGATGAACCCATTATTCTGAATAATTATAGGACAATATCTAAATTATCAATACAAGCTAAAACTCCTGAAGCTCTTGTGAGTGATCATCATGATCAATGCTATTTTATCAACATATCGATTAGGCTTTAAAAAGAAATAGGACCACAACTACACTGATGTTGGTAAACACTTTATTTTGTGTACCTGTGTTGGTCTATGGTCATACTCTCAGGTAGGATGTCCTGGCCACCTGTAGACTTTATATATCATTTATATATGTTGTTCTTGAAAAATGACCAAAAACATTTAATCAGTTATCAAAATAGTTATTGATTAATTTCATAGTGGCAACTAATTGATTATTTGCTTGATTTTGAATAAAGTAGGAGACACCTTGAGCCCTCATCTAGTGAAGCATGATACACACAGTTACCTGCACATATATACACATTGAGTGTGCGTTAGTGAATAATTCATATCTCCACCCTGCTGTG
Source organism: Pampus argenteus (assembly GCA_036937835.1). Lineage (NCBI taxonomy): Eukaryota > Metazoa > Chordata > Actinopteri > Scombriformes > Stromateidae > Pampus > Pampus argenteus. The sequence goes on from CM072875.1 coordinate 21,885,887, forward strand.
GTGCAGCAGTGCTGGGAAAAGGAGGGGTGTTTGTTTAATCTGCATGCTGCTCCCTGCCTGTCTGTGAGCACACAGGTGGAGCTCCCTGGTGATTGTGTTTGACTGACAGGCCTGCTGACTGCCTGCTGCATCGTTGATGACGCTCAGCGAGCTGCGTCCCAGTTACACCGACAGCCTTGACTCACCATGACGCTGCCGAACTGAGAAATGTAATCACACAACACAGAGCTGTGGGTGTCACACCAACATATTGAAGGAATATTCAGACGCTTTGGGGAATATGTTTGTTTGTCCTCCTCTCAGAGCCAGATGAGATGGGTTGTCCAGACAGGAAGGGTGAATTAGCTTTATTTGTCTTATGACAACGTGAAAATATCTTTTGGCTTTTATATTTTTTTATAAACAAGCAATTTGAAGACGTCACTTCGGCTTGACAGATAAAGAGATAAAAAATGACAGTTGTGGATTGATTGTCGAGTTGAAAAATATCACCTAACTTTGCTTCCTGTGAGCCTGTTCTGCTAATGAATCTCCTCCAACTGCCTACAAATCAAACCCAGAACTTAGCGAGTCTTTACACAAAACTGTGGAAAAAGAGAAGTTAGATTCGTCTGTGCTTCGGTGTGATTACAGGCTCAGTGCAGCCAGACAGCGTGTCAGCCTGTGGCCTGGCCTCCTTTTTGGCTTGCTAGCATTCGATGGAGAGGTAATTGGGAGGAGAGGCGGAGGTGGATCCGCGGCTTAACCTGAACGAGGCGGTAATGAGCGCCGGCAGCCGGGAGGCCTCGCCTGAAGGCCAGCGGGAAGCTTCTCAGCCGGCTGGCCGTCATTCAAAAATGTTATTTATGTCTTTTTGCACTAAAATAACTGCTATCTGAGAGTCATTATTTCACTCCAGATTTTCTAAAAGGGGTGATAGGTGATGTTGTTACTGCTCTGAAACATTAAATGACCATCTGGGGGTTTTTTCTACATACATCTGTTTATCAGCTGTTTTATTGGATTGCTTTAGATTTCACAGGTGTTCCTAATAAACACATGTTCATGTTGCTTTATCAGCTGTAACATAACAGTGTCCATGTCCATCAGCTTGTTGTCTGTCCCCCAGTGGACAAAACATCAATCATTGCAGCTTTACTGCTTTCACAGCGCACGTCTGTCGTCCAGGCTTGTTGTAGTTCCTGCTGGTGGCTGACAGAGATCAGTAAATGATAAACTCTGTCTTCAAAGACGCAGATTTCACATCGTTACTGTGAGACAGACGTTAGATCGGCTCACAGCTTCATTAGTATTCCTCTTCCTCTTGTGTCAGCGCTCATTTCCCTAACAGACAGTGTCGCTTCTTTCAAACGGCGGATTTGTCATTTTGGAAAGAAAATACTCTGTTTTTCACAGCTTGATAAGTTATTATATTTCCCCAAACCGACTGACAGGCGAAGCGATTGGATCTCACACACCGAGAGCTGCATTCACACACACTTAACGTTAGCACAGTTTCCAGGCCTGGAGATGTTGTTCCAGAAAACCTCAACTGTTCTCTCAGATATTTTCTGACTATATATTATTTATAAAGCATTGGAATAAGAGGAGAAATATAACTTATTATATAAACGTGAATCCTACCTGTTATGAGCTTGATGAAGCAACAGAGACTCCTCAGGAAATATCTGCAGGTTATTCATGTGTTTCTGGCACAGAAGAAGAAGTGTTGAGATCAAATTGTTTTAATGGAGCTGTGGATCAGCAGACGACACCCCTTTACTTTGCTGCACCTGAATTGCAACAGATTGCTGCTCGATTCTGCTCAGCTAATGCATAACAAACAGATGGAGATGAATGCAACCACTCCGCAGTGGTGACTCTATCTCTTTCTGTCCGTCTTTTTCTCTCATGAGCTCTAAAATATATCAGAATGATGTTTTTGGCGTCAGTGCAGCTCTGCAGAAGCAGAGGAACACAGACCTGCTCTGACTCAAGTGAAATTAATTGACGTCATTTTGCTCCACTTTACTGAATCTTTGATGGATACAGTTGCCGTGACAACCCAGCAACAGTGAAGCACAGGTGCTCGCAGGCCAGCTATGACCGATATTTTACAGCAGGAGGTGCAGACGGCGGCGGTGTCATCTTTCTAAGTTTGTCAAGGTTATAAAAAGCGGCGCTGAAATTAGACGCAGCAGCTGACAACCTGCTCAGATCAGAGGCTGCGGCTCATTTCCACAGATTCATAATCACATTCAGCACAGCGACTTAAAGACGTCTCCCACAGCACACACATGTCTGTCCTCAGAAATCAAACCTGTGACCTCTCAGCCAGATATACATCCACCATTTTTACTAGAGGATGACACATCTAATCAGACAAAAGTAGAACCTGTTATGAATAAAAGGTAAAAGTTTCCCCTTTTATCATCTTTCATGTCTTCTCTGCTTTTGTGTTGCAGCTGGTTGGTTTGATCGGGCTACTTCAGGAAGTACAGGCCCCAGTGTTTGTTTTAGGGCCAATAAATTCACACTTGACAAACCGCTGCTGTGACCTCCAGTCTGACTGTAAATCCCCTCCAGAGCGAAGCAGAGTGATTGTCATTTCATTCAGATGTCGGAGAAGTGAATCTGCGGGACTCTGCTGACTCAGTTGAGTGATTGTGTTTTGCTGGAGCCGACATTGAGTTAGTGATTTAATTTGAGCTGCAGATAGTTGAGATGAGAGGAAGACAGTGACAGTGAACAGAGATGAGCTGAGCTGCTGGTAAACACTGAAAACCACACATCTGTAAAAAGATGCCAAGAGCCAAAAGATCAAAATGAGAAAAAAAAGTTTAAAATGTGTTCTGTATGTGTCTAAACATAACCAGAAGAAGTTTAATAATACAAATACACTAATTAATTAACATTTTCTCATTATGTTGAAAGACATTCAGCCAATATGACATTTCTAGCTCAAGATGGAGGCGGAGTTGTTCAAATTGGTAAAAAAAATTCACCAGAAAAATCTGAGAAAAATCTGAGAAAATTAAATAATTTTACTCCAAAATCTTATAATCCCGTTTGATTTTATTGGAAGTTGCAGATGATTTTTTTTTTTTTTTTGCTTAATTTGTTCAGCACCCGTCCAAAATGTCTCCTACTAATATAATAATAATAATAATAATAATAATAATAATAATAATAATAATAATAATAATAATAATAATAATAAATAAAAGGCACTTTTAACATAGATGTTTTTTTATCCAATATTTGTAATGAAAGGTTGAAGTGACATCCAGGTTTCATGAGAACTTTATTTATACAAAAACAACAACAACAACAGGTTAAATGAGCTGCTTATACAGTACAGGCAAAAACAACAGCACAGCTCTGCAGCTGATTTTACTGTAAAGCATCAAAACTGGATTTGTGATGATTGTAAAAATGACAAGAAAACATAAAATAGAAACTGAGTGGATTAAAAACGTTCAAACCAAATCAATCTACTGCATGAAATTCACCAGCAGAGCTACAGGAAGCCGTGATATGAAGTTTAAAGTGAATAAGACACAGTATTAATGTGATATGACAGCACTATATAAGCAAACTCTACAAACAATATTAAGAGTATCTGATGACAGAAAAAACTAAATTTAATAATCATCCTGGTGATGACATCACTAATAACTAGCAGAAAATAAACTATGAATATCAAGCAGCGAAATAGGAAAAAAAAAAACATTTATGCACCAACATCACATCTCAGACTGCCTTAAATCCACTACATTCACTTTACGAAGAGCAATTACAGCCTTCTAATGTAATAACATGACAAGATAAGCTCATCACGGGCTGCGATACTATAAAGGTTCATGCATGTTTTATCTCTTTAGTTATCTGCAGCTCAGTTAAACTTAAAGCTGCACTGGGCAAAGATGTGATCAGTGTTTGATACCAACTGTTTGAGTAAAGGATGCAGAATGAAGAAAACATCAAATCTCGGGTTTGAAAAGTTGACTCTGTAAACATCACAGAGGAACGGGGTGATAAACAACATTTACTTTAATTCAAGTAAGTTGAGAGGAAATGTCTGTGATCTCTTCTAATCTATGAAGACGCCTCCCATCTAATAAAAGTTCATCTTTAAGAAGAAAAAAAATCATGTCCTACGAATGAAAAGAGGAAATTCATAAACAATAATCGAGATGTATAAATCTTTATTTATAGACAGACAGATGACTCATCCAATCACCTGCCAAGTATTTTTGAATGTGCCTGCCAAACAGTTTCCAAGGACGACTTCTCACATTACATGTTTGACCATATTTAACTCTCTGCCTGTGATAACCGTTCATTCAGTTTTATCTCAGGTTTGTAGTTTAGCTTCAGTGGATTTCTGGGTAATGAAGTCCCAGCGCTTCTTTTTCTTTGCCTGGTGCAGCTTTAATGTTTCTCTACTGACGCTACTTTTAAGCACCAAAACATTTACTTTCTACTTGGTTTGTTTCTCGTGCAGAAACCAGTCTGACGTTAAATCTGTGTTTTATTTTTCTCACCAGGCTTCTCAGAGACCAGCTCAGGCCTGCTTGGACTGATTTCACCTCCCTCGTTTTGGCAGTATGTACAACATTATATGTACATCCAGATACACAAACTTCACATCAACATTCATCATCCTTCTCAAAGCTTTTTCAACCATTTCATCCATCTGTCTTTTCTGTGCAGCCAAACTCAACACAACCAATCCCTCATCTCTGAATATTTGAACTCACAAATTTATCACAACTTTAGGAACAATTTACCTAAAATCCCAAACTTGAATTCCTCTAAATAATAAAAATAAATAAAGATTCTCACATTCATGTCTGAGCTTGTATCAGATTAAGTGGTTTTAAATCACACAGTTGTTCAAATAAGTTGCTTCCAACATTTGAGTTGTCAATCCCAACTCAACAATTTATAAAAAACGTCTGTCATCGATGTTGACCAATCACAGACCTTCTCTCTAACTCCTGCAGCTTTGCTGTGGATCTACTTCCTGTAATCCTCCTCTCCTCCGGCTATCCGGGTAGCACCAGCCTCCTCCACAGGTCCCTCCCTCTTAGTTTCCGTGACGACCTCGGTGTAGGTGACGGCAGGGCCGACCTCTGAGGCGTCCCTCATCTTGGCCTGGATGTGGAGCTCAGACTCGGCCTCGGCGCCCTCCTGGCCCTCCGCGACGGCTCTCTCCTTCTTCAGCTTGATGCGGAAGGTCTCTTTATTCGGGGCTTTCTTGGCGATGTTCTCCTTCAGCCGCTCGCCAGACTGCTTCAGGCGCTCGCCGGCTTGGTGCATCTTCTCCCTCCTCTCAGGTGGCATGACCTTTTCACCAAGGTTGTGGAACTTGGTGCCCAGGTTGCCTTTGGTTTTGCTCAATTTCTCCTTGGAGAAAGCAGCCTTCAGGGTCTCCGTGCTTTTCACCATTGACTTCTTGATGCGGGTGGCTCGCGAGGGGTCGGCCTCCTCCAGGCTCAGGTACTCCTCATCGGAGGAGAGGTCGGCGGGGAGATCGTAGGAGTCGGGTTCGATCTCCAGCCCCTCCAGGCCGGTTCCTTTTGGAGACTTAGTGACGGCCACCGATGGGACCTCTGTCTCGCCCTACAGAGAAGAAGAAAAACGGGACCAAACTTTTAGCGTCTGTTGTTTTTAGCCATACACATAAAATCAGGAAAAAATAGCTTCCAAACGGATCCAGAGACAGAAAAACAAAAAGAGGTCACAGCGCTTGATTAATGACTCAAATGATTTCTGGCATGTCAGACATCTTGGTTGGCTTTCTGCAGTTTCACAGTCCCACATTTCAGCATAATATGCATAAGAATAATAAATGAGAAGCCGTTAATGATGACAAACGTGTGTGGACAGACCAGGCCTACTCCGTACTGAAACTGAAACTGATATCCACCTTCTTCCTTCTCATCTGCTTTGCTTTTTTAAAACTTTTCAGTTAAACTGACACCACCCTGCATGGTTGTGACTGTTGACATTGAACGTTGATGAAACCGATATCCGCTGTCTCATCTGACTCTCTGTCCATTAAGGATAAATTATTGCTCATTGAGATGATGTCAGACCTTTTACACACTGGGATCTTCATGAGATCAAGTTGTTCTATTCTTACAGATGAGGAGAAACTGAGACGCATTTAGACAGGAAGCTTCTGGCAGGAACAACACCTGTAACTCAAGACAGCTGGTAATACTAATGGCACCATCTGTTTTAGCCATGCTAGCTGCAAGCTCCACCAGACTGAAGCATATTTATCTATTTATCTGTTGGATGGAGAGCCATGATATTTGGTTTAAATATTTATGGATACCACATGACGAAATCTACTGAATTTGTTGATCCTGTGACTCAACTAGCGCCACCAGCAGGTCAAAGATTTCACCTTTCCAGTAAAATATCTCTGCATTCATGGCATGGATTGGCATAAAGATTAGCCCAATAACATATTTAATACTTTCTAACACATTATGACCGGATACCTGCAAAACTACTCACATTCCCATCAGCATGTTTAGCATGTTAGCATTGATACTATGCATTAAGACACAGTTAACAGTGTTGAAGGAATTGTCTGTAGACGTCTGAGTCAAGGTTGGCTTCATATACCAGAAGACATGAGGCTGTAATTACTGCCAAAGGTGCCACAACAAGGTATTGATTAAAGGCTGTGAATACTTATGTATTATTATCATTATATATCAGTATATATCACACCCTGGATGAAATAATTAAACATATTTATCGTCAGTTTTATCTCAATAGAAGTGAATTAATGTTCTGCAGCAGAAAAACAAGACAGACGTCCCTCATTAAAGCAGACTGACAGCTACTGTAGCCTGTTTATTTCAATGATGACAACATGATGTGCTTGATTGTTTTCTAATCAATACTGAAGATTGCTGTGTGCTGCACATAGAGCTGAATTAAACGGTGACTTGCAAGAATGATAATAAGTGTGCTGGCACGTCTGCTATCCACAGACTGTAGGGACTGTTGGGGGATTTAATCAAGACATGAACAAGCATTTAGCCTTTTATTTTGTTGAATATAATCACATCTCCTGATCACATCACATGGCAGTGAAAATATCAAGCGACTTGATGATTACATAAAAAAAAAAATGAATTAAAATATTCCTGCAGTGGTCAAGTTCAAATGTCTTAATTGTTTAATTAAAGTTATTATATATATATATATAATTATTTTATAAATGTTGTTGTAAATCGCCTTAAAGGCTTCATAGTCTATATAGACCCACTGAACAACATAAAAAGACGGAGACAGTCTGAAGTGTCTCTTGATGGTCAACAGAAACAGGCCAGCTCCACCCGCTGCACCCTACAGGTGACTTTGGATGTATAAGCCAATTAATCCTAATTAAGCTGCGGCCACCTGCAACAATCACACTCATTAATCAGGGAGGAGTCGTCAGCGTGAGCCCAGACTCTGTAAATGACACAATAATTACAACAGCAAGGAATGTGGGTCAAAGCGTGTATTAATAACCTCGGGTGGTGCAGACTGAGCTGCTGAGCCCAGTTTGATTTTACAACACCGTCATTATAGACCACCTTCAGTCTGCTTCAGTCACCAGAGGTAATTCAGGGTGGCGTCTCTTACTAATTACATACAGAAGATTGAAGATTGAACATAACCTAAATTTTTCTTTTAATATCCCATAAATGTGCAGGAATGTTGCCCAAAGATCCCGATGTAATCTGTGTCTGTATTCATGACGTCAGGCTAAACGTAGCTTTAAAGAACCCCTAAAAATAATGTTGGGAGTTAATTCATTTTAAAGACGCTTAGTCTGAGAGAAGCTGATCACCAACAAATCAAACAAATCACATGATGGTTTGTACATCTCTCCACTACTGGGACACCAGAAAAATAAAGCAGGTGACTTTCATGTTTAGATTTACTGTACATCTTGTTTCATCTTATTGATCGGCTCGACTGGATCTGGTGGTCTGCTCTCATTGAGGACCCTTGTCATACATCTCTCTTCCCAATGAATACGAAACGTTGCACGCATTTTTCAAGCACTCCTACAACTTTTAATTAACTTTGCAAATCTAAAGTAGTCCTGTAACATTTTCAGAATATGCACGGTTGTTTTAATGTGTGGCAGTGTAACTCAGAAATATCACAAAATAAAAGCCATTAACTCCTCTAAAATTACACATTGTCCTCTAATGAACAGCGGCCCAGGTGGGCCGGCCCTGAGTGGACGCCATTTATCTCTTTCTTGTTACTGCCCGCTGTCCCGGCCTTCATTATTCAGCCGCTGGCGACGACTGTCTCTAACAAACGCTTGTTGCTTCCTGGCTAAATGAGCGGAGCTGAAGCTCTATATTAGGAGATGAAGAGAGCCCTCGGAATAACCGACAGCACATCAGTCATGAGGAAACTCAACACTGCGACTGTCTCCTCTCCAGGCAGGGCGGAGGGAAAACCAGACTGAGCTAAACTTGGACTCAGTGTACAGCTGAGACAGAGCTGAATTATCTGTTGTAGCTTATTGTGTTTTATAAGGAAGAAGATGATGCAGCTAATTAATGTAAATGAGAGGTGCTGCAGGGGCCCAAAAATCTACAACATGCAAGCTGTGAACTTCCAATGAAATCACTCGATCATAATGTCACATGAGCTTAAATAGGTTATTTCAATAGCAATTTTAATATTTTAAAACATTTAAAACATTTTAAAGCCTGAGTCAACCGGCGGTGTGAGTAGCGCATGTGTCCACCATCTTGGACAGATACGGCAACACCACATGGACAAACTACATACACCCACCCGACTCAACAGGCTGTTATTATGAGTGTCTGACATCATTCTGGAAAAGATCCCGACGGAGAAATGAAACCTTTTACCATTTTAAAACGTGGCCAACTGAATGATTCAAGCTAGTAGCCCTGAAATATGTGGACAGACGGAGGCATCACAACCCAACAGAGGTCACCGGAGGGCGCTGTTTGTTTCCTGTTGTAACTGTGACCCCACTGACCTTTAAGAATAAGCTGTATCTTAATAGTCTCTTTATTACCGTCTTGTCTTCTATCTATTGTCATTCTGCATTATGATATTTAACATTCAGGTCCAGATTTACCCTCTATGGGGTTAATACAGGCTAAAGACTCACAGCTTCTTTCACTGTCTGTGTGATGAATAGTTAGTTCTTAGTTTGTAGTAACTTAATGAAACACACACATATTCATCTTCGAGCTCCATGGAAGCTGTAATACAGTAAAACTGGAATCAAAACTTCCTAAAAATCAAAAACAGGAAAGACTGCTGCAGTTTATATTATGCTTCAGTGTTACAAACCAAACTGAATATTTGGTTAACCTGTGTCAGGTGTTTCAGGATGATTGACCCGCCCCTTCTCCTGTGATTGGCTGCCATGTCAGACCCTGATACTGGTTGACAGCAGATTACAGTGTGTCCCCGTTGGCCGCGAAGGAGAATGTGGACATCCCAGAATAGGTGTGTCAGTCATGGATCCACAGCAGCTGCTCATAACGCTGCGGTTTCTATTCTGAAGTTTGGACGTTAACAGAATCTCTTTAATACTGACGGCTGGATGTATATCTGCAGAGAGACGAGTGGCTCTCATATCAACAAGGTTCTATTTCATCAGCAGAAAACCTGAAGACTAAAGACGGGGTCTTATAGTCACTATGAAACATATATGTTATATGTCTATATAATATATAGATGATAACATATATATATAAGTTATCTTAACACATTAATTCAGATTAATCAAATAACATGAAGCCATCTCCTAAAATATACTTTAAAATCAAAGCGATTCAGGAAGCGCTTTCAGGCTTGTTGGTACATTTAAATTTGTCTTATTAAAACACCTTAAATGCAGAAGATGAGCCATTAGGCCCTTTAAAAACTCATTAACCCACAAAACCACTTGATGTTCAATGTTTTAATAATAAATAATCAATAAATTCCTGCAACTAATAGCACAAATTAAAATATAGTACTATAGTACTTTAATAGTACTAGTACTATAGAAATCTTCACCTCTGACACTGAGTTTATGTTAGTTTCTGATGGAAACCCTCGTCTTGATTGACCCGCAGCGCCTGCAGCGACGTACACGGCGTCTTTGATCATCATTAAACTCTTCTGTGTTCACAGAAATGTCTTTTCCTGTCTGTCATCCCACCAGCTGCTTCAAGAGAAAGTCCCACAGCTCTTTAATTCAGTACTATTATAAAGTCTGTCCATCTCTTCAACAGCTTCCTCCTCTCACTCTGCTCTTGCAGTAAAGATCGTTTGGTCTATTTTTCAACCTGCATGCAGAGTTTGATGGAGTGATTCAGATCACCTTGTCTACCCATGTTTCACCTGAGTTGATTAAGATAACGATAACTAGGACGTTTTTCCAGTGAGTCCCTAAACCCCGGATCTGATAATGGAGCTGCCCTGTTTTAACATACAGTGAATTCATATGTTCTTATAACTCATTTTCCCTGAAAAGCAATTTAGCTTCTTAAGCTGCCAGCATACTTCTGATATAATATACTACGTTCACATGATGAATATTTTAAAGACTTTAATGTTGTCATTAACACATGTTGACATTATCTGACAACACAGGACGGTTATAATAAAACTAATATGGTCTTATGAGAGTTTCTGTTTGTTAATCTCTTAAATGAGTGTTGATGGACGCTTTTAATTTTCACATATTTTCCTTTTTAGTTATGTATGTTTAACATTGTTGACATTAACATTTTTATTTTTTTTTCTCATCCATTTAATCACCTCCAGATCTCTCAGATATCGTGTTAACACCCAGGTAGGAAATCATTGGATTATGATATATACTTTAAGATGAATCAGTTAACCATTTAAATGCTTGATGTATGATTTAAACAATTTAATTAAACAAACTGCATGAAGATAAGAAAAGATAGAAAACTTGGTCCCACCAGTCGTGATTATTGGTGTTTTCACTTCTACTGTTCAAACGTCTGCTTACCTGATAGATGACGACACGGAACTTGTTGCGTGTGAGCAGCTCGTCCTGCGTAGTTTCTACCTTCTTGACGCGAACGTTTTGCTTCTCGACACGTGTGCGGACCTCCTTGACGTTGGCGCTGACCTTGCGGGTCTTCTGCAGGAGCTTCTCCACCGTGCTGCTGGTGTCGGTGTGGTCCTTGGCCAGCTTCAGGACGTCGCCCTGGATGTTCTTGATGTTGGTCTCCAGCTCCAGCTGACGCTCCTCCATGCGCTGCTGGCAGGACTGGACGTTGTCGATGATGCCGGCCACGCGCTCCAGCAGCGACAGGATGGTCAGGGCGCTGATGGGGTTCCCGGCCTCGTCCTCCACCCCGATGATCTCCAGCTTCTCCTGGACGCCCGCCGTGCGATACTTATGCTGATCCATTGCAGTGTGTCGATGATCGGGGGATTAAATCTGTTGATCTTGCTTCAAATTTGTTCAACACTTGATTGAACGGCGCAGATTTGTGGTGTAGCTTGGGGAAGGGGACGAGGACTGTTGGGGTTACCAGCTTGGAGACCAGAGAGTGGCAACACCCAACCACAGTGACCCAAACTCAGGTCTGGGGACAGGAGAGAGGGGAACTCCACCTACCCCTTTTTAAAAAAAGGCAACCTTAATTCATCCCTCATCGAGATGCGGGCCAGGCCGCAACACTCACACAGACCCCTCAGCTAAAAATAAAAAGTCTTTGCAAGGTGACACTGGGACATTTTGGGAAGACGAAAAGGAGGGGACGATGGAAATCCCCACCCAACTCCTGCTCTGCTTTGTTTGACTAATTCATAATTTTCCGTTATTTGCACATACACTCATGCTAGCAGCTGCCAAACGTGTACATCAACAACAGCTTAGGAGTCATTCTGCAGCTCTGCAGCACAGTTGTCTGGTCTGATTACACAGAGCTGGAATGTTTTTGGGGGATTAAACATTTGCAGCGCTGCCCTTTTTACTGTCCCCTGGGCTGCAGAGTCCAAACATCGACTGGAACTGAGATCTGAAGCTTTTTCTAGAGAAGACTCATAATTTGAGAGCATGAAGAGTATCTGAGGGACTATTTCAGCCACTGCGTGGAAGGATTTATTCATTTATGTGTTCAATGTACAGTACATGTCTGAACGGTTGTATTTAGTGGAGTGATGAAATGTTATCATACCAAAGTCATGAACTTGTTTAGTCAACTGTCATGACAACGGACTGAAAAGTGTGTCGTCCATAAATACACACGTGTGTTAAAAATAACACAGGCCTGCACTTCCAGCCGCTCCCCTGCATCCTGCAATGGTAGGCTTTCATGATGGCCTTCCACGAGGTAATAGATCAGTTTACTTTTATTACTCAAGTGAAAGAAGAAATACTCCATTATGATATATATATAATATAATATATATCATATAAATCTGAGAGATTGTGAGATGATGTGTTGGAAAAAAAAATATTTTATTGGGATATAGAATTAAATTCTGATCAGACATAAATAAATATAATAAAATAATAAACACAAATTATGATCTTCTTCTTTCCTCTCCCATTAATCATCTCACGACCCCTCAGATTGATCTGGTGACCCTTTGGAGGGCCCCGACCCCTAGGTTGGGAACCACTGGACTAAACTAGCTAACTGTATATAAAGTAGTTGAAACTAGCTCCACCTCCAGCAGCTACAACAGTAACATGCTGCTCTAACACTGATGCTTCAGTATTAATAATCTAATGACGTCATATATAATAATATATCAATCAATGTATTAGTGAATTGATTGTGTCTCTCTAAGCAACTACATTCAGACTAAACAGATATTTCTTTCTGTCTTTAAGGGAGGTACTGTTAAGGATTGGGGACTTTTGATGAATGAATATTGGATCATGATGAGCTGACTGAAGCCAGCAGCTGCTCCAGTGTACCACCCCCCCTCCCCCCATCTATAACTCTATATTTACCCCGGGGTAGCGGGCCTGAGTCCCTGCCCCTGCCAGAAATGTATGACACGAACCGTGAGGCGGTGACCTCTGCTCCCCTTCTGGCTTCTGCAGATGAACAGTTCTAATTAAATGGAAGACTAATTAATGATTTAGCTCCTCCCCTCCAGCACCGGGCAGGGGTTTGTGTCTAATGATGATGATGATGATGATGATGATGGTGGTGATGGTGGTGATGAAGATGACAAGGCTGGAGGCCATATTCAACCTTGTCTGTCCTCTTTTTCAACACCCAAAGTCCCAAAGCTTCTATACCTGGGGACATAAATTAATATTCATTGATTATACCCTGAACTATGCTGTTAATTGACTTAAGCTGCATAACAGCACTTCAAGATAAAACAATATATCATATTATTAACATGATATATAAATATATAAGTTTCTCAACAATATTTCAGTATTAATACAGTTATGTGTGGTTTATGTTTTTTACAGGTTCATGATCTGGTAGAAAGGTCGACTCACTGCAGTGGAGACAAGTCTGCATCATTATTATTATTGTTTTGTTGTTGTTGAATTTCCCTGGAGTTCATCTTTTTGTTAATAAATATCACGTTTTGTGATGTAGGATATAACCTCCTTTTTGCAACCTGTCTTTAAAAGGTTTCCCAGGCGACGCTACAGTCGGCAGCAGTGACCCTTCGGCTCAGCAGTCGTCTGTATGCTGGGAGACAGGGGTTCAAGACCCGGTGTGGGAACGTCCTTTGTGCAAAACAGTTGAGCATGAATCATAAAAGACATGCTAGCAAGGGTTTCATCATAATGCATATATAAGAAATCCCATAAAGCTTCTCATGGACTGTCAGTAGCTGCTGGAGAATTAACAACATCCTTAAAATGATGCTTTTAAACTGTCAAGAAGAAGATGGTGTTTAAACTTGGTGTTTACTATGGAAATGGGTCACAGCGTCTCTGTAGACTGAAAATAGAACAGATGTTTGTGTTTGATCACACAGGTCATCTCAATAATTAGTGTTTCAGCAGTCGAATCACACACACACACACACACACACACACACACACAGTGAACATCATTAATCCATCATAGTTGAATACGTTTTGAGAGCATGTGTCAAAAGAAACCTCACAGGATAACCAGAAAAAAAGGAATATTTCACTCAAATAACGCAGCAGCACCCGGCTGTACATTAAAAAACATTTCCTTTTTATTTTGGCAGAGACCAAAAATAGCCTCTCAAAGTCTACATGCAGAATATTAACATGTCAAACACATTCTAGTCACATTTAGAGAAGTCACGGCTGCGATGGTCGACAACAAGTAGAAACACGGTGCTCAGCAGACGGGGGTGGGGGGCTGACCTTTGACCTGTAGACAGAGACGTTACAGAAAAACTCCTTCGACAGAAAATAAGAATTATAAACATAAAGAGAAGACAAACCACACCGAACCTGCATGTTGGACCTCAGCACAACCTCAGAGTTAAAAATACACCGAGAAGCTGCGTTCACAAAGTCTGGTGTCACCACTTCATCATCTCTTCCCACCGAATCACGACCTTCAGTCACACGTTCACATTTCATCTTCTGTATGTGCACAACAAAATGTAAGTAATCCTATGACTGCAAAAAACCTACAGCCTTAAATGTATTGATAGGAATGATAATTGAAGTTTGGAGCTCTGCTACTTTAGCTCGCGAGCCGGGAGGCAAAAACAAATGTGTGCTCTTGATTTAATAATTTGTGCACATAATTTACCTATTTTACCTGTTCCTCTATTGCAGAGGCCACCAAACGCATTCAGCCACCTGGAAGACGTTGTGGGTCACACGTGTTCAACACGGATGTATTAACGTGTTGAATCAACAGGTAAAATGTTATTGATTTGTATTACTTTACATTACTTATAGATTCACGTACCAAGATCGTGAACGAGACAAGATAAATGTCAAATGATTAAATTAAAGCACAGATTATTAATCCATGTCGGGGCCCTTCGGTCTGTTCTGGTACCAGAGGGTCCGCGTACGGTCTGGCTACAGAATTAGCTCCAGCTAGCAGCAGCAGCTAGTTGTTTTTCTAGTCTCATGATTAACTGCAGACCATCCTGTGTATACTACACTGTAGTATACACTGTAGTATACTGTGTATACTACACTGTAGTATAAACTGTAGTATACTACAGTGTGGAGCAGTTCATACTACAGTAGAGCAACTAAATGGTGCTACGTGGCTAACATGATAGCATCCTCAGTCGTCAATGTAGCGAATTAGCTCATCACACATTTTGAGCTACGAAAAAGGTCCATAAATGAATGGATTCATTATATTAATTTCTGTGACCAGTGGACACACTTTAAAATATAATAATACACACTCACATAAATTGATTTTGGAAATGTTGCTGTTAGTGCTGGTGTCCAACTTTCCAAGCTGCTGTTGGCCCGATAGCCATGTTAGCTCTTTTAATTTAATATCTTTTGTCAATGATAACGTAGCTTAGCTTAGCTTAGCTTAGCTTAGCTTAGCTTCATGTTCTTTCAGTCTCTATCAGTTCCTTTCTTATTCTCAGTTTTATTTAGTTTTTTCATTGCTAATGAAGTAAATGGCAGTAAAGTTCACGGCTGCTGCCACTCCAACATGATATTTCCTATGAAACATAAATTCAAATATATTATTATTAAGTGTGAAAAAGCTGATGAGAAGCAGAACCAAACATTTCAGTCTGAGAGTGCTGAGGTGGGACGGAGGAAGAAAACGCTGCAGGAAAATGATGTGATTTTTAAGTATAAAACACACAAAAATGCATAAGTGGACAATGATTATAACAACATGTAGTGTTACAGTAAACTCAGCGACAACACAGAAAAGGCATTTTCATTGATGGGACATAAAGTTCCCATCGACACATTATTATTTATGACCGTTTCAGTATCTGTGAAGCTAAGAGGCTTTAATGATGTCTCTCGGTGATATTTATACTGTATATTATCTTTTGAATACTGACCATGCACCTTATTACAACCAATCATTCTGTTTACTGTGAGATATAAATGATGCGGGAACAAAACCTGTCACATCATCATCAAACCTAAACGCGATCATGTGATCTAACTTAAAGTAGCATTACGTGCTTTATTGATTCTGCTGAGGCTCATCAGTACTTCCATAGTGACAAAGATCAGAAAGCAATGTGCATTTCTATATGCATAAAAACCCATATAGAAACACTGTAATCTGAATAACAGACGTACTGAGTAAGTGATGACGTACATGAAGCACGTGACTAAAAAACTACGTCAACGGCCTTTAGAGCCGCGTCAGAGCGTTACCACATCACTGAGCTAACTTTGTGTTCATCATCAACTTATGCTCATAAACGCTGGTTCACATTAATGACCAGAAGTTGAGCCTATTAATTGTCACAAGGTGGAGACGGTTATTACAGGTGTTTTGTTGCTGAGGACCAAATGCAAAACTAAACCAACAAAATAAAATAAAAAAATCACATTTAAAGAAAAGCCTTGAGCCCTCTCAGGAACTTTTTCCAATTACATAAAACATATCATTAAAGTTGACCTCGATGTGCATTCAGTCCTTTCATCCTTCATAACCGCAGACA